>OX451737.1:1175248406-1175847285 GCA_948472305.1 Vicia faba
AAGGCAACAGTGTGATCACCAGAGCAACGGTAAGACACCTTAGAAGCTACCCTTATGCCATGTTCATGGACATAAGGACTTACTAAGACGTCCTGTACTCGACGACCACGTTTCGAGGGGCAAGGCAACAGTGAGGCGTACCCTAGGAGTGGTGTGTGATTTGTGTGTCATTTTCAGTTATTATTTGTCTTGTCATGCATTTAGTGAGCTACGCTTCGATTTTATTTGGGCATTCATTCTTTCATGTGATTATTAACAGTTAAAAGGTGCGAGAATTAAAATGCGGAAAATAAAGGTCCTACGCTATTACAAGGCGCGGGTCTACATCGCCAAATTAAACCAAGACCCGATTAGAATAAATAAAATGCGGAAAGTAAATATCTTAATTATCTATTACAAGGCTTTGGGGCAAATACATTACATTCATAAAAGAAATAAAAATAAATGCGCGAAGAGAAATTATATTCGAAAGTGCGAGGGCGTTGGACCCTTTAAAGGAATTAAATTGGAATTGAAAATTGATTTAATTATTAAATGAGGAAAAGAACTTATTTTTTATGTTTTTGGATTTATGAAATTGAAGAGAATTAATTGGAATTAAAACCCTAATTCTAAACATTTTTAATTATTAAAGAAATAAATTCGAGTTTGACCTAATTTACTAGTTATTTAATTATAAGTTATTTACAAAAATAATTAATAATTAATAGTGATAAGAAAAAAAAGATTATTTATTAAGAAAAAGAATAAAAAATGCTAAAAGACTTGTTTTTTTATATTTTTTTAATTATCTAAGGAAAATCATTAAAGTTAAAAACTTAAAATAAAAAACTAAATTGATTATTAGGTTTATTTACAAAATAAAACATTTAGTGAATTAAATAATGAAAATATTTTATTTTTGACTTTCTGATTTTTGTATTTTTATATTATTAAAATTAATTGGGTGAATTAAAAGAAAATAATTAACATAATTAAAATAAGTAAAAGAAAGAACAAAAAGAGAGAAAAATGCAAACATGGGGGGGTGGTTGACCCAAACTGGAGGTATATCTGGAATTGTGAGGGTGCATTCAGAGGGTGTCCAATTCTCAGCATCGATGGAGAGGTTGTCGGTGGCTGTTGAGAAGGTTGTTGTATGGTCGCGGTGCTGCTGTGAGTGACTCGGTCTCTCGAGGAGTTTTTTTTCTTCTTTCCTATTCTTTCTGCAAAATGAAACAGCAATTCTTGTGAATTTTTGAATTTTGCGGCGGATCTGATTTGCTCTTGTCTTCCATATTTCCTGGAAAAAAAAACTTCGTACAAATTGTTAAATGAATCTATGTAATGTGTTATTAAAAGGGTAATGATTTTCAAGAAAAGATACAAGTTGCATATGTCAAGGTTTGAAGGTTAGATTGAAGGGATATGTGTAATGAATGAGAATTATACAGTGAATAGAAACTGTGGTGAAAATTCAGCCTTTTCTATGTACAAGACTATTGGAGAAATTGGTGAAAAAGGGTAAATCAAAAATTTAGAAATCGGAAAAAGATGTATTAGAATGTGGATTTGTGATCGAATTTCTTTTGAATTTTTTGGAATTGGTTTGGCCGTTTGAGAGATGCTTGAATTGCACTGGAAGGTTGGAAACAGTTTTCACTTTTCTTCCAATTTTTTTGAATCTTCCTTTTTTCGTTTTTGGTGTCTCTCCCCCTTTTGTAATGTATTGGGAAAGCTTGCATATGTATCCTTTAATGAGAATCAAAACAATATAATGCACCTTTAACCCTTGCACTTATGTTTGAGATTTTGCCATAACCTCCATTAACAAACTTTCCATCTTTGCACCAAAATTTGAATTCTTGCTTGATTAGGCCTTGGTACAAATTTGGGATGTGCATAATGGTGGTTCAAAGTTATTCAATACACAATATTCCCTTTAATTAACCTTTTTAATTTTTATTTGATTTTAAAAGATTTAAAATGCATTAAATCCAATAAAATTAAATAAAAATGAAAAAATTAATTTTAAATTTTGAAATAATTTGTGGGACACGTGGGAAGCATGGCCAAGCTGATTCAAGTGGAAAAAGTGGGCCCCTTTTGTCAAAAATGAATTTTCAAGGATAATTGCCTTTGGCCATTTCACAAAAATTTCCCAACTTCTCCAATGCATATCTTGCTCAATTATGAAGCTATGAACATGTTCTTGGACATTTTGGAAAGGTCTTGAAGTCCTCTAACTAATGTCTTTGGTCCCATGTCATTTTGATTTACCAATCTCAAGTTATGGTCTTTGACTTAAAGTCCCTTTTTGTTGACTTTTGAAAATGACCTATAATGTTGAAATTGATAACTTTTTGTGAGAGCATTTCTTGGACTTGGAGTGTGAAGATGAGTTGTAGGAAATGTCTTCCTCTTCAAGATGAGCATTGGATGGAATTTTTCTGATGAACCATGAAAAAGTTATTCCTTGGTCAAGTTACAGTTGACTTTTCAGCTGTCCAAAAATAGAAACTTTTGCATCTTGAGACTTTTTGAGCCAAACTTTGAGAATCAAGATCAAGCATTGATCAAATGATGTTTGTGGCTTCAAAATAAGATGTTGACCAAAATTTTTGACTTTTGACTGCCAAATGACCATTTTGCCCCTACAGTTGACTGTTGAGCAATTAGGGTTTTTGACTGTGCAACTTGACCTTGTGAGCCTTGAAACTTGACATGTAGGTACTTGACAATGTGTATGAGCATAGGAGACTTGATTGAGCCCTTGAAAACTTCAGCTTCCTTGTGAGAACCAAAACCCTAGTTTGACTGGCTTAGGAGGATGGTTTGACTGTGTGGCCCTTGAGTAAATTTGAACCAATTGTGGATGATTCTTGTCAAAACTTTGAAGATTATGGGAGGGCAAATTTTGGGGTACAACACAATCCACAAAGGGGTGAAAGACCCAGAAGAGAGTTTACCCGTCTAAGTATGACCTTATCGCAAATCTTGCCGCAGTTGCTATCCACCAATTTGGTAA
This sequence comes from Vicia faba, assembly GCA_948472305.1. Classification (NCBI taxonomy): domain Eukaryota; kingdom Viridiplantae; phylum Streptophyta; class Magnoliopsida; order Fabales; family Fabaceae; genus Vicia; species Vicia faba. The sequence goes on from OX451737.1 coordinate 1,175,251,414, forward strand.
CTGTTAGAGAGGCCCCGAAGGTTGTGAATACGGCTTCTCCCAAGTACAATCCAAATGCTCGCTGTGCTTATCACTCCGATAGCCTGGGGCATTCCACTGATGACTGCTGGGCCTTAAGGAACAAAGTGCAGGATCTTATTGATACCAAGGAGGTACAGTTTGAGGCACCTGAGAAGCCCAATGTGGTGACTGCTCCCATGCCTAACCACAGGGTGAATGCTATCAGGGAGGATGATGAAGTGGATGAAGCTGAGTTCGACAGCTGGATTTACCCGGCAACCGACAGTGGACCTAGCAATTGGACTGCGAAGGACAACCTACCTGTTATTGTTGTTACGAAGTAATAAACTCCTTTGTTTTGTTATTTGTAATAAACAATGAATTAAAACTCTATGGCCCGGTGTCTTACCCGGGGCACCGTGGCTTCATTTGTGAGGGTATATTAATTGTCATTTCATATATCATGAATAAAGACCTTGGACGTTTTCTCGCATTTCAAATCTTATGCTCCTTTTCTTTCTTTCCTTTCTTTATATATCGCAAAACAGCTGTATTTACACACACTCACTCATACAGGTTTCAATCCACTCTGGATCTCACTGGTAACGACTCTGCTACCGCCAGTTATAACTTCGAAAATCCGATCAACTTAGCCGAAGACAAAGGTGAAGATGATTGCGAAGTGCCTGGCGAGCTTGCAAGACTGTTACTTAAGGAAGAGAGGGCAATTCAACCACATGAAGAGCCGGTGGAAACAATAAATCTGGGTACTGAGACAGACAGGAAGGAGGTCAAGATTGGTGCCAACCTAGAGCTCAGCATGAAGCAACAGTTGACTCAGATGTTACATGATTATATGGAGATCTTTGCCTGGTCCTACGAAGACATGCCCGGGTTGGATACCGACATTGTGGTCCATCACCTGCCTACCAAGGAAGACTGCCCTCCGGTTAAGCAAAAGGTCCGCCGTATGCGTCCAGAGATGTCTGAGAAGATCAAAGCCGAGGTTATGAAACAGTTTGATGCCGGGTTCCTTGCAGTAACTTCTTACCCTCAGTGGGTTGCTAATGTGGTGCCAGTACCAAAGAAGGACGGTAAGGTCAGAATGTGTGTCGACTACAAGGATCTGAATATGGCCAGCCCCAAAGATGACTTCCCTCTACCTCACATTGATGTCCTTGTTGACAATACTTCTCAGCACAAGGTGTTCTCTTTCATGGACGGTTTTTCAGGTTATAATCAAATCAAGATGGCTCCTGAAGACATGGAGAAGACTACCTTTGTCACTCAGTGGGGCACCTTCTGCTACAAGGTCATGCCTTTTGGACTGAAAAATGCTGGGGCAACCTACCAACGTGCCATGGTTGCTTTATTTCATGACATGATCCATCATGAGATAGAAGTGTATGTCGATGACATGATTGCAAGGTCTCAAACCGAGGAGGAACACCTTGATCATCTGCAGAAATTGTTTGACCGACTGAAGTTGTACAAGCTGAGGTTGAACCCGAACAAGTGCACCTTCGGGGTTAGATCTGGAAAGTTGCTAGGCTTCGTTGTAAGTGATAAGGGTATTCAAGTGGACCCTGCCAAGGTTAAAGCTATTCAAGAGATGCCTGTTCCTAAGACAGAGAAGGAGGTCAGAGGCTTTCTAGGACGTCTGAATTACATTGCCCGATTCATCTCGCACCTAACTGCTACCTGTGAACCAATCTTCAAGCTGCTGAAGAAAGATCAGGTAGTACGTTGGAATGATGAATGTCAGGCCGCTTTTGACAGAATCAAAGAGTATCTCCAAGAACCACCCATCCTTATGCCACCGGTTGAAGGGAGACCTCTGATACTATACCTGACAGTACTTGACAACTCAATGGGGTGTGTGCTGGGGCAGCATGACGAGTCTGGCCGAAAAGAGCATGCCATTTATTACCTTAGCAAAAAGTTTACCGACTGTGAGACCCGATACTCACTGCTTGAGAAAACTTGCTGCGCTTTGGTATGGGTTGCTCGCCGGCTGAGACAGTATATGCTGACTCACACTACCTTGTTGATCTCAAAGATGGATCCTATAAAGTACATATTTGAAAAGCTGGCTCTGTCTGGGAGAATAGCAAGATGGAAAATGATCTTGACAGAATACGACATCCATTACACAACTCAGAAAGCCATCAAAGGAAGTGTATTGGCAGACCACTTGGCACATCAGGCAGTAGACGACTATCAGTCAATGAACTTCGAGTTTCCGGACGAGAGCATCATGATAGTGACTGATTGTGAAGTACCTGGACCGGATGAACGACCTGAGGAAGGATCCCGATGGTCTATGCACTTTGACGGAGCCTCTAATGCTTTGGGTAACGATATTGGCGCTGTGATAATATCTCCTCGAGGCACTCATACTCCACTCACTTCCCGGCTATGTTTCAACTGCACCAACAACATGGCGGAGTATGAGGCATGCATCATGGGTCTCCAAGCTGCGATCGACTTAAGGATCAAGTTTCTGAGTGTCTTTGGAGATTCCGCTCTCGTGATCAATCAGATCAAAGGAGAGTGGGATACGAAACATCCGAATCTTATTCCTTACAGAGAATGTGTGTTGACATTGATTCCCTATTTCACAGAGATAACCTTTGAACACTTTCCGAGAGAGGAGAATCAGTTGGCGGACGCGTTAGCTACGATGTCTTCTATGTTCAAGGTCAAATGGGACAATGAGGCTCCCCAGGTCACTATCTGGAAACTGGACGAACCGGCATACTGTTGTGATCTCGAAACTGAATTGGTAACTGATAAGCCTTGGTACCATGAGGTGAAGAGATATTTGGAAGCTCAGGAATACCCTGAAGGTGCATCTGTCAATGATAAGAAGTTTCTGAGAAGGTTCGCAGCGAAGTTCTTCCTTAGCAACGGCATTCTGTACAAGAGAAACCATGATTCGACCTTACTGCGTTGTGTGGATAAGACTGAAGCAGAAAGGATCATGGAAGAGCTACATGAAGGGACCTTCGGAACACATTCCAGTGGACACACTATGGCAAAGAAAATCTTTCGGGCAGGGTATTTCTGGTCCAAAATGGAAGCCGACTGTTACCAACATTCTCGGACATGCCATAAATGCCAGATATACGCAGACAAGGTGCATGTTCCTCCAGTTCCTCTAAATGTTCTGACTGCTCCTTGGCCGTTTGCAATGTGGGGCATAGATATGATTGGTGAGATTAAACCTACGGCATCCAATGGGCATCGCTTCATCCTGGTGGCAATCGATTACTTCACGAAGTGGGTTGAAGCAGCTTCCTACGCTACGGTAACCAAGAACGTCGTGGCACGGTTCATTCGGCATAATCTGATCTGTCGGTACGGCGTCCCAGAAAGAATCATTACAGACAATGGTACCAATCTTAATAACAAAATGATCACTGAGCTCTGCGAGCAGTTTAAGATACAACACCACAACTCTTCTCCTTATCGGCCGAAGATGAATGGGGCTGTAGAAGCAGCAAATAAAAACATCAAGAAAATCGTGTAGAAGATGACAGTGACTTATAAAGATTGGCACGAGATGTTACCGTTCGCTCTACATGGGTACCGTACCTCAGCAAGGACGTCAACCAGGGCAACTCCTTTCTCCTTGGTCTATGGTATGGAGGCAGTCTTACCGATCGAAGTGCAGATACCCTCTCTCCGGATAATGAAGGATGCAGATCTGAGCGAAGATGATTGGATCCAGACACAACTTGATCAGCTAAACTTAATTGACGAAAAGAGACTCAATGCTATTTGTCATGGTCAGACGTATCAAAAGCGGATGACCAGGGCATTTAACAAGAAGGTCAGACCACAGGAATATCAAGTTAGGGATATGGTAATCAAACGTATCATCCTTCCTCAGAGTGATCCAAGGGGCAAATGGACCCCCACGTACGAATGGCCATTTGTGGTTAAACATGTGTTCTCAGGAGGAGCCATGATTCTAACCAATATGGATGGTGACGACCTTCCTCACCCCGCCAATGTAGACATAGTAAAAAGATACTACGCATAAACAAGACCCGCTAGGCTGACATGCCTAGGCAAAAATTAGGGCTTCCCGGCGAACCAAAAGGGTTCGGGCAAAATGAAGGGATGAAATGAAAAAAATCTGTACACCTGGCAAGTCGAAAACCTGAAAAGGCGGCTTGGGCAAAAATGGGTATCCCGGTGGACTGAAAACCCGAAAGGGCGGTCCAGGCAAAAGTTAGGGATAAAGCGTAATATTATGTCTCATTGGATCACTTTGCATCCAGAATCCGGTATCTACATCAAGTTCAGACGACATTGATCAATCAGCTTCATCTTCAGCTAGGTCATCAAGTGATGAGACGCTCGAAGATATAAAGGCGATAGCATAGTTGAAACCCAGTGGGATCATGCTTTTCACACAGCTGTTTTATTTTCCTTTGTACAAATTATATAAACTCTTTTGTTCGACGGCGTTCTCTTACTAGGACGTCAGCCTCTTGTACATAAAACGCCTATTTACAGGCAAATTCAAAAATCAATATAAATACACTTTTCAGTTAAAACTGCCTTTTGTTTTTTCCTTTTTCTGTTTTGTTTTGCGAAGAACGTCCAAGGTTCAATTTGTGATATATGCATTGACAATAATTTGCTAACTCATGAATATTTACATACGAAACAAAGGATTAATTACAGGTAACGTTAGAAACAGGGGCAATAAAGAGTTGTCTAAGCGATCTAGTTGCTCAGTCCATCGAGGTACCAAGGTAAGTTCGGCTGAAGAATAAAACCAGTACATCTTAATTCCCCAGAGAGTGAGCCATCAAGTCAATGCACTCTCCCCAAGCAAAGTTATACAATCATCCTTAAGGAAGCTGTGTATCCTCCAACAGATCTCAAACATTCCCCGGCACATCATACGAACATTCTTAACAAGCATCCCCGGCAGTCTTAACCTAAAGATTGTTCCCCGGCGGTTCAGTGGAGCCACTTCCCCAATATATCTCCAAATTTCCCCAGGAGAGTCCAATCAAGACTTCCCCAGGAGAGTTCAATCCAGTTTCCCCAGGAAAGTTGGAATCCATCTCCCCAAGCAGTAAGCTTATCCCCAGTAGATTCTGGAAGCTTATCCCCGCAGAGCACGAACGCGTCTCCCGGCTTTATTCAAAGGTTATTTCCCTACCAGGATATAAATGGGTTATCCTCAGCCAAAAGCCATGGAAAGATCGTCCTCGGCACATTCTTCTTATTCCCCAGCGAAGTCTATTAACACTTCCAACACAACAATGGTATCCCCAACGAAGTTACCATCAACATTTCAGCAAAGTACCTCACCCCCCGCAGAGTATTGTTTCCCAGCAAGATCGTTAGAGTACTTCTCACCCTGCAGAGTAATCCATTCGCCAAGTTTATTCCCCAACGGAGTTATCTTCTCCTACCGGTATTCTTACAGCTATCATCCCCAGCGGAGACAACAAAGCATTGTTCTCCAACATCAGCCCAGGATGTGACTTCCCGGCACCCGTCAAGGATTTATTTTCATAAGACGAAAACATACTTTCATAAACATCACATTTCCATACATTATAGCATGCATATATGCATCATATCTTACATATCTCATTTATGTTGAGAACATCATTGCTTGATCCATATCATGCATTGCATATGACTGACCTTTGCCTTTCAGGAAAGATCCAGTTAAGTTCTCAGCTAAGTCAAAGGCCTTCTCTGGTTCAGTTAGATCGACCCTAAGATCTCCCTGATTCTTATCCAGTTGAAGATATTTCAAGACCTTGTCCGGTTCAGTTAAATCGACCCTAAGATTTTCCTGATTCTTATCCAGTCAAAGGCCTTCTCTGGTTCAGTCAGATCGACCCTAAGATCTCCCTGATTCTTATCCCAGTAGAAGACATCCAAGATTCTCTCAGCATTCCTGTTGAGGTAGTAATCGCCCCAAGATTCTCTCAGCGTTCCTGTTGAGGTAGTAATCGCCCCAAGATTCTCTCAGCGTTCCTGTTGAGGTAGTAATCGTCCAAGGTTCTCTCACCGTCCCGTTGAGGTAGTAACCATCCCTGGTTCATTCATCACCTTTTGAAGCTCCAGATTCAATTCCTGTAACCAGTCAGGGCACATCTATACAAAGAGTTTGAAGACCAGCTCCTGTAACAGGTCAGGTAATCATTTTCTTTTTCAGGTACGCAACTGCTCGCTAAGGAATCTCTTGTGCGATCGACATCCAGATGGCATCTATAAGCCCATCCACCTTCCATCATCTCTTAGCATGGCATCTATAAGCCCATCATCCTATCCATCAATCTCCAAAATGGCATCCATAAGCCCATTCCCACCATCACACTGCTAACATGTGAGCGCAAATTTCTGGGCACTCTAGTGTTCAATCATCTTCCACCTTCGGATTACGAAAGGCACGTCAGCCAATCTACATCCTCAGGTTTAAGAAGATTGAACAGGGGCAACTGTTGCACCCCAAAATTTTCCCTCCCATATTCTTCAAGATTTGCCAAGTCAAAGCTTCAAAATCTCCCCAAGGGTTGCACAGTTCAAAGGCCTCCTAACAGTCAAAAACTAGGGTTTTGGTTCTGGCAAAGAAATTGAAGTTTTCAAGGGTCCAATCAAGTCCCACATGCCCATAAACATTGTCAAGCATCCTCATGCCAAGTTTGAAGACTCACAGCACAAAATTGCACAGTCAAAAACCCTAATTGCTCAACAGTCAACTGTAGGGGTAAAATGGTCATTTGACAGTCAAAAGTTCAAATTTTTGGTCAACATCTTATTTTGAAGCCACAAACATCATTTGATCAATGCTTGATCATGATTTTCAAAGTATGGCTCAAAAAGTCTCAAGATGCAAAAGTTTCCATATTTGGACAGTTGAAAAAGTCAACTGTAAATTGACCAGGGCATAGCTTCCACATGGTTTATCAGAAAAATTCCATCTAAAGATCATTTTGAAGAGAAAGACATGTCCTACAACTCCTCTTCACACTTCAAGTCCAAGAAATGCTCTCACAAAAAGTTATCAATTTCAACATTATAGGTCATTTTCAAAAGTCAACAAAAAGACACTTTAAGTCAAAGACCATAACTTGAGATTGGTAAATCAAAATGACATGGGACCAAAGGCATTGGTTAGAGGACTTCAAGACCTTTCCAAAATGTCCAAGAACATGATCAAAGCTTAACAATTGAGCAATATATGCCTTGTGGAAGTTGGGAAATATTTGGGAATTTTGAAAAGTCAACTTTGCTTCAAATGCCTCAAAATTGCTAATGGGCCACATTTTCTTCCAAGAATCATCATCCAAAGGCTATGCACGACCATTTGGCCCAAAGGGGAATTATTTCATCATTTTTTATTATTTATTTGAATTTTTAATCACTATTAATTCATTTAATGAAATAAAATATGACAAAAATAGAAAACCATGTTTTTTAATCCCTTTTTGCAGCATATTCTCTCCAATAAAACCTCAAGATTCGTGCACACCCAATTTGGAAAGGTTTGGCCATGATTGGTATCAAAAGCACATGGAAAAGATTTGAAAGGATTTCATTAAAAATCAAATATTTGATTCATCAAAACATGGATCTTTTGGCTTGAATTCTTACCCTAATCCATTGGCATACATATACAGAACACAACCCTAGTGCAAAAACGCTAAAAAGCTGCGCCTAAGAACCAAAACAAAACTTGCATTTTCCATAAAATTTTTGAAACTGTTTTCATAGTTGCAGGTCGTTTCAAAGCAAAAGAGTCGTTCCATTGCATTCTTGACACATTCAGGAAGCTACCCCAATCAAAATCAACTCTCCAAGCGCAAAGAATTGGTAGATAGGAGTCCCACTTTTCTGTAAAATATTCATAATCGCATCCTGAATTCCATGCATTTTTCATGCGTTTTTGATATTGATTTATACTAATCTAATCATTCTAAAGCTAATGGTGTTATCTAATTGAATTAATATGGCCTGTAGCGAAATATGCCATTGAAATATTTTAGGGTTTCTCAAGCTTCAAATTGGGCGTTTGCACACACTGTAAAATTAGGACCTCTAATCACCATGGTTAGAATCAGCACATCTGGACGAATTCAACACACTAGTCGCGCCCTATTTATATGGCCACACGAGCTATTCGCTATTTTGGAAAAGGGTGTGTTTTGGGGGGGGTTTAAAACCCCCACTACTTCTTTTTATTTTAGGGACGAATGAAGAAGAAGATCATGTGGCAAGATCTGATTGGATAGTTTGAATTCCAGCGCGCGTTTTTTTGTTTCTATGTCATTAACGTCAATTTTCTTTTATATTATTTGTTCTTTATTCTATATACAATGCGTTCAAATGGCACAGTTGGTGGAGAAGAGCATTGGCAAGCCTTGGGACCTGGGTTCGATTCCCAGGTCCCCCATATGTCTTTCTATTTTTTTCTTGCAATGTGATCAGGTACTCAACATGTCCAGATGTCCACCAAACACTCAGCGCTGAGGCTTGCCACATGGCCACTGAGATCAATCCAAAAGCCAGGATATGAGTTCCATGGTGCACCTCATTCCAAGGGTCTACACGTGACCATCAAAAGTCAACCAGGCTTCCTTCAAATGGGCCAAAGTTGCTGGAAAATACCTCCAAATTGGGGTCAACACCCCCCATTGGTTTGCATTTTATTTTTCATTCTTTTTATTTTTTCTATTTATTTGTTTTATTTATTTTTAGTTTAATTCATAAATTAATTTTTTTCATAACATAAAAAAATAACAAAAATCAGAAAGACAAAAAATATAAATATATTTTATTTAAATATTTTTTTGTAAATAAATTCAACAATTAATTTAGTTTTAATTCTAGGTTTAATTTTAATGTTTTTTTAATAATAAACTAAAAAATGTAGAATTAGGGTTTTAAATATTTTTATCCTTTTTTTTCTCTTCTTTTACCATTATTAATAATTAATTATTTATTTTGTAAATAAATTTGCCATTAAATAATTAGGTTAAAACTAGGTTAAATTTAAACATTTTTTTTAATAAATTAAAAATAGTTTAGAATTAGGGTTTTAATTTCATTTAATTTTCTTACTAAATCCATAAATACAAAAAAACTCAAAAATAATTTCCTTTTCTCATTTAACTTAATTAATTTATTAATTGTAATTTAGTTTCTTTAAAAGGGTCCAACACCCTCGCTTTCGATTATAATTCCATTTCGCGCGCTTATTTTGTTTCTCTTTGTAAATATAATGTATTTATCCCAAAGCCATGTAATAGATTAATTAGACATTTATCTTTCCGCGTTATTTTTTATTCAAATCGGGTCTTGGATTAATTTGGCGATGTAGATCCGCGCCTTTGTAATAGCGTAGGACTTTTAATTCCGCATCTTTTAATTGTTAATAATTTGCATGAAAGAATGAATGCCAAAATAAAAACAAAGCGTAGATCACTAATGCATGACAAGACAAAAATATCTGAAAACGACACACAAATCACACACCACCCCTAGGGTACGCCTCACTGTTGCCTTGCCCCTCGAAAAGTGGTCGTCGAGTAGAGGATGTTTTAGTAAGTCCTCATGTCCATGAACATGGCATGAGGGTAGCTTCTAAGGTGTCTTCCTATTGCTCTGGTGACCACACTGTCCCGAACCCTTGAATTGACCCGAACACCTCCAACGGTGGTGCTACCTACCTCTCAATGGTAGGATGGCACTACTTTAAGGATATTTACACAGACGAATTCCTTAGGGTAGGTAGACAACTCGTAGATACTTGCTATAATTTCAAAACAGATAAAAAAAAACTTCTTTTCACACCGACACTTTCAAAAAGCTTTCAAAAGGCAATTTTTCAAACACTCTTGAGGACTGATACAAGAGTCGAACTAAAATTTTCAAAGAAACTTTTTTAAACCCACAGTTGAAAGCAAACAAACAATTTTGAAAACACAAATGAGCAAGTATCTAAGAGCCCATGGATAACCATGGATAGAAGGGGTGCTAACACCTTCCCTTTCTATAAATCTACCTCCCGAACCGAGAACTAATCTCAATAAGGAATTTTTCTGTGCTTTTGTCCTTTTCATGTTGGAGAAAATAAAAGACGGTGGCGACTCTTGCTTCCGCGACATTTCACGAACCAGCTTTAAAACAGTCAGTTCCAGATCCACCGATCACAGGGGGGGTTGAATTGTAAAACTTAAAATAAAAGGCTTGACAACACATTATTTTTATCCTGGTTCATTTGATCTCAAACTACTCCAGTCCACCCGTCAAGGTGATTTCGCCTCTCTCCAACGAGGTCTTAATTCACTATTCTCAAAGAATTACAACAGCTACTTTAACAACTGTTAAAGTCTTTCTGAGTACAACCACAATCCGGTTAATCTCAAGGAACTTATTTTACAAATGAATTGAACAAGTGTGTCTTTGTTTTCTTACAAAACAGTATATCACAACTGTGATAATTACACTAAATAAGCTTGGAATAAAATGATTTTGCTTAAGCTTTGAATATGCGTGGTTTGGATAGCTTAGCAAAATTACGTGCTTCTTTTCACAAGCAGTCCTGTTTATATAGGCAAGCAAGGATACGTTGTCCATTAAGCAGGTTTAATGATAATAATGCACTTTCCTTTTGTAGAAGATCTTTGTCTGAAGAAAACCGTTAGCATTTAATTCTGTCTTGAATAACCAGTAACGCTTCAGAGTCTTCTTTGCTGTATCTGTTGATAACGCTTCAGAGTGTTGATGACTTGGTAAAGATGTCTTTGATCAGAGTCAGAGTGTATTTGTTTAGGCGCAGATTCTGGTCATCAAACTTCAGTGTGGTCTGGTGGTTTCAGCGTGTACCATAGGTTGCTGATCTTCTGATGCTGATTCCATTCTGATGCTGATTCCATCAGAACTTCTGCATATACAAGGCATAATTTTAAGGAGCATAATTGTTCTTTGTATATACCTTAGAAATAATATTATTCTTTGTATTTTGTTATCATCAAAACTTTAATCAAGGGTTGTAGAATCAAACTATGTTCTAACAATCTCCCCCTTTTTGATGATGACAAAAACCAGATTTTTCAATAAAGAATAAAGAATAAAAGGTATAGAATTAAGAAGAAAATATCCCGCTGAGTTGATTACTTCCTTTTAATTCCATGAGTCTTTAAGCATCAGAATCTTACTGTATCTTTCAGCAGAGTTTTGTACATGTTCAAGCTTATTAGAAGAGAGAATTTAAGTAGATTAGAATGTTTGAGACTTATGTCTCAGTAATCCGTTATTGAAAATATCTTTTTCTTTCTCCCCCTTTTTGTCAGTTATCAAAAAGAACACATAATCAGAGCCAAAATGAGTTGATATTAAAAACAGAATCAATGATAAGTTCAGAGTTATGTTGAGAATATTACAGGAAAAAAAAATTTTAAACAGAGGAAAAACTAAGAGGGAGGAGGAAGACGCGTGAATAAAGCTTCCAACAACCCCTTGATCTGGATGTTGGTTTCCTCCTGCTTGGGTAACATGCTCTTGATTTACAAAATTTTGTCATCCTGTTTATCCATTCTTTCCTGCATCAAAATATCAAATCTCTTCAGATCTTCTAGAGTCTGTCTTTCATAGGAGGAAGCTTGAGAATCTTCAGTGACTGGATGCTTCTCAGAGCATTCTGCAATGTCCTCTTTTTGACCCAGTTCTTCAGCAGGAATCATCTGTTTTGGAGTATCAGTCAGATTGAGATCTTCTGACTCTGGTTGAACTTTATCTGCTGGACGATGTTCTGACCAGGGAGCATTGTCCAGAGGGAGAACTTCTTACTTAAGCAGCTGGCTCAGAACTTGATCTTCAAATACTTTTAGCAGGTTACTGAAGTTCTGTTGAACTTGTCTGTAGCTCTGTTCTTGCATTATATGAGTTTCAGAACATACCCATTTTCTGAAACTTGTCCACAGGTAATCTGATGCAGCAGGATTAATCAGCTCAAGACTAGCTTACTTCAGGGAAGTTATCCACTTCTGCATTTCTGTTTCAAATATCAATAAACGGGTACCAACATCTGGTGTAGGTTCATATGGTTTTGGTTTTGGAATGGCTATTTTGTTGGTTATGGCAGCAAGGCATTCAAAAACAGTTAAATCAATGACAGTTTTTACGTTGTCATTTGGATTGATCTTTGTTGAGGAAGTGGGAGAGTCTGGAATGATTATTGGACTTGTTGGGGTGTTTGGTGGAGTTAATTCTAGTGAAGAGGGAATTTGGGGAATATCCAGAGGTTTAGTGATTCCAGGAATGGGAATGGGATCAGAATCAATAGTTTGGTTGGATTGACGGTGATGAAGTTCTTGTTCGCAGGATTCAGGGGGTTGGACCTCAGAAGTTTGCACTTCTGGTTGTAATGGTTCAGGTTGTGGAGAAGGTGGATGAGTTTCTGGTAGAGGAGAGAGTGGAATTTCTGGGTGAGGTGCTTCTGAAATGGTTTCAGAGTTTGGATTTACTGGTATGAGAGCAAATATATGCTGGTCAAAGGTTTCAATATCTGATAGAACTTTTGCAAGTTCTTGTTGAGTTACTTCAATATTTGGATTTGTAGGTAGGGAGTGAGATCCTCTAAGAGTTAAAGTTTATGAGGGGTCAAATTCAATGTCAAAATCATATAGTGTTTGTGGAGTAGGAATTTCTGAATGAGTGGGGATTGGTACAAATATTGATACAGATACTGAATCTAAAACAGTTACAGAAGAAGGATTACCTCTCTTTTTAGCTGCTTTGGGAGTCCGCTGGGATGATCCTTCTGCTGCAGCCTTCCTTTTCTTGTTTTTCTTCAGCACAACTTCTGGAGCCTTCTGCTGCAGATCCTGAATGTTTAAATCTGCTGATCAATGTTGATGTAGTCAGGAGAGCTGGTTGGCTTCCTGTGGTTTATGCATCCCAAAATAATCTTAGCCCATATCCTGTGATGGTCTTTCAGATCCCTTATCTTGCTGGAGGGAAGACCCAGAGTGAAGATTTCTCTAGCAATTAAGGCGACATCAGCACATCTTTCAGCCATGTCTATGCATCTTACGCCACCACCACTGTAACCTATCAATCTTGCAATAAGGTCTTTAGTTATGACTATCTTCTTCCCCATTATATACGAAGTAACTTGATGGTTGGAAGATGAAGCATGAATCCAAAATTCCTTCACAAGGATTGGGAACGTTGGACCTACCAGACAGTCAAAATACCTGTTCCATCCTTGAGCCTTTACTTCTTCAGAGAGATTGAACCCGTTCTCTTGAAGACTGTTAAAGTCCACAATCAATTCTGAAAGTACTTCTAGATTTTTAATGGGCGTGAGGAGAGTTCTGAAAGGTTCTTCATATTGTTCTAAGGAATCTAATCTTTGAGTACTGGAAGTTGGGTTGCTTGAGGAAGCCATGTTCACACAGAAAGTTTTGAGAAGAAAGTGAAAGGGTTTTGAGAAAGATGCAAACTGAAATCAATTAGATTATAGAGAGAGTGAAAGTGAAAGAGTGTAAAGAATGAGAAATGAGTTTAAATAGATTTTGAAAACGTAAACGACAAGAGAGAGAAATAAATTATAATTATTATAAGCATTAATGACAACTGATTTTGGGGGATTCAGAAAGATATTGGAACGATTACCCATGACATTTATCCCAACGCATCCAATCAGCGCTATTGACCTTTCAGAAAAGTGAACGCGTGTTCAGCCTCAGAAAGTAGCTGATGAATGGATGACAACTGTTTGCTTGAGTGAACAGCACATTTCTATCCTTGAAATGAAGCGCTCAGATCTTCATGGATAGATTCTGATATAATTTGTACTTCTAAAGATCTGAAGGCAGGTTGATCAGTAGTTCACAGAAAATAACCAAAATTCTGAAGGTTAAGATATGGAAATAAAATTGTTTTATTCTGGGCAAAGCTTCATGCTGAGATGTTTCAGAATGAAGTTAAACCTATCTTCAGAAAGAGGTTTTGTAAAGACATCAGCCCATTGATGGTCTGTGTTAATAAATTTTAAATTGAGAATCCCTTACTGAATATAGTCCCTAATAAAATGATGTTTTATTTCTATATGCTTAGCCCTAGAATGCAAGATAGGATTTTTACTGAGACAAATAGCAGAAGTGTTGTCACAGAGGATATGGATGTTACTCTCAAATATATTGAAGTCCTCAAGTTGACTTTTCATCCAGAGCATTTGTGTGCTACATCCAGCTGCTTCTATGTATTCAGCTTCTGCTGTTGATAGAGCTATTGTGGATTGTCTTTTACTGGACCATGAGATCAAATTTTCTCCCATAAACTGGCAGCTTCCATAAGTGCTTTTACGTTCTACTTTGTCTCCAGCAAAATCAGCATCACAGTATCCTACTAAGCTGTAATCACTTGATTTTCTATAAAACAAACCCAGATTAGTAGTACCTTTCAGATACTTGAAAATTTGCTTAACTGCTGTTAAGTGAGATTCTCTAGGATCTGATTGGAATCTAGCACAAATGCAAACACTGAATAAAATGTCAGGCATTGAAGCCGTCAGATAGAGAAGAGAACTAATCATACCTCTATAAACCTTTTGTTCTACCTTGTTACTTACCTCTTCTTTTTCCAGAATGCACGTGGGATGCATTGGAATCCTTGAGGGCTTACATTCTGAGAGATCAAATTTCTTTAGAAGTTCTCTGACATATTTGCTCTGATGAATGTAGGTTCCTTCTGGAGTTTGATTAATCTGAATGCCCAGAAAGAATTTTAGTTCCCCCATTAGACTCATCTCAAATTCTGCCTGCATACATTTAGCAAACTCTCTTCCTAGAGAGGGTTTAGTTGATTCAAATATAATGTCATCAACATAAATCTGAAATATTAAGATGTCATTCTTAATTGTCTTACTGAACAGGGTTGTGTCCACTTTCCCTCTGGTGAATTCCTTTTCTAACAGGAAGTTACTTAGTCTTTCATACCAAGCTCTGGGAGCTTGTTTCAGACCATAGAGTGACTTCTTTAGTTTGAAAACATATTCTGGATTTTTGGAACTTTCAAAACCAGGGGGTTGGTGCACATAAACCTCTTCTTCTATATAGCCATTTAAGAATGCACTCTTGACATCCATCTGATACAGAGTGATGCCTTTATCAACAACAAATGAAATTAAAAGTCTGATATATTCTAACCTGGCGACTGGAGAAAAGGTTTCTGTATAGTTTATCCCCTCTTGCTGACTATAACCTTGTGCTACCAGCCGTGCTTTGTTTCTGATGACTTCACCTTGTTCGTTCAATTTGTTTCTGAACACCCATTGTGTGCCTATGATGTTGAATCCTTTTGGTTTGGGAACCAGATCCCATACGTCATTTCTTGTGAACTGATTTAGCTCCTCCTGCATTGCCAGAATCCAGTCATTGTCCAGAAGTGCTTCATCAATTATTGTTGGTTCAATCAGAGAAACCAGTCCCATGAGGGATTCTTCAGAATTTCTAAAAGTAGATCTTGTTCTGATTGGATCTTCCTTCCTAATTAAGATTGTTTCTTCTGGATGGTCAATTCTGCTTATGGATGGTCTTTTCTGGGGTTGATTAATAGAAGGTGTTGGGTTGCTTGCAGTGACTCTTACTGATGTTGAGGGAGTGTCTCTGTTGAGAGCCTCTGAGTTGTCTTCAGTACCTGTGAGTTCAACTTCCATACCTGCAAGGAATTCATTCCGCTTTGACTTTTGAGAGTCAAGCTTATTATCAAACCGAACACTGATTGACTCTTCAACAATCTGTGTTTCTGTATTGTATACTCTGTACCCTCTTGAGCGTTCAGAGTATCCTAACATAATGCACTTTTGTGCTTTAGAGTCAAACTTGTTCAAATAATTTTTTGTATTCAAAATAAAACAAGTACATCCAAATGGGTGAAAATAGGAAATGTTGGGTTTTCTGTTCTTCCACAATTCA
Organism: Vicia faba; assembly: GCA_948472305.1. NCBI lineage: Eukaryota > Viridiplantae > Streptophyta > Magnoliopsida > Fabales > Fabaceae > Vicia > Vicia faba. Next base: position 1,175,267,382 of record OX451737.1, read on the forward strand.
TATGGAGTCTTTTCCAGAATAGGTCTTATGGAGATTCTATTCTGAATGTAACACACTGTGTTTATTGCTTCTGCCCAAAAGATCTTAGCAACGTTAGTCTCATTGATCATGGTTCTGGCCATTTCTTGTAATGTTCTGTTCTTTCGTTCTACAACTCCATTTTGCTGGGGAGTTCTAGGACAAGAGAGGTCACGCAGAATGCCTTTTTCATTATAGAATAATTCAAAATCTTTATTTTCAAATTCTCCACCATGATCACTTCTGACTTTGACGATTCTAAGATCCTTTTCATTCTGAACTTGGTTGCATAAGGTAATAAACACAGAGTGTGACTCGTCCTTGTGCCTTAAGAACTTTACCCATGTCCATCTGCTATAGTCATCTACGATTACTAACCCATACTTCTTGCCACTGACTGAGGCAGTTTTTACTGGTCCAAATAAGTCAATGTGCAGAAGTTCTAATGGCTTAGAGGTGGAAATAATGTTTTTGGATTTGAAAGCAGGTTTTGCAAACTTGCCTTTCTGACATGCTTCACACAGAGCATCTGAATTGAACTTTAAGTTAGGAAGTCCTCTGACCAGATTAAGTTTGTTAATCTTAGATATTCTTCTCATACTAACATGTCCCAATCTTCTGTGCCAGATCCATTGCTCGTTGTTAATAGACAGAAGACATTTTACATTCTGACTTTTTAGTTCAGAAAGTTTGATTTTATAAATGTTGTTTTTCCTCTTTCCATTAAATAGGATAGTCCCATCTTTCTGACTAACAGCTTTGCATGAATTTTGATTCAAGATTATATCATAACCGTTATCACTTAATTGACTTATGGATAACAGGTTATGCATTAATCTGTTGTACCCCAAAATTTGCCCTCCCATATTCATCAAAGATTTGCCAAGTCAAGGTCACAAAATTCCCCAAGGGTTGTGCAGCTCAACTGTCTCCTATACAGTCAAAACTAGGGTTTGAGTTCTGGTCAAGCAAATGAAGTTTTCAAAGGCCCAATCAAGTCTCATATGCTTACAAAGATGGTCAAGTATCCTCATGTCAAGTTTCAAGGCATTCAGCTCAAAATTGCACAGTCAAAACCCTAGATTGCACTACAGTCAACTGTAGGGGCAAAATGGTCATTTGACCAAAAGTTCAAATTTTTGGTCAACATATCATTTTGAAGCCACAAACATCATTTGATCAATGCTTGATCATGATTCTCAAAATTTGGCTCAGAAAATCATCAAGATGCAAAAGTTGCTATATTTGGACAGCTGAAAAAGTCAACTGAAATTGACCAGGGCATAACTTTCACATGGATTATCAGAAAAATTCCATCCAAAGCTCATTTTGAAGAGAAAGACATTTCCTACAATTCATCTTCATGTTCCAAGTCCAAGAAATGCTCTCACAAAAAGTTATCAATTTCAACATTATAGGTCATTTTCAAAAGTCAACAAAAAGTGACTTTAAGTCAAAGGCCATAACTTGAGATTGGTAAATCAAAATGACATGGGACCAAAGGCATTGGTTAAAGGACTCAAATACCTTTCCAAAATGTCCAAGAACATGTGAAAAGCTTAAAAATTGACCAAGTTATGCCTTGTGGAAGTTGGGAAAGTTTTGGAAAATTTTGAAAGTCAACATTGATGCAAAAGGCCTAAAAATGCAAATGGGCCTATTTCCCTTCCAAATTTCTTCATGCCAAGCCTATGCACGACCACTAGGCCCAAAGGGAAGTATTTTCATATTTTTTAATTATTTATTTGAATTAATATTAATTTATATTCATTTAAATCATTTTAATACATGAAAAATATCAAACTTAACCAAAAAAAAAATCTTTTCATGCATGTTTAACCTCAATATTTCGTGCTTGATTGACTATGGCAAGTTTTGATAAGATTTGAGCATGATTGAACCAAAAGCCATGAGAAAAAGATTTGAAAAAGATCTTGTAAAATCAAATATTGAAATTCATCAATGCATAAGATTTTGTCCAATTTTTCTTAACCTAATCACTCCATATATGATCAGCATCACAACCCTAATGCTCTAAGACTGAAAGCTGCGCCCAAAACAAGCATTGCATATTGAAATTTTTCACAAAAAACTCAAGACTGAAATCTAGTTTCAAGGGCGATTCAAGCACAAATTTCCATTCCATCATCATTCTGAGACATCATTGAACGTCTCTCAATCCTTAACATCAACAAAAACCCCTTGAATCGGTACCTCTAAGTCAAACTGCACCAAGAAAATTATGAAAACGCATAGCATAAATTAAGCATTCTTTTGCATTGTTTTTCATGGATTCATGTTTATATTGATGTTTCTGAGCTAACTGATACGTTTGATTGTGTTTTTGAGCCACATATGCGAATTCGCCATTGTCACATACTAGGGTTACAGGTTTCCCAGATTGGGGGTTTCACAACCAAGTAAAATTAGGGCTCAAGATGGCCAGGGTTGGATTCAGCACCTCCAGACGATGATGTCTGAACCCTCGCGATGAATTTATGTTTCATATATTTCTAATCGCTATTTTCTCATAAACCCTCTAAAACCACGCCCCAAAACCGTTGCCCATGTGTTTCATGTTTCAGGAAAACGAAGAAGAAGGAGTCGTGTCTGCACGTGATTGGATCTTTTGAATTTCGCGCGAATTTCCAAAAGCGCTCACGTGTTCTTATTATATTATTTATCGTTTATTATATGTTAAATGAAATACAGCAGCGCAGTTGGTAACATGTGACATGAATAATCCTCAAGACCTGGGTTCAAGTCCCAGGTCTGGCAAAATCCCATATTATTTTTCAATAATTGTTCATATGCAGCGCTACTATAGAAGTTCACCATACACACTCAATATTCATCGCCCACGTGTCCTGGAGATTTAATCAAAGGGTCAGATTAAAGGCATACTATGGAGGCTGGTCAACATGCCATACAAGATCAAGGAAAGTCAGCGAAATCAAGCTTAATGGGCCTTAAATTACCAGGCCTTACCTCCTAATCTGGGGCAACACCCCACTTTGGTTTGCTTTTCTTTTTCTTTTATTATTTTAATTATTGTATTATTTATTTTTATTGCTTTAATTAATTAATTTTCTCTCTTTTATAAAAATACAAAAAAAAACATCATAAAAAATAAAAAATGCCCAAATAAAAATATATTTTTATTATAATTATTTTCATAAATAAATTAGAATATAAATTATGTAGTGTAATTAGGTTTTAATTTTAATTCCTCTTTTAATAAAAATCCAAAAATGTAGAATTTAGGTTTTAATTGTTAATTCTTTTTATTTCCCTTTTTCCACAATAATAATTATTATTTATTTATTTATTTTCCTATTTAAATTGTACATAAATGAATTAGGTTTAATTTAGGTCATATTTTAATTCTTTCATAATAAATAAAAAATATTAGAATTAGGGTTTGCCGTCTAATTTAATTTCAATTAACTTCCTTTTTTTCATTAAATCTAAAAAACACAAAATACCAAAAACATTTAATCATTTAATTTGTAATTCATCATTAATTTTAATTGTTTGCAAAAAGGGTCCAACGCCCTAGTTTCGTTTTAATTTGCGCATTTATCTTATGTCGTTTAATTATAATTATGTAATTGTCCCTAAGCCATGTAATTTACTTTTCGCACTTTATTTCTTCGCATTATTTATTTTTCCGCTAAATCGGGTCCGGTTTAATTTTGGCGATGTGGACCCGCGCCATTTGTAATAGTCTAGCTTTATTTCCTCGCAACTTATAACTGTTAAATATGCATGCAAGAATGAATGTCTTAATTAAAATCAAGCGTAGAACACGGCAAACATGACAAGACAAATAACTGGAACATGACACACGAATCGCACACACCACCCCTAGGGTATGCCTCACTGTTGCCTTTCGAAAGGTGATCGTCGAGTAGAGGATGTCTTAGTAAGTCCTCATGATCCGGGAACCTGGCATGAGGGTAGCTTCTAAGGTGTCTTCCTATTGCTCTGGTGATCACCACGTCCCTAAACCTCGAATTGACCTGAACACCTCCAACGGTGGTGCTACCTACCTCTCAATGGTGGGATGGCACTACTTTAAAGGACATCTACACAGACGAATTCCTTAGGGTAGGTAGGTTCTCAAGGATACTTGCTCTCTTCAAAAAACAAATCAAAATCTTTTCACCAACACATTTTCAAAAGCTTTCAAAGCAAATTTTTCAAACACTCTGACGTACGAGTCGAACTGAAATTTTTCAAAGAAACTTTTTAAACCCACATTGAAAAGCAAACAAACAATTTTGAAAACACATTGAGCAAGTATCTAAGAGCCCATGGATAACCATGGATAGAAAGGGTGCTAACACCTTCCCTTTCTATAACCTACCTCCCGAACCGAGAGCAATCTCTTTAAGGAATTTTTCTGTGCTTTTGTCCTTTCCATTTGGAGAAAATAAAAGACGGTGGCGACTCTTGCTTCCGCGACATTTCGCGAACCAGCGTTAAACAGTCAGTTCCAGATCCACCGATCACAGAACTGGCGACTCTGCTGGGGAATTACTTTAAAGTGAGGTGTACCTTAGGGCTAAGTCATAACTGTGTTTTCACTTGTATTGTTTTGCTTGCTTTACTATTGTGGGTTGCATCGGAGATACATAGATCCTAACCCGGATCTGGGGAAACCCTGTTTAGGTAGCATAAGCTGTGAGGGACCTGTCCGGCGTAGACCGACACAGGTGAAGCAGTGGCTACGTTGGTGTGGCACCTTAGTCTGTACCGATATCCCTTGTGTCGCAACGAGGAGAATATGGGTCTTCTAAGGAGTCATTAAGCACCAACAACCTTAGAACCTTAATTGACACAACTTGGCCTTTAGAACAGTAGCAGTATGCTACGCCCATTGAGGCTAAACTCTCGTGATGGTTCTGGCCGCAAGAAAAGATTGCGATGCTGGAGTTATGACCGATTGAGGGTAGTCAATGATATTGGGATCCTCTAAGAACCCGGTTACTTTTGATTAGGACAGGTATGAACCAACAAACTGAAAGAGGGTAGTACCTAGACCTCATGCTGGCCTAAACTTTAGGGGCTTGCCTTGTGTGACTTGTGTGCCTTACTATGTTTGCCGTTGTATCTGTATGTGGTGTGCTTTATCATAACATCATAGCATCATGAGCATTGCATACATCCTGCATAAGAACTGACCATTTCAAAGACAAGAGGGTTTCATCTTTGCTCTGTTTTGTAGGACATTATGATGCCTGTGCGAAGGAATACTATCCGGTTCAACTTTGTTCGTTCACCTGAGTTGATTGATGAGTTGGTTAGCAGAATTCCAAACACCACTTCTTTCATTCAGAGGCATGGTTCTCTTCTCAGTTTAGTCACTGCAAAGCGGGATCAACAGTTGATGAGTGTTCTGACCCAATTCTATGACCCTCAGTACCAGTGCTTCACATTTCAAGACTTCCAGCTGGTCCCTACCCTGGAAGAGTTCTCTAATCTGCTTGGTATCCCTATCTTGGATCAGACTCCCTTTACTGGTTGGGAAAAGACCCTCAGGCTTGAGGACATTGCTGCAGCTCTTCCTTTGACCCATCAAGAGGTAACAGACAATTGGGTAACTAGAAGCGGAGTTAAGGGTTTCTTGGCCAAGTTTCTGATTGGTAAAGCTAACAGCTTCTGGAATGACTTGGACTTTAGGGCATATGAAGACATCTTGGCTCTCCTAATCTATGGGTTAGTCCTGTTTCCTAATCCTGACAATTTCATCAATGTCACTTCCATTAGGATCTTTATGTCTCAGAATCCTGTGCCCACTCTCTTGGGTGACATCTTGCAACAACTTCATGCCCGTACTACCCGAAGACGAGGAATCCTATGGTGTTGTATCCCTTTGTTGGTGAGGTGGTTTATTTCTCACCTCCCTAAGTTCGTACTGAAGAACCAAGAAGGAAGAGGTTGGGCTCACAGGTTAATGTCTCTCACCGATAAAGACATCATTTGGACTTGCAGAGGTTTGGATGGGATAGCTATTATTGATCGATGCGGGGAGTATCCTAATGTTCCTCTGATTGGTACTCAAGGAGGGATCTCTTACAATCCATGTCTAGCACTCCGTCAGTTTGGAAGAGCAAGGAGAGCAGGCCCCCATGAGATGTTGGTGCCTCACATCAGCTTCGAGTTTCAGGTGGATAGTGACGAGCTACGTCGTAGGTTCATCAAGGCTTGGGAGAAGGTTCATAAAGCTGACCCACAAGAGCTAGGGCCGAAGACTTCTCTACCTATGGAAGCCTACTACAAATGGGTCCGCATCCGTGCTCAGAAGTTAGGTATGCCGTATGAAGCTGTCAGACCCGTCATTCTTGAGTGTCCTGATAAAGATGGTGTTCCTCCAACTGTCCTTCCTCCTCAGATACCTACTGATTATGAGACATTGAAAAGATCTTGGTCGCAATTGCAAGAAGAGCGGGATTCTTACCGGGAAAAGTTCAACGAGCAGGTATCAAAGATCCAGAAGCTGACAAAGCAGTTGGAAAATGAGAGAGCTCTGAATGCATACCTCCGTACTGAGAAGAGGAGACCATGGGATCAATGAGGAATTTTGAATGTGCCTTTACAGTTTTATTTCCTTTCCAGTTGTTTCATTTCATGTAAACGCCTAAGGGAAACTTGTTGAATAATTTCAGTTGCAAAGTTGAATCTAATAAAGTGTGTTCCTTTTTGTTTACAAAGTTGATTCCCGATTGTCTTTGAAAACATAATTCATACGCATTTCATACATCATGTGCATAGCAGGTTTTCCCCTTTTCAGGTTGCTTACAGTTCTTCGCTGTTTATTTCAGCATCATGAATCCCGGATCTGAATCTACAGAGACATCAATCAAGGCTCTCCAGGCGCAGAATGCGCAGTTTCAAGAGCTAATCCTGGGTCTAGCTAAAGGCCAAGAAGAATTGAAGACTATGCTCCTGAAGAAGGAGAAGAAGAAGAAAAGAAGAACTGTTCTATTCAACTCGGGCCGAAGGTTGGGCAATACTCTGCAACATGAAGAGGCTGCTCCTTCTGTTAGCAAGAGTCCTTCTCAGGCAGAAGTCAAGGTTCCTACTCCAGTGGTCTCCGACGACGAGACGGATTTTGATGAGGAACAGTATCCTCCTGAAGACGACAGGTACAAACAACTGGAAGACAGGTTGAAGGCTATGGAGGTGCAACAGGCACCTGGGCTGGATTTCGGAGATCTGGGTTTGTCGACTGGTATAATTATCCCGCACAAGTTCAAAGCTCCAACCTTTTCCAAGTATGACGGGGCATCCTGTCCCAAGCTGCATTTGAGGTCCTATGTTCGAAAAATTCAGCCGTACTCTGCGGACAAGAATCTATGGATCCACTTCTTCCAGGAGAGTCTTTCAGGGACTCATCTCGAATGGTTCTATCAGCTGGATGGGACCAAAGTTCGTAACTGGGAGGAGCTGGCTACTGCTTTCTACAAGCAGTATCAGTATAATGCCGACCTTGCCCCCACACGTACCCAACTCCAGGGTATGTCGTTAGGTGCAAGTGAAGGTTTTAAAGAGTACGCGCAGAAGTGGAGAGATCTGGCTGGCAGGGTGCAGCCACCTTTGACTGATCGAGAGTTAGTGGACATGTTCTTGGGGACCCTATCTGGGCCGTTTTTTAACCATCTCATTGGGAATTCTTCTGCTGGTTTCACTGATCTAATCTTGACTGGAGAGAGAATCGAAGCTGGGCTGAAATCTGGGAAAATTGCAAAGGCTGCATCATCATCTGGTTCGGACAAGAAGCCGTTTAAAAAGGAGTCTAGTGCCGTGTATGGTTCTAGGAAATCAGAAAGACCCGATCGCCGCCAATCTGTCAGTGCGGTAATGATCGCTAAGCCTGCTGCCGCTCCCCGGCCAAATAATCCTCAAAGGGCTGATAGACCCCGGAGAGAATTTACCCGGTTAAGCATGACCCTATCGCAAATCCTGCCACAGTTGCTATCCACCAATTTGGTGACTGTCAAAGAGGCGCCAAAGTTCCCAAACACTACCTCTCCCAAGTACAACCCGAATGCTCGTTGTGCTTACCATTCAGACAGCCCGGGGCATGCTACTGATGACTGTTGGGCACTAAAGAACAAGCTGCAGGATCTCATTGACGCTAAGGAGGTACAGTTTGAGGCGTCTGACAAGCCTAATGTGGTGACAGCTCCCCTGCCTGCTCATGGGGTAAATGCTATTGGAGATGAAGAGGAAGTTGATGAAGCTGAGTTCGATAGCTGGATCTACCCAGCAACTGACGGTGGACTTAACAATTGGAGCGCCAAGGATAATCTCTCTGTTTCTTTTGACACTAAGTAATAAATTTCTTTGTTTTGATATTTTGTAATAAACATGATAAACTCTATGGCCCGGTGTCTTACCCGAGGCACCGTGGTTCTATTTGTGAGGGCATATGAACTGTCATTTTATACATCATGAATGAAAATCTTGGACGTATTTTTCGCATTGCAAATATTGTGTTCCTTTTCTATCTTTCCTTTCCTTTACATAATTTTTTAAAAAAAACAGCTGTATTTACACACACACTCACTCATACAGGTTCCAATCCACTCTGGATCTTACTGACAACAGCTCTGCTAATGCCAATTATGACTTCGAAAATCCGATCAACTTAGCCGAAGACGAAGGTGAAGATGATTGCGAAGTGCCTGGCGAGCTTGCAAGACTGTTGCTTCAGGAAGAGCGGGCAATTCAACCCCATGAAGAGCCAGTGGAAACCATAAACTTGGGTACTGAGGCAGACAGAAAAGAGGTAAAGATTGGTGCCAACCTAGAGCTCAGCGTGAAGCAACGGTTAACCAAGATGTTACATGACTATATGGAGATCTTTGCCTGGTCCTACGAAGACATGCCAGGGTTGGATACCGATATTGTTGTCCATCATTTACCGACTAGGGAAGACTGCCCTCCAGTTAAACAAAAGGTTCGTCGGATGCGTCCAGAGATGTCAGAGAAGATTAAGGCCGAGGTCATGAAACAGTTTGATGCCGGGTTCCTTGCAGTAACTTCTTACCCTCAGTGGGTTGCTAACGTGGTGCCGGTACCTAAAAAGGACGGCAAGGTCAGAATGTGTGTCGACTACAGGGATCTAAACAGGGCCAGCCCCAAGGATGACTTCCCTTTACCTCACATTGATGTCCTTGTTGATAATACCGCTCAGCACAAAGTGTTCTCTTTCATGGATGGCTTTTCAGGCTACAATCAGATCAAGATGGCACCTGAAGACATGGAAAAGACTACATTTGTTACTCAGTGGGGCACCTTCTGTTACAAGGTCATGCCGTTCGGGTTAAAGAATGCTGGGGCAACCTACCAGCGTGCCATGGTTGCCTTGTTTCATGATATGATCCATCATGAGATCGAAGTGTATGTGGACGACATGATCGCTAGGTCCCAGACTGAGGAAGAACATCTAGATCATCTGCAGAAGTTGTTTGATCGGTTGAAACTGTACAAGCTAAGATTGAACCCGAACAAGTGCACCTTCGGGGTAAGATCGGGGAAGTTGCTAGGCTTCGTGGTCAGTGATAAAGGCATTCAAGTGGACCCTGCTAAGGTCAAAGCTATTCAAGAGATGCCAGTTCCTAAGACAGAGAAGGAAGTCAGAGGCTTTTTAGGGCGCCTGAATTACATTGCTCGATTCATCTCTCACCTGACTGCTACCTGTGAGCCAATCTTCAAGCTGCTGAAGAAAGATCAGGTAGTACGCTGGAACGATGAATGTCAGGCTGCTTTCGACAAAATCAAAGAGTATCTCCAAGAACCACCTATCCTTATGCCACCGGTTGAAGGGAGACCTCTGATACTGTACCTGACAGTGTTAGACAACTCAATGGGGTGTGTGCTGGGGCAGCATGACGAGTCTGGCCGAAAAGAGCATGCCATTTATTACCTTAGCAAAAAGTTTACCGACTGTGAGACCCGATACTCACTGCTTGAGAAAACTTGCTGCGCTTTGGTATGGGCTGCTCGCCGGCTGAGACAGTATATGCTGACTCACACTACCTTGTTGATCTCAAAAATGGATCCTATAAAGTACATATTCGAAAAGCCTGCTCTGTCTGGGAGAATTGCAAGATGGCAAATGATCTTGACGGAATACGACATTCAGTATACAACCCAGAAAGCCATCAAGGGGAGTGTATTGGCAGACCACTTAGCTCATCAAGCTGTAGATGACTACCAATCAATGAACTTCGAGTTTCCGGATGAAAGCATTATGATAGTAACAGATTGCGAGGTACCTGGACCGGATGAAGGACCTGAGCCAGGATCCCGATGGTCTATGCACTTTGACGGAGCCTCCAATGCTTTGGGAAATGGTATCGGCGCCATCATCATATCTCCACAAGGTACTCATACTCCACTCACTGCCCGGCTGTGTTTCAACTGTACCAACAACATGGCGGAGTATGAGGCGTGTATCATGGGTCTTCAAGCTGCGATCGACTTAAGGATCAAATTTCTAAGTGTCTTCGGAGATTCCGCTCTTGTGATCAATCAGATCAAAGGAGAGTGGGATACGAAACATCCAAACTTGATTCCCTACAAAGAATGTGTGTTGACCCTGATTCCCCACTTCACGGAGATAACCTTTGAGCACTTTCCAAGAGAAGAGAATCAGTTAGCGGACGCGTTAGCTACAATGTCTTCAATGTTCAAGGTCAAATGGGATAATGAAGCTCCCCGGATCATCATCTGGAAATTGGACGAACCGGCATACTGTTGTGATCTCGAAGCTGAATTGGTAACTGAGAAGCCTTGGTACCACGAAGTGAAAAGATATCTGGAAGCTCAGGAATACCCTAAAGGTGCCTCTATCAACGATAAGAAATTCCTGAGGAGGTTCGCAGCAAAGTTCTTCCTAAGTAACGGCATCTTGTACAAGAGAAACCATGATTCGACCTTACTGCGTTGTGTGGATAAGATTGAAGCAGAACGAATCATGGAAGAGCTACATGAAGGGACCTTTGGTACGCATTCCAGTGGACACACTATGGCTAAGAAAATCCTACGGGCAGGATATTACTGGTCCACAATGGAAGCTGATTGCTACCAACACTCCAGGACATGCCACAAGTGCCAGATCTATGCAGACAAGGTGCATGTTCCTCCGGTTCCCCTGAATGTTCTGACTGCGCCTTGGCCGTTTGCAATGTGGGGCATAGACATGATCGGCGAGATAAAACCTACGGCATCCAATGGACATCGCTTCATCCTAGTAGCGATTGATTATTTCACGAAGTGGGTTGAAGCAGCATCCTATGCTACGGTAACCAAGACTGTTGTGGCACGGTTCATTCGGCACAACCTGATTTGTCGATACGGCGTCCCTGAACGGATTATTACAGACAACGGTACCAATCTGAACAATAAGATGATTGCTGAGCTCTGCGAACAGTTCAAAATACAGCACCACAATTCTTCTCCTTACAGACCGAAGATGAATGGGGCTGTAGAAGCAGCAAATAAAAACATCAAGAAGATCGTGCAGAAAATGACAGTGACGTACAAAGATTGGCACGAGATGTTACCGTTCGCTCTGCATGGGTACCGTACTTCAGCTAGGACGTCAACCGGGGCAACTCCTTTCTCTCTGGTTTATGGCATGGAGGCAGTCTTGCCGATCGAAGTGCAAATCCCCTCTCTCCGGATAATGAAGGATGCAAACCTGAACGAAGATGATTGGATCCAGACACGACTTGACCAACTCAATCTCATTGACGAAAAGAGACTTGCTGCTATCTGTCATGGTCAGACGTATCAGAAACGGATGATCAGGGCATTTAACAAGAAAGTCAGACCACAAGAATATCAAGTTGGGGATCTGGTTATCAAGAGAATCATCCTTCCTCAGAGTGATCCAAGGGGCAAATGGACCCCTACATATGAAGGGCCATTTGTGGTTAAGCATGTGTTCTCAGGAGGAGCAATGATCTTGACCAACATGGATGGTGACGACCTTCCACACCCTGCCAATGCAGACATAGTTAAAAAATACTACGCATGAAAAAAGACCCGCTAGGCTGACATGCCTAGGCAAAAATTAGGGCTTCCCGTCGAACCAAAAGGGTTCGGGCAAAATGTAGGGATGAAAATGAAAAAATCTGTACACCCGGCAAGTCGAAAACCTGAAAAGGCGGCTTGGGCAAAAATGGGTATCCCGGTGGACTGAAAACCCGAAAGGGCGGTCCAGGCAAAAATAAGGGATAAAAGCGTAAAACTATGTCTCATTGATCACTTTGCATCCAGAATCCGGTATCTGCATCAAGTCCAGACGGCATCGATCAGTCAGCTTCACCTTCAACCAAGGTCATCAAGTGATGAGACGCTCGGAGTTATAAAGGCAATAGCAGAGTTGAAACCCAGTGGATCATTCATCTTTCACACAGCTGTTTCATTTTCTTTTGTACAAAACTTGTATAAACTCTTTTGATCGGCGGCGTACCTCTTACTAGGACGTCAGCCTCTTGTACACAAAACGCCTATTTAGGCCATTCAAAAATCAATAAAAATATATTTTCAGTTAAACGTGCCAAATATTTTTCTTTTTCTGTTTTGTTTTTACGAAGAACGTCCAAGGTTCAATTTGTGATGTATGCATTGACAATAATTTGCTAACTCATGAATATTTGCATACGAAACAAAGGAATTAATTATAGGTGACACTAGAAACAGGGGCAATAAAGAGTTGTCTGAGCAGTCTAATTGTTCTATCCCCCAAGGTACTAAGGTAGGTTCAGCTAAAGAACACGGCCAAGTGTATCTTAATTCCCCAGAGAGTGGTTCAACAAAACAATACATGTATCTCCAAGCAAATCATCAAATATCAAGGAAATTGAGTATCCTCCTGTAGATCTCAATACCTCCCCAGCAGCACGCATTCTTAACAAGCATCCCCGGCAGTCTTGGTCTAAAGATTGTTCCCCGGCGGTATCTCAATATTCAAAGGAATCACTTCCCCAGCATATCAAACTCCCCAGAAGAGTCCAATCCAGTTCCCCAGGAAAGTTGGAATTCATATCTCCCCAAGCAGTAAGCTTATCCCCAGTAGATTCTGGAAGCTTATCCCCTCGCAGAGCACGAACGCGTCGTCCCGGCTTGATTTAAAGAGTTATTTCCGTAACAGGATATAACTGGGTTATCCTCAGCCAAAAGCCACGGAAAGAGCGTCCTCGGCAAAGTATCTTCCTACCCCCAGCGAAGTCCATCAACACTTCCAGCACAACAAGGATATCCCCAGCATAACTCATCAACGGTATCCCCAGCGGAGTTATCTTCATCAACTCAGCAAAGCATCGCTATCCCCACAGAGTAGCACTCCCCAGCATGATCGCTAGAGTATCTTTTCTCCCGCAGAATTATTTCATTTGCCAAATTTATTCCTCAACGGAGTTATCTTCTCCTACTGGTATTCTTGCAACGAATCATCCACAGCGGAAGCAAAATCTCTTCCTCAACATCAGCCCAGGATATGACTTCCCGGCACCCGTCAAGGATTTATTTTCCTAGACAAAAAACATACATGAATCATCACATACATCATTATAGCGGGCATGTACACATCATATCATATAAATCGTATCCATGTTTGCTTGATCCATATCATGCATTGCATATGACTGACCTCTACCTTTCAGGAAAGACGCAGTTGAAATTCTCAAACATATTTCAAGGATTTCTCTAGTCCAGTTAAATCGACTCCAAACAGATTTTTCTGATAAAGACTCAGTAGAAGTTCTCTTATGGTCCCCTCTCCAACGGCGTGTGAGGCGGTAATTCCTTTTCAGATGTTTCCCTCTCCGGCATGAGCGTGAGGTGATATTCTCTTATGGTCCCCTCTCCAACGGCGTGTGAGGTGGTAATTCCTTCTTCAGATGTTCCCCTCTCCGGCATGAGCGTGAGGTGATATTCTCTTATGGTCCCCTCTCCAACGGCGTGTGAGGTGGTAATTCCTTCTTCAGATGTTCCCCTCTCCGGCATGAGCGTGAGGTGATATTCTCTTATGGTCCCCTCTCCAACGGCGTGTGAGGTGGTAATTCCTTTTCAGATGTTTCCCTCTCCGGCATGAGCGTGAGGTGATATTCTCTTATGGTCCCCTCTCCAACGGCGTGTGAGGCGGTAATTCCTTTTCAGATGGTTCCCTCTCCGGCATGAGCGTGAGGTGATATTCTCTTGTGGTCCCCTCTCCAACGGCGTGTGAGGTGGTAATTCCTTCTTCAGATGTTCCCCTCTCCGGCATGAGCGTGAGGTGATATTCTCTTATGGTCCCCTCTCCAACGGCGTGTGAGGCGGTAATTCCTTTTCAGATGTTTCCCTCTCCGGCATGAGCGTGAGGTGACATTTCCTTCCAGATTATAATTTCCTATAGTTCCCTCTCCAACGGTGAGTGAGGTGACTCCCTTTGAGATTATAATGTCCTTTGGTTCTCTTCCTGACATTGCAAAGATGGTAATCCTCACCAAGATTTTCTCAACGAGCGTTGTTGAGGTTGAAATCATTCAGGATTCTCTTACCATCCATGCTAAGGCAGTAGCCATCCCTGGTTCATTCATCAGCGTTTGAAGCTCCAGACCCAGCTCCTGTAACCGGTTCTCGCTAAGGAATCTCCTACGCGATCAACGTCCAGATGGCATCTATAAGCCCATCATCCTATCCAGCAACCTCTAAAATGGCATCTATAAGCCCATTCCCTCATCACCACTGCTACTATGTGAGCGCAAATTTCTGGGCACTTTAGTGTCCAATCATCTTTTACCCTCGGATTACGAAAGGAACGTCAGCCAATCTGCACCCTCAGGTCTAAGAAGATTGAACAGGGGCAACTGTTGTACCCCAAAATTTGCCCTCCCATATTCATCAAAGATTTGCCAAGTCAAGGTCACAAAATTCCCCAAGGGTTGTGCAGCTCAACTGTCTCCTATACAGTCAAAACTAGGGTTTGAGTTCTGGTCAAGCAAATGAAGTTTTCAAAGGCCCAATCAAGTCTCATATGCTTACAAAGATGGTCAAGTATCCTTATGTCAAGTTTCAAGGCATTCAGCTCAAAATTGCACAGTCAAAACCCTAGATTGCACTACAGTCAACTGTAGGGGCAAAATGGTCATTTGACAGTCAAAAGTTCAAATTTTTGGTCAACATATCATTTTGAAGCCACAAACATCATTTGATCAATGCTTGATCATGATTCTCAAAATTTGGCTCAGAAAATCATCAAGATGCAAAAGTTGCTATATTTGGACAGCTGAAAAAGTCAACTGAAATTGACCAGGGCATAACTTTCACATGGATTATCAGAAAAATTCCATCCAAAGCTCATTTTGAAGAGAAAGACATTTCCTACAATTCATCTTCATGTTCCAAGTCCAAGAAATGCTCTCACAAAAAGTTATCAATTTCAACATTATAGGTCATTTTCAAAAGTCAACAAAAAGTGACTTTAAGTCAAAGGCCATAACTTGAGATTGGTAAATCAAAATGACATGGGACCAAAGGCATTGGTTAAAGGACTCAAAGACCTTTCCAAAATGTCCAAGAACATGTGAAAAGCTTAAAAATTGACCAAGTTATGCCTTGTGGAAGTTGGGAAAGTTTTGGAAAATTTTGAAAGTCAACATTGATGCAAAAGGCCTAAAAATGCAAATGGGCCTATTTCCCTTCCAAATTTCTTCATGCCAAGCCTATGCACGACCACTAGGCCCAAAGGGAAGTATTTTCATATTTTTTAATTATTTATTTGAATTAATATTAATTTATATTCATTTAAATCATTTTAATACATGAAAAATATCAAACTTAACCAAAAAAAAATCTTTTCATGCATGTTTAACCTCAATATTTCGTGCTTGATTGACTATGGCAAGTTTTGATAAGATTTGAGCATGATTGAACCAAAAGCCATGAGAAAAAGATTTGAAAAAGATCTTGTAAAATCAAATATTGAAATTCATCAATGCATAAGATTTTGTCCAATTTTTCTTAACCTAATCACTCCATATATGATCAGCATCACAACCCTAATGCTCTAAGACTGAAAGCTGCGCCCAAAACAAGCATTGCATATTGAAATTTTTCACAAAAAACTCAAGACTGAAATCTAGTTTCAAGGGCGATTCAAGCACAAATTTCCATTCCATCATCATTCTGAGACATCATTGAACGTCTCTCAATCCTTAACATCAACAAAAACCCCTTGAATCGGTACCTCTAAGTCAAACTGCACCAAGAAAATTCTGAAAACGCATAGCATAAATTAAGCATTCTTTTGCATTGTTTTTCATGGATTCATGTTTATATTGATGTTTCTGAGCTAACTGATACGTTTGATTGTGTTTTTGAGCCACATATGCGAATTCGCCATTGTCACATACTAGGGTTACAGGTTTCCCAGATTGGGGGTTTCACAACCAAGTAAAATTAGGGCTCAAGATGGCCAGGGTTGGATTCAGCACCTCCAGACGATGATGTCTGAACCCTCGCGATGAATTTATGTTTCATATATTTCTAATCGCTATTTTCTCATAAACCCTCTAAAACCACGCCCCAAAACCGTTGCCCATGTGTTTCATGTTTTAGGAAAACGAAGAAGAAGGAGTCGTGTCTGCACGTGATTGGATCTTTTGAATTTCGCGCGAATTTCCAAAAGCGCTCACGTGTTCTTATTATATTATTTATCGTTTATTATATGTTAAATGAAATACAGCAGCGCAGTTGGTAACATGTGACATGAATAATCCTCAAGACCTGGGTTCAAGTCCCAGGTCTGGCAAAATCCCATATTATTTTTCAATAATTGTTCATATGCAGCGCTACTATAGAAGTTCACCATACACACTCAATATTCATCGCCCACGTGTCCTGGAGATTTAATCAAAGGGTCAGATTAAAGGCATACTATGGAGGCTGGTCAACATGCCATACAAGATCAAGGAAAGTCAGCGAAATCAAGCTTAATGGGCCTTAAATTACCAGGCCTTACCTCCTAATCTGGGGCAACACCCCACTTTGGTTTGCTTTTCTTTTTCTTTTATTATTTTAATTATTGTATTATTTATTTTTATTGCTTTAATTAATTAATTTTCTCTCTTTTATAAAAATACAAAAAAAAACATCATAAAAAATAAAAAATGCCCAAATAAAAATATATTTTTATTATAATTATTTTCATAAATAAATTAGAATATAAATTATGTAGTGTAATTAGGTTTTAATTTTAATTCCTCTTTTAATAAAAATCCAAAAATGTAGAATTTAGGTTTTAATTGTTAATTCTTTTTATTTCCCTTTTTCCACAATAATAATTATTATTTATTTATTTATTTTCCTATTTAAATTGTACATAAATGAATTAGGTTTAATTTAGGTCATATTTTAATTCTTTCATAATAAATAAAAAATATTAGAATTAGGGTTTGCCGTCTAATTTAATTTCAATTAACTTCCTTTTTTTCATTAAATCTAAAAAACACAAAATACCAAAAACATTTAATCATTTAATTTGTAATTCATCATTAATTTTAATTGTTTGCAAAAAGGGTCCAACGCCCTAGTTTCGTTTTAATTTGCGCATTTATCTTATGTCGTTTAATTATAATTATGTAATTGTCCCTAAGCCATGTAATTTACTTTTCGCACTTTATTTCTTCGCATTATTTATTTTTCCGCTAAATCGGGTCCGGTTTAATTTTGGCGATGTGGACCCGCGCCATTTGTAATAGTCTAGCTTTATTTCCTCGCAACTTATAACTGTTAAATATGCATGCAAGAATGAATGTCTTAATTAAAATCAAGCGTAGAACACGGCAAACATGACAAGACAAATAACTGGAACATGACACACGAATCGCACACACCACCCCTAGGGTATGCCTCACTGTTGCCTTTCGAAAGGTGATCGTCGAGTAGAGGATGTCTTAGTAAGTCCTCATGATCCGGGAACCTGGCATGAGGGTAGCTTCTAAGGTGTCTTCCTATTGCTCTGGTGATCACCACGTCCCTAAACCTCGAATTGACCTGAACACCTCCAACGGTGGTGCTACCTACCTCTCAATGGTGGGATGGCACTACTTTAAAGGACATCTACACAGACGAATTCCTTAGGGTAGGTAGGTTCTCAAGGATACTTGCTCTCTTCAAAAAACAAATCAAAATCTTTTCACCAACACATTTTCAAAAGCTTTCAAAGCAAATTTTTCAAACACTCTGACGTACGAGTCGAACTGAAATTTTTCAAAGAAACTTTTTAAACCCACATTGAAAAGCAAACAAACAATTTTGAAAACACATTGAGCAAGTATCTAAGAGCCCATGGATAACCATGGATAGAAAGGGTGCTAACACCTTCCCTTTCTATAACCTACCTCCCGAACCGAGAGCAATCTCTTTAAGGAATTTTTCTGTGCTTTTGTCCTTTCCATTTGGAGAAAATAAAAGACGGTGGCGACTCTTGCTTCCGCGACATTTCGCGAACCAGCGTTAAACAGTCAGTTCCAGATCCACCGATCACATAATCCATCAACTAATAAAACATTGCTAATAGAGGGAAGATTTCCATTACCTACTGTTCTAGAGCCAATAATCTTTCCCCTCTGATTGCCTCAAAAACCTACATGGCCTCCAGGCTTAAGTTCCAGGCTTTGGAACATATGCCTTCTTCCCGTCATGTGTCGTGAGCAGCCAGAGTCCAGGTACCATGAATGGTGTCTTTGTTTTGCTGCTAAAGATATCTGCCACATGTATTATTTTATCCTTAGGTACCCACATTTTCTTGGGTCCTGATTTGTTAGTTTTACCAAAACTCTGGTTGAATTTTGGTTTGACAGAGTAATCACTACTTGTATATTTTATGTCATGTGTGAGCCCATATATAAAGTGTGAATCAAGTGGAGTACGCTTTATAACTAAATCCATGGCATTTTTTGGTGTAGGAACCTTACCTTGATATCCTATCCCTTTTCTGCCATTTCTGCTAACCCCATAAATCATTGAAGCCATTTTGCTTCTGTCTATGTTTTTAGCTAGAAACTTCTGAAAGCTGTGATCATACTCTTTGATGATCTCATCAGCATTGCTGAGAGTTTCAGGGATTGTTTCCTTCTGAGAGTTTTGCAATTGATTTTCTAATTTTGAAATTTTATCTTTTAACTCAGAATTCTCCAATTTGAGACTCTCAGTCTTATCAGAGTCAGAAGCAAGATTCCTTTTCAGGTTTCTGAATTTGACTATGATCTGCTAATACTTTTCTAGAATTTCATTAAGGCTTTAAACTAATTCAGCCTTAGTAAAATTTATAGTAAAGTCAGGGAATACCTCTTCTGTATCTGATTCAGAGTCTGACTCAGAAGCTTCAGTGTCTTCAGATACGTTTGCAATGAAAGCTATGTTTTCTCTTTCATCATCTGATTCTGAGTCAGCTTCAGATGTGTCAAAATCATCCCATGTAGCCATGAGACTTTTCTTCTTTTCCTTGACCAACTTCTTTTTTGGCTTCTCCTTCTGAAGCTTTGGGCAATCACTTTTGTAGTGCCCTTGCTCGTTACACTCATAGCAGATGATGTCTTTGTAGTTTGGCTTTTTGTATCCCGAAGAGCCTTCAGATCTTTTGTGTCCAGGGGAGGATTCTGTCCTTCTGTATCTGGAGGAAGATTCATTCTGATTTTCTGATCTTCTGGGATTCCTGAACTTCCTTTGCCTCTGCTTCCACAGTTGGTTCACCCTTCTGGAGAGAAGATACAATTCATCTTCTTTTGATGAGGATCCATCAGAGGTTTCTTCCATAGCCTGCAAAACTTTGGAGTCAAATTTTTTGTTATATTTTAATGCTAATGGCTTACCTTGCTTTTGAGGTTCATCTGCTTCTAGCTCTATCTCGTGACTTCTGAGGGAGTTGACAAGTTCCTCCAGGGATATTTTGTTGAGATCCTTGGCTAGTTTAAGCGCTGTAACCATTGGCCTCCACTGTTTTGGCAAGCTCCTGATGGTCTTCTTAACATGATCAGCAGTGGAATATCCTTTGTCAAGAACTTTTAGACCAGCAACAAGAATTTGAAATCTTGAAAACATAGCTTCTATTGATTCACTGTCTTCCATCTTGAATGCCTCATACTTCTGAATGAGCGCAAGGGCTTTTGTTTCTTTGACTTGAATGTTGCCTTCATGCGTCATTCTCAGAGAATCAAACATATTCTTAGCATTATCTCTGTTTGATATTTTCTCATATTCTGAATATGAGATGGCTCTGAGAAGAATTGTTCTGGCCTTGTGATGATTTCTGAACTCACGCTTTTGCTGATCAGACATCATTTTCCTGTCAATCTTCTGACCACGTCCATCCACTGGGTGCGTGTATCCATCAGTTACCATGTCCCACAGATCAGCATCATGGGCCAGAAAGAAACTCTCAATTCTGTCTTTCCAGTAGTCAAAGTTTTCTCCATCAAATATGGGAGGTTTGCCACTGAATCTGTCCCTTTCTTCATTGTTGTCATTGCTTATGTTTTGACTTGGTCATGCCATTGTGTTTTTCTGACGCTGGATCTTGTACTGACATGGTTAAGTGTTAAAGCTCAGAACCAGGCACTCTGATGCCAATTGAAGATGTGAAAAACACAAGAAGGGGGGGGGGGGGGTTGAATTGTAAAAATTAAAATAAAAGGCTTGACAACACAGTATTTTTATCCTGGTTCGTTTGATCTCAAACTACTCCAGTCCACCCGTCAAGGTGATTTCTCCTCTCTCCAACGAGGTCTTAATTCACTATTCTCAAAGAATTACAATAGCTACTTTAACAACTGTTAAAGTCTTCTTGAGTACAACCATAATCCGGTTAATCTCAAGGAACTTCTTTTACAAATGAATTGAACAATTGTGTCTTTGTTTTCTTACAAAACAGTATATCACAATTGTGATAATTACACTAAATAAGCTTGGAATAAAATGATTTTGCTTAAGCTTTGAATATGCGTGGTTTGGATAGCTTATCAAAATTGAGTGCATACGTACGTGATTATTTTCACAAGCAGTCCTATTTATATAGGCAAGTAAGGATACGTTGTCCATTAAGCAGGTTTAATGATAATAATGCACTTTCCTTTTGTAGAAGATATTTGTCTAAAGAAAGCCGTTAGCATTTAATTCTGTCTTGAATAACCAATAATGCTTCATAGTCTTCTTTGTTGTATCTGCTGATAACGCTTCTGAGTGTTAATGACTTGGTAAAGATGTCTTTGATCAGAGTCAGAGTGTATTTTTTTAGGCGCAGATTCTGGTCATCAAACTTCAGTGTGGCCTGGTGGTTTCAGCGTGTACCATATGTTGCTGATCTTCTAATGCTGATTCCATTCTGATGCTGATTCCATCAGAACTTCTGCATATACAAGGCATAATTTTAAGGAGCATAATTGTTCTTTGTATATACCTTAGAAATAATATTATTCTTTGTATTTTGTTATCATCAAAACTTTAATCAAGGGTTGTAGAATCAAACTATGTTCTAACAATCTCCCCCTTTTTGATGATGACAAAAACCAGATTTTTCAATAAAGAATAAAGAATAAAAGGTATAGAATTAAGAAGAAAAACTCCCCTTGAGTTGATTACTTCCTTTTAATTCCATGAGTCTTTGAGCATCAGAATCTTATTGTATCTTTCAGCAGAGTTTTGTACCTGTTCAAGCTTTTTAGAAGAGAGAATTTAAGTAGATTAGAATGTTTGAGACTTATGTCTCAGTAATCCGTTATTGAAAATATCTTTTTCTTTCTCCCCCTTTTTGTCAGTTATCAAAAAGAACACATAATCAGAGCCAAAATGAGTTGATATTAAAAACAGAATCAATGATAAGTTCAGAGCTATGTTGAGAATATTACAGGAAAAAAAATTTTAAACAGAGGAAAAACTAAGAGGGAGGAGGAAGACGCGTGAACAAAGCTTCTAACAACCCCTTGATCTGGATGTTGGTTTCCTCCTGCTTGGTTAACATGCTCTTGATTTCCGAAATTTTGTCATCCTGTTTATCCATTCTTTCCTGCATCAAAATATCAGATCTCTTCAGATCTTCTAGAGTCTGTCTTTCATAGGAGGAAGCTTGAGAATCTTTAGTGACTGGATGCTTCTCAGAGCATTCTGCAATGTCCTCTTTTTGACCCAGTTCTTCAGCAGGAATCATCTGTTCTGGAGTATCAGTCAGATTGAGTTCTTCTGACTCTGGTTGAACTTTGTCTGCTGGACGATGTTCTGACCAGGGAGCATTGTCCAGAGGGAGAACTTCTTCCTCGAGCAGCAGGCTCAGAACTTGATCTTCAAATACTTTTAGTAGGTTACTGAAGTTCTGTTAAACTTGTTCGTAGCTCTGTTCTTGCATTATATGAGTTTCAGAACATACCCATTTTTTGAAACTTGTCCACAGATAATCTGATGCAGCAGGATTAATCAGCTCAAGACTAGCTTGCTTCAGGGAAGTTATCCACTTCTGCATTTCTGTTTCAAATATCAATAAACTGGTACCAACATCTGGTGTAGGTTCAGATGGTTTTGGTTTTGGAATGGCTGTTTTGTTGGTTATGGCAGCAAGGCGTTCAAAAACAGTTAAATTAATGACAGTTTTTACGTTGTCATTTGGATTGATCTTTGTTGAGGAAGTGGGAGAGTCTAGAATAATTATTGGACTTGTTGGGGTGTTTGGTGGAGTTGATTCTAGTGAAGAGGGAATTTGGGGAATATACAGAGGTTCAGTGATTCCAGGAATGGGAATGGGATCAGAATCAATAGTTTGGTTGGATTGACGGTGATGAAGTTCTTGTTCGCAGGATTCAGGGGGTTGGACCTCAGAAGTTTACACTTCTGGTTGTAATGGTTCAGGTTGTGGAGAAGGTGGATGAGTTTCTGGTAGAGGAGAGAGTGGAATTTCTGGGTGAGGTGCTTCTGAAATGGTTTCAAAGTTTGGATTTACTGGTATGGGAGCAGATATATGTTGGTCAAAGGTTTCAATATCTGATAGAACTTTTGCAAGTTCTTGTTGAGTTACTTCAATATTTGGATTTGTAGGTAGGGAGTGAGATCCTCTAAGAGTTAAAGTTCTGAGGGGTCAAATTCAATGTCAAAATCATCAAGTGTTTGTGGAGTAGGAATTTCTGAATGAGTGGGGATTGGTACAGATGTTGATACAGATACTGAATCTAAAACAATTACAGAAGAAGGATTACCTCTCTTTTTAGCTGCTTTGGGAGTCCGCTGGGATGATCCTTCTGCTGCAGCCTTCCTTTTCTTGTTTTTCTTCAGCACAACTTCTGGAGCCTTCTGATGCAGATCCTGAATATTTAAATCTGGTGCTGTACCATCTGCCTTGCATGCATCCAGATATCTGACTATTATCTCAGGTTTGGAATCAATTTCTGAGAACATGGGAAAGTTATCCAGAGGGATTCTTCTGCTGGAGATGGTTGCAAAAGAAGTGACACTGGGTTCCTTCTTGATGTTCTCAATGATCTTCATCTTCTTCAGATTCTTTGCATTCAACTGTTTGCCAACAGTTTCTTCTAAAGTGTTGATTTCCTGTGCTTCTGTTAGATGATCTATCAGCTTATTCTCTGTTAGAATATATGATATGAGCCTTTCTAGGGGTATCCAGTCCCTTTTTGTGCGCTCCTCTTCTCTAGTCTCCTTAACACTAGTCCTTAGATGGTTGAACAACAAATGAGCCAGATTCACCTTAATCTTCTGGGAGATGAAGTAGATCAGAAACTTCTGATCAATGTTGATGTAGTCAGGAGAGCTAGTTGGCTTCCTGTGGTTTATGCATCGCAAAATAATCTTAGCCCATATCCTGTGATGGTCTTTCAGATCCCTTATCTTGCTGGAGGGAAGACCCAAAGTGAAGATTTCTCTAGCAATTAAGGCGACATCAGCACATCTTTCAGCCATGTCTATGCATCTTACGCCACCACCACTGTAACCTATCAATCTTGCAATAAGGTCTTCAGTTATGGCTATCTTCTTCCCCATTATATACGAAGTAACTTGATGGTTGGAAGATGAAGCATGAATCTAAAATTCCTTCACAAGGATTGGGAACGTTGGACCTACCAGACGGTCAAAATACCTGTTCCATCCTTGAGCCTTTACTTCTTCAGAGAGATTGAACCCGTTCTCTTGAAGACTGTTAAAGTCCACAATCAATTCTGAGAGTACTTCTGGATTTTTAATGGGCGTGAGGAGAGTTCTGAAAGGTTCTTCATATTGTTCTGAGGAATCTGTTCTTTGAGTACTGGAAGTTGGGTTGCTTGAGGAAGCCATGTTCACACAGAAAGTTTTGAGAAGAAAGTGAAAGGGTTTTGAGAAAGATGCAAACTGAAATCAATTAGATTGTAGAGAGAGTGAAAGTGAAAGAGTGTAAAGAATGAGAAATGAGTTTAAATAGATTTTGAAAACGTAAACGACAAGAGAGAGAGAAATAAATTATAATGATTATAAGCATTAATGACAGCTGATTTTGGGGGATTCAGAAAGATATTGGAACGGTTACCCATGACATGTGCCCCAATGCATCCAATCAGCACTATTGACCTTTCAGAAAAGTGAACGCGTGTTCAGCCTCAGAAAGTAGCTGATGAATGGATGACAACTGTTTGCTTGAGTGAACAGCACATTTCTATCCTTGAAATGAAGCGCTCAGATCTTCATGGATAGATTCTGATACAATCTGTACTTCTAAAGATATGAAGGCAGGTTGATCAGTAGTTCATAGAAAATAACCAAAATTGTGAAGGTTAAGATATGGAAATAAAACTGTTTTATTCTGGGTGTAGCGGTGAAAATCGGAGATCAAGCTATTAATTAACTTGACTCACCAAAGCAAGAGTCGCCACCGCGCTTTATTATTTCCAGGGGAAAAGGGAAAAGAGCGAAATAAAACCCTAAAATATGCAATGTAAAATAATACTTAAAAGTAATAAAAATACAATGCGTTTTTGAAAAGAGATTGAGAGTTCGGGGGTTGGTTATACAATGGGAAGGTATTAGCATCCAATGCATCTGCGGTACTCCGCAGGAACCTTTTGAAATATCTGTTTTTGGTTAAAATTGTTTGTTTGATTAAAATGGTTTGTTTGGCTAAAAGAAATAGGTGTTGGCGAGATTTTGAAAATGTGATAACCTAATGTCGAAGTTTTGACTTAAAAGGTGTGAGTTTAAAAATTGAATCTTTTGGGAAAATTATCTTAGGTTTAACAAAATAGTAACAAACAAAAGATGAATGAGGGTATTCACACGATTGGATGGGATGTGTTTGATGACGTGAAGTCAACAAAATTTAAATCTTTTCCTTGGAGTAAGCAAAATAAAATGAACACCAAAATATAAACATTCAGAAGTTCACAAGAAAATAAATCTGATAAAAACAAATTAATGATCAAGAGGCACCGAGAAATTGAAATGACAGAAATATACAAATAAAAGGAATATAACCAATTATCTAAAGAAGTTATTCGAACTAAATTAAAAGTTACTTACTAAAATAATTCTAAACTAATTACAAATTCTAAGGTTATAAAAAAAATCTAGTATTATTGAATTTGATCTAAACTGAACTAAAGTTTTAAAATTTAGTAAGTTAAATCTAGATTAAATTAAAATCCTAAGGTTACTAAATTAAATCTAAAACAAATGAAAATTCCAAAGTTACTAAACTAAATCTAAATCAAATAAAATTCTAAAACTACTAAACTAAATTTAAATCAAATAAAAACTCTAAAGTTATTAAACTAAATAAAAATTATAAACTTATCAAGCTAATTCTAAATCAAATAAAATTCTAAAACTACTAAACTAATTCTAAATCAAATAAAAATTCTAAAGTCACTAAACTAAAACTAAACAAATAAAATTCTAAAGTTAACTAAATAAAATCAAACAAAATTCTAAAGTCACTAAACTAAAACTAAACAAATAAAATTCTAAAGTTAACTTAAATAAAATCAAATAAAATTCTAAAGTTTACTAAATTAAAACTAAAACAAATAAAATTCTAAAATATACTAAGTCAAAAACTAAAACAAATAAAACTCTAAAATTTACTAAGTCAAATCTAAATGAAATAAAATCCTAAAGTTACTAAAACAAAATAAAATTCTAAAGTTTACTAAGTCAAAAACTAAAACAAATAAAACTCTAAAATTTACTAAGTCAAATCTAAATGAAATAAAATCCTAAAGTTACTAAAATAAAACTAAAACAAAATAAAATTCTAAAGTTTACTAAGTCAAAACTAAATAAAACTCTAAAATTTACTAAGTCAAATCTAAATGAAATAAAATCCTAAAGTTACTCAAATAAAACTAAAACAAAATAAAATTCTAAAGTTTACTAATTATGATTCTAAATATTTTAAAGTTATAAAATAAATCTAAACTAATTAAAATTCTAAATTAATACTAAACTAAATCTAAATATAAGATTTACTAATATTTTTTATATATTTTTTTTATATTAATCTAATATCTATAATTAATACAAATACAAGAAATTGAGAGAATAAACCAATATACCAGCAGGGCGACGCTGGATGCCTTCTTTGGTAGGATTATCAAACTTTCAATTAACCAACAATAGCCATTCAAGCAGAGACATGTGGCAGACTCAATTGTCAAATAATGAAAAAAACAATAGAAATTAAGCCATATCTGCATAAACAACACAGTGGCCATTTTCTCCTCTTCTTCAAAATCTCACTTCTCCTTTTTTCTTCCAACAAACCAAGACAGGCATGAAATCTACCCACCCTTTCATAACAAAAATCAAACTGTAGAAATCATAAGTCAAAAAATCACAACTAGAGGATAGAGTTATCGAAAGAAGAAACAGTGTCGACGCGGAGGGAGACGCCTGCGGTTGTGGGTCAGAGCTGAGTTGAAGGTAGATCTGTTGAGTTCGGTCGCGGTCTGTTCATGGTAGCGGTTGGATCTCTGGCTCAGAGGCGCAATAACGATGGAGACTGTCATGACGGTGGTTTCGTCACCGGAAGGAGGGGCTTCTGAGATCGTAGATCTGCAGTGAGTAGATCTGCAATGAGCGGTGGAATGGTGGTTGTTTTGGTGTTGATAGCAGGTTTGAAGTGGGATGGAGTTTCATTGTGAGAAACTGAGAGTGGTGGCTACGCGGATCTGGTGAAGAGGTCAACATCTCTGTTTACTATTCTTCTTCTTCTGTAAAAAAACAAACTTGGACAGGCATAGTCAAGATTATTCTTAGTGATAGGCATTGTAAAAAAAAAGGTTCATGAAGATGAATGCTTTATGTTTATTGTCACAAAGTTAGGCAGGTGATGATAGTCGCCGATGGTAGCTGGTGCGATGCGTGAAGGAAGAAGGAATGGAAGGGAGATTCATGTTTTACGGCTACTCTGGTCGATCAGCGTCATCGCGAGAGGGTATGCATCGGTTGTGGAACTGCTAGATGTTGATGGGTAAGGCAGTGGTATCAAAGCTCTCGGCTGTCTGAATCTCTTTTCTTTTTCCTGCTGCAACTATTATAATGAACCTGCAACAATAATTTACAGCTTGAATCTTATTGCTAGTATCGTTAGTATGATTTGGTTATGTTATTTGAGGCTATGTTAGTATCAAGATACATGAATTCTTCTACAAAATAAAGCATAATGAAAATAGTGGGTTAATATGTGTTGTGTTAATATACAACTTTGGAAGGGAAAATGTTGAATTGAAAGAGGTTTTTGGTTCTTGGTTTGTGTCTGGTTTAGTCATAAAGAATAAGGTTCTTTTTCTAATGGAAAACATGGTGATAAATTCTACTTTGTGTAAAAAAATTGGTCAATTGTAAAAACAAATGGAAAATAAACTTTTGAGGAAAGTGTGTTTATTTACTGTGTTTGTTGTGTGTATTTTGTTTGTTAATTTTCTCCCCCCCTTTTTCTCTACTGCCCTCCTATTGTTTTATAGAAGATGGGAGATGAAATTGGAGGGAGTTTTGGGGGGAAATTCCAGTGAGTTTGGACTAATATGGTAATCTTTTTTTTGGATTTTTGATGCAGATTTGTTATGGTCACTTTCATGTAAATTCTTCTTTGAGTGTAGATTTTTGTTTTCTTGTACAAACACTTGTGTAAAATTGTTGTGGTAACTTGTAATTTTCTTTCCTCTATTTTTGACAAAAACAAACAAATAATAACATAATAGTAACAATAATATAAGAAGAAGAAAAAAAAGGTATTAGTAACAATAAATAAAATAAAATAATAAAATGCAACAATGATAATAACAATAATGAGAACAAAATAAAATAATTAGTAACAATAAAAGATGAAATAATAAAATGCAATAAAGATACTACTAATAATAACAATAACGAGAAAAAGAGAAAATAGTTAGTAATACCTAAAAGAAATAGAAATAGATAAAAATAATAAAAAAATAATAATAAGACAGATTTTTGAACTAAAAAATTTCATTAGAAATATGATAGAAAATGCAAATGATAAACTATTTTAATTCTTTTTTTTAATAGAAATTAAAATGATGAATAAAAACAAGAAAGTATGCGAAATGATCGATTTTTCAAATTAACGACAAAATATGCACCAGTCGAAAAAAGTGAAGGGGCGAAAATGGGGGCGACATTTGTGCCTTGATGAATCAGTCTTCGAGAGTCCATAATCAAACGTAATTTTGGCTTGGGAGACTCAAAACCTTAATTGAGGCGCGACACCTGATGCTCTTGATTCAGACCTGTCTCTGTACATGACACAAAAGAAAACATGAACATACACCTTTGTATGCGATTAGAAATTAGTGATACATATGCTAAAAATGTTCAAAACAACTTGACAATCTTCGCATAGCCAAAGCTCGAAGGTGAGACATTAAAACCGACCGTATTTCGTGACCTTGACTTATCTTTAAAAATGCAAAAAATAAAAATGGGATCTTAGGTCAAAAATTGGGGTACAACACTGGGCAAAGCTTCATGCTGAGATGTTTTAGAATGAAGTTAAACCTATCTTCAGAAAGAGGTTTTGTAAAGACATCAGCCCATTGATGGTCTGTGTTAATAAATTTTAAATTGAGAATCCCTTTCTTAATATAGTCCCTAATAAAATGATGTTTTATTTCTATATGCTTAGCCCTAGAATGCAAGATAGGATTTTTACTGAGACAAATACCAGAAGTGTTGTCATAGAGGATAGGGATGTTACTCTCAAATATATTGAAGTCCTCAAGTTGACTTTTCATCCAGAGCATTTGCGTGCTACATCCAGTTGCTGCTATGTATTCAGCTTCTGCTGTTGATAGAGCTATTATGGATTGTCTTTTACTGGACCATGAGATCAGATTTTCTCCCATAAACTGGCAGCTTCCAGAAGTGCTTTTACATTCTACTCTGTCTCCAGCAAAATCAGCATCACAGTATCCTACTAAGCTGTAATCACTTGATTTTCTATAAAACAAACCCATATTAGTAGTACCTTTCAGATACTTGAAAATTCGCTTAACTGCTGTTAAATGAGATTCTCTAGGATCTGATTGGAATCTAGCACAAATGTAAACACTGAATAGAATGTCAGGCCTTGAAGCTGTCAGATAGAGAAGACAACCAATCATAACTCTATAGACCTTCTGTTCTACCTTGTTACTTACCTCTTCTTTTTCCAGAATGCACGTGGGATGCATTGGAATCCTTGAGGGCTTACATTCTGAGAGATCAAATTTCTTCAGAAGTTATCTGATATATTTGCTCTGATGAATGTAGGTTCCTTCTGGAGTTTGATTAATCTGAATGCCCAGAAAGAACTTTAGTTCCCCCATTAGACTCATCTCAAATTCCGCCTGCACACATTTAGCAAACTCTCTTCCTAGAGAGGGTTTAGTGGATCCAAATATAATGTCATCAACATAAATCTGACATACTAAGATGTCATTCTTAATTATCTTACTGAACAGGGTTGTGTCCACTTTCCCTCTGGTGAATTCCTTTTCTAACAGGAAGTTACTTAGTCTTTCATACCAAGCTCTGGGAGCTTGTTTCAGACCATAGAGTGACTTCTTTAGTTTGAAAACATATTCTGGATTTTTGGAACTTTCAAAACCAGGGGGTTGGTGCACATAAACCTCTTCTTCTATATAGCCATTTAAGAATGCACTCTTGACATCCATCTGATACAGAGTGATGCCTTTATCAACAACAAATGAAATTAGAAGTCTGATAGATTCTAACCTGGCGACTGGAGCAAAGGTTTTTGTATAGTCTATCCCCTCTTGCTGACTATAACCTTGTGCTACCAGCCGTGCTTTGTTTCTGATGACTTCACCTTGTTCGTTCAGTTTTTTTCTGAACACCCATTTTGTGCCTATGACGTTGAATCCTTTTGGTTTGGGAACCAGATCCCATACGTCATTTCTTGTGAACTGATTTAGCTCCTCCTGCATTGCCAGAATCCAGTCATTGTCCAGAAGTGCTTCATCAATTGTTGTTGGTTCAATCAGAGAAACCAGTCCCATGAGGGATTCTTCAGAATTTCTAAAGGTAGATCTTGTTCTGATTGGATCTTCCTTCCTTCCTAAGATTGTTTCTTTTGGATGATCAATTCTGCTTCTGGATGGTCTTTTCTGGGGTTGATCAACATAAGGTGTTGGGTTGCTTGCAGTGACTCTTACTGATGTTGAGGGAGTGTCTCTGTTGAGAGCCTCTGAGTTGTCTTCAGTACCTGTGAGTTCAACTTCCATACCTGCAAGGAATTCATTCCGCTTTGACTTTTGAGAGTCAAGCTTATCATCAAACCGAACACTGATTGACTCTTCAACAATCTGTGTTTCTGTATTGTATACTATGTACCCTCTTTAGCATTCAGAGTATCCTAACATAATGCACTTTTGTGCTTTAGAGTCAAACTTGTTCAAATATTTTTTTGTATTCAAAATAAAACAAGTACATCCAAATGGGTGAAAATAGGAAATGTTGGGTTTTCTGTTCTTCCACAATTCATATGGAGTCTTTTCCAGAATAGGTCTTATGGAGATTCTATTCTGAATGTAACACGTTGTGTTTATTGCTTCTGCCCAAAAGATCTTAGCAACGTTAGTCTCGTTGATCATGGTTCTGGCCATTTCTTGTAATGTTCTGTTCTTTCGTTCTACAACTCCATTTTGCTGGGGAGTTCTAGGACAAGAGAAGTCATGCAGAAATCCTTTTTCATTAAAGAATAATTCAAAATCTTTATTTTCAAATTCTCCACCATGATCACTTCTGACTTTGACGATTCTAAGATCCTTTTCATTCTGAACTTGGTTGCATAAGGTAACAAACACAGAGTGTGACTCGTCCTTGTGCCTTAAGAACTTTACCCATGTCCATCTGCTATAGTCATCTACAATTACTAACCCATACTTCTTGCCACTGACTGAGGCAGTTTTTACTGGTCCAAATAAGTCAATGTGCAGAAGTTCTAATGGCTTAGAGGTGGAAACACTGTTTTTGGATTTGAAAGCAGGTTTTGCAAACTTGCCTTTCTGACATGCTTCATACAGAGCATCTAAATTGAACTTCAAGTTAGGAAGTCCTCTGACCAGATTGAGTTTGTTAATCTGAGATATTCTTCTCATACTAACATGTCCCAATCTTCTGTGCCAGATCCATTGCTCGTTGTTAATAGACAGAAGACATTTTACATTCTGACTTTTCAGTTCAGAAAGTTTGATTTTATAAATGTTGTTTTTCCTCTTTCCATTAAATAGGATAGTCCCATCTTTCTGACTAACAGCTTTGCATGAATTTTGATTGAAGATTATATCATAACTGTTATCACTTAATTGACTTATGGATAACAGGTTATGCATTAATCCATCAACTAATAAAATATTGCTAATAGAGGGAAGATTTCCATTACCTACTGTTCCAGAGCCAATAATCTTTCCCCTCTGATTGCCTCCAAAACCTACGTGTCCTCCAGGCTTAAGTTCCAGGATTTGGAACATATGCCTTCTTCTCGTCATGTGTCGTGAGCAGCCAGAGTCCAGGTACCATGACTGGTGTCTTTGTTTTGCTGCTAAAGATATCTGCCACATGTATTATTTTATCCTTAGGTACCCACATTTTCTTGGGTCCTGATTTGTTAGTTTTACTAAAACTCTGGTTGAATTTTGGTTTGACAGAGTAATCACTACCTGTATATTTTATGTCGTGTATGTGCCCATATATAAAGTGTGAATCAAGTGGAGTACGCTTTATAACTAAATCCATGGCATTTTTTGGTGTAGGAACCTTACCTTGATATCCTATCCCTTTTCTGCCATTTCTGCTAACCCCATAGATCATTAAAGCCATTTTGCTTCTGTCTATGTTTTTAGCTAGAAACTTCTGAAAGTTGTGATCATACTCTTTGATGATCTCATCAGCATTGCTGAGAGTTTCATGGATTGTTTCCTTCTGAGAGTTTTGCAATTGATTTTCTAATTTTGAAATTTTATCTTTTAACTCAGAATTCTCCAATTTGAGACTCTCAGTCTTATCAGAGTTAGAAGCAAGATTCCTTTTCAGGTTTCTGAATTTGACTCTGATCTGCTGATACTTTTCCAGAATTTCATTAAGGCTTTCAGCTAATTCAGCCTTAGTAAAATTTATAGTAAAGTCAGGGAATACCTCTTCTGTATCTGATTCAGAGTCTGACTCAAAAGCTTCACTGTCTTCAGATACGTTTGCCATGAAAGCTATGTTTTCTCTTTCATCATCTGATTCTGAGTCAGCTTCAGATGTGTCAGAATCATCCCATATAGCCATGAGACTTTTCTTCTTTTCCTTGACCAACTTCTTTTTGGGCTTCTCCTTCTGAAGCTTTGGGCAATCACTTTTGTAGTGCCCTTGCTCGTTACACTCATAGCAGATGATGTCTTTGTAGTTTGGCTTTTTGTATCCTGAAGAGCCTTCAGATCTTTTGTGTCCAGAGGAGGATTCTGTCCTTCTGTATCTGGAGGAAGATTCATTCTGATTTTCTGATCTTCTGGGATTCCTGAACTTCCTTTGCCTCTGCTTCCACAGTTGGTTCACCCTTCTGGAGAGAAGATACAATTCATCTTCTTTTGATGAGGATTCATCAGAGGTTTTTTCCACAGCCTGCAAAACTTTGGAGTCAAATTTTTTGTTATATTTTAATGCTAATGGCTTACCTTGATTTTGAGGTTCATCTGCTTCTAGCTCTATCTCGTGACTTCTGAGGGAGCTGACAAGTTCCTCCAGAGAGATTTTGTTGAGATCCTTGGCTAGTTTAAGCGCTGTAACGATTGGCCTCCACTGTTTTGGCAAGCTCCTGATGATCTTCTTAACATGATCAGCAGTGGAATATCCTTTGTCAAGAACTTTTAGACCAGCAACAAGAATTTGAAATCTTGAAAACATAGCTTCTATTGATTCACTGTCTTCCATCTTGAATGCCTCATACTTCTGAATGAGCGCAAGGGCTTTTGTTTCTTTGACTTGAATGTTGCCTTCATGCGTCATTCTCAGAGAATCAAACATATTCTTAGCAGTATCTCTGTTTGATATTTTCTCATATTCTAAATATGAGATGGCGCTGAGAAGAATTGTTCTGGCCTTGTGATGATTTCTGAACTCACGCTTTTGCTGATCAGACATCATTTTCCTGTCAATCTTCTGACCACGTCCATCCACTGGGTGCGTGTATCCATCAGTTACCATGTCCCACAGATCAACATCATGGGCCAGAAAGAAACTCTCAATTCTGTCTTTCCAGTAGTCAAAGTTTTCTCCATCAAATATGGGAGGTTTGCCACTGAATCTGTCCCTTTCTTCATTGTTGTCATTGCTGATGTTTTGACTTGGTCCTGCCATTGTGTTTTTCTGACGCTGGATCTTGTACTGACATGGTTAAGTGTTAAAGCTCAGAACCAGGCGCTCTGATGCCAATTGAAGATGTGAAAAACACAAGAAGGGGGGGGGGGAGTTGAATTGTAAAAATTAAAATAAAAGGCTTGACAACACAGTATTTTTATCCTGGTTCGTTTGATCTCAAACTACTCCAGTCCACCCGTCAAGGTGATTTCGCCTCTCTCCAACGAGGTCTTAATTCACTATTCTCAAAGAATTACAACAGCTACTTTAACAACTGTTAAAGTCTTTATGAGTACAACCACAATCCGGTTAATCTCAAGGAACTTATTTTACAAATGAATTGAACAAGTGTGTCTTTGTTTTCTTACAAAACAGTATATCACAACTGTGATAATTACACTAAATAAGCTTGGAATAAAATGATTTTGCTTAAGCTTTAAATATGCGTGGTTTGGATAGCTTAGCAAAATTACGTGCTTCTTTTCACAAGCAGTCCTGTTTATATAGGCAAGCAAGGATACATTGTCCATTAAGCAGGTTTAATGATAATAATGCACTTTCCTTTTGTAGAAGATCTTTGTCTGAAGAAAGCCGTTAGCATTTAATTCTGTCTTGAATAACCAGTAACCTTCAGAGTCTTCTTTGTTGTATCTGCTGATAACGCTTCAGAGTGTTGATGACTTGGTAAAGATGTCTTTGATCAGAGTCATAGTGTATTTGTTTAGGTGCAGATTCTGGTCATCAAACTTCAGTGTGGTATGGTGGTTTCAACGTGTACCATAGGTTGCTGATCTTCTGATGCTGATTCCATTCTGATACTGATTCCATCAGAACTTCTGCATATACAAGGCATAATTTTAAGGAGCATAATTGTTCTTTGTATATACCTTAGAAATAATATTATTCTTTGTATTTTGTTATCATCAAAACTTTAATCAAGGGTTGTAGAATCAAACTATGTTCTAACATTCATATCCACTCTGGATCCCATTGATAACAGTTCTGCTATTTCCAGTTATAACTTTGAAAATCCGATCAACCAAGCCGGGGACGAAGGTGAGGAAGATTGTGAGGTACCCGGAAAACTTGCCAGACTATTACAGCAGGAAGAAAGGGCTATACAGCCTCATAAAGAGCCAGTTGAGATAGTAAACTTGGGCACGGAAGAGGACATAAAAGAGTTCAAGATAGGTGCAAATTTGGGGCTTAATGTCAAATAACGCTTGATATAGATGTTGCATGATTTTTCGAGATCTTTTCCTGGTCATATAAAGATATGCCAGGGCTATGCACGGATATTGTGGTTCATCGTCTGCCAACTAAAGAAGATTTCCCTCCGGTAAAGAAGAAGGTCTGTCGTATGCGCCCTGAAACGTCAGAGAAGATCAAAGCACAGGTTATGAAACAGTTCAATGCTGGGTTCCTAGCTGTCACCTCTTATCCTCAATGGGTTTCTAACGCAGTCCCGGTGCCTAAAAAGGAAGGTACAAATGTGTGTGGACTACCGAGATTTGAACAGGGCAAGCCCCAAGGATGACTTTCCGCTTCCCCACATTGACGTTCTAGTTGACAACACCGTGCAACACAAGGTCTTTTCCTTCATGGATGGTTTCTCTGGTTATAAGCAGATAAAGATGGCACACGAAGACATGTAGAAGACAACCTTCGTCAAACAATGGGGCACTTTCTGTTACAAAGTGATGCCATTTGGATTGAAGAATGCTGGGGCAACCTATAGCGAGCCATGGTAGCTTTGTTCCATGACATGATTCACCATGAGATAAAGGTCTATATTGATGACATGATATCCAGGTCTCAAATTGAGGAAGAACACCTTGATCATCTACAGATGCTGTTTGATAGGTTAAAGAGGTACAAGCTAAGGTTAAATCTGAACAAGTGCACCTTCGGGGTAAGGTCTTGTAAACTTCTAGGTTTTATTATCAGTGACAAGGGTATTCAGATAGACCCTGCAAAGGTAAAAGCTATACAAGAGATGTCGGCTCCTCGCACTGAGAAGGAAGTTAGAGGTTTCTTGAGACGCCTAAATTACATTGTCAGGTTCATTTCCCATCTAACTTCTACTTGTGAGCCAATCTTCAAACTCCTGAAGAAAAATCAAGTGGTAAAATGGAATGACGAATGCCAGAATGGCTTCGAGAGAATCAAAGAATACCTTCAAGAGCCTCCAATTCTGATGCCTCCAATTGAAGGAATACCTTTGATAATGTACTTAACAATGTTAGATAATTCAATGGGGTGTGTATTGGGGAAGCATGACGAGTCCGGTCGAAAAGAGCATGCAATATACTACCTTAGCAAAAAGTTTACAGACTGTGAAACAAGATACTCGCTGCTCAAGAAAACATGTTGCACTTGGCATGGGCTGCTCGCCGATTGAGACAGTATATGTTGACCCACACTACTTTGTTGATATCTAAGATGGATCTGATCAAGTACATCTTCAAGAAGCCCGCTCTCTCCAGAAGAATAGAAAGATGGCAAATGATCTTGACCGAATACGATATCCAATACACGACCCAAAAAGCAATCAAAGGAAGTGTGCTAGTTGATCATTTGGTTCATCAGGCTGTGGATGACTACCAACCCATGAACTTTGAATTCCCGGATGAGAATATTATGTTAGTGACTGACTGTGAAGAACCTGGACCAGATGAAGGACCTGAGGAAGGATCCCGATGGACTATGGTTTTTGAAGGGGCCTCCAACGTACTCGGTAACGGTATCGGTGTTGTAATCATATCCCTCGAGGGCTGTCACACTCCTTTCACCACCCGATCATGTTTCAATTGTACCAACAACATGGCGGAGTATGAAGCATGTATCATGGGTCTCAAAGCTGCTTTTAACCCGAGGATCATGTTCTTGAGCATTTTCGGGGATTCAACCTAAGTAATAAGTCAAATCAAAGGAGAGTGGGACACAAAGCACCCGAATCTCATCCCTTACAAAGAGCATGTGTTAACATTGCTTCCACACTTTGAAGAGGTCACCTTTGAACATTTTCCACGAGAAGAGAATCAGTTAGCGGACGCGCTAGGTACTATGTCATCTATGTTCAAGGTCAAGTGGGACAATGAGGCTCCTCGGATCACTATTGAGAGGTTGGATGAACCCGTATACTTCTACGAGATTGGAATTGAAGAAGTAGCGGACAAACCTTGGTTTCATGAAGTGAAGAGGTATCTTGAGGCTCAAGAATATCCAGAGGGGGCATCTGTCAATGATAAGAAGTTTCTGAGAAGGTTCTTCACAAAGTTCTTCCTCAGTAATGTAATCCTCTACAAGCGCAACCATGACTCTAATTTACTTCGGTGTGTATACAAGAGCAAAGCAGAGAGAATCATGACAGATTTACACGAAGGTACCTTTGGCACCCACTCTAGTGGACACACCATGGCTAAAAAGATCCTACGGGCAAGATACTATTGGTCCACTATGGAAGCAGACTGTTATCAGCATTCCCGAACTTGTCATAAATGCCAGATCTATACTGATAAAGTGCATGTACCTCCGGTTCCCTTGAATGTCTTGACGGATCCCTAGCCCTTTGCAATGTGGGGCATTGACATGATCAAAGAGATTAGACCTACCGCTTCCAATGGGCATTGCCTCTTCCTAGTGGCCATTTATTACTTCATGAAGTGGGTTAAGGCTTCCTCTTTTGCTACTGTTACCAAGAATGTTATGGTGCGGTTTATCAAGCATAACCTGATTTGTCGGTATGGCATGCTAGAGAGAATTATCACGGACAATGGTCCAAATCTCTACAATAGGATGATCACCGAACTCTGTAAGCAATTCAAGATCCAGCATCATAATTCTTCCCCATTACCGGCCGAAGATGAATGGCGTTGTGGAGGCTGCTAACAAGAATATTAAGAAAATCATACAGAAGATGACGATGACATACAAAGACTGGCATGAGATGTTACCATTCGCTCTTCATGGTTACCGCACCTCAGCACGTACGTCAACAGGGGTAACACCTTATTCTCTGGTATATGGCGTGGAGGTTGTCCTGCCTATTAAGGTCCAGATCCCTTCTTTGAGGATTACGAAGGATGCGGGTTTGAACAAAGATGATTGGATCCATACCCAACTTGATCAACTGAATTTGATTGATGAGAAAATGCTTACTGTTGTCTGTCATGGTCAAGTGTATCAAAAACGGATGATCAAGGCTTTCAACAAAAAGGTCAGACGTCAAGTATATCAAGTGGTTGATCAGGTAATCAAGAGCATCATACTGGGACAAGGTGATCCCAGGGGCAAATGGACTCCCACATATGAAGGTCCATTTGTGATCAAAAGCATATTTTCCGGTGGAGCCATGTGTGAAATCAAGCTTTCCAAGTGTTTTGATGAAGACAAGCTAGCATGCAAAAATGAATGGATCAAGATAGAAGATTCATCTCAAGCAAAGATTCATTGATCAAGATCAACTTTTTTAGACTTATGGCTTAAGGTATATGAAATTTTTGATCTTATGCTCTTAGTGCTCAAAACTATTTTTGATCATGCATTTACTTTATTAAAATAATATTTTGAGTATATACTACGTATGATTAAAGAAGGATATTTTAAATTGTTTGAAATCTTTGAAAATAATGTTTTTTCAATTTTTGTACACAACCAATCGATTGTCATACAACGACAATCGGTTGCATCCAAGAAACTTTTACTTCTGTTTGACATACAATCGGTTGTTGTCTAGCAGCAATCGATTGTCATGTGTTTTATTTCAAATTTTTTGAACATTGGCTTTAGAGCAACCGATTGCTCCTCAATGCCAATCGGTTGTCATAGTTATAATTTTAAATTTTTTTTAAACTTTGTTGTGCTGCAATCGATTGTTGCTTTAGTGCAACCGGTTGTTGTGCCTTAAATTTTGAAAAATTTTATTTTTCCATCAACCTTTTGTAACACCTTTTCATGGCAATCTTTGTATCTTTTCATATACATTGTTTTAGTAAAAATGGTTTAAACATTGCTATGTTTCATTAAAGAGGTATTACTACACTATAAATTATTTTGATTTAGAATTTTGAAAACACAACAAATTAATCATCAAAAATTATACAACAACAATCACTAACAACTTTCTACTCTTTTGATTATACTATTTATACTCTAAGATATTTTGTTCATCATTTTCATATGCATTCTAAAAATTGTTCTTGAGCACTTAGAAGAGTATTCCATCTTAAATTTCATATTGGATAGAAAAGATCAATCAAGTTATTAACATTTCTCTTTCAAACTCTTATACAAATCAAACAAACTATTGTACTTGTTTTCAGGATTGTTAGAAACAAGAAAGACACTTAGGGAGGATTGTTCTCTTTGTGGTCTTAGTGAAAATCCAAGAGTATTGTTCTTGGTCCAAGAGGATTGTTCTTGGCTTGTTAGGTAGTCTTTGTACAAATTACCAACAATAAGGAAATCTCTTTCATGTTGAAAAGGGACTGGAGTACTCTCGGACTGTGAGGGGAACCAGGATACATCATTGTGTTCTTTACTTTCCGCATTTACTGCTTTCATCACTTATCAGAAAAAGAAAGAAAAGAAACTCGTGCAAAAATATTCATACAATTCAGAAAAAGTTTTAAAGAACCTAATTCACCCCCCCCCCTCTTAGGCGCATCTGAACTTACAATTGGCATCAGAGCAGGTTATAGGTAACCTGTTCCTACTAGATCCAGAATGGCTTCCGCAAACAACAATTCTGTGTTTAGAGATGGTGGCAGTAGCAACAAGCCTCCTCTATTCTGTGGTGAATATTTTGATTTCTGGAAGATCCGTATGAAGGCTCATCTAGAAGCACAAGGAGAAGAAATATGGGATGTTGTCCAAAATGGTCCTTTTGTTCCGGTAACTGTTGTAAACGGCGTTGGTTTATCAAAGCCTAAAACTGTATGGGATGATGATGATAAGAAAAAGGTGTTGTATGACAAAAAGGCAATAAACCTCCTTCAAAGCGCACTTAGCATGGATGAATTCTTCCGTATCTCAGCATGTACAACAGAAAAAGAGGTTTGGGATAGACTGGTTGAAACACATGAAGGAACAACTGAAGTTAAGAGATTGAGACTTAATACGTTAAGTCAAGAATATGAATTGTTCCGCATACAACCCGAAGAATCCATTCTTGATTTACAAAAGAGATTTGTGCATCTAACAAATCATCTAAGGGCACTTGGCAAAACATTGACTAATGATGAATTGAACCTAAAAGTGCTCAGATCCTTGACTAGAGAATGGAAACCAAAGGTAACGGCAATCTCAGAAAAGAAAAGTCTCGCTACTATGACATCCGCAACCTTGTACGTAAAACTTCAAGAATACGAGACAAAACATGGTAGATTGGAAAAGCGTGAAAATCAAGAAAAGAAGTCTAAAAACATTGCCTTGAAGATTGACTCCAAGGAAGACGAAAAGAAAGATAATCATGATGAAGATGAAAACTTCATGCTTCTCGTTAGAAGACTTGGAAAATTCTTTGGTAAAAATGACAAAGCCTTCTCGCACTCAAAGAAGAAGAAACACTTCAAGAAGAAGGAAGGATCCTCATCAACACAAGAAGTTACTTGTTATGAATGTGGTAAACAAGGTCACATCAAACCGGGCTGTCCAAAACTTTCAATGAAAAGTGGCTACAAAGGCAAGAAGGATTCAAAAGATAAGAAAGCATATGTTGCATGGGAAGATGTTGAACTAAGTTCGTCATCTGACTCCGATAGCGACGAAAGTGCAAATCTTGCGTTAATGGCATCACACCACTCCGAAAGCGAAGATGATGAGGTTAGTAACGTATTCTCTCTTTTTGATAGTGATGCACAAGGTGCTATAAATGAACTGTTAAATGAATGCAAAATTCTGTACAAAACTATCTCATCACAAAAGAAACAAATTTCATCGTTGGAAGAAAAATGTGGATCTATTGAAAAAGATCTCAAAGATGAAAAGCAAAAAGTTAGTGATGAAAAACAGAATTTTGTATGCACAAAGTGTGAATCTCTCTCTTTCCAAATTATCCAATTGAAAAGGGTTATTGAAAGGTATGAAAAAGGACAAATTAGATTGGAAGGTGTTCTTAGCCAACAAAGATACTCAAATGACAAAAGTGGTCTTGGATACTCAAAATTTTCAAAACCAAGTACCAACAAAACCATCTTTGTCAAGGCTAGCGACCAACCAACCAAAGAGAAAGAAATCACTCCCAAAATAGTTCATCACTATCCTAAAAATAAAATACCCTCTAAAAAGAAATCTTATCCTTCTAGATATAAAAGTAAATTTGAACCTACTTGTTTTTATTGTGATATTCGAGGACACACACCTAATACTTGTTATGTTAGAAACTTTGGCATGGCGAATGGGCATTATGTGTGGGTTAAGAAAGGAACTAATTATGAAGGACCCAAAGCAACTTGGGTACCTAACAAAACCTAATCTTGTTTTGTAGGTAAGCTTGACGACCACTTCAAATCTATGGTATCTCGATAGTGGTTATTCCAAGCATATGACGGGAGATATCGACAAATTTTCACATCTAACGCTTAAGGCCAAGGGTTATGTGACGTATGGAGATAACAACAAAGGAAAGATTCTTGGCATAGGCAAAGTTGGTGGTCCACCTTTCACATCAATTGAAGATGTTCTTTATGTCGAAGGACTAAAGCACAATCTTCTAAGTATTAGCCAACTATGTGACAAAGGCTTCAAGATCAAGTTCACTAAAGATGAATGTTTGATAGAAGACGAAGTCACACATGAGGCTAAACTTAAAGGTAAAAGAGTAAATAATATTTTTATGATTTCCCTTAACGATTTGTCTTTGAAGGTTAAATGTCTCATGGCAAATGACAACGACTCATGGCTATGGCACAAAAGAATCGCTCATATTCATATGGAACATTTATACAAATTGATTAAGCATGACCTTGTTGTTGGGCTGCCTAAGATAAAATTCATCAAAGATAGACTTTGCGATGCATGTTAAAAGGGAAAGCAAACAAAATCAACTTTCAAATCCAAGAATGTGGTATCCACTACTAGGCCACTACAATTGCTTCATATGGACTTGTTTGGCCCTTCAAGAACAAGAAGCTTCAGAGGTAATGTATACGCTCTAGTTATTGTTGATGACTTTTCTAGATATACTTGGACACTCTTTTTAGTGCAGAAAAATGATGCATTCAAGGCGTTCAAGAAATATGCAAAGCAAATTCAAAATGAGAAGTCACTATCTATTGCCTCCATAAGAAGCGACCATGGTGGAGAATTCCAGAATTCCTCCTTTGAAGATTTCTGTGAAGAACATGGAATATCACATAATTTCTCAGCACCAAGGACTCCTCAACAGAATGGAGTTGTAGAAAGGAAGAATAGATATCTTATTGAACTTGCAAGGACAATGCTTAGTGATTTAAACCTTCCAAAATACTTTTAGGCGGATGCTGTAAGCACGGCATGCTTTGTGAGCAATAGAGTTAATATTTGACCTATCTTGAAGAAGACTCCGTATGAACTATTTCGAGGAAGGAAACCAAATATTTCATTCTTTCATGTCTTTGGCTGCAAATGTTTTGTCCTTAACAACGACAAAGACAACCTTGGTAAGTTTGATGAGAAATCAGATGAAGGTATTTTTCTTGGATACTCCTTATCTAGTAAAGCTTATCGTATTTACAATAAAAGAACTTTAACTATTGAGGAATCTATGCACGTATCATTTGATGAATCTAACCCCTCTGAGGAGGATACTATTGTTTTAAATAATGATGATGAGATTTTAGATATTCCTCAAGAAGATGCCTCCAAGATCAACAATGAGAATCAATTGGAACAACAAGAAGAACAAATTCCGGAAGAATCAAATGTCAATGATCTACCTAAGGAATGGAGAACCCATAGAGATCACCCTATTGATAAAATCATCGGTGACATCAGTCAAGGCGTTTCAACAAGATTGAACCTCAAAGATGCTTGCTTGAACATGGCGTTCGTTTCTCAAATCGAACCTTCCAAAGTCAACGACACATTAGGAGACGACCATTGGATGATTGCTATGCAAGAAGAATTAAATCAGTTCGAGAGAAATCAAGTTTGGGAACTTGTTTCTAGACCAAGTGACAAACACATCATAGGTACAAGATGGGTGTTAAAAAACAAGCTTGATGAGAACGGTATAATTGTCCAAAACAAAGCAAGATTGGTAGCCCAAGGATACAACCAAGAAGAGGGAATTGACTTAGGAGAAACTTTCGCTCCGGTTGCAAGGTTAGAAGCTATCCGTGTTTTACTTGCTTA
Organism: Vicia faba; assembly: GCA_948472305.1. NCBI lineage: Eukaryota > Viridiplantae > Streptophyta > Magnoliopsida > Fabales > Fabaceae > Vicia > Vicia faba. Next base: position 1,175,310,627 of record OX451737.1, read on the forward strand.
CGCTTGTTCATTGAATTTTCAGCTTTACCAAATGGACGTCAAAAGCGCATTCTTAAATGGCTACATCAATGAAGAAGTCTATGTCAAACAACCCCCGGGCTTTGAAGACTTCAAGAATCCTTCACATATCTTTAAGTTGAGAAAAGCTCTTTATGGCTTAAAACAAGCACCTAGAGCATGGTATGATAGACTCAGTACTTTCTTATACGAAAAAGGTTTCGAGAAAGGTAAAGTGGATAAGACCTTGTTCATAAAGAAGATCAAAGGTAACACTTTATTAGTACAAGTCTATGTCGATGATATTATATTTGGTTCAACTAACCAAGATTTGTGTGAAGAATTCTCGTTGATGATGCAAGGAGAGTTTGAGATGTCTATGATGGGCAAGATGAACTATTTCCTTGGATTGCAAATTAAGCAACTGAAAGATGGTATCTTCATCAATCAATCAAAATATTGCAAGGAACTTTTGAAAAATTTTGATATGGATAAATGCAAATCAATGCACACGCCAATGGGCTCAGGTACTTATGTTGATCAAGATGAATCCGGTATTTCCATTGATATTACAAAATATCGAGGCATGATTGGATCACTGTTATACATACGGCAAGTCGTCCTGACATCATGTTCAGTGTATGTCTGTGTGCATGATTTCAAGCAAACCCGAAGGAATCTCACCTCATGGCGGTAAAAAGAATCATGAAATATCTCAAAGGAACAACCAATGTCGGCCTATTGTACCTAAAAGGTAATATATGCAATTTAATTGGTTATTCTGACGCTGATTATGCAGGATGTAAAATAGATAGAAAAAGCACAAGTAGCACTTGTCACATTTTGGGAAATGCATTAGTCTTTTGAGCATGCAAGAAACAAGCTTGTGTGGCTCTTAGTACGGTCGAGGCGGAATATATTGCAGCGGGTAGTTGCTGTGCGCAAATTCTATGGCTCAAGCAACAACTCTGTGACTACGGACTCGACCTTGGATGCATTCCCTCCGATGCGACAACACAAGTGCAATCAACATTACAAAGAATCCTGTGATGCATTCTAGAACAAAGCATATCGACATTCGACATCACTTTCTTCGTGATCATGTACTTCAAGGAGATGTCGAAGTCACCTTCGTGGATACGCATAATCAACTAGCAGATATTTTCACTAAACCATTGGCAAGAGAACCATTTTTCAAGATCCGAAGAGAGCTAGGTATCTTGGACAAAAATGACATTATCTAATTAAGGTACATGGCTATGATTTTAATCTTAACTTTATGGTAATATATCTTAATCCATGTTTTTATTACTAAACTTTTGATATATGACCATGAAATCCCCAAAAATTAAGTATTTTTCACTTTTTCACTAATGACAATCGGTTGTCATAGAGTGACAATCAGTTGTATCTGAAAAATTTTAGATTCTGTCTTCATGACAATCGGTTGTCACTCCACGACAACCGTTTGCTTCTTCAATATTTTCGCCTCTGTTTGCATTTTACAAAGGATGCAATCGGTTGTCATCAAACGACAATCGATTGCACAGTTTAAATTTTTGAAATTTTATTTTATTTTATTCCAGTTACACTCTCTATTATTCTTTCTCTTCCATTTCCATTTCTATTATTTATTTTGTACAAAGATTCTTATTCTCTTTTTGAATGTTTTAAGTATTTGGTCAACAACTTTTAAATGCATAGTCCTTTCCTATGACAAAATTTTTTTTTGGAGACTTACACACTCAAGAATCTCTATGCTACAAGTCTTTATTGTTTTTGACTAAATCATTGAATTCCTCACCTAACCATTGAATGCCTTATCTCTCTATAAAATCTCAACCAAAACCTAAACTTCATATATCCTCTTTTATCTCAAGAAACCCTACAAACACCAAATACCCTTTCCCCTTCCAATTCTCTCATCTCTCACCATGTCAACATCAAAGAAAGGCAAGGGAAAAGCTTCTTCCTCATCTCAAGGTGATGATATCTCAAGACTCATTCCATCAAGAAGCCCAAGGGAAATATTTGTGTCTCACTTTCAGAGGATGACGGTTCTTCTACCAAGGTTCGGTAATCTTGACAACTTTTATTCCGAATGCTTTAGTTTTCTAGCATTATTTAGATCTCAAGGGATATACAAGTTGATTGGTGTTAATGGACCCATTTACCCCACTTTGGTTAGAATTTTCTACAACAATCTAACCATTAGTAGAGGATTCATGATTTCAAATGTCAAAAGGGTTCCTATAGAACTCACAGTGCAGAATTTGGTGAAGCTTTGGGTATTCCAAATGATGGTGCTTGCATTAAACTTCTCTCAAATGCAAATCTGCCTGGCTACAACAAAAGAGACTTCTACTATGGAATTGCAAGAATTCCCGAGCGTGATTTTATTCAGAAAAGGAAAAGACTTATTGGTGGTACTCCGGAGAGTAACTCTTGGTCTGCAGGAATTCTCACCATTGATGATCGTTTGATCCACTACTTTTTGGCATATGTGGTTATGCCAAAGTTCTCAAATATTTCCAATGTCGATGATTGTGAGATGCAGATTTTGTATGCGATGAAGAATGGGATTCAAATCAACTGGTCTTATGTGATTCTACATCATATGGCACTACATAATGAAAATGCTTCTGCTTTGCCCTATGGCTCCTGGCTTACCCTTGTTTTTGAGAAGTTCAACGTTCCCTTGTCTGGTGAACACATGGTGCCTATATCTGACCCCAAACATGAAATCACTCCGAAGAAAGTATGTAATACCAAAACCGGTATCAAATTTGATCCGATTAATAGAACCATCACATACATTCATACTCCTCCACAAAACCAACCTCCACAAGAACAACCACTTCAAAACCAACCTCCACAACCAATGGAAAACTCTTACAATCAAGTTTTTGACTATCTTCAATACATGAACAACAACATGAACAATCAATTTGCTCATCTCTATGCCCATACCAATGTCCCTCCTTATGAAGCTCAACCTTATCATTACCCTTTCATTCAATCTCAAACCAATGAAGGCAATGATGGTGAAGGTCAAGATGATGAAGACTTTGTTGAAGGCATGGATGATTAGTTTTTAAGTTCTTATGTTTTTAGTACTTTATGTTCTTATGTTTTATGTCATTTTTCTAGTTTCGTTTAAGACACTTCGTGTATTGTGATCCCTTTCATTTTGTGCACTTTGTTTTTGTTATATCTATGTATGCAAACTTTATTTATGCTATGTTGTTTCTATGTGCAAAATTTTATGATCTTCTTTCCCATTCCTTTTTGCTAATGACAAAGGGGGAGAAGACTTTGTAGTTTATTTTGTGTTTCTCTAACCCAAATTACAGCAAGCAAGCAATCTTCAAAACTCTCATGCAATAGATCAAGGGGGAGTCCTTGATTTAGGGGGAGTTTTTAAACAACTTGATTAGAGAAAACCAAGATGCACTCCAAACTTCAAGCAATGGTTGTCATCATCAAAAAGGGGGAGACTGTGAAATCAAGATTTCCAAGTGTTTTGATGAAGACAATCTAGCATGCAAAAATGAATGGATCAAGATAGAAGATTCATCTCAAGGAAATATTCATTGATCAAGATCAACTTTTTAAGACTTATGGCTTAAGGTATATGAAATTTTTGATCTTATACTCTTAGTGCTCAAAACTATTTTTAATCTTGCATTTACTTTGTTAAAATAATATTTTGAGTATATACTATGTATGATTAAAGAAGGATATTTTAAATTGTTTGAAATCTTTGAAAATAATTTTTTTTCAATTTTTGTACACAAGCAATCAATTGTCATACAACGACAATCGGTTGCATCCAAGAAACTTTTGCTTCTGTTTGACATACAATCGGTTGTCGTCTAGCAGCAATCGATTGTCATGTGTTTTATTTTCAAATTTTTTGAACGTTGGCTTTAGAGCAACCGATTGCTCCTCAATGACAATCGGTTGTCATAGTTATAATTTTCAATTTTTTTTAAACGTTGTTGTGCTGCAATCGATTGTTGATTTAGTGCAACCGGTTGTTGTGCCTTAAATTTTGAAAAATTTTATTTTTCCAGCAACCTTTTGTAACACCTTTTCATGGCAATCTTTGTATCTTTTCATATACATTGTTTTAGTAAAAATGGTTTAAACATTGCTATGTTTCATTGAAGAGGTATTACTACACTATAAATTATTTTGATTTAGAATTTTGAAAACACATCAAATTAATCATCAAAAATTATACAACAACAATCACTAACAACTTTCTATTCTTTTGATTATACTCTTTATACTCAAGACATTTTGTTCATCATTTTCATATGCATTCTGAAAATTATTCTTGAGCACTTAGAAGAGTATTCCATCTTAAATTTAATATTGGATAGAAAAGATCAATCAAGTTATGAACATTTCTCTTTCAAACTCTTATACAAATCAAACAAACTATTGTACTTGTTTTCAGGATTGTTGGAAACAAGAAAGACACTTAGGGAGGATTGTTCTCTTTGTGGTCTTAGTGAAAATCCAAGAGGATTGTTCTTGGTCCAAGAGGATTGTTCTTGGCTTGTTAGGTAGTCTTTGTATAAATTACCAACAATAAGGAAATCTCTTTAATGTTGAAAGGGGACTGGAGTACTCTCGGACTGTGAGGGGAACCATGATACATCATTGTGTTCTTTACTTTCCGCATTTACTGCTTTCATCACTTATCAGAAAAAGAAAGAAAAGAAACTCGTGCAAAAATATTCATACAATTCAGAAAAAGTTTTAAAGAACCTAATTCACCCCCCCTCCCTCTTAGGTGCATCTGAACTTACACCATGATTCTAACCACCATGGATGTTGGAGACCTTCCTCATCCTATTAATGCATACATAGTGAAAAGATACTACGCATAAATAAAGACTTGCTAGGTTGACTGGCCTAGGAAAAAATAAGGGCATCCCGATGAACTAAAAGGGTTCGGGCAAAAATTAGGGATAAATAAAAAAATCTGTACACCCGACAAGTCGAAAACCTGTAAAGGCAGCTTCGGCAAAAAAGGGTATCGCGGTGGACTGAAAACCCGAAAGGGCGGTCCAGGAAAAAGTTATGGATTTGAAGCGTATCAATATGTCCAATTGGATCACTTTGCAACCAGACCTCAGTATCAACTATCAAGCTCAAATGGTACCGATTAATCCAATCAGCTTTGGACAAGTAGCAAAGTGATAAGACGCTAAAGGACATAGGGGCAATAGCGGAATTGAAGCTCAATGGGATTATTACACATAATTGTTTTCCCTTTCTACACTATTTTGTGTAGTTTTCATTTTTTACAACAGCGTTCTCCTACCAGAGAGTCAGTCTCTTTGTATAGAAATGCTTGTTATAGGCAAACTTCAAAAATCAATACAAATCATTTCTTTGAAAGTACAAAACTATTTGTTTTCTTTTTCTGTTTTGTTTTGCAAAAACATCCAGTGATTTATTTTTGACATGTGCATTTGAATATGATTACTGTTCATAAATACTTGCATGAGAAACAGAAAGACAGTTACTAATGACTATAATAAATATGGCAAAGTATAAAAACCAATTTACAGTCCCGACAATTACTCTTTCCAACATGGTACAGGGGCAGGGACAGTTTGAAACGAAGTCGCCTTTACATACGACCCCGTGACATCTATGTTCCCTATAGAGCAGAAATAACCAGAGTTTTAATCTCTCCTTCCCCAAGCAGGAATTATCTCCTCCAACAAAGTGCCTTCAGGGAGCTGAAGTCTGTACTCCCCAACCGAGTTTTATAATTTCAAACAGTTTATAAAACCTCCTCCCTGGTAGAGTTTATTTCTCTAACTTTGGAAGTTTATTCCCCAACAGAGCTTATTTCTCTACATCGGCAAAATCTTCCAACAAAGCATCCTTCCTCCATAGAGTTATTCTCAAGCAAAGTCAATCCCTGACAGAATATCCTCAAACAGAAAGAGGAAATTCCCAGAAAATCATATTCATTCATCATCCTCAGCCGAAACGAAGGATTTATCTTCATAATACTCTTCAGTAGCAGTCCGGGATTTACTTTCCCAGACTAAGAAACATCACAATAGCATTCCATATTCATACATCACGGCATGCACATGCACATCACATATATCATAATCTCATTTATTTTTAGAACATCACCACAATGCATTTCATACATCATGACATTGCATAGGACTAACTCTTTACCGTTTTCAGGAAAGATCAAATCAATAAACACCGCTGACTACTTATGTGACCTGGTAGTCTTCTTAAAAGCTACATCTACTGAAAGGCTATTTCAACATCTTCCTCAGAACGGAGTTCTCAAAAGATTTTCCTCTGGTTCAGTTATATTGATACTAAGATCTCTTTGATTTCTATTCCAGTTGAAGATATCCCAATACTTTTGTCTGGTTTAGTTGAATCGATACTAAGATTCTTCTGATTTCCATTCCAGTCAAAGTTAATTTAAGATTTCCTCTGGTTCAGTTAGATCCATACTAAGATCTCTCTGATTCCTATTCCAGTTGAAGATAATCCAAGACCTTTTTCTGGTTCAGTTAAATCGACACTAAGATTTTTCTGATTCTTATCCAGTCAAAGGTAAATCAAGACCTTCTCTGGTTCAGTCAAATCGACACTAAGATCTCTCTGATTTCCATTCCAGTTGAAGATATTCCAAGACTTTTGTATGGTTCAGTTGAATCGACCCTAAGATTCTTCTGATTTCCATTCCAGTCAAAGTTAATTAAAGACCTTCTCTGGTTCAGTCAGATTGACACTAAGATCTCTCTGATTCCTATTCCAGTTGAAGATATTGCAAGACTTTTGTCTGGTTAAGTTGAATCGACCCTAAGATTCTTTTGATTTCCATTCCAATCAAAGTTAATTAAAGACCTTATCTGGTTCAGTCATATCGACACTAAGATCTCTCTGATTCCTATTCCAGTTGAAGATATTCCAAGACTTTTGTCTGGTTTAGTCGAATTGATGCTAAGATTCTTCTGATTTCCATTCCAGTCAAAGTTAATTAAAGATCTTCTCTGGTTCAGTCAGATTGACACTAAGATCAATATGATTCCTATTCCAGTTGAAGATATTCCAAGACTTTTGTCTGGTTCAGTCGAATCGATGCTAAGATTCTTCTGATTTCCATTCCAGTCAAAGTTAATTAAAGACCTTCTCTGGTTCAGTCAGATCGACACTAAGATCTCTCTGATTCCTATTCCAGTTGAAGATATTCCAAGACTTTTGTCTGGTTCAATTGAATCGACCCTAAGATTCTTCTGATTTCTATTCCAGTCAAAGTTAATTCAAGATTTTCCTCTGGTTAAGTTAGATTGATACTAAGATATCTCTGATTCCTATTCCAGTTGAAGATAATCCAAGACCTTTTTCTGGTTCAGTTAAATCGACACTAAGATTTTTCTGATTCTTATCCAGTCAAAGATAAATTAAGACCTCTGCTGTTTGAGAAACTACAAAGCCTGGAGTATGAACAAATAACAGTTTAATCTCATTTCCTCAGTAATTCGTTGTGAAGCCTGGAATACGACCAGATGGCAGTCAGCCTTATCATCCTCAGCAAGTCACTGTGAAACCTGGATCCTGACCAGATAGCAGTTTGCTTCCGTATCTTCAGTCAAGAGATGACTCTCCAATAGAGTAATGCACAACCGAAGCTCCTAGACTCTATTCCCTTAAAAAACATTCCCTAGTGGACTCCTTCTCAGACAACAGGAATAGGAATTCCCACAAAGGAATATCTCATGACATCAAATGGTTCTAGATGGCATCTTTAAGCCCATATCCGATGACTCTCTGTCATATTCTCTGGATGGAATCTTTAAGCCCATCTCCACGATCTTCCATTATCTTCTCCAAATGGCATCTATAAGCCCATTCCCGATATTACCTACACAGTCAAGTATCATTTCAGATGAGTGCAAACTTTTGGGCACTCTAGTGTTCAATCATCTTCCACCTTCAGATCACAAAAGATAGACCAGCCAATCTACATACTCATGTTTAAGAAGATTGAATAGGGGCAGCTGTTGTACCCCAAAACTTTCCCTCCCATTTTCACACAAGAGGTTCTCAATTTTTCAAGGTTGACCAATAATTGACTAGACAATTCTCCTCCTAAGGAAATGAACCCCCAACTAGGGTTTCAATTTTCATCAAGGTGGTTGAGCTCCAAAGGTCTTAAATGATTTCCATGGTCCTAATATTCCTTAAATATTACCCATGACAAGTTTCAAGCCTTGAACAATAAGTTTGCTCAATCAATTGCTCAAGTATTGGAAAATCAACAGTGCTAGGTCAAAAGTCAACGGTGGCCCATGTACAGTCAAACTTCAAGATTTTTGAAAAACATCAACATTTTTAAGTGATATCCATCATTTGATAAAGGGTTGATCATTATTCCTCAAGAAATGCTCCTAATTCATCAAAAGTAAAAAATGGCAAATTAGGGTTTCTATAGGAAAAGTCAACCAAACTTTGACCAAGCATAACTTTCTCATACTTTATCAGAAATTTTCCTACCAAATCTCATTTTGAAGAGAATCAAATTCCCTACAACTTATCTTTATCCCCCAAGATCAAGAAATGCACCATTTGAAATATATGAGCTCAAACGTTATAGGTCATTTTCAAAAAGTCAACAAAAGCCACTTTTTTCCAAGACCTTTTATATCAAGATAACTTCTTCAAATGCAAAATTGATCAAAAGAGGGATTAGAGTAGACATATTGGGATTTCCAAAAAGTAAAAGATCATCATCATGAGATAATAATTGAGCAAGTTATGGCTTGCTCAAGTTGAGAAAATTTTGGAAATTTCAAGAATGGTGCATTGAGCAAATTTGAATTTTTGGGTCAATGGCCTAACTTTTTAAGGTTCAAATATCTTCCTAAGGTTATAGAGGACCTATAATATTATTTTTTCATGGCTTGCATTTTCTACCTATTTTTTAAATATTTATTTTAATTTATTTCAAATAAATATAAAATAAATGGTATAAAATATTTGGTAATGGGTTTAGGCATTTGGGCTGGTGTTTTGATTTGTCTTGAAGCCCAAGATTTTGTGCACAAGTGACCAGGTTCATCCAAGCAAGGATAAAGTATGTTTTGGAAAATTTGGAAGACTTTGAATTTGTTGGATTCTTGTTAGAAAACATGAGTTATGGTCGTAATCTTTTCCATTCAATGATGTCTCCTCCTTCTACACTATAAGAACAACACTCTAGACATCCAAATACACGCACAAAAAGCCTAAAGAATTTATGCACATTTAACTCAAAAATTCCAAAATTGTCAAACCTGAATTTCAAATTATAGTTGGTTTTAATCCCAAACAAAGGCTCAAACATATTCCTGGAAGCCTCCTTGATCGTTCCCAGCCATTACCAAGTCCCAAAACAGTCTGAAGCATGTTCTAACAACCCCACAATTTGCGTTTTTTTCTTGAATTTGATTTCCTTGATTCATATGATATAAACGTATTTTAATCATGCGTTATTAACCACTCTTGTGTTTGCTAGCTTTCTGTATGGTTAGATTTGAGTTTTGACGCAGGAATCGAATGCCACCATTGTTAGGATTCCAAGCTTAAAATTAGGATTTATGGAAATAGCCAAAATTATGCCTAACCAAGGGTCTTTATGGGCTGAAGAGGTTGAGGCCAATTCATCCATGGACTCACCGTGAATTTATCATGCGTATATTTGTTTTTTTTTGTTTACAGGTATTATAGTGACAGACAAAAATTGTCACTATAGGTCCAAGGTTAAGACAGACTCTCACTAGATAATTCAAATCCAGTGCGCAATTTTTTATTTTTTGGATATTTCTGATTAAATTTGGTATATAATATTGTTTTCTTATTTGGATCAATGAATGATCAATAGCTCAGATGGTGATGAGGCGTGTGTATAAGGGAGAGGACTTGGGTTTGAGCCCCAGGTCCAGCATAATATTTTTCTAATATTTGTTAATTGCAGATCCAATACGCGTTAGCTACAGCAGTCCATCATGTGCCTCTAGATCACCACCACTAGATCTTGATTGATCTAGATTAAAGGGTTCTCATATGCATATGCAACATGAGTCATCAAAGGCACTCCTCACTGAATCCCAATACTGCGGGTGATTTTACTCGTTCCGACAATGTTTCCAATGTCGGAAGTCTCTTCATCAGAACTCTCTTCAGTTGATTCAATTTGTTTAATACCGTGGTAATAGATCTCTCCACCATAATTCCACGGTATTGATTTGTCGGACTTGTACGGGACAGGCCCCGTCATGGTTATCTTCAAAGGTGCAATCTTCGGATCATATGTAATCTTAATAGGTCTTTTGGAGACCTTGGAAAGAATGGCGGATATGGTAATTATTGAAACATCATTGACAGGAGTCGGTGTAACAGGAGTCTTTTCAAAAAGGATTTCTTGGTTATCCATTAGGCGTTGGATGCCTAACTTCAACAACGGACAATCGGTTGGTAAGGATGAACAAATGCAGCAATCTTTTTCACAACCTGGGAAAATCCCAGCCTTCAGCAAATTCAACTTGATTATCGGTAGCGGAGTCATCAAATCATCAACAGTAGCAACAAAAAGATCTTCTTCAACAACATGGGCATTGTGACCATGTTTTGGCATTGGAGCAGAAATCACATTCGGCTTTTCTGGGGCGTCGAATTCAACTTCTTTAGCATCTATCAAATCCTGAATCTTATTTTTTAGGGCCCAACAATTGTTGGTGTCGTGCCCCAGGTTGTCTGAATGATAAGCACACTTGGCGTTCGAATGGTAGTAAGGAGAAGATGTATTCAGATTCTTCGGGGCCTCTTTCAAACTTGCAAGGTTTAACTTCAAGATATGGGGTAGAACCTGAGCGGGAGTCATATTGATCCGGGTGAATTTCCGTACAGGCCTTTCCACCCTTGCTTAGTTGGTTCTGGGTTGATTGTTTCTAGGCTGATCAGCTGCAGACTTCTGAATCATTACGCCCCCCACCGCTGGCCAGCGCTCAACTCTTCCCTGCCCCCTTTAGGAGTAGACAGTTGATACTTCTTTCTTTGCTGGAAAAGTCTTTTTGATGGCAGCGGAAGCAGATGTATCTTTTTGAATTTCCCTCTCTTTATGTCGGCTTCAACTCTTTCACCAGTTAGAATCAACTCGGTGAACCCCGCAGACGAAATTCCAATCAGGTGATTGAAAAAGGGGCCTGACAGCATACCCAAGAACATATCTACTAGCTCCCTCTCAGATAGAGGTGGTTGTACTCGTCCTGCCAAGTCTCTCCATTTCTGGGTATACTCTTTGAAACCTTCATTTGAGACCATGCCCATACTCTGTAATTAAGTACGGGTTGGTGCTAAGTCCACATTATATTGATACTGTCTGTAGAAGGAGGCCGCCAAATCTTCCCAATTATGCACATCAGACCTCTCCAACTGGTAAAACCAATCCAACTGCGTCCCTGATAAACTGTCCTGGAAGAAATGAACCCACAAGTCTTTGTCAGAAGAACATGGTTGAATTTTTCTGACGTAAGACCGTAGGTGCATCTTGGGACAAGACAAACCATCGTACTTAGCAAATAGAGGCACCTTAAACTTAGGGGGAATTACAATTCCAGAAACCAGCCCTAACTCTTCAAAGTCTAGCCCAGGCACTCTCTGTATCTCCAGAGCTGTCAGACGCTCTTCCAGATTCTTGTATTTGTCATCTGCAGGAGGGTACTGCTATTCAGAATAGTCTTCATCCTCTTCTTCTTCTTCTTCCTCAGAGTCAGATGGCACTGCAGTCTCTTTACCCTTTCTCACCCCTTCATCAGATGTTGAGGGGAAATTCAGGACCCTTCTAGCTTGACCTTTAAATCTTCTACCCATGGTAGCCACACCAGCCCTCTTCTTTTTCTTTTTCTATTTTTCCTTTTCCAGTAGAGTCTTGAGCTCCTCCTGCCCCTTAGCCAAGGTCAGAAGTAGTTGTTGAAACTGTGAATTCTACGCTTGTAAGTCTTTGACCGTCTGCTCAATATCCATCTTGCTGAAATAAACAGCAGAGAGATAAGGAAACCTGGTGTGAAGACCTGTTTATGCATATGATGAATGATATATATTCATGTAATGCATTCAAGGATTCAGAAATTCAAATTTGTTTTAAATAAAAAGGAACACACGTCATATTAATAAGATAGAATATGTTAGTACATCAATTCCCCATGGGCAAAATAATACAAAATTCTAAGGTAAAAAGACGTTGCGCATCCTCTTTGGTGAAATGTAGGTGTTGAGAGTCTGCTCTTCATGAAGTTGATGAGTAAGTTCCAAAACCTTCTTCTCACTTGTGTAGAATTGGGCTTCAAAAGTATCACGTTCTCCCTTGAGCTGTATCCAACTCCTTTGCAAATCTTCTAGTGATGTTGGCATGTCAGGATGTAGGAGGGTGTATGGAACCTCTCCTTCCATAACAGGCTCTTTGATCACAGGGAGAATGTAGGGGTAAGGCATCATAAGACTTTGGGTGTGGGTTCATACCCACTTGAGGTAAGGCTTAAGGGGGATGGAATTCTTGTGTCCCAAGGTCTTACTGTCCACCTTGTTGGGCATCCTCCAAGCTCGGATAAACCTTTGTCGGAGTCCTTGATCGTTGTTGTCGAAGTCAAAAACCAAGTCTGGAATTAGTATGTCATGTGGGCCATCCCTTTGGGCGTACCCAAACTGTCTCAGAGCCAAGCAGGGGTTATAGGTAATGCCCCCCCTAATGCCAAGTAGAGGGACATTAAGGAATTCCCCACAATGATCAATGATGATAACATTTTCTCTAGATCGAGAACACCAATGAACATCTGAATGTGTAAGAGTCATCAATTGTTGTGACCACCTCAAACCTTGCCCATTCTTCAAGACTGATTGGGGAAGATGAGAAATAAAACATCTTGCCAATAGAGGAGTACAGCACATGAGAACACCTCCTTTCCTTATTGTTCGAGTGTGAAAAGAGTGGAGGATATCCCCAAGCAATGTAGGCACCGAGTTGCGAGCCATGAAGATTTTGACAGCACTGACATCTATGAGTTGGTCAGGGTTAGGGAACAAGACCATCCCATAGATGAGAAGAGCTACAATCTCCTCAAAAGCTTGTAAGTCCAAAGAATTCCAGCAACTTTGGGCCTTCTCAAACAGAAACTTTGACAAGAAACCTTTGACACCACGTCTAGTTTCCCAATGGCCTATGATATCAGATGGTTGCAAGTGTATGGCTTAAGCAACATCTTCAGGCTTTGGATCTCTTTCCGTACCATTGAAAGGTAGTTGATTGAGAATAGGAATCCTCAAGAGTTGAGAAAATTCCTCTAAAGTAGGCACAAGTTGGTAGTCAGGAAATGTAAAGCAATGATGCAAAGGGTCAAAGAACTGGAAGAGAACTTTCAACATATCCTCCTCAGTGTTGACAATGACTAAGTTGAGAAGATGACCATGCCTCACGGTGAATGGAGAATTCTCAAGAATCCTTGAAGCTAGCTCCTTGAGTTGAGGAGGAATTCTTACAAGGTTGACTTGGATAGTTTTCCTGCGAAGTGAATCCATTACCTACAAAACAGGAACAAAGATGAAGATCCAAATCCTTGAAATGGTTAGTGGATGCATATGATGCTTCATGATGTCCATGATGTTATGCACAAGTATATATGTACAAACAAATCACACAAGTTCCTAGTTTCAGGCTTGCATGGGGTTTCATAGGTAAGTACCCTCTTGAATTTTAGTTGGCTCAACCTGTCCTAGAAATAGTAACTGGGTTCTAAGGAGCTCAATATCACTGGATTATTTTTTGTGTTCATTGTTTCAGTTTAGCCACTTTACTAGCGACCGAAATATTCCAAGAAAACAATCCTCAATGAGTGTAGTATCGAGTATCTACCAACTTCGTACTGCACCAAAAACGGTCATCTCACTACTCCTAAAAAGGCCAAGTTGGTCAAGTAAAGGTTCTAAAAGTCCATTAGTGCTTCATGACATTACTCAGCGGCCTCGTATTCTCTTTGATTGACTCAAAGACTACCGATACCCACAAATATGTCGCACTAATATAGTTATTGCTTCAACCATGTCGGTATACCCCACACAGTTTCCACAACGTATCGCTATTTACCTATGAATGTTTCCCAAATCCGGGTAGAGGATTCAAACCCAAACAATAGAACTAAATGTAAAGCAATCAAGTCAAACAAGATAAGCATGTAAAGGTGATCTAAAACCCTAAGGTAACCCCACTTTTATAATAGTCCCCAGCAGAGTCGCCAGTTCTGTGATACGGTGGGAGAACTGGCCTGAGGTTTTGCGTTTGTGTTCGCAAATGTTGCGGTTTAGCAAGAGTCACCACCGACTTTTATTTTATCCAAAAGGAAAGGTAAAAAAGCACAGGAAAGACCTTTGAGATTGTTTTTTGGTTTGGGGGGTAGATTATGAAAAGGGAAGGTGCTAACACCCTTTTCATCCATGGTTTTCCATGGGCTCTTAGTTACTTGGTTTAGATCACTTGCTTTTGCTTTTCAATTGTTTGAAACGGTGCTTTTGTGTGTGGTTTTGAAAGTATTTTTAAAAGAGGCCTTTGTCTAGGCAACCTTTGTAGTGATTCTTGTTTGAATGTATACAAAGGTGTATTGTCTTTTGAAAAATGTTTCAATGTTTAAAAGTTTATTGGGAAATGTTTTGAAATTGTGTATGTGTTTTTGAAAACAGCAAGGATGGTTTGCAAGTTTGATCAAGTAACTAGGAGTTGTCTACCCTAATCAAAAAGTCTTTCCTACACATTTTTATTCCTTTGACATTGTTGTTTTACCATTGTATTTGGTAAACAACCCTATCTTTGGATGTTAAACGGGACAGGCGCGGGTCATCGTATGGCCATGATAACAATATTGCCAAGTATCTTAGCAAGTTTTTGAGGGACTAGATCATTTTTTGTTTAGGAAACCAAGATAGCGTTATCGAGGGACTATGAACTTTTGTTTTGTTTGATTTTGCCAAGATACCTAGCATGCATACCATGGCCATTTTAAGGCAACAAAGTGGATGAAACCCTAGGGGTGCTTGTGTGTATTGTGTTGTCATTTTTCATCCATTTTTGTCTTGTATTAAGTCTTGCTATTTGTTTGATTTTGGTCTTTGCATACAAACCCTAATTTACTATCATGCATATAATACGATAAATTGCGTAATGTAAATCTAAGACTATTACAATAATATTATGGGGAGGGGTACAAGTTTGAATAGGGGGTATTTGCACAAATTAAAACCCTAATACTATTACAACCATATTGAATTCATTGTACAAATAAATAAATAGACAAATATTTAAATATGCAAATAAATGTAAATATGAACAAATGTTTTTGTATTTTGTTTTATGCATGAGAAAATAAGTTTATTTATGACCTAAAAAATAAGAAAATAAAAATGATTATTTTTTGGAAAGGGTGAAAACCCTAGTTTTTTTGTTTAAAAGAAAATATATATTCTAATTATTTATTCATCCATTTTTATGTACAAGAAAATAAATAAATATATATACAAAAATGTTTAAAAAATAAAATATGTGAGAAAATATTATTTTAAATGTACAAATAATAAAAAAATATATAATATATAATATTTTTATATTATTTACATTTTTTATTTAAGAAAATAAATTATATTTAACCTAATACACTATTTTTTGTCATAAAAAATAATAAAAATAATATAATAAAATGCAAAAATTAAAAAATATTTTTTGGGGGTTTTTTAATGTTTAGAAAAAATAAATAAAGTCAGAAAATATAAAAGAAATAAAAAATATACAAAAGTATAACAAATGGGCCAAGGTGGGTGCAGAAAATAAAGAGGGTGGTGCAAATAGCCAGAAAAGCCAGGCCCAACCCAATGTCACTTCATCCCTGTCCTTTAGACAAAAAAATGCGCGCGCCCTTGTTCAAATTGTAACTCCTGCATACGTGCTTAAAAACGAAATCTTACAACATGAAACTTGTAGCTTGTTACATCACGATTCCAACCATATAAAAAAATTGATCTAACTCTCAAAGACCAGAGAGAATTTCAGTGGCCCTAAATCTTGACCTAGTTTTTTTAGCATGTTCAACATCTAAATTCTCCTAGCTCAGTTAATATAAATAAGAACTATGCATATGTACAACTCAAGGACATTAAAGACTACATTTTTGCTTCACAAACCTAAGCCTAAGGATGTCTAAATAAGGAGATAGAAAGTTGGAAATTACCTTGTTCAGTCAAGTTCGAATATGGCAATGTAGCAACTGTGAATGAGGCCTGAAGGACTTTTGAGCTTGCTTGATGTTCCCTTGACCTTTCACAATGCTTAGCTTGCTTTGAAATGATCTGAAACTCCTTGTGGAACTTAACCTGCAAAGCTTCAAAATGAAAATGGTGAAGTGTGAAAATGAAGTTACAGTTGCCAAGTAAGGGCCTGAACAGTTTAGGTGTGTTGTATTGAATGTGTTTGAAGTGGTTTAAGGCAAAACGCACGAGTGAAATATCTTTTGGCTTGTGATTTGCAGAGATGGCCCTGTTTTGGGCAGAAGTTGGTGTTTTTGTGTTTTGGGTGTTTGGAAGCTTGGCAATTCGTGTTTTCTGGCTTGGTACAATATGCTGAGGTTGTTTGAAATGAGTCCCAGACTTGCTCTTATCAGATTTTCAAGTTATGTGGACTTTTGCAAGTTACTTGCTTTTGAAGCAAAAGTTGAGTTGACAAAGCCAAAGCCTATACTTTCTAGCTTGAGGCCTGCTAAGAGTTGGTAAACCTTTTCTGATGTTTGTGGAGTTGGTTTGCAAAAGTTTCTTAGGTCCATGGCTCAAGATAAACAAAGTTTGTAAAAGCTAACTTTATCAAAGTAGCATTGTTATCTTTTTGCCATTTTTGGAATAAATCAATGTATAATGCTCCAAAGCTCAGAATAATGCCTTTGTTCAATGTATTTGCATTTAATTAAGGAGTGTGGAAAGGATTAAGTCCTGTAAAACAAGTACAAGCATGATCAAAACTGATTTGTAACTTGTGCCAATGTGAAAAATGCCATGGACAAAAGTGAGAAATGGCCATTTTCTTTTCTTCGATTCTCCCTAACCATAAATGATCTTGGAGAGTTCTTGGACATTTTGGAAATCATGTAACATGCTCTAAAATTCATATTTGAAATGAATTTTGAGATTCCAATTGGAACTATGTGAAAAGTTGCCATGAAGATAGGTCAAAATCCTGCCTAAACTAGGGCAAAATTTCACTAAGTTAAAAAGTTTTTGGACCCTTATTCTCAAAATCATAACTTGAGATCCAAGCATCTTTTAGGAAAACTTTGTGAATCAAAGTTGTATATTTCATGGAGGAATATAACTTTCATGTTGGAAGTTTTGTTTGAATCCAATTGCATCATGGTGAAAAAGTTGGGAAAAAATAAGAAATTTTCATAACTTAGAAAATTTCTAAGTTACGAAATTTTTCAATCTTAAACCCTAATTTCCAAAATTAGGTTTCTTGGTGAACAAGTTTCATGCTTTGACACATATTGATGAAAAATGACCCTTGGCACTTGATTTTGACCAAAAAGTCAAAGTTTGACTTTTTAGTGTACAGTTGATTTTTGATCAGTTGACTGGAAAATTCATCTGTCAATCCAATGCATTTGAGATCTTTTGAACCTCGTGATTAAGTAAAGATGATGCCATTGAGTCCTTGAAACCATGCTTGAACCCAATTTTCCATTGACTAGGTGAAAAATCAGAAATTACCCTTCTGCAGTCAAAACCCTAAAAATGACCATTTTGCCCTTTTGATGATCTGATCAAATTTCTTGAGGAGTTGTGGTCCAAACTTGATAAAATGGTTCATATGAGTCTATAATGTTGATGTGGATAAAAAATTATGAGGTTTGACTGTAAATTGGCCACAATTGACTTTTTCCCAATACAGCTGATTTTTAGGTCAACTGTCCAACTGACTGGGAAAAATTGTGATTCAAAGCTTGAAACTTGTTATGAGCAATCTTAGAGGTCCAACATGAAGTATGAAAGTCACATGAGGCATTAGAAATACAAAAATCCATGTGCAAACTCAAACCCTAATTTCAGGTCAATAGTGCAAGAAGATGTCTTGAGCTGAGCAAACCCTAATCCTTTCTGGAGTCCAAAGAGTCTTGTGAGGGGAAATCTTGATAAAATGAGAGGGAAAATTTTGGGGTACAACAGCTGCCCTTGTTCAATCTTCTTGAACCTGAAGAGTTATATTGGCGAGTTTGTCGTTCGTGACTCGAAGGTAAAAGATGATTGGACACTAGAGTGCCCATAAATTTGCACTCGTCAGAAATGTTGTTGAGGAAATGGGCTTAAAGATGCCATTTGGAGATGTGATAGCATCTTGTTGGAGATGGGCTTAAAGATGCCATCCAATAATGTTTGTTGAAAATCAGGAGAATGAACATCATAATGGTATCCGTTTCTGGAACGTATCTGAGTTGTATCGGGAGATTGGATCTGTATGAGCAAGGGAATATCATCTGTGTCTGGAGCGTATCCGAGCTGTAATTGTATTTGATTCTTGAATGAATAACATAATTACTTTTGTGTCTGGAGTGTATCTGTATTGTATCTGAATCTGAAATTTGAATAAGCGACAGAATGACATCCGTGTCTGGAGCATCTCTGGGCCAGGGAAAAAGTCAAAATAAGTGACAGAATGGCAACCGTGTCTGGAGCATATCTGGACTATATCTGAATTTGAGATTTGTATGAGTAGAAGAATGACTTCCGTGTCTGGAGTGTATCCATACTGTAACTGGGATCCGAATAAGTGACAGAATGACTTCCGTGTCTGGAGTGCATCTGATCTTCAAATTGATAGTTGAATCTGAATGAGAAATAGAATGGCTTCCGTATTTGGAGCGTATCTAATCTGTATCTGATTGTTGAAGTCTGAATGAGTGACCGAATGGCATCCGTGTCTGGAGCGTATCAGTACTGTATCTTGACTTGAAATTCTGAATGAGTAATAGAATGACTTTCGTGTCTGGAGTGTATCTGTACTGTATCTGAATCTTTGAAATCTTGTTAAAGATAACTGTTAATCTTATCCTGAAAAGGGTAAAATGTTAGCTGAAACACAGAGTTATGTTGCATGTAATGTATGATGCAATAAAATGTGTTTTATCAATGTTTATGATATATGAATGTAATGTATGCGCATGTAAGCTGATTTGCTGTATTGCTGAGGAAAATAAATCCTTGACTGTTGGGGATAGTAAATCCTTTGACTGTTGCCGGGGAAAATAAATCCCTGACCGTTGCTGGAGATTCAAAATCTTTGACAACTTCTATGGGGGTGTGAGAATCCTTCACGACTTTCCTGGGGATAGGGATCCTTCAAGTCTTTGGAGTTGGAGTATTGACAAAAATCCTGCTTGGGGAAGTAATGCCATGTATTGCCTGAGAAATCTGCTTGGAGAATCCAGAGAACTTTTGAATACTTCTACTGAGGGTTAAATAATGGGAATCCTTACTCGGCTAGGGACTAGGGAAAACTCTGGCAATCTCTACCGGGGATCAAACAAAGGAAAACCTTGATCTGATGGAGAATAAGGAAGGCTCTGATGGCTTCTGCGGGGAACTGAGAATGAGAATCTTCATTCTGCTAGGGGAATTTGAATCCTTGGGGACTTCATGCTGAGGAGTCAAGAATGAAAATCTTCGATCTGCAGGGGATTAAAAATCATGACAAATTCATGTTGGGGAGTAATGAAGACTCTGGCGACTTCACTGGGGAATCAAGAATGAGAATCTTCATTCTGTTGGGGAGTAAAAACTCTGTGGGGAGTAGCTATCCCGCTGGAGAGATCAGGAGTCTGGGTTGTATTCCAATCTACTGGGGAATTATCCTGGGTTGGGGATAAAAAGTTAACTGTTATCTGGTTGATTCTCATACTTCAAGACAACTTGCTGGGGAATTGGGGAAAATTGAACGGTTCCCGCTGGGGATTGATAGTTGGAAATTTGACTTGACTGGGGAAGAAGGTTTCATCTCAGCAGAGGGTCTGTAGTTCAAAGTTTTTGCTCCGCTGGGGATATGTATTTCAAGGTTTTAGATCCACTGGGGATCTAGATGATGTATTGCATGGAATTGCCTCTGGAATAGCCTAAAGACGTTTTCCTATACTTTCAACCTGTCAGTAATTATTCTTTCCCATTTCGTTTATTTGTAAACAGTGATTATATTCAAATGCATATGCTCATTTAATAAATCATTGGACGTTTTCAAATAAAACACAAGTGTAAAAAAGAAGAAAAGGAAAATAGTTTTTCTGCACTTTGAAGTATCCTTGTATTAACTTTGTGTAAGTATTTTGTACAAAGGAGACATACATCCTAGTAAGAGAACGTTGTCATAAAAAATGATAAAAATTTATACAAAGAAAGATAGCTATGTGTAAAAATTCCATGGGGTTCCCATTCTGCTATAGCCTTCGTAACTCTGAATATCTTGTCCATTCGTTGCTTTGTCCGAAGATGGTTGAATTGATTGGAAGCCCGAAGCTTGTATATGAAGAGATTATCCTTAAAGTGATCTGACGAGACATAGTCATACGCTTTAATTCCCTAACTTTTGCCTGGACCACCCTTTCGGGTTTTCGATCCACCGGGAAACCCTTTTTTGCCCAAGTCGCCCTTTCGGGTTTTCAACTTGTCGGGTGTACATATTTTTTTTTATTTATCCCTAATTTTTGCCAGAACCGCCCTTTCGGGTTTTCGATTCACCGGGATGCCCATTTTTGCCCAAGTCGCCCTTTCAGGTTTCCAACTTGTCGGGTCATTTATGCGTAGTATCTTTTGACTATGTCTGCGTTCGCAGGATGCAGAAGGTCGTCGCCGTCCATGGTGGTTAATATCATTGCCCCACCAAAAAAGATGTTTTTGATCATAAATGGTCCTTCGTAGGTAGGGGTCCATTTACCCCTGGGATCACTTTACGGCAAGATGATCCGCTTGATTACAAGATCCCTGACTTGATATATCTGGCGCCTGACTTTCTTGTTGAAGGCGTTGATCATCCGTTTTTGATACGCCTGACCATGGCAAACAGTAGTAAGTCGCTTTTCATCAATCAAGTTAAGTTGATCAAGCCGTGTCTGAATCCAATCGTCTTCACTCAAACCAGCATCCTTGATGATTCTCAAGGAGGGAATCTGAACCTCGATAGGCAGAACAGCTTCCATGCCGTATACCAAAGAATAAAATGTCACCCTATTTGATGTGCACACCGTGGTACAGTACCCGTGCAGAGCAAACGGTAACATCTCATGCCAGTCCTTGTAGGTGACTGTCATCTTTTGTATGATCTTCTTGATATTTTTGTTCGCAGCTTCGACAACACCGTTCATCTTTGGCCGATAGGGAGATGAATTGTGATGTTGAATTTGGAACTGCTCGCACAAGGAGGTGATCATAGTATTGTTCAGTTTTGTACCGTTGTCAGTGATGATCCTTTCGGGGATGCCGTACCGACATATAAGGTTCTGCTTGATGAAGCGGGCAACTATATTCTTTGTAATGGATGCGAAGGACACTGCTTCGACCCACTTAGTGAAGTAATCAATGGCCACCAGAATGAAGCGGTGTCCATTAGATGCTATAGGCTTGATCTCTCCAATCATGTCGATTCCCCACATAGTGAATGGCCAAGGAGTTGTTAGGACGTTGAGAGGAACTGGAGGTATATGTACCTTGTCCGCATAGATTTTACATTTGTGATAAGTCCTGGAATGTTGATAGCAGTCAACTTCCATGGTAGGCCGGTAATAGCCTGCCCGTAGAATCTTCTTAGCCATCGTATATCCGCTAGAGTGAGTGCCAAAGGTACCATTGTGCAGTTCAACCATGATCTATTCAACTTCAATCTTGTCCACACAACGGAGCAGAATGCAATCATGATTGCGCTTGTATAGGATACCATTGCTCAAGAAGAACTTGGCAGAGAATCTCCTTAAGAACTTTTTGTCGTTAACTGAAGCTCCTTCAGGATATTCTTGAGCCTCGAGATACCTTTTGACTTCGTGAAACCAAGGTTGGTCCACTATTTCTTCGGTATTAATCTCGTGACAATGTGCAGGTTCGTCACCCGTTCAATGATGATTTGGGGAGCCTCATTATCCCAGTTAAGTTTAAACATGGATGACATTGTAGCTAGAGCATCTGCTAGCTGATTTTATTCTCGCGGGAAGTGCTCGAAGGTAATCTTCTCAAAATGTGGTAACAATGTCAGGACATGTTCTTTGTAAGGGATGAGGTTCAGATGTTTAATATCCCACTCTCCTTTGATTTGACTGATAACCAAAGCTGAGTCCTTAAACACAACCAAAGATTTGATTCCCAAGTCAATTGCAGCCTTGAGACCAAAGATACAAGCTTCATACTCGGACATGTTGTTGGTGCAGCTGAAGCAGAGTCTGGCGGTGAAAGGTGTATGGAAACCTTCTGGAGAGATAAGTACCATGCCGATACTGTTTTCAAGTGCATTAGAAGCACCATCAAAGTACAGGGTCCATCAGGATCCTTGTTCAGGTCCATCATATAGTTTGTTCTCTTCAATGTTGTCCAATGTCATGATATCCTCGTCGGGGAAATCGAACCTCATGGATTGGTAATCTTCGACAGCTTGATGGGCTAGATGGTCAGCTAGCACACTCCCCTTTATAGCTTTTTGGGTCGTGTACTATATATCGTATTCCGTTAGGATCATCTGCCATTTAGCAATCCTTCCAGATAGAGCAGGCTTCTCAAAGATGTACTTGATCGGATCCATCTTAGAGATCAGCAAAGTGGTATGAGTCAACATATACTGCCTTAGCCGGCGAGCAGCCCATACCAAAGCGTAGCAAGTTTTCTCGAGCAGTGAGTATCGGGTCTCACAGTCGGTAAACGTTTTGCTAAGGTAATAAATGGCATGCTCTTTTCGGCCAGACTCGTCATGTTTGCCCAATACGCACCCCATTGAATTCTCTAGGACAGTCAGATACATGATTAGCGGTCTCCCTTCGACGGGTGGCATCAAGATAGGAGGTTCTAGCAAATACTCCTTGATTTTATCGAAAGCAACTTGACATTCATCATTCCATTTAACTACCTGATCTTTCTTCAACAGCTTGAAGATTGGTTCACAGGTAGATGTTAGGTGAGAAATGAACCTTGCAATGTAGTTTAGGCGTCCCAAGAAACCTCTGACCTCCTTCTCAGTGTGAGGAGCAGGCATTTCTTGTATAGCTTTGACTTTGGCAGGATCAACCTCGATGCCTTTGTTGCTGACAATGAAACCCAAGAGTTTACCGGACCTGACTCTGAAAGTGCACTTGTTAGGGTTCAGTCTGAGCTTGTACTCTTTCAACCTGACAAACAGCTTTTGCAGATGGTCGAGGTGTTCTTCTTCAGTTTGTGATCGGGCTATCATGTCGTCTGCATAGACCTCTATCTCATGATGTATCATATCATGAAACAAAGCCACCATGGCGCGTTGATAGGTTGCCCCAACATTCTCCAGTCTGAATGGCATCACTTTGTAACAGAACGTACCCCACTGTGTAACAAAAGTAGTTTTCTCCATGTCCTCAGGGGCCATTTTGATCTGGTTATAGCCTGAGAATCTGTCCATGAAAGAAAATACCTTGTGCTGAGCTGTGTTGTCGACCAAGATGTTAATGTGCGAAAGTGGAATGTCATCTTTAGGGTTGTCCCTATTTAAGTCTCTGTAATCCACACACATTCTCACTTTGCCATCCTTTTTAGGCACGGGCACAATGTTAGCAACCCATTATGGATAGGAAGTAACAGCAAGAAATCCAGGATTGAACTGCTTCATAACTTCTGCTTTGATCTTTTCAGACATGTCCGGCCTCATGCGGCGGATTTTCTGTTTCACTGGTGGACAGTCTTCTCTTGTGGGGAGACGGTGTACCACAATGTCTGTATCAAGTCCTGGAATGTCTTCGTATGACCAGGCGAAGATCTCAACATATTCATTCAACAGCTGGATTAAATGCTTCTTGACACTTGGCTCTAGGTTGGCACCCACTCCGACTTCTTTTATGTTTTCCTCCGTACCCAAGTTGATTGTCTCTAACAACTCTTCATGAGGTAGAATAGCCCTTTCTTCCTGTTGTAGCAGTCTAGCCAATTCTCCCGGCACCTCACAATCATCCTCACCTTCGTATTCGGCATGGTAGACCAGATCTTCAGAGTCACTGAAGGTCATAGCAGAATTGTTACCCATGGGATCCAGAATGGAAGGGTACCTGCATTTGTGAGTGTGGGTGTGTGTAAGGGGTAGCCATCTTTAAACAAATAAAATGCAAAAAGAAAGACAATGAACACAAAAGTTTATATATGAAAACGTCCATGATTCATTAAAATGGCATATGAAGATGAAAAATCAAACCCTTACAAATGGGCCTATATGCCTCGGGTAAGGCACAAGGTTAAAAGTGTACGAATTATTTAAGAATTATTACAAACCAACATAAATGTTTGAAAGATAAATTACTGATTTATGAAAGTAATGGGAACAAATTCCTTTGCCTCCCAATTGCACAGTCCTCCGTCAATAGTAGGGAAAGTCCAGTCTTCCAAGTTGCTCTCCTCTTCACTATCCTCCAAAGCATTGATTCCATGATGGATGATCTTCACTGGTGGCCCTCCAGCACGGGTGCAGCGTACAGCCTTTTGAGCAGAAGAAGTGAATCCCAAGCCGCATTTATCAGATTTGAAAGGAAAATCGGGAAGTTGCCCCCAGATTGTGCTTCCTCCTTCTTCAATCACAGCCTTTGCATCTTTGAGAGACGACATCCGAGGAGGAGGTATGGTAATCATGGGTACAGAAGACACTGTCTTGGTTGCCGCAATCTCCTGAGCTACCTCTTCAAAATGCTGAAAAGGGGTTTCGATGAATTCACCATCCAATTCTACATAGCGGAAAGAATTTAGATGGCTTATCATGTATTCCTCTTTGCCGTGAACAGTTATAATTTTTCCCTGGACAGGGTACTTGAGCTTTTGATGCAGAGTCGAAGTGACGGCTCTAGCATGATGAATCCAGGGTCTTCCCAACAAGCAAGAATAGGAAGGACAGATGTCCATAACATAGAATGTGGAGTTGAAGGTTTTAGTTCCTACTTTGATCGGGATGTCCACCTCCCCGTGGACCATCCTTTTAGAACCATCAAAGACTCTGACAATGATGTTGCTGGGCTTCAAGGTTAAACCTTCACAATCTAGCCTATCCAAGGCTTTCTTTGGCAAGACATTCAACGATGAACCAGTGTCTACCAGAACGTGTGCTAGAGTAGTCTCTCTGCATTCCACCGAGACATGCAAAGCGTCATTATGTTTACTCCCTTTGATTGTTAAATCGGCATCGGAGAATCCTAGACCATTGTCTGCTGTTAGGCTAGCTACACATTCCTGGAAATGATCCGCGGAGGTTTCCTGGGGCACATGGGCCATCTTCAAAATCTGATCAGAGCTTTAGCATGAGCTTCCGAACAAAGCAGCAGGGCCAACATAGAGATCTTTGAGGGGGTTTGCCCCAGTTGTTCCACAACATTATAATCGCTTTTCTTGATTATTTTCAAAATCTCTTCCATTTCTTTTTGAGAGGTTTCAGGGATGAACAATGGCTGAGCCCTCGTCCTGACAGGCTCTTCTTGGATCTCTTTCCTTCTATCATCATCAGCAGTAGAGGGGACAACCACAGGAGTTACAACTTCTTCAATAATTGGAGTTCTTGCAGATATGTTAACCGGCACATGGGTATTCTTAGGAGTAGCTGAGGGTCCGAAGATTGCCTTTTGAGGGGCAATCTTCGGAGAGAAAATTCTTCCACTACGGGTGATTTTACTCATTCCGGTAATGTTTCCAATGTCGGAAGTCTCTTCATTAGAACTATCTTTAGTTGATTCAATTTGTTTAATATCGTGGTAATAGATCTCTCCACCATAGTTCCACGATATTGATTTGTCGGACTTGTACGGGACGGGCCCCCGTATGGTTATCTTTAAAGGTGCAATCTTCGGATCAGATGTAATCTTAACAGGTCTTTTGGAGACCTTGGAAAGATTGGAAGATATGGTAATTATTGAAACATCATTGACAGGAGTCGGTGTAACAGGAGTCTTTTCAAAAAGGATTTATTGGTTATCCATTAGGCGTTGGATGCTTAACTTCAACAACAGACAGTCGGTTGGAAAGGATGAACAAATGAAGCAATCTTCTTCACAACCTGGGAAAATCCCAGCCTTCAGCAAATTCAACTTGATTATCGGTAGCAGAGTCATCAAATCATCAATAGTAGCAACAAAAAGATCTTCTTCAACAGCATGGGCATTGTGACCATGTTTTGGCATTGGAGCAGAGATCACATTTGGCTTTTCAAGGGCGTCGAATTCAACTTCTTTAGCATCTATTAAATCCTGAATCTTATTTTTGAAGACCCAACAATTATTGGTGTCGTGCCCCAGGCTGTCTGAATGATAAGCACACTTGGCATTCGAATGGTAGTAAGGAGAAGATGTATTCGGATTCTTCAGGGCCTCTTTCAAACTTGCAACGTTTAACTTCAAGAGATGGGGTAGAACCTGAGCAGGAGTCATGTTGATCCGGGTGAATTTCCGTACAGGCCTTTCCACCCTTGCTTGGTTGGTTATGGGTTGATTGTTTCTAGGCTGATCAGCTGCAGACTTCTGAATCATTACGGCCCCCACCGCTGGTCGGCGCTCAACTCTTCCCTGCCCCCTTTGGGAGTAGACAGTTGATACTTCTTTCTTTGCTGGAAAAGTCTTTTTGATGGCAGCGGAAGCAGATGTATCTTTTTGAATTTTCCTACTCTTTATGCCGGCTTCAACTCTCTCACCAGTTAGAATCAACTCGATGAACCTCGCATACGAACTTCCAATCAGGTGATTGAAAAAGGGGCCTGACAGTGTACCCAAGAACATATCTACTGGCTCCCTCTCAGATAGAGGTGGTTGTACTCATCCCACGAAGTCTCTCCATTTATGGGCATACTCTTTGAAACCTTCATTTGAGACCATTGCCCATACTCTGTAATTGAGTACGGGTTGGTGCTAAGTCCGCATTATATTGATACTGTCTGTAGAAGGCGGCCGCCAAATCTTCCCAATTATGCACATCAGACCTCTCCAACTGGTAAAATCAATCCTGTTGCGTCCCTGATAAACTGTCCTGGAAGAAATGAACCCACATGTCTTTGTTAGAAGAATGTGGTTGAATTTTTCTGACGTAAGACCGCAGGTGCATCTTGGGACAAGACAAACCATCGTACTTAGCAAATAGAGGCACCTTAAACTTAGGGGGAATTACAATTCCAGAAACCATCCCTAACTCTTCAAAGTCCAGCCCAGGCACTCTCTGTATCTCCATAGATGCCAGACGCTCTTCCAGATTCTTGTATTTGTCATCTGCAGGAGGGTACTGCTGTTCAAAATAGTCTTCATCCTCTTCTTCTTCTTCTTCCTCAGAGTCAGATGGCACTGGAGTCTCTTTACCCTTTCTCACCCCTTCATCAGAGGTTGAGGGGAAATCCAGGACCCTTCTAGCTTGACCTTCAAATCTTCTACCCATGGTAGCCACACCAGCCCTCTTCTTTTTATTTTTCTCTTTTTCATTTTCCAGTAGAGTCTTGAGCTCCTCATTCCCCTTAGCCAAGGTCAGAAGTAGATGTTGAAATTGTGAGTTATGCGCTTGTAAGTCTTTGACAGTCTGCTCAATATACATCTTGCTGAAATAAACAACAGAGAGATAAGGAAACCTGGTGTGAAGACCTGTTTATGCATATGATGAATGATATATATTCATGTAATGCATTCAAGGATTCAGAAATTCAAATTTGTTTTAAACAAAAAGGAACACACGTCATATTAATAAGATAGAATTTGTTAGTACATCAATGCCCCATGGGCAAAATAATACAAAATTCTAAGGTAAAAAGATGTTACGCATCCTCTTTGGTGCAATGTAGGTGTTGAGAGACTGCTCTTCATGAAGTTGACGAGTAAGTTCCAAAACCTTCTTCTCACTTGTGTATAATTGGGCTTCAAAAGTATCATGTTCTCCCTTGAGCTGTATCCAACTCCTTTGCAAATCTTCTAGTGATGTTGGCATGTCAGGATGTAGGAGGGTGTATGGAACCTCTCCTTCCATAACAGGCTCTTTGATCACAAGGAGAATGTAGGGGTAAGGCATCATAAGACTTTGGGCGCGGGTTCATACCCACTTGAGGTAAGGCTCAAGGGGGATGGAATTCTTGTGTCCCAAGGTCTTACTGTCCACCTTGTTGGGCATCCTCCAAGCTCGGATAAACCTTTGTCGGAGTCCTTGATCGTTGTTGTCGAAGTCAAAAACCAAGTCTGGAATTAGTATGTCATGTGGGCCATCTCTTTGGGCGTACCCAAACTGTCTCAGAGCCAAGCAGGGGTTATAGGTAATGCCCCCCTAATGCCAAGTAGAGGGACATTAGAGAATTCCCCACAATGATAAACGATGATAACATTTTCTATGGATCGAGAACACCAATGAACATCTGAATGTGTAAGAGTCATCAATCGTTGTGACCACCTCAAACCTTGCCCATTCTTCAAGACTGATTGGGGAAGATGAGAAATAAACCATCTTTCTAGTAGAGGAGTACAGCACATGAGAACACCTTTTTTCCTTATTGTTCGAGTGTGAAAAGAGTGGAGGATATCCCCAAGCAATATAGGCACCGAGTTGCGAGCCATGAAGATTTTGACAGCACTGACATCTATGAGTTGGTCAGGGTTAGGGAACAAGACCATCCCATAGATGAGAAGAGCTACAATCTCCTCAAAAGCTTATAAGTCCAAAGAATTCCAGCAGCTTTGGGCCTTCTCAAACAGAAACTTTGACAAGAAACCTTTGACACCACTTCTAGTTTCCCAATGGCCTATGATATCAGATGGTTGCAAGTGTAGGGCTTGAGCAACATCTTCAGGCTTTGGATCTCTTTCTGTACCGTTGAAAGGTAGTTGATTGAGAATAGGATTCCTCAAGAGTTGAGAAAATTCCTCCAAAGTAGGCACAAGTTGGTAGTCAGGAAATGTAAAGCAATGATGCAAAGGGTCAAAGAACTGGAAAAGAACTTTCAGCATATCCTCCTCAGTGTTGATAGTGACTAAGTTAAGAAGACGACCATGCCTCTCGGTGAATGGAGAATTCTCAGGAATCCTTGAAGCTAGCTCCTTGAGTTGAGGAGGAATTCTTACAAGGTTGACTTGGATAGTTTTCCTGCGAAGTGAATCCATTACCTACAAAACAGGAACAAAGATGAAGATCCAAATCCTTGAAATGGTTAGTGGATGCATATGATGCTTCATGATGTCCATGATGTTATGCACAAGTATATATGTACAAACAAATCACACAAGTTCCTAGTTTCAGGCTTGCATGGGGTTTCATAGGTAAGTACCCTCTTAAAGTTTAGTTGGCTCAACCTGTCCTAGAAATAGTAATCGGGTTCTAAGGAGCTCAATATCACTGGATTATTTTCTGTGTTCATTATTTCAGTTTAGCCACTTTACTGGCGATCGAAATATTCAAAGAAAACAACCCTCAATTAGTGTAGTATCGAGTATCTACCAACTTCAGACTGCACCAAAGTCGGTCATCTCACTACTCCTAAAAAGGCCAAGTTGGTCAAGTAAAGGTTCTAAAAGTCCATTAGTGCTTCATGACATTACTCAGCGGCCCCGTATTCTGTTTGATTGACTCAAAGGCTACTGGTACCCACAAATATGTCGCACTAATATAGCTATTACTTCAACCATGTCGGTATACACCGCACAGTTTCCATAATGTATTGCTATTTACCTATGAATGTTTCCCAAATCCGGGTAGAGGATTCAAACCCAAACAATAGAACCAAATGTAAAGCAATCAAGTCAAACAAGATAAGCATGTAAAAGTGATCTAAAACCCTAAGGTAACTCCCATTTTATAATAGTCCCCAGCAGAGTCGCCAGTTCTGTGATGCGGTGGGAGAACTGACCTGAGGTTTTGCGTTTGTGTTTGCAAATGTTGCGGTTTAGCAAGAGTCGCCACCGACTTTTATTTTATCCAAAAGGAAAGGTAAAAAAGCACAGGAAAGACCTTTGATATTGTTTTTGGATTTGGGGGGTAGATTATGAAAAGGGAAGGTGCTAGCACCCTTTTCATCCAAGGTTTTCCATGGGCTCTTGGTTACTTGCTTTAGATCACTTGCTTTTGCTTTTCAATTGTTTGAAATGGTGCTTTTGTGTGTGGTTTTGAAAGTATTTTGAAAAGAGGCCTTTGTATAGGCAACCTTTGTAATGATTCTTGTTTGAATGTATACAAAGGTGTATTGTCTTTTGAAAAATGTTTCAATGTTTGAAAGTTTGTTGGGAAATGTTTTGAAATTGTGTATGTGTTTTTGAAAACAACAAGGATGGTTTGCAAGTTTGATCAAGTAACTAGGAGTTGTCTACCCTAATCAAAAAGTCTTTCCTACACATTTTTATTCCTTTGACATTGTTGTTTTACCATTGTATTTGGTAAACAACCCTATCTTTGGATGTTAAACGGGACAGGCGCGGGTCATCGTATGGCCATGATAACAATATTGCCAAGTATCTTAGCAAGTTTTTGAGGGACTAGATCATTTTTTGTTTAGGCAACCAAGATAGCGTCATTGAGGGACTATGATCTTTTGTTTTGTTTGATTTTTCCAAGATACCTAGCATGCATACCATGGCCATTTTAAGGCAACAAAGTGGATGAAACCCTAGGGGTGCTTGTGTGCATTGTGTTGTCATTTTTCATGCATTTTTGTCTTGTGTTAAGTCTTGCTATTTGTTTGATTTTGGTCTTTGCATACAAACCCTAATTTACTATCATGCATATAATACGATAAATTGCGTAATGTAAATCTAAGACTATTACAACAATATTATGGGAGGGGGTACAAGTTTGAATAGGGGGTATTTGCATAAAATAAAACCCTAATACTATTACAACCATATTGAATTCATTGTACAAATAAATAGGCAAATATTTAAATATGCAAATAAATGTAAATATGCACAAATTTTTTTGTATTTTGTTTTATGCATGAGAAAATAAGTTTATTTATGACCTAAAAAATAAGAAAATAAAAATGATTATTTTTTGGAAAGGGTGGAAACCCTAGTTTTTTTGTTTAAAAGAAAATATATATTCTAATTATTTATTAATTCATTTTTATGTACAAGAAAATAAATAAATATATATACAAAAATGTTTAAAAAATGAAATATGTGAGAAAATATTATTTTAAATGTACAAATAATAAAAATAAAAATAAATAATATTTTTTATATTATTTACAATTTTTATTTAAGAAAATAAATTATATTTAACCTAATACACTATTTTTTGTCATAAAAAATAATAAAAATAATAAAATAAAATGCAAAAATTAAGAAAATATTTTTTTTGGGTTTTTTAATGTTTAGAAAAATCAAATAAAGTCAGAAAATATAAAAGAAATAAAAAATATACAAAAATAAAACAAATGGGCCAAGGGGGTGTAGAAAATAAAGAGGGTGGTGCAAATAGCCAGAAAAGCAAGGCCCAGCCCAATGTCACTTCATCCCTGTCCTTCAGACAAAAAAATGCGCGCGCCCTTGTTCAAACTGTAACTCCTGCATATGTGCTTAAAAACGAAATCTTGCAACATGAAACTTGTAGCTTGTTACATCACGATTCCAACCATATAAAAAACTTTATCTAACTCTCAAAGACCAGAGAGAATTTCAGTGGCCCTAAATCTTGACCTAGTTTTTTCAGCATGTTCAACATCTAAATTCTCCTAGCTCAGTTAATATAAATAAGAACTATGCATATGTACAGTTCAAGGACATTAAAGACTACATTTTTGCTTCACAAACCTAAGCCTAAGGATGTCTAAATAAGGAGATAGAAAGTTGGAAATTACCTTGTTCAGTCAAGTTCGAATATGGCAATGTAGCAACTGTGAATGAGGTCTGAAGGACTTTTGA
Source organism: Vicia faba (assembly GCA_948472305.1). Lineage (NCBI taxonomy): Eukaryota > Viridiplantae > Streptophyta > Magnoliopsida > Fabales > Fabaceae > Vicia > Vicia faba. The sequence continues at coordinate 1,175,342,792 of OX451737.1, forward strand.
GCTTGCTTGATGTTCCCTTGACCTTTCCCAATGCTTAGCTTGCTTTGAAATGATCTGAAACTCCTTGTGGAACTCAACCTGCAAAGCTTCAAAATGAAAATGGTGAAGTGTGAAAATGAAGTTACAGTTGCCAAGTAAGGGCCTGGACAATTTAGGTGTGTTGTATTGAATGTGTTTGAAGTGGTTCAAGGCAAAACGCACGAGTGAAATATGTTTTGGCTTGTGATTTGCAGAGATGGGCCTGTTTTGGGCAGAAGTTGGTGTTTTTGTGTTTTGGGTGTTTGGAAGCTTGGAAATTCGTGTTTTCTGGCTTGGTACAATATGCTGAGGTTGTTTGAAATGAGTCCCAGACTTGCTCTTATCGGATTTTCAAGTTATGTGGACTTTTGCCAGTTACTTGCTTTTGAAGCAAAAGTTGAGTTGACAAAGCCAAAGCCTGTACTTTCTAGCTTGAGGCCTGCTGAGAGTTGGTAAACCTTTTCTGATGTTTATGGAGTTGGTTTGCAGAAGTTGCTTAGGTCCATGGCTCAAGATAAACAAAGTTTGTAAAAGCTAACTTTATCAAAGTAGCATTGTTATCTTTTTGCAATTTTTGGAATAAATCAATGTATAATGCTCCAAAGCTCAGAATAATGCCTTTGTCCAATGTATTTGAAATTAATTAAGTAGTGTGGAAAGGATTAAGTCATTTAAAACAAGTACAAGCATGATCCAAACTGATTTGCAACTTGTGCCAATGTGAAAAATGCCATGGACAAAAGTGAGAAATGGCCATTTTCTTTTCTTTGATTCTCCCTAACCATAAATGATCTTGGAGAGTTCTTGGACATTTTGGAAAGCTTGTAAAATGATCTACAATTCATATTTGAAATGCATTTTGATATTCCAATTGGAACTATGAGAAAAGTTGCCATGAAGATAGGTCAAAATCCTGCCTAAACTAGGGCAAAATTTCACTAAGTTAAAAAGTTTTTGGACCCTTATTCTCAAAATCATAACTTAAGATCCAAGCATCTTTTGGGAAAACTTTGTGAATCAAAGTTGTATATTTCATGGAGGACTACAACTTTCATGTTGGAAGTTTTGTTTGAATCCAATTGCATCATGGTGAAAAAGTTGGGAAAGTTTGGGAAAAAATAAGAAATTCTAAGTTATGAAATTTTTCAATCTTAAACCCTAATTTTCAAAATTAGGTTTCTTGGTGAACAAGTTTCATGTTTTGACACATCTTGATGAAAAATTACCCTTGGCACTTGATTTTGACCAAAAAGTCAAAGTTTGACTTTTTAGTGTACAGTTGATTTTTGATCAGTTGACTGGAAAATTCATCTGTCAATCCAATGCATTTGAGATCTTTTGAACCTTGTGATTAAGTCAAGATGATACCATTGAGTCCTTGAAACCATTCTTGAACCCAATTTGCCATTGACTAGGTGATAAATCAGAAATTACCCTTCTGCAGTCAAAACCCTAAAAATGACCATTTTGCCCTTTTGATGATCTGATCAAATTTCTTGAGGAGTTGTGGTCCAAACTTGATCAAATGGTTCATATGAGTCTATAATGTTGATGTGGATAAAAAATTATGAGGTTTGACTGTAAATTGACCACAATTGACTTTTTCCCAATACAACTGATTTTTAGGTCAACTGTCCAACTGACTGGGCAAAATTGTGATTCAAAGCTTGAAACTTGTTATGAGCAATATTAGAGGTCCAACATGAAGTATGAAAGTCACATGAGGCATTAGAAATCCAAAAACCACTGTGCAAACTCAAACCCTAATTTCAGGTCAACAGTGCAAGGAGATGTCTTGAGCTGAGCAAACCCTAATCCTGTCTGGAGTACAAAGAGTCTTGTGAGGGGAAATCTTGATAAAATGAGAGGGAAAATTTTGGGGTACAACACCCTCAATTTAAAAGTCATCATAAATATCATAGTCCCTTACTGTCCCTCGAGTTGCCTACGAGAAATGATCTTGTCCCTCGATGTTGCATATATGATGACAGTCCCTTCGAAATGCTAAGGTATCCTTACATGTTGTCTTCAATGACCACAACGTCTCTTTCGATAGTCCCTCAACATCCGGCGATAAGTCTACCTACTCACTAATAGTAGGATAGCACTATCTAAAGGAAATGAGGAAAAAAACATCCTTTTTTCGAGTAGGTAGATAACTCTTAAGTACTTGCTCAAACCTAATTTCTCACACTTACACACTTTTCAAAAACTCTTTTCAAAAATGCTTTATCACACTCTTGAGGACTGATACAAGAGTTATCATAAAGCAAACAAAACTTTCAAAGCACACCAACACAAACAGTGTTCAAAATGAGCAAGTACCTAAGAGCCCGTGGAAAACCACATATGGAAAGGATGCTAACACCTTCCCTTTCCATAATCTACCCCCCTTACTCAGAAAATCTCGGAAGATATTCAATTGTTTTAAGTTTCATTTATTGTAAGTGTGGATCTTGATGAAGAGTCTTAATCAGTAAAAAGATGATGTTAAAGTGTCCTAATCACCAAGAATAGTTTAGAGTTGGCAATGAATTGACTCTTAGTAAAAATATGATCATGAACGAAGCACGGTCCGTATCGTAAAAGTTATAAGAGCATCTCCAACCGTGAACTTATTTTTGAATCTTGCTCAACCACGTCACCGCCAATAATAGCTTCAACAACCTATGCAACTTCACGGCTTTGTTGTCAGCAGGTTGTTGAACCTTAGGCAACAACTTCAGCTTTCTCAATACCTTTCGCAAGGACAGTTTCCAATACTTTGTTGAGTGCAAAACCAAATAATCTCTGCAATGCTTGTATAGCTATTGTGTCCATGGTGATTGTCTCTATTTTTCTTCGTGTTTTGTTACTATGTAGAAGATGATGAAAGTGACCGAAATTTAAATCCTTTTTATTGAAATGTGTTAGGCTTACATGAAAGATTTGACCCAAATTATTCTCTTCAACAAATTTCCAGCTCTTTGTCTTGATTTCACATGAGGTTTCTACACGTATTATTGTTGTTGTGTTTGTAAAGGAGGTTGGTTGCTTTTGTTGCTCTCACACTAAAACTTTCATTTCATCATTACTCACATACGATTTTTTCAATCATTAATCTTTCTCTCTATCTTTCAATCATTTCAATATAAAGTGTCGATGCTAGATAGATGAGTAGCATACATACCGACCAATATGTTGTCTTAACTTCAACAAGAACCACTCATTAAGAACCAGAACCACCAGTCTCTCAACTAAATTCTTCTTCTGGAATGGTCCAAGTTTGTTGATATCAATTTGTATAGGCATTTGACCTTGTGATTCGGTGAGTATGCCTCTAGTCATGCGTAGATAGGTTGGAAGCTTCTTAACATTAGCCCGTTGAGGCTCTTGTTCATCATCACCCCGTGCAAAGATCTGGAAAACACACCAGCTGCACCATTTCTTCAAATGCTTGAGCTCCCTATTAACTTCTAATATACTCTAATTCAAACATTGTTGCCAAAAGAGTTGGGATAACCTTGCCATGAATTCTGATTGAAAGATTTGCCAGTGAAACTAGATGGTTGAAAGTGATGATTGAACCTATGACAGAAATTTAAGGTTGAATGACCAAACCTAGAGCATTCTTAGCACTGTATGTTAGTGTTGGAGAAACGTCCTCCTTTGCCCCTACCATTTCTTTCTATACCTCTACCATTACTGCCACGAAAATCTTGATAATCATGCTCAAGGTTGTGAGAATTCACTTGAGATTGAGAAGACTCAAAGCTAGCAATTAGTGAATAATTAGGAGATGGAGCTTGAGATGTGAGTTAAATTGAGAGACACCAGACCGGGAACTGGATTCTTCTTGAACTTAGTAAGACGAAGCTCATGAGCAACCAACCGAATTTCTACTTGCTTTTAATAACAGAAATAACTAGAGCATACTAACGTGGCTAAGCACTTTTGGGCAGAAGCTGTAAATACAATATGTTACATTCAGAATAGAATCTTTATAAGACCTATTCTAAAAAAGACTCCCTATGAGTTGTGTAAGGGAATAAAACCTAACATTTCTTATTTTCATCCGTTTGGATGTTTGTGTTTTATTCTGGATACTAAAGGTAATCTGAACGAGTTTGATTCTAAAGCCCAAAAGTGTACTATGTTGAGATACTCAATGCTCTAAAAGCTAAAGAGAATTCAATAAAGACACACATATTATGGAAGAACCAATTGATGTTAGATTTGATGATAACCTTGACTCAGAAAAATCAAAGTTGTTTGAATGTTTTGCAGATCTTGAGATAACACTTGCAGATTCTAAAGAAAAAGATTTTGATAGTAAGCTGGTCAGAAATATTGATACATCAGAAGCACATGATTGTCCATCAGTTCCGAAAAGGCAAAGGCAAAGACAAACTTTTTATGAAGATTTAATTCTGGGAGATAAATATAAACCTGTCAAAACAAGATCCACCTTTGAACAATCTGAAGAAACGCCTAAGGGATTTGTATCTCTAATAGAACCAACTCCATGTGATGAATAACTTCAGAATAATGGATGGATTCTGAAAATACAAGAAAAGCAAAATCAATTCTCCAGAAATGATGATTGGGATCGAGAGCCTAAACCGAAGAAAACTCACGTTATTGCAACCAAGTGGTTCAAGAGAAACAAGATAAATGAAGAAGGTGAACTCATCATAGACAAAATACACCAGGTTATAATTTAGATGTTTTCTAATGAAATACTTCTAGATAAATGAAGAAGGTGAACTCATCATAGACAAAATACACCAGGTTAGAATTTACATATTTTCTAATGAAATACTTCTAGATACTTCTACCAGTTAGAAGATATCTTGATTAGAAACTTTGTAAATTAAGAAGAGTATATACTCTCAAATCATGAGAGTATCAGCCTCGAAGAAATGTAATGCCCTTGAGAATAGGTTAAAATCACAATGCTTATCTCCTGTATTTTGCTCATTTAAGGAAAAGTCAAGATATTCTTTTATTAAAAACGGGAACCTTTAAGCATGATCCTCTATTCCTAGCCTATTTTTTCGTCTTGTATTCCTTTCTCTGACAAGTGTCTCGGAAAGGATTGTATTCTCTGTTCTTTTTCGGTTCTTGTTCAAACATTAACTCTTTTGGCATCTCAAAATTGACTATTTACATAGGAAAATCAACTCTCCTGTCAGTATTATTTTACTTTCCCCTACTTATACCCTATTTTGTTTCATTTTATTTTCACTGTATCTTCCTCACAAATATTTCCCACAACCTGTATTATCATGTCTTCTAAAAACTTTTTTAGAAATGAGGAAATCTTAGAAGTCATTATTGAAGAACGTCCAGGCTTTTCAAGTCTATTCAACATTAATTTCAACTTATCTCTGACGAGCTCATTTCAAGGTTGGTATGGATACTTTGCAATGTTGTATGGACCCACCTATCCAAATCTAATCAAATCCTTATGGAAATATGCATGTGTGAGTGATCATGGTAGATCAATTTGTTCAAATTTTGGAAGTTCCTATTGTCATTACTTCAACCTCCATATCTGAAGCTATAGGTTGTGTTGGAAATTCAGCTTAAAGTACACACACGTTGAAAAACTCTTCTCCATTCACGATGTCTCTTATTCTCAATATGATCCTACTAATCCAACTAAGCTTCTTCCTTTTGGGAAAGTCTGGTTTCGTTTTCTTCTCAATAACTTTAGGCCTAAAGGAGAAGATTTAAGCACTACGTCCCATGATGACATGTAATCTCAAGCCTCAACTCAACTTTAGTTTTGATGAAAGACAAACAAGCTAGTTTGATGAAAGACAAACAAACTCTATGGCAAGAAGGAAAATAAGTGGAAATTAACTTAAAGCATCATTAACTCAAAGCTTCAAAGATCATGGCAAGCAATCAAGTATATCAATTCTCATTTGGACTACATTGATTAGAAATGCTCAAAAATGATATACACACTTGCCACAACACTTCACTTAAATTTCAAAACAAATTCTAAGTTTTTATCTGCTGTAAATCGATTAACATCTTGTGTAAATCGATTTACACATGCTTTTTCAAAAACTGATTGTCTCTGCCAGCAATCGATTTACATGAAGTGTAAATCGATTGATCACAGAACAAACTGAATTTTTAACTCTTGTAAATCGATTTACACAACATGCTAATCGATTTACACAACATGCTAATCGATTTACACTTCATTTTTTTTGAAAATATGAACGTTACAAACCCGTGCAATCGATTTACATCTTATGTTAATCGATTTACACGTTGTAAATTTTGAAAAATCTGAACTGGTTTCAAGATATCCTTCACACCTTTTCTCCAATAGATGCATGGTCATACATTGCATCCTCTCAAGTTTTTCAAACAGAAAAGTATCCATTTGGAAAGGTATCTTGATTACCATTTTTTATGAAGAGAGTGGTATCAACTTTACCCTTTACAAACCCTTTTTCACATAGGAATGCGCTTAGTCTATCATACCAAGCCCTTGGTGCTTGCTCCAGCCCATAGAGAGCTTTCTTCAGTTTGAAGACATGATTAGGATGTTTGAAGTCTTCAAATCCGGGAGGTTTCTTTACATAGACTTCTTCATTTATGAATCCGTTGAGAAATGCGCTTTTTACATCCATTTGAAAAAGTTCAAAGTCCAATGAGCATGCATATGCAAGTAATAATCTTATTGCTTCCAAACGTGCTACCGGAGCAAAAGTTTCTTCAAAATCAATTCCTTCCTCTTGGTTGTGTCCTTGAGCAACTAGTCTTTCCTTGTTTCGAGTGATTATTCCATTTTCATCCATCTTGTTTTTGAAAACCCATTTGGTTCCAATGATACGTTTATTTCCTGGATTAGGAACAAGTTCCCAAACTTCGTTCCGCTCGAATTGGTTTAACTCCTCTTGCATGGCAAGGATCCATTGATCATCTTCTAGTGCTTGAGCCACTTTAGTAGGTTCAACTTGAGATACAAACGCCATATTTAAGCATGCATCCTTAATATTTAGCAGTGTAGATACTCCTTTGCTAATATCTCCAATTATGTTGTCAATTGGATGATCACGATGAGTTCTCCATTCTTGAGGAAGATCATCATCATTTTCATTTTGATGATAGGTTGTTTCACTATTTTCTGGTGTATATTCTGTTTCTTAGAGCAGGGAATCATTGTACGGTGACCGACCTAGAACTGCAAATCATCTATGCAAGGAAAAATGGAATTCTGGTTAACTGGGCAAAATTGATTGTGGTGCATATGCTAAAAGTTGTCGCAAGGGCCACCTTTCTACCATATGCATATTTCATTACAAGGATTATGGCAGCTTTTGATATAGATTTCAATGGATTTGAGCGGATTGAAATGGATCCAATCACCACTAGGATCTCCATCAAAAATGTTGATTCAAGGATGGGTGTTCATTTCTATGCTGAAGCGAAGACCATCACTTACATTGGAGAGGATGTTGTCGGCGATGAAGGTAATAATGCATATGAAGAAGACCATGAAGTTCCTTCTCCTGCTGCTTCTTCTGGTCCAACAAATCAAGATGTTATGGATTTCATGACGCAAAAGTTTGCTTCTCTCAATTCTAACATCAATGCTCGATGGACTGAGATAAATGACTCTACCTCATCTCGAATAAATGCTTTTCAGAATGATGTGAACCAACAATTTTCATATCTCTATTCACATCTTCATATCCCTCCATACGACCCAACCAATCCTGCACCTCCGCCTCCTCAATACACCGAACCACCTCTTCAACAACAATTTCCATATCAAGGACCTTTCTAAAATGTTCCTGATCAATGTTATTAAATTCTTGTTATAAGTATCATTATGGTTTTTGTCTTGTTGTATTTCAAGTGTTCGTTTTATGTATTGTGTTCTTAAACTTTGTTCGATAATTTTAGAAGTTTTTGTTTTTCATTCATGTTCATATATATTTCTTTCTGTTATCATTTCTTGTTGCATCTTTCGTTCATATACTTTTTGCTCAAATTCTGAACAACTCATAAAGAAAGATGGTTTGTCATCATCAAAAAGGGGGAGAATGTAATCTCAAGCCTCAACTCAACTTTAGTTTTGATGAAAGACAAACAAGCTAGTTTGATGAAAGACAAACAAACTCTATGGCAAGAAGGAAAAGAAGTGGAAATTAACTTAAAGCATCATTAACTCAAAGCTTCAAAGATCATGGCAAGCAATCAAGTATATCAATTCTCATTTGAACTACATTGATTAGAAATGCTCAAAAATGATATACACACTTCCCACAACACTTCACTTAAATTTCAAAACAAATTCTAACTTTTTCTCTGCTGTAAATCGATTAACATCTTGTGTAAATCGATTTACACATGCTTTTTCAAAAACTGATTGTCTCTGCCAGCAATCGATTTACATGAAGTGTAAATCGATTGATCACAGAACAAACTGAATTTTTAACTCTTGTAAATCGATTTACACAACATGCTAATCGATTTACACTTCAAATTTTTTGAAAATATGAACGTTACAAACCCGTGCAATCGATTTACATCTTATGTTAATCGATTTACACATTGTAAATTTTGAAAAATCTGAACTGGTTTCAAGATATCCTTCACACCTTTTCTCCAATAGATGCATGGTCATACATTGCATCCTCTCAAGTTTTTCAAACAGAAAAGTATCCATTTGGAAAGGTATCTTGATTACTTTAAATACAAAATCTTTCAAATCATAAACAACTCTTCTCTTATGCAATAATTCTGAACTTTGTAAAATATTCAAACTTCATATTTCTTAACTTTTAAGAACAAAGATTTTCTGCACTTTCACACATATAAAGAACATAAATCTTTGAGCATTATCTAACCATTGTGTTACAGTTTGAATTGCTTACAAGAGAAGAAAGAAGAAACTTCAAAGAAGTCACTCTATGTGATCAACATCTTTCAAGAAATCATACTTCATAAAATCATACAAAGTGTAACTTATTTCCAGGATTGTTGGAATTAAGTATTAGATTACTTTTGTTCCTTGTTGTCCATTGTTGGAAACAAGAGGTATCTTTTGAGAGGATTGTTCTCATTAGACTTATTGGAAATCCAAGAGGGTGTTCTTGGTTATTTGTTAGGTTCTTTAGTTGATAAGACTAGGAAGAGTCTTGTAAAAGTTCTAACAAAATAGTAAAATCTCTTGCGTGTTTGCAAGGGGACTGGACGTACTTCCGGGGTGTGGAAGGAACCAGGATAAATCTCCGTGTCTCTTTACTTTCTGCACTTTACAGTTTTCAAAGCACTAAATCAAAACCAGAAAGTATAAAATAAGTCAAAAATCGACCACCACCTAATTCACCCCCTCTTAGGCGCAATCTTAAACTTACATGATAGACTATTCATTTATTGTCTACTCAATGATGTTAAGATCAATTTTCCCCAAACCATCTTTGACTTTCTGACAGAGTTTGTTGAAGTCTCCAAAAGTGGATATCAGTCCTTCATACCTTATGGAAGAGTTCTATCAGAACGGTTCTATAAAGCATATATGATTGGATTAATTTGATTGATGGGACCAGAAAATGCTCCCACAGAAGAAATATGTGAATTCTTTGGAGCATGCTGCGTCTTATGTTTTGTATAGTATCATTTCCTTAGTTATGTTTTCCTTCTGTCTTTATTCTCTTAAAACATTAATGAAAGATTTATGATTTTATGTGCTTCATATTTTTATCTTCAAATAATCTTAAATCTTTTTTATTATGACAAAAAGGGGGAGAAAGCATAATGATGATTTTAATGCATACCTAATTCTCTAAATCTCATTGCTTACATTTCTAAAGAATTATATATGCAAGAGTTTTTAGAATATATTTTTAGATACAAGATAAAGAACTCTTCTATTGATTAGAAGGTTCTAATTGAGAAAGAAATTCTGATAAAGCAAACACTAATAAATTGCTTCCATTCACTTTAATCAGAATTCTGGAAAAAGCTCAGAAAACCCTACTTTCTGATAAGGTCTTAAGTTTTAGATTCAGGGGAAGATTGTTTAACTCAGGGGGAGTTTTCTAAACAATGCTCAGATATTCCTTCCTTCTAAAAACTGTAAGTCTTAAACTCAGGGAGAGCTCACGCTAATCAAGGGAAGTTTTCTTCTTAACTCTGATTCGATTAATAATATTACCTTGTAAAATTGTTGCATCAAAATACATGATTTTGTCACCATTAAAAATGGGGAGATTGTTAGAATACGATTTGGATTCTACCGTTAATCTCTGGATTTTAATGATAACAATACATATATTTTATATGTAAACAATTTTGTTTCTAATAGTTTCTTGAGTGTGCAGATTAGAAGTTCAAATTTGATTAAGGACTATTGTCTGAAGAGTCATCAGAAAGCACGCATTAGAAAGACTATTGCATCTGCTTCTAAATAAACACCAGTAGTCCTGAAGAATGTTGAATGTTCGCCTGAAAGAGGATCTCAATGTGTACTTCTCAATAAGTTGTTGCTTCAAAAGTAACAAGTTTCAAGAATAAAGGACTTATGTTAGAGTTACTGCTCAAAGATCAGAAAAAAATATTGCACCAGAAACAAGCTTTTGCATAAAAGATCAGAAGTCAAGATTTAATCGTCAGAAAAGCCGTTGCTTCTAATTCTGAAGACAAAGTCAAGATTCTGAACACGTCAAAGAAAAGCTTCTACTTTCGAATCAGAAGTCGGGATTTGTTCATCAGAAAAACTATTGTTTATAATTCTGAAGACAAAGTCAAGATTCTGAAGACTCGGATACTTCTTGGAATATGTGCACATCACTTCACATCAGAAGCATTCCATCAGAATACAAATCAAGAAAAGTTAGATCTTCTGGACTCATTACTATTCTACATCATATAGTCTATCATAAGACAAGATCAAAGATGATATCTTCTCAAGTCTCTCTACTTCATCAGAAGGAATATTCATCAAAAGACAATATCATCAGAAACATGCGCTAGAATGGTTAGTACAAAGGTACAATTACACATTTCACTCAAATGGATATATTATGCACTATTTGTCTCTCACAGTTGTTTCTTAACGTTATGGCAGATGGAAATGAAAGTGACGTGTGTACTACTACAATGGTCTACTCTTCAACGCCTATATAAAGGATCAAATGTTTCATTTGCAAATTGAAGAACTAGAGAACAAGAACAATAATGCTGCTAAAATCAAAGCAAGAAAAAGAAAAAGATCAAAACAAAAGAGTTGTTGCTCATTATTATGTTGATATTATTATTTGCTAGAACACAAGAGTTGTTGCTCATTATTGTCTTATTATTGTAAATTATTTTAACACAAGAGTTGTTGCTCATATTTGTGTTAAATAATATGTACTTAAACATTTGCGTAATCCTCTTGTAAGAAGCAACATTGTAAACACATTATTCAACTGTTGTTGATTGTTCCTTGAGTGACTAAATAGGTCAAAATACTCAAGAAGATTTAGAGAAATATCCTTCAAGGAACCAGGTAGGTCAGAAGCCTTAAAGAGTCAGTAATCATTATATCTCTTTGGGGACCAGGTAGGTCATAATTCTTAAGGGATCACTAACAGGTTATCATTCTTGTTGTTAGTCACCAGCGGGTAGCCCTTGCAGTTGTAATTTTTCAAGATTAATGGATTAAGTTCTTTTCTAAGGCAAAATCACCTTGGTGGGTGAACAGGATTAACTTTTTTCAAGTAGAACCTGTATAAACCAAAAGTGTCATTATTTCTCTCTCTATATCAATGATTCTAATTCTAATTGTTTGTGTAAAGCACTTCTAAACGAAAAAGTTATTGAAAACTCAATTTAAACCACACTTTCTTGTATTTTTCTCAATCTTTAACAACAACAATCTCAAGTAGTGGTATCCGGTACCTTCACGATCAAGATGAACATAACCTAACAACTCACTCAACATCTACAACAAATTTTATGATGTGAATGGTAGATTTCTTACCAATTTTTTTTGTATGTGCAATCAAATATTAACACCAGATGAAACATATTCAACAACTTCACAGAATCAAGATGTGTCCAGAAGATATCAGCTACAATATTCAAATTGTCCCTATTTCTAGTCCAACACATGTATTTATCTTGATGAATAAGGCTGAACAACATTTGCATTTCTGTCAATGCACTTCTCTTGCCCGCTCGGTATGCAGATCTAGATTTATAGACCTGGGTAACACTTTTGAGATTTTCTAGATCTTTGTCTTTCAAAGCATAAACCATGTATCGTGGAGCCATATTGAAAATTTCTGCTATACAATCGGAAATTCATAATTTCTAGAATTACGTTTCGTCCCTGAAAATTTTGGAAACTTCCGGTATTTTACCTAAGTTTCTTAGAAATCCCCGGAAATTTTGAAATTAAAATTTCCGGTAAATTACCCCGAAAATTTTGAAATTTCAGAAATTTCGATATATTGCTATCGGAAACTTCAAAAATACAAATAATTTTCGGTAAAATGCGAAATTTATGTATAAAAAATTTAATTGTGCGTACGGGAAATTTCGTTTTTCACCCTTTTCCAATAGTAAAATAATTTTGACATGTATTTTTTTGAGATGTAAATAGTGTGAGGGATAATTTTGAAATAAAAAAAAAATAGAGATATGAGGTAAAAAAACTCTGCAACTATTTATATCAAACTTTTTTAATAAATTCAAAGATGATCTCACAGGTTAGCCAATTTAAAAAGGAAAAAAAAAAATCCAATATTCGGAAGATATTCAATTGTTTTAAGTTTCATTTATTGTAAGCGTGGATCTTGATGAAAACGAAAAATATGATTACATGAAAGGAATCTAGTTAGAGCATGTAGAGATAGCTGTTTCTCTTCACACAATGATTCAATCACTCAAATAAACGAGAGTTATTATCTAACAATAACAAATAAGAGAGATGATAATTTTAATAACAAATTATAACAAATTAAATTGGATTTTTCAAATTTAAAAATAGAATATTTTTGTTTTCAATTAGCAAATATCAAATTTAAATCACATTGACTGGAATATTTTTAATTTGTATTAAATTTTTAATCAGATAGACAAGAATTCATTTCACCTCCGTTTCATCAATTTAGCAAAACGGTTTTTAATGGGGTTTGGTCCATCTCATATAACTAATTTTTAGTAAAACATTTTTTTAAATTCACTGAGGAATATATTGGATTGAAATTTTAAAAGATTTTTTAAAGATAAACTAATCTCATATATTCGATCAAAAGTTTTAAGAAATTAATTAAATATTATGATATTTAATTAAGACCGTTATTATATTTTTATAATGAAATTTATTGGTATTTAATTTAAAAATATGTAGATTTTAATGGTTTTTTCAATCGAAAGAATTTAGAAATTTTTTAATTAAAAACACACATATTAACAACCTTAGAAAAAAATTATTGGACTCCGATTGTTGTCAAATTATAAAGAAGGTCAGTGGTGTGGTATAATAGATTTTTATTTATTGGAGGTAGGGTGATCCTCTTAAATTCTATTTTATTCAATATCTCTATTTTTTCCTTCTCTTTCTACAAGGATCTCAAGGTTGTAATAACGAGATCATTAATATTCAAATATCACTTTTGTGGGATGAGAGTGTTGATGTTAAGAAAATTTGTTGGGTGAGTTGGGATTCCATTTGCTTACTAAAGGAATAAGACTGCTTTAGAGTGAAATATTGTGTATTATTCAATCTTGCTTTATTAAGTAAGTGGAAGTGACATATATTAACTTAATTTTTTGTAGGTATTGTGATGTTAAGGGCATGGTATTGTTCAATCTTGCTTTATTAAGTAAGTGGAAGTGACACATTTTACAAGATGAATCTTCTTTGTAGTTTGAGTTAATTTCTTATAAGTATGGTGATGTTAAGGGTGTGATTTTATGGGGTCTAAGCTCGACAAAGAACGCGTCCTTGAGGTGGAGGGATTTATACACTATTTGAAATTTCTTGGATAGTGCCTCTCATTTCAAATTGGTTTTCTTCTTCAATTTCTTGCAAGCTTGGAAATGGTAAGATCATAGATTTTTGGAGAAACTAATGGTTTGGATCATCCTCTGTAACTGTTTTATTTTCTTCTTTATACTGATTGTACAATTCGGTTTGTCTTAAAGTTGTTGGTGTAGGGTTTTGGCTCAATGATATTTGGGTGTGAGATATTGGTTTAAATGGGGCGGTCTTGAGTGGTGTTGATGCTTTGTTTTTAGACGAGTTGTTTTTGCTTTTGATTTATGCCTCATGAAGTTGATTATTTTTTTTGGTGGAATCATAAAGATGGTTTTTAGGTTAAAGATTTGTGATTCTTGTTTTTTTAGAATCTTCTTTGGATCCTCTTAAAGCTAACATGTTGAATTTTTTTATGGAAGACTAAAGTGTCTAGTAAAATTCAAATATGTGATTAGAGATTAATTTTTAATTAGTTGCCTACGAGGATGGAATTATGTAAGCGGAGAATCATTGAAGATGTTCACAGTGTGATTTGCCCTTGTGTTTTGAGGAAGAAGAGGATGTGAAACACTTGTTTTGTTCTTGCTCATTTTCTAATTCTTTTTGGAACAACCTTTATGTGTGGATGAGTGTTGATGCGTTGTCTTTTAGAAGCTCCTTGTTGGTTAGACTTTCTAACTTAAAATTTTTCTATTATTTTTTGTTCTTTGGTCTTGCCTTTTGTTGGTCCATTTGATCTTGTAGAAATTCTATCCTTTTCAAAAATAGTATTCTTGCAAACATGGATGTGTTGGTTTTTATTAAGGCCTTATGTTGAAATTGGTTAAAAAAAAATTATACAAAAGAGAGAATTTGTTCTTGGGTCGATTGGTGTAACAATTTCAAAGCTTGTTGGGATTAGTTTTTTATTATTCTTGGTGGGTGGTTTTGGTTTATTGTTGTAGGTTGTTGTTTGGTTTTCTCTTGGTTCCTTTGCCTTAAAAAAAGAGAATTTCTTATTGCATCTTTATGGGGGTTGAAATAAACTTTTGAAATGTGATATAGTCCCTCCTGAAATAAACCTTTCAAATAAATCGGCCTTTTTCAAAATAATTAAAAAACAAAGTCTCTCTCTTGCATTGGAATGAGACATAGTCCCTCATGATAAATCTCATTAATTTCTATTAACTACCTCGTTCCAACCCCCTCTCTCTCATCAATTAATTGATTCAATTAACCTGTCATTACCACCTAATTAAAACGAAAAAAAGAAAAAAGAAAAACTGAATTCTCTCTTCCACTCACTTGCTTCACACAATCTCACTCTCTCTCTATCTCACCTTATTTTCACTAAAAAATTTCAACATTAATCACAATTAAATCAAAATTCCTAAAAAAGAAAAAGCAAGGGAAATATGCACAGTAACTCTCTCTACCTTCACAAAATTATTATTTTTTCATAAAAAAAAGGTTAAATACATTTTTAATTCCTATAATTATGTCCCTTAATTTTGATTCTTCTAAAATTTTCTTTGAATAATGGTTCTTGCAAAAGTTTACATCCACAATTTTGATCTCTGCCGTCAACTTTCATTAATGGATGTTGACGTGGCACACCACGTGAAAGACAGCTTGACAAAAATTTAAAAAATATTTGAAATTGCGAAGGTTTTAAACCTCCTCTAAACAAACTCAGAAAAAATTGATTCTGAACTTTTCTCAAACACCTTAAGCAAGTATGTAGCATTTTCTGATATTTGTGTGTTTAATTTGAGAGTTGAAAAATAGACTATAGTACTATTTTTGTTGAGTATGCATCGGTTTCAATTGTTTGCCACTGTTGCAAAACTTGCTTTGGATCCTGCAGTATCCCTATTAAGATGTGTTGGGCGTAGCTGCGAGTGAAGATGGCCAAAGGTCCTGCCTGCATCTTTGCGAATCCACTTGATAGGTGCGCTCTATAGATTGATGAAGCCATTGGACCCTCTGTACCCCTTATCCAAATAATTCGCCTATCTATCACAACCTAGAGGATAGATATTTGAAAAGTGTTTCGATAATCAAATCTTTAGATAACTAAACCAAAGATAAGATCGGAGTTTACCGGTTGTGCCTGTTCTCAACCAAGGTGTTTGTTTGTTAATATAATCTAACAATGAGCCCCAAGAAAGTTCGTAGTTTAACAAAAATGGATTTGAAAAATGCCATGTACAATGCATAATTCCATAAGTTGATATGGAACCCCAAAATGTATATGCACTGAGTATTTTTTATATGCCTCAAATGTTTGTATATGCACCAAATATTTGTATATGCACTAAATATTTGTATATGCCCCAAATATTTGTATATGCACCAAATATTTGTATATGCCCCAAATGTTTGTATATGCACCAAATGTTTGTATATCCACCAATTTTTTTTTATAAATGTTTTAATATTTTCTCCTTTTAAACCATTGTTTTTGTGTCACCTACTCTCCAACGTTGTATGTTGCATTGTCGTGGTATTTTTGAGTTGATTTGAGTAAGATGGATAAGCGTCAGCAAGATTTTGATAATTGTATTGCAAGTGCAGGCATATGCGTGGACATAGTGGACATAGTGGACATAGGCGTGGACGTAGGCACGGACGTAGTAGTGGATTTTCTTTTGATGTTTTTCTAACCAAAATGCCCCCGAGCCTTGAAGCATAGCTTCGCGCTATGCTGAGTCTTTAGCTGGTGCGTTCCTGCATGTCGAGGACGGGGTAGACGATCTAGACGTCGAAAAGCATTGGAAAGTTGTCAAACCGGTTGAGAGTAAAAAATATGCTTATTTTACTCGAGGAACCACGTCCCCATGTACGAAATTGTCTTCAAAGAACTGGAGCTTCAGATGCCCTTCAGTGATTTCTTGGTCGTGGTTTTTGGGCACCTATCGTTGGTTCCCTCTCAGCTGTATCTGAATGCAATTGCCTTTATATTGGTGTTTAAGATAGTGTGTCAACATCTCCAAGTTGGTGCTACAATTCCTCTTTTCTTCTGTTTTTCTAACTTCAGCGAAAAACTATGGAGGGGAAGCATGATTGGGTTTCCCTGAAGCAGTCAAAGAAGAAACTTTTCAATATGTTCTTGGAAAGCCTTCATAATTTCAAGGATAGATAATTCCTCGTTAAGCCAGTGCTACATGAGGCCTTCGCCTTTTCATTGGAGGAAGCGATCCTGGTCGACGAAGGGGGCAACACGCTCTATGACGAGGAGGGGAACGAGCAGACGAAGTTAGTCTCAAAGTTCACATTCCACTTGTGTGTGGCTCATTTTGATCATGGCCTGATCTATTACCTTACCCCGGATGGTCGTATAGGTGACGAGGATGAAGAGTCTTATGCAAAACTTGTCAAATTTGTCAATAACTTCATCCTCACCCAGTGGGTGACGATGACGGTGAGCCCGTGTTTGAGGCTTGAGCAATTAACACTAAGGCACTCCTCGAGTGCCACTCTTACGAGGGTTGTGTAGCGCTCTTAGGTATCTACTTGCGTGTTTTTTCCTTTTGGTTCTTTTACCCTTTTAGCACAGTCGCATGTATTTTCTTAACGTACTAACTCAAGTTTGTTGTTTTCCACATATAGCATGTTGGACTCCCGTCAGCATTTGCTCAAGATAGTATTGGACGCGACGAATAACAAAAGGATAATGAAAACCAGTTGCTTTGCTCCAACCCCAGGCCAGCCCAAGGATGGATCCAACACCTCTTCCATGTCCTCGAGTGCCAACCAGTCTCAACTCGCCCAAGGGCATTCGGGAAGAAAGAGGGGTCGTCCCAAAGATGATACTTTAGATTTAATGAGGAGTGATTCTGGAGCTAGGGATTTCACATTGCCCCCTTGTTTTTCACAGAAGGGATTTTTTCACGGGTAACCTTTGACCGTTCTCGATAGAGAAACATCAGTCATCAGGGGTGTTGATTGAGCAGGCAGGAGGAAACAGCTGGCTAAGGGTGTCACTGGCATGGTGAAGGTTTTGGAGATGGAAGTGGTGCTCTCGAGCGAGGAGGCTTGCTCCGCTTCCGTGCTAGATAACCTATAGAAGGACAAAATAGACCACGAGGACAAAGGGAAGGAGCTGAAGACTTCCCTTGACAATGATAAAGAGAAATTTCAGGTTTAGGGGACCAAGCTGAAGAAGAAGGTGGAGGAGGTGGCCAAGTTGTCTGAGGCGAAGGACTCCCGGTTGCTCGAGAAGAAAAGTCTCAAGGAAGAGATAGTCAATTTAAAAGTTGTCGTGGAGCCTTCTGAGGACGAGTATGACGGGATGAAAGTCTTGAAGACTCGTGCTGAATTTTTTGCTCGGATTCAGCTCCTCGAGTCAGATTATATGGAAGTGACAACAATGGGACTCAACACTGTTGTGACCCAACTCGAGTTGCTAAACCCTGGGCTTAATATTGAAGGGATTGGGCTCTTGTCCCAGATGGTCTACAGCAAGCTAGTTCCTCCCCCTAAATCCCCCAACAATACCGAATATGATAGCCGCCACGAAGAGTGACTTGAGTTCTAATTTTTCTTGTTTGGTTGTTTAGGCTTGCATGCTTGTATTTTTTGTAATATTTGGACAATGGGCTTTTCCCTGTTATTTTGTAATATTATGACAATGTCGGCCTGTGTGGTCGGCACTTTAAATGTTATTATTTTGTATGGTTGCCTTTGCATGTTGAATATTTTGTTGTTATTTATGTTTGTAACATGTGTGGGGTTGTTTGCTCGACGTGACTTGTGATCGACAATGCAGGGAGACTTGTCGAGGAGGAAAATTTGGTTCTACTTGATAACGAGACTAAGACCATGGTCGGGGTCTTGATATTGTGGCGTGAATGTTCCCATTGTGAGCTGGGTGTTCTTCCTTATTGGTACTGCGACGATGGAGCTCGATTGAGGTATCCCTATCGCGCTAAGGCTCTGCTTGTCCCATGAGTGAGATCCCACCTAGTTGTTTCAAGTTTGGAAGGTTGTGTTCGTACCTCAACACGCTTCTGTGGCCGGACGTTCCATGTTTTCTATCAAACGGGGCAAGTTGGCTATTGGACCTAGACGTAGTACTGTTCATGGCTAACTGTAGTATTTCTTGATCTTTTCTACGTTCCATGGTTGAGCAAGTTATTCCACGGTCAAATTTTTGAGGTAACAGGCCCTGCCCTCCATTTTTGCTCGGACATGGTAAGGGTCTTCCCAGTTTGTAACAACTTTTCCTTCGCGCGGATTTTTCCGATTTCTTCACAAGACTAGGTTGTCGACTTGGAACTCACATTTTATGACTTTGGCATTGTGGCGTAGAGTTATCTTTTATTTTAATATGGCCTTACAGAGGGTTACTCCTGCATGAGTCTCTTTGATCAGGTCGAGCTCCACTCTTAAGGCTTCATCGTTCATATCCTCGTCGAAGGGAGCACCAGTTCTCCTTGATGACTCTCTAATTTCCACTAGGATTACTGCCTCGGTTCCATAGGCTAGTCGGAAGAAAGTTTCCTTCATGGTCGAGTGTGGTGTCGTTCTGTAGGCCCAGAGCATGTTGTGTAACTCCTCGACCCCCCTCTTTTTGGCTTCACCTAGTCATCGCTTTATTCTCCACAAGATCACTCTGTTCGCGGCCTTGACTTGTTCGTTCGTTTAGGGGTTCTAAACATAACTGAAGTGTTGTTTGGTGCCTAAGTTGGAAACGAAGTCTTGGAAGTTTCTACCGGTGAATTACGTTTCGTTATCGACGACGAGTGCTTGAGGTACACCGAACCAGATGAGCGTGTTTATTTTGTAGAAACATAATATGTTTTGCATCATGATTTTGGCGATGGCTTCAGTCTATATCCACTTTGTGAAATAGTCGATAGCGACAATCAGATATTTGTTCTGGTAGGACCCTATGGTGAAAAGGCCGAGGATTTTCATTCCCCACCAGGCGAAGGGCCACGGGAAGGATATAGACTTTAGCTCGTTGGTCAGTGCCAAGTGCATGTATGAATGGTGTTGGCACTTATCTCATTTTTGACATGCTCTTTCGCGTCGTACTACGTGATGGGCCAATAGTATCTTGCTCGTAGAGCCTTTCTTGCTAGGGATCTTACTCCCAGATGTTGGGTGTTGATCCCTTCGTAAACTTCCCGCATAACGTGAGGGACACTGGCTTCGTCAACACACTTCATGAGCGAGATGAAGAGTCCTCTTCGGTAGAGTTTGTCTTCGAGTAAGACGTACAAGAAGGCCCTTCTCTTAGATGTGTTGGCCTATTTCTCATCGAGAGGTAGTTCCCCAGTTGTGAGGTAGTGGTACACCGGGGTCATCTAGCAATCCTGGTCCCCGATGGCGTTTACATCGAGCGCCATGGAAGGTTTTTCGATGCTCTGGCGAGGGAGGATTTCCTGGATGATTGTTTTCCCCACCCTTATTCCTTGTGCTCACCAGCTTCTACAGGATATCCACTCAGGTATTGTATTCGCGAGGAACGTGCATGACTTCTACGAAAACGAACTATTTAATTTTTTCCTTCACTAGAGTTAAGTACTCGATGAGGTTGTCGTTTTTGTCTTGATAATCTCCTCGTACCTGGGAGGCGACGAGCTGAGAATCTGTGAAGATTTTTACATTTTGTGCACCTAAGTCCTCGGCTAACCGTAGTCCTGCGAGGAAAGCTTCGTACTCGGCTTGGTTGTTTGACATCAGGAAGGGCATAGAGAGAGAGACCTATATTAGGATGCCCTTCTCATTCTCGATAATGATGCATGCACCCCATCGAGCTAGATGCCCCGTCCATAAAAATAGTCCACTTGTGGGCTCTACTCGTCGGGGATGCGAGCACGGTTATCTCAACCACTAAGTCAGTCAATACTTGGGCTTTGAGAGCCTTCCTTCTCTCGTATCTGATATCGAACTCTGATAGTTCCTATGACCATTAAAGCATCCTACCAACTATATCTGGACGACCGAGTAAATGATTCACGGGATGATCCGTTCGTACGACGATGGTGTGCGCCAAGAAGTAGTGTCTCAATCTCCTTGCCGCATTGATAAAAGCCAATGCGGCCTTCTATATTTGTTTGTATCTTATTTCTAGGCCCTGCATGGCCTTGCTCATGAAGTATATCAACCTCTGTCTGTCGGAGGTTTCACGGATGAGTGTCGCGCTGATGGCTTTGGCCGAGAAGGCCAAGTAAAGGTACAAGGTCTCTCCGTCTTCCAGCCGTGAAAGGACTGGTGGTTGTGAAAGAGCTTTTTAAGATATAAGAGATCTTGTTCGCACTTTTCTGTGCACTCGAATGTCGTTTCCTTGCGCAGTAGTTTAAAGAATGGGAATGCATACTGGGCATATTTGGCCATGAATCCAGACAACGAGCTAAGCATCTCGTTCAGTTATTGGATGGATTTCTTCGATTTCAGTGTTGGGAACTCGGAGAAGCCCCTGCACTTTTCAGGGTTGGCCTTGAATTCTAGTTTAGTTAAGTAGAAACTGAGGAATTTTCCTGCTCGTATGCTGAAAGTGCACTTCTCTGGATTGAACCTCATCCTGCATTTCCTCCCCCTGGTCGAAAACCTTCTTAAGATGGGCAGTATGGTTGTTCTCTTCTCGAAACTTCATGATCATGTCGTCTATGTAGACTTAGATTATATCCCTGATCTTTCCTCAAAAACCTTTGTTCATCATTCGTTGATAAGTAGCATTGTCGTTCTTCAGGCCGAAGGGTATTACGTTGTAGTAATAGTAGCCCGACTGGGTCATGAATGATGTGCACTATTTGTCTTGACATTGGAATCTTATTGAAGCCCGAAAACGCGTCCATGAACGATAAAATTTTATAATATGTTGATTTATCTATCAGTCTATCAATGTTAGGCAATGAATATGCATCTTTGGGACATGCCCTATTGACATAGGTATAATCAACACAAATTCACCATCTTCTATTAGATTTTTTGACCAATACAATGTTAGACACTCAGGTTGTGTATTGGGCCTCATAAATAAAATTTGCCTCTAGGAGGTTTTTTACAACTTTTTCAGCAGCCTCCACTTTTTCAGGAGGCTTCCTACGCCTATGTTGAACTACTACCCTAGCGGCTGGATCTATGGTGAGATGATGGCAGGAGACCTTATGGTCAAGTCCGGGAATATCAACAGCGCTCCATGCGAACAGGTCATCATTCTCTCTCAAGCAGGCTTTGAGTTGCTTCCTCGCTAGGTCGGGAAGTCTTGTCCCAATTTTCACACCTTTGTTCAGGTCATTGCTGAGGAGGATAACCTCAAAATATATGGCTGGAATGGGGCGCACGAGATGGAGAGGCTCCTTGTTGTTAGCGGGTCGGGCAACTCCTTCCTCCCTCTTCGGTGAAACAGGTAACGAGGTCCACTAATCTGATGTGAGGTGATTTTTGTTCCCCCTCTCGAGCTGGCTTGTCGCCTACTGGTTGGGCTTGTTTGATGCCAGTCTTGGGCATTGTTTCAATTGAGTTCCGCCCCTTAGTGGCTTCCCAGAAACAACTCATCGCAACCTCAATGTCCCTATGCATGGTGATGATGCGACCCCTTTTGGTGTAGTACTTCATCTTCAAATAGACCGTGGATGACATGGCGGTCAGCTCGGCCACCGCTGGCCTTCCAAAGATACAATTGTACAAAGAAGAGTACTCGATGGCCAGGAAGCAGACAGTGACTTGTCTGGCTGTTGCTTATTCCTCGAAGATGATCAACAACTCGATGTGACCCCAGGGATTGGTGTTTGTGCCATTAAAACCCTATAGATAAGAGACTGCATATAATGTCAAGTGCGTGTGGTCGAGCTGGGGAATGGTGAATAGATTCACATATATTATATCGACAAAGATCTCTTTATCGACTAGAACTCGACGGACGTTAAAGTTTGCCATCTTTGCCCTTTCCAGCAGAGGGATGCTAGAGTTTGGTGCCCCACACGAGAGTTCTTCGAGATAAACAATAATGAGGTTAGATTTTCCTTGGAACTTGTCGAGGGTTGTGTTCTGAGCTGATTTTATGTCGATCATCTCCTCAAACTTTCTCTTCACTGACCCGACGGTGGTCTTGTTGAATTCCCCACCAGATATGACCATGGCGGTGGGGAATCTTTCCCAGGTGCTGCGAGTGGAGATGGAGAGGTCGTCCTCCTTAGAG
Organism: Vicia faba; assembly: GCA_948472305.1. Classification (NCBI taxonomy): domain Eukaryota; kingdom Viridiplantae; phylum Streptophyta; class Magnoliopsida; order Fabales; family Fabaceae; genus Vicia; species Vicia faba. The sequence goes on from OX451737.1 coordinate 1,175,365,927, forward strand.
ACAAAGAAGTAGCCGGGTCAAGAGATGCACAAGGCGACCTGTATATTACAAGCATTGTCTGAGGGTGGAGTTTCTTCCTCGGCCCTATTTCTCTCGCGAAGATCCTGTCAGGGAGGCTCTCTCCTCCAGGTGTACTACCTCAGACGGTCTTCCTTAATGAGGGTTTCGATTTCATCCTTGGGGTAGACACAATCTTTAAGGATGTGACCATGGCTCCAATGGAAACGAAAGTAGTTGGTCTTGTTAGTGTTTTCCTTAGAGGGTGTCGGCCTGGGAAATCAAACACCGCCTTGCTTAAATTCAAAGTTGATACACTCGGTGAGTACGCGCTTGCAGGGAGCGATTATCAAAGTATATTTAGTAAAGCGGACCTCTAGGCCTCTGTGCTTGCGAGAGTCGTGGGGGAGTTCGTCTCTTTTCTTGTCCCTGTCCCGTCGAGGAGGCACAATGTCGTCGTACTTCAGGACCCTAATCCCTTCACAGTTTCTAGAGCCACGAGAAATGTTTGCGGCTTGTTTCTACTCGTAGGCGATGTAGGATTGGTCTTTGTAAGACTGGTTGCCCACCGACCTTGTTTCTCTTAGGAGAGGGGGATCTTCGTTCCCTGTATTGTGAGGTGCGATCCCGCTTCTTAGCGACAGTGGTCTGCGGTCTCTCCAGTTGAGGGCCTCGTGCGGTTCGTCGAGGATAGAGGCTCTAGTATTTGTCCCTTTGGTGTCTCCAACGGGGAGAAACGGAGCATGCATCTCGCCGCCACAGGAATGGGCTGAGAGATTCGGGTCCACGACATGATTGTTTACCCTTCTCCAGTATCCCAATGCACTCGTTCTGTTGGAAAATCAGGTAGTTGGTTTGGTTGACGGCTGTGAACAGGGCGATAATGGTGGGATTATCATTGGGTGGCACAAGGATTTTCTAATACTCTTCGGGATGGTCGACCTGCTGATGGGCGTCGAGGGGGTGTTCCTCGGACGAGGAGGATGTGGTTCGTCCGTCTCGGGGGTCACCTTGCTTGCGAACGGTTGTTTCATTATTGTTGAGGTTGCCACTGTCAGTGGAGATGGGGGAAACAGTCTCGTTGTTGTTATCGTTATTGTTATGTTGGATGGCTATGATGATTGATATGTATTTTTCAATTTTATTTGGTCTTTGTTAGAAGAAGACGGGGAAGCAAAGTGTTCCCACAAACGGTGCTATTGTTCGTACTTGGATCAGAAGGATCTTTAGTGGCCTACAACACTTGGACTTCTATGGTTGTTGAAGTAAATAGGGTGGGGGTACCTGCAAGACACTCTGATGTAAAATTAAGGTTCAGAGCAAGAGTGAAAGTATAGAGTTAGAATGAGTAGAATAATATGTACCTGACCCTCTAATGAAAGAGGGTATTTATAGCCCCAAGCGTTGGGCCTAGGTCTCCATTTGGACCGAATGCGTAGGCCTATAATGGAGACTTCCGGGATCCTACATGGTTAGAGGAGACCAGTTCGTGGTCTCTATCCTAGTTTAATTGCCTCGTGATTCTCAGAGGGTGAAGACCTGTTCTTTTTGGGAGCAGGATGACTCCATGATTTCATGAAGGAGACATCCTCGACGTACACATGGAAGAGACGTCCTTAGAGGGCAGCTGATGGAGACGTTCCCCAGCGGTCATAGTGCCTGACGGAGGAACAAATGCAGGTTCAGTCCTTGATAGGTTGTTGGTACTTTCTTGTAGCAAAGTTGGGTTGGGCCTTGCTCGACGGAAGACTAAGCGCGGACCCAGTCCATAATAACAGATTTTATGATGGTTGAGGTATTCAAGGTTTAAATGTTAAGACACTTAGTCGACAAGTAATTCTTCAAGCACATTTGTATATATTGAATAAACTTAGTGTTGATCCTTACTTGACCGTACACAAAGCTCTTATAAATGAAAAATACCCCCAGATGAATGGAAAATTATTATTGACGGAGCATAACAAAACTTTCATAGCTTGATTTAATGAAAGTATTTCTAAAGAGAGTGATGCATCAGATAATTGCAAATTGTTTTCACATTTGCCTAAGTTTAATGTAATTACTTAGAGTTCATACAACATAAGTAAATATCTGTTCTACACAAAATCAAAGGATGATCGTAGCACCATTCAAAATAGTGGTGTTATGGTTGAGGTTGAATCCATGTATTTTTCTAGTTCCAAAGATAACAATCTAGTATTAGCATCTAAAGCGTACTCTGGGATCATTGAGGAGATTTTGGAGATTGACTATGATTCTTTTAAAGTTCCTTTATTTAAGTGCATGTGGATTGGAAGTAAAACTGGAGTAGAAATTGATGAATTAGGATTCACAAAGATTGATATTTGAAAGGCAACTTACAAGAACAAACCAATTATCATGGAAAACCAAGAAAAACAAGTTTTTTATGTCACTGATCCATCTAACACTAGATTGTCAATTGTTCTTCAAGGAAAACATCTTCCCGACAACGTTGATGAAAATCAAGATTTTCACCATGAGACTCCTTGTTTAGAAACATGTGTACGTCAATCATCTGATGAAAATAATTTAGATGATGTACATGCTATTCTTCATGATCATAAAGAGGGAATATGGGAAAACTAGTAATTAAATGGCTTATTGATTTTGTTTCTTAATCATTTGTTTAGTTTTGATGTAAAATTATAAAGTGTATTCTATTTTAGATTTGTATTTTGGTGTAATCAATGAATATTTCTGTTTCAGATTGAGGAATTGGTAAAATGTACAATGTCTCTGTTTAAGGAATCTACAAAATATGATTTTGTATTCTGTAATATGGTTCTTTAATTCATGTGCAAACGACAATAGAAGAAAAAAAATAAATCTTAACTCCTCGGTTTCCAGAATAAACTAAGGTAAGAATATTGATATGGAGTGCGCCACTCAGTTCTGAAAATAATGAAAATTCCGATGATGGGAATCGAATCCATGTGCAGTTAACTTGACCCCTCAATATTTTAATATCCGAGGTGATAAGAAGCAACCTTTTATAAACTTATTTACCTCATTTTTGTTACCGATATCAAATGCATTTTGTGTCCGACGTTAGATGTATTTTTTATAGTAGTAGGTATCAATTGGCCATATTTGATTAATAGTGTAATCCACACTGTGGAGGTCTAGTGTCTGTTGGCCATATCTGGTGCATAACGTATTCTACGCATTGGAGGTCTAGAATCCATTGACCATGTCGGGTGGATAGAGTGATCCATATCGTGGAAGTATGAAATTCATTGACCATATTAGGTATATAGTGTACTCCGTGCAGTAGAGGTATGGTATTCTATTGATCATATCTAATGGAGTGTGTAATCCATAGGTCGGGTATCCCATCGACCATATCTGATTGATAAATTGAGGAATCCTTGTGATCTATTTTGGGGCTAATTATCCTGGAACTACATGACAAGTGTAGTTTGAGTATGGCCTTCACATATGTTGAGAATGTAGCAAAGCTTCGTTATTATCGTTGTGTATCTACTACATGAGAGAAATACTAGTAGTACGAGAATAGTAGTAGAACCTTGTAGAGCCGAGTGAACTTGTAAGATTTAGTAATCTCAGTCCAATTATCTTGTTGTTTTCAAGTTAGCTACAAGTCTGAAGATTTGGCAAGAAGACTTAGAAGTCTGATGGATAATTCTGTTGTGTTACTTTCTGATTTGTTTATTGGACATCTGATATACTTTGATGTATTATATTTGTGGATCATCTAGATGATGATTGTACCCAATGCCAAAATTTAACGCTTTACTTAATATGATTTTAGATAATATTATATGAGGTGTTATATTATTATGTTTGTAATTTAATTAATTATGTATAAATAATTAATCTATTTCATTTTAAGTCTTTCTTTTTGATTTTACAAAAAATTTAAAATAATAACTAATTGTATTAATCTTAAGGATAAACTAAAATTTATTTTTCAAAGTATTCTTAATTATATTAATAATAGGATGATTTGATGAGTTGAAATAAAATAAATAAATTAGAATATTAATAAATTTTAGATTGATATTCTAAATATGGTCATACATAAAAATAATACAAAGTAGACACATAATTTGTGGTAACTTTTAGCGTAATCATATTTTATTTCAATTTTACTATTTATTTTAATTATTTTATTAACACTTTTTTTTTTATTAAATATCTAAAAAAATGTATTTTTAATTTATTCTTTTTTATTTTATAAATAAAAAGAAATTGAAAAGAAAAGAAAAATAGACATGATATTACTCGTTTGCTCGCTGGTATAATACTCTAAAATAAGATTAGAGTGCAACTCACTTATATGAAAGAAAGAAAGCAATACATTTATTTAATTAATCTTTATTATTTATTGCAAAAGTGAGAATGGAACCCTTTTTCAATCTTCTAACAAGAAAAAAGTTCTTATTTATTTTCACTATTGTTGCAAACAACAAAAAAGTGAGAGTCCAAATACTCTGCATTATTATATTATGACATAAAGAAAATCATATAGTATGACATCAAATTCCAGCAAGTTGTTCAAGTACTCCCTTTTCAGTGCGAGTTGTATAATGAAAATCTATGAAGTCCTCATACTTGAAGGGCTTGTAACGAAGAGGGTGATCTTCATCTACCAATTCAGAGGGCACCTTAATAAGTGTATCCTGCTTTGGCACAGCAAAAAGAATAAATGCCAATCTCTCTTTGTCTCCTCTTGTCACCACTCTATGTGTTGGTGCTTGGAGTCTCCCATTGCTCCATGCCTATATATAAATAATTAGTATACATTTAAAGTAATTAAAATACACAAAAATTAGATTTATTAAACGATATATCTGATTTATAATAACGAATAAATACATCATTTATACATAATTATATATTACCTTCAACATGTCACCCACAAGAACAATATAACCATTTGGAGGAATATTTACGTTAACCCAATTTCCTGATTTTGGTAACACCTGCAAACCTTGGACTTCATTGTGACATATTAGGGCTATGGTGCCTTTGTCAGTGTGAGGCACCAAAGCAATTTCAGAATCCTTGTTATCTTCAGGAAGTTGGTACCTTGTCATTCTTGAATCATTGTAGCTATTCAACTCCTCAACTTCTGAAATATATTTTTCTGGAAGGCCAAAGCCCTCCACAACCATCTTTAGGATAAGTAAGCTTAGTTCTCTTGTTTTTGAGGTCAAAGAACTTAGTGTCTCACTGCATATATTTAATCTATTAGGCCTCATTCCATTACCAAAGAATAAAATATTTTAAAATAAAATTACTAAAGTAAAATATATTTAATATAGATAAAAATTAATATAATAACAAAATAAAATAAAATAATTAATTACCAAAAAGTTGAATTTCCTTGTGGCCACATGAGATTAGTGAAGTTTTCAGCTGTATCTGGCTTAAGAGCGTCATCAATTCCAAAGCTTTGACAATGAGGAATGACATGACTCTTGGCAGTGTAGCCTCTATATGCTTTTGAGCTAGAGAACTTCAACTTTGTCTCTTCAGGTAGTTCAAACAAAGATTTCATGCCTGTGAACATTTTTTCACGTAATTCATTTGGTACTTCATCACACCTTAAAAGAAAAGCGCCATGACTCTCAAATGCTTCTCGCACTTTCTTACTCATTTCTTTCCATCCTTCACTTCCTTCATCTAATGTCACTCCACTACTCTTTCGAAAATCCAAAATTGGAATTCCACTCTCACTATCCATTTTTCTTTTTTCTTTTTTGTACTATGGTGGATTGTATTGTTCGCAACTAATGTTCAACTATATATAGTGAAATACATAAATTAGCATAGTAGAAAATATATTTATTATAGTCAACTAAAATATGAAATTCAATATTATATTTATTATAGTAAAGGTATTGGTCAAATTATTTTTCTCTTTTATTTATTAATTTTATAAGTTCAATGAAGAATCAATGTATTTGTACTATATATAATCTAAATACATTGACTTTTTAATAAAATTAAAAAAAAATAACTTTTTTTTTTATATTAAAGACTAGAGAAAATATTCATTATAGAAAATAAAGAAGTATTTAAAAATCAAATTTATAGTTTTTTTTAAACAACTCCCTATATTGATAAGTATCAAATACGTGTTTTCTAGATACTCTTAGCAATATTCTATATAATTTTTTATTCAAAAGCTAAGATGGAAAATAAATTTATTTAACCAAAAATAATATGACTTTAAAAGATTACTATAATTTAAAAAATTTAATGTAATTTTTTCTTCTAATTTTATATCATCTAATAACTTTATCATTTTAAATTTGTTTTAATATTATTTATGACTAAAAATACATTGATAATTAATATGGTTAATTTTTTTGAAAAAATAAACTTCTTTATTAATATATGAAAAAGAAAAGAAAAAACAAAAAGGGTGGGAGCATGTGTTTGTTGAAATATTAAAGATAATATTAGATGTAATTAAAGTCGTATAATTCAAACTCAAGTTCAATTAGGGTTTGTTAGTCTATTTAGTGTTGAAATTTTTAAGAGATTCAAGATAGTTGCCGAAAATCAGAGTAAGAAGAAGACCAAAGTTCTGCAAATAGATGAAGGTGGCGAATACACATCCAAAATATTTGAAAATTTATGTGTAGAATATAGTGTCGATCATGAGATAACTGCTCCTTGTACACCTCAACATAATGAAATTGCATAAAGAAGAAACAAAATCATATTAGATATGGCGAGATGCATGCTAAAATAGAAGAATTTGCCAAAATTCTTATGGGGTTAAGCTGTTTCGACTGCAATTTATATCCTGAACAAATGCCCTACCAAGAAATTGAAGAGCAAGGTCCCTGAAGAAGTTTGGAGTGGCAAACGACCATTAGTGAGTCATTTGAAGGTGTTTGGCTCTATGTATTACAAGCATGTTCCTAATGCGAGAAGAAGGAAGCTCGTTGACAAGAGTAAACCTATGATTCTAGTAGGATATCATAAAACTGGTGAATATAGGTTATTCAATCCAATTAACGAAAAGATTGTGTTAAGTCGAGATATTGTGATAGATGAAAATTCTACCTGGGATTGGAATTCTAATGATGCAATTAACAAGTCATTGGTGAGCTATGGTTTTGACGAAGAAATTGATGAAGTCAGAGTCGAAGAAATTACAAATATTCCAATCGAAGTAGTTGCTGAAAATCTTGACATTGTCGAAGTCGAAGAGGGTTTGTCTGGAACAATCTAAAGACCTCAAAGAACTAGAGTTCTTCCAGCAAGACTTCAAGCTTATGGAGTGGTTGGTGATGATGAAGTCACACCAGATGGAGAATTAGTTCATTTTTCTTTACTTGCAGGTGATGAACCAATCAACTATAAAGACTTTAAAGATTAAACAGTGGAAGTCTGTTATGGTCGAAGAGTTATAGGAAATCAAAGAAACAACACATGGGAGTTAGTCGAATTTCCAACACAAACAAAAGCTATTGGACTGAAGTGGGTGTTCAAGTTGAAACACAATACTGATGGGTCGATAGCAAGATATAAAGCAAGATTAGTAGCTCGAGGTTTTATTCAAAGGGAAGGACTCCACTACTCTGAAGTATTTGCTCCAGTAGCAAGATTGGAGACTGTTCGACTAGTGGTAGCCTTGGCATGCAAGCAAGATTGGTCGACATTTCATTTAGATATGAAATTAGAATTTTTTTAATGGTCCTTTAGACGAAGAGGCCTATGTCACACAACCTCCAAGGTTTGTGATCCAGAAGGAAGCGAGTAAAGTATATAATTTTCATAAAGCGCTTTATGGCCTCAAGTAGGCACCTAGGGCATAAAACAAGAAGATCGACTCATACTTAGTCGAATTGGAATTTATAAAATGCATGTTTGAGTATGGTGTCCATGTTCAAATTGTAGCACAAGATATAACAATCATTTGCTTATATGTCAATGACTTGCTGGTAAGTGGAAATAGCTTGGAGAACTTGTCAAAGTTCAAAGAGTTGATGATGAGAGAATTTGAAATGTTGGATCTGGGAAAATTGTCTTATTTTCTAGGAATGGAATTTCAAATGTCAAAGCAAGTTATGGTGCTACATCAAAGGAAGTATGTCAAAGAGATACTCAAGAGATTCAGAATGGATGATTTGAATCATGCATCCTCACATGTCAAACCAAATGTAAAGTAGAAGAATGGAGAGGAAGACAAAGTCGATGTAAATTTGCTCAAGTAAATTGTGGGATCTCTGAGATATGTGTGCAACACTAGACCAGATATAGGTTTCGCATTCAGATTAGTGAGCAGATACATGAGTGAACCAAGGGTGTCACACATGAAGGCTGCAAGGCGAGTCCTGAGATACTTAAAAGGATCGATAAACTGTGGAATACTATTTCGACGTGACTCTGAAGGAAAAGAAGCAAGAGTTAATTATTTTTCATATGTTGATTGGTGTGGAGATAAGGAAGATTGAATAAGTATAATTGGATATTTCTTTCAAGTCTTTGGTGCCCCAATCTCATGGTTCTCAAAAAACAACCGATGGTGGCATTATCATCATGTGAAGCAGAATATATAGCCGGATCCTATGTTGCATGTCAAGCAATTTGGATCAGATCGGTAGTTGAAGAAATGAAGGTCGAAGTGAAGAAACCTCTTGTGTTGCAAATCGATAATAAGTCAGCCATAAATCTGGCAAAGAATCCAGTTTTGCATGGAAGAAGTAAGCATTCGAAGCTAGATTTCACTTCATGAGGGAAAACGTAAATCGAGGTGAACTTGAATTTAGGCATTGCTCAAGTGAAGCACACATGGCCAACATTTTCACCAAAAGATTGAAGATCGACAAATTCCTTAATTTGAAAAAGAAATTAGGAATAATTTAGATCGACTATGACTAGCGTAGGTTCAACAACTTAGATTATGGGGGTATGTTGAAAGATTAAAGATGATATTAGATATAATCCAAGTTGTGTAATCCAATCCCAAACCCAATTAGAGTTTATTCGTCTACTTAGTGTACAAATTAGTTGTATATAAATAGACTAGTCTGTATCATTATTTGTAATAATTCAAGTTAAAAATATAATTCTTATTTCATTTATTCTTTTTCTCCCCTCACTAAACGTGTCTCACGCACTAACAATATTCAGCCTATCAAAACTAACAACAACTATTACTTAAAATATTTTTCATATCGATTATATTAGACTGTTGCATTGGTTGAACTTCTAAGATAACATAGAGACAAGTGTTATAATAAGTGTATGATTTTTTTACATAGGGCCACTAAACGAGGTGAAAAACAATTATCACATCGGTCAGTATGTGAACCAAAAAGATATTTGACACTTTTCATCTCGATTATCAAGTGTAATCGAGGAAATATGTTATATTTTTTCCATCGGTTGGGCTATTAGTCGAGGGGATAGTTGACACTTTTTATCTTAGCCAGATAGATAACCTAGGAGATATGGGAAGGGGGTAAGTTTTCACATCGGTTTTGACGCTTAATCAATGTGAAATCCATTATATTTTTAATATATAATATTCTTAACATATTTTTTATTATACATGCATATTAATAAAACAAACCCTAAATAAAACTTAAAATACGAAAAAACAAAAACAAAAAACTACATATATTTATATCAGGTGCACAAATGGCTACACGTAACATGTAATTTGATAATATTTTATATGTAATATGTGAATAAATATGTTCGGCTAAATTGTGAAACATATTGTCTCTAAGTGATTAAGGGACTTTAATAGAAATCAATGTGTTAATCATAATATTCAATATTATATGAGACATTATGTTTCGCTCTAGGTTCTTTCGTGCGTAGTGGCGGATCTTGAGAAATTTTCTTGGGGTTCCAAAAAATATAAGATATATTAAAGATGTTTTAAATATAGAATTTAAAATATATACACTAATTAACACTCTCGTATAATAGAAATTCATCACTTAATTATGTCATACTATTAATTTAAAATTTTTCATCTGCTAGTGTAAAATTAATTTACACTTTCGATCATATCTTATTTTCTCATCAAATAAAATACATAAATTAAAATTTGTTAAGTGGTTAATTTACTTTTAATCTCATCCCTTATATTAAGATTCAAGTCTTATCATGATTTTTTGTAATGAAAATATAAAAAAGTTGCGACAAAGATGAATTAAACTTAACACCAAATGGACAAAGTTTTACTACTGGCCACTGCACCACATGCATACACAATAATATTTTATTCCTAGGTTAGTATCTAAATGTGAGGGGTGCCACCAGCTCCCTAATAGATCCACCATTGTTCGTGCGCAAGATGGTTATAGTAATTCTTGCGCATATGATGATTTTTTTTCCATTTATATATAATCAGAGACTTGATTGTTTTTACAAGTTTCTTGATTAAGGAGCAATTTAATTTGAATCAGTTTTAGCATGATTAGATTTGTATATTTAAGAGATTCAAATTTATTCAAGATTGATCAATTAAGAATTACAATCAATATTATTGAAGACTGATCCCTAGCGCTTGTAGAGGTTCACCCACTCTCAAAATACATACTCTACCAGGCTTTCTTGCGAGACAACTGATAGGGCTGCAAGTGCACTATCTATTACTACTTTGTTTATCTAAGGCGACTCAAATTATTTGTTTGTGTAACTGGAAAAACTAACGATTTAAAATTAATATTAATAATGTGGAAAGGGAATGTAATTCTCGTCGATCGTTGATGCTCACATAAATTGTAGTTTATTATTATAACAAAAATATTTTTACGTTGAAAAAAATTAAGTTATAGGCACCTCCCACTTTCCTGTGTCTGATACTGGATTTCGAAGATGTAATCGTCCATTTTCACATGGTACAAATTACAGCTTCGAAGTCCGTTTTAGAAAATAATCATTTCTCACTTAAAAGTTATTTTTTAGTAGAAAATTAATTTAAAGGCATCGCTCGCTTTCGCGTGTTCGTTATCAATTTTTTTTTAACTTGCAAACACCCGTTTTTAGGTGTCTGTTATAAGTTTAAAATCTATTTTTTGAAAATTAGTATTTTCTAAATAAATTTAAAAAGCTATTTCGTTGTATTTAAAAATTAGTGACAAAATACCTTTTTTGGTCTCATATGTTAACGTCAAGGTTCATTTTGGTCTCTTAACTTAAAAAAAGGTTCACATTGGTCTCTTAAATATTCAAAACGCTTCTTATTAGTCTTTCTTGTCTAATTCACGACAAATTTAGCGATCGATTTTTGAGTTTTTACGATTTTTGAGATGCCAAAGGGCAAGGAGTTGTTGCTTGTATCTTGTTGTAAAACACTTAGTGTTTTCTTTGTACTGAAATGTCTGTGTAATTTGCTTACAAGAAGTAATCTGTAATACACTGAAAGAACTCAACGGTTGTTGATTGATACCTTGAGAGACCGAGTGAAGGTCTGATCTCATGAAGACTCTTGCTGCGACTTGAGTTGATTTGCAATAAAGATCGACAGACTTATTGGGGATACCAATAAGGTTTATCTGACTTATTGTAGGTTATCTATAACCAGTTTGTTTATAGTGGATTAAGTCCTTGTTGAAGGAAAAATCACCTTGAGGGGTGGACTGGAGTAGCTTCGTTAACAGTGAACCATGATAAAAATAACTGTATTCATTTATTTTTATGTTCTAGGTTAACTCGGTCCTTCATCATTAAAAAAGAATTCAAAATTATTTTTGGTGAAACCCAATTCAAACCCCCATTTCTTGTGTTTCTCACACCTTCAATTGGCATCAGAGATCCAGTTTTGGTATTGATTGTTATCAAACACTTAACCGTGTCAGATAAAGATCTAGACGAGTTTTTCTTGGAAGAAACACAATGGTTGAACCCACGTCAACTAAAGTTGCTTCAGATTCAAACGATAAAAGTTAAAATGTAAAACCTCTCATCTTTGATGGTGAAAAGTTTGAATACTTGAAAGATAGACTAGAAAGTTTCTTTCGAGGTCGTGATGTTGATCTTTGGGATGTGGTAGTTGAAGAATGGAAAAACACAAGAAATGGGGGTTTGAATTTAGGTTTTTTAAAATTAAAGCATTAGACAAGTTGGTTATCCTAGTTCATTTAAACTCAAACTACTCCAGTCCATCCTCCTAGGTGATTTCGCCTCTCTCAAATGAGGTCTTAATCCACTAATCAAACTTAATTTCACAGATACAATGACTATTGTCAATGTCTTCTTGAGTTTAAACCACAACTCGACTCTCTCAAGGTATTACATAATAATATAATTAACAGTGTGGACAAAGATGTTTTCTAGATAAAACAATATCACTACAGTGATGTATTACACAATTGAAAAGCACAAGATATAAAGGTAACAAGATTTATCTTTTTCAGTATATCATAATGTTGTGTGCGATTTCTCCTTTAAGTCTTCTTTATATAAGCGGTACATGAGAGACATGAGAAGATGTTTTTGGAAGGTTTGATAAAGTGTAGTTAATGTTCTTTCCAAAAGTAGATATCTTGTCTTGATTCAGCCATTACTTTTGATTTTGTAATGAATAAATTGTAATGCTTCAGAACATGCTTTCTTGGGATCATATCAGAATATGAATGTTACTGTTGATACTTCTTTAGTTCTTTCTAGAACTGTATGTATCAGAATATCAGAGTTTTTTGTTTGCAGCGTTGGTGCATTCAAAAGTTGTAACTTTAGAACTTCTTTGTTTAAGCATGTCACACGAATTTGCTTCTAAGTATGATGTGTCACAACAAAGCTTCAAAAACAAAACTTGCTCATCTTCTATGCATCTTACATTAGAATTTCCCTGCATATAAGAAAACATTATTAGAGAACATATTGTTCTTTATATATCATGTGTTTATTATCATCAAAACTCTTACAGGATGTAGAACCAAACCATGTTCTAACAATCTCCCCCTTTTTGATGATGACAAAACTTGTATATTTTGATAGAATAATTTTAAGAGCATAAAGAATTAAAGTCTCCCCTTGAGTTGGATACTCAGATAAAAAAAATACTTCCCTAAAGATGTTCTGATCAGAGCTTTGAGAAGGAGGTTTTTAATGCGTCCACAACATAAGTTACTTACAGAAGTTTCTTTTCAATAGATTTTTCCTGTTTGGTTTCAGAGGATAAAAAATAGAAGTTATGATATTCAAAATGTTTGAGACTGATTCTTGATACTTTTATATTCAAAATATCTTACATTCTCCCCTTTTTTTGTCAAGAATAAAAAAGCAATAAAAATACATAAATAATAAAGTGCATTTTTATTTAAAGTGGATTAAGATAAACAGAAGGAGGTGGATAACCAGAAGATGGAAATAAGAAACAAAAATAGAAACAATTTTTCAAAACTAAGGTTGAGGAGGTGGAAGTCGTGTGAACAAGGCTTCTAATAAACTCTTGATTTGATTGTTCGATTCCTCATATTTCCCAAGCATCCCATTAATTTCCTTGATATCTTCATCCTGCTTGTCTAACCTTTCCTTAAACACGAAATTTTCTTTCTTCAACTCCTCCAGAGTTTTCAGCACAAGAGAAGATGAGGCTGTTTCAGCAGAAGAGACCACTTTTTCAGAACTTACTGCAGCTGATTCTGGCCCAGGAGATTCTTCGACTTCCTTGCCTTTGTCTTGAAACATGACCAGAGGAAGAGGATCAGGAGACAATTCATTATACTCTAATGTCTTAGGGGCTTCCCAAGGGGTGTTTTCCAATAAAAGGAGTGGTTTCTTTACCTAGTGTTGCAGAACTTGATCCTTGAAGATTTTCAGGCGATCGCAGAAGTTCTGTTGAGCAATTTCATAGGTAAGATCCTTTAGCTTCAGAGATTCTGAGGCAAACCATTTTTTGAACTAATTCCAGTGAGAATTAGGGGAAGTTAGGTTGAGATTCTCCATGCAAGCTAGCTTTAGAGAGTTAACCCATTCATGTATTTTTGTTTCAAAAATCAGCAAAGATTTACCAACATCTGCTTTGGAGATTTTTGGTTTTGGTTTGGGAACGACAATTTTTTGAGAGCTTATGAGGAGATTGTCCCAAGCTTCTAAATCAATGATTGTTCTAAGGAGATCTTCTAGATAGTTATTTGGAGAGGGAGAGTCATAAAGAATTATAGGTGAATTGGGTGGTGTTGAATGATAGGGAGATGGAAGATCTGGAATGGAGAAGGTTTGTGAGGAAGTTGTAGGGTTTATTGGTGGTTTAGAAACTATGAGAGGGCAAGTGAGGCCAGGGATGGATATCGTGGTATCAAAGTCAAAATTTGGATTCTCAGTTTCAGGAGCTTCAAACAGCGGATCAAATTGATCAATATCAGAGAGAACTTGTGCAAGTTCTGGCTGAAGTTGATCAAAACGGGTAGAAGGTGGATTGTTCAGAGGATTATTTAGAGGTATTGAAGTGTTAATATCTAGGTCAAAATCATGAAATGTTTGAGGAGATGGATCTTCTATGGGCTTTGGATATGAGGGTCTTCATATGTTGATAAAAATATTGATTCAATGATTGAAACAAAAGACGAGTTACCTTTCTTTTTGGCAGCTTTGAGGGTCTTATGAGAGATTCCTTCTCCAACTGCTTTCCTTTTTCTTGATTTTCTGGGAGAAACTTCCAAAGGTTGTTACCTTATATCAAGAATGTTCACATCTGGAATCATATCATCGCTCTTGCAGGCTTCCAGATACTTAAGAACAATTTCTAGAGAAGAATCTGCTTGAGTAAAGAGAGGAAAATCCTTCAGAGGCACTCTTCGGGCGGTGATGACTTCATTGGTGGTGATTGTTGGGTCATTATTAATAGTTTTAATAATATTCATCTTCTTTAGATTCTTGGCGTTGAGAGGTTTTCCAGCACAAGCTTCCAGAACACTAGCTTGTTGAGCCTTAGTCAGATGTTATATCAGTCTGTTTTTTGTTCGAATATCTGAAATGAGTCTTCCTAGAGGGATCTAATATCTCTTTGTTATTTTTTCTTCTCATTTTTATTTTACACTAGTCTTCAGATGGTTGAACAAAAGATGTGGGATATGAACTTTTGCTTTGGTAGCGATAAAGTACAGAAGGTACTGCTGATCTACATTGATGTAGTTTGAAGAGCTGGTAGGCTTCCTCTGATTGATGCATCCCAAAATTATTTTGGACCAAATTCTGAGATAATCCTTTAGATCTTTAATTTTGCTGGATGGTTAGCCAGAAGTAAATGTTTCCTTTGAGACCATGGTTAGGTAAGAACTTTCGTCTGCCATATCACTACATCGAATACCGCCGCCGTTGTGACCTATGAGTTTCCCAGTGAGATCTTCAGTGATGATGATCTTATTTCCCATAACGTAGGATGTTACCTGATGATTTAAAGATGTGGCATGGATCTATAATTCTGTCACAGGTTTTGGAAAAACTGGACCTATGAGGCGATCAAAGTACTTCGTCCATCCTTGGAACTCAACATCAGGGATTAAATCATACCCATTTTCTTTCATGCTTACGAAATCAACAGTAAGCTCACACAGAACTTCTTGAGAATCAATGGGTGTGAGAAGAGTTCTTGAGGGTTCGATGTACCTTTCTTCATTTGAGGAGGAAGAACCAGGAATGGTTTGAGAAACTTGAGAAATTTTATGAGAGGAAGCCATTTGTTCATACAAAATCTTTTAGGATTTCTGAAAGATGAACAATTTGAAGAGAGAAAAAGGAGTAAGAGTGGAAATGTGATAGTGTTTGTGAAAGAGTGAGGTATATATATCCAACAGAAAGAAAATATCAGTTTTAATTAAAAAGAAAAGGAATTAAAAGAAAATGATTACAAGTATTTAATGATTCCTGAAAAGAGGGATATCGTGAAGATATGGAACATTTAGCGATTTGACTCGAGCCTTAATGCATCAACTCAATCGTTTCAGTGCCTTTAAAATTTGGACACGTGTTCAGCCTTAGACGGTGACCTTGTGTTTGGAGAATGTTCAGATCTTCTGGATACATTCTGATACAACTTTCCTTCTCACTTATGAAGAACTATTGATCAGATGTTCACGCAAAGAAAATTTAAAGCGTAAAGTTATGAGGGTTTAAATATAAAAAATCAACATTATCATTCTTGGCATAATTTCATACTAATATGATTCATAATGAAATTAAATCTATCTTCAGAAAGGGGTTTAGTGAAGACATTAGCCCATTGATGGTCCGTGTCTATAAATTTTAAGGAGAAAATTCCTTTCTGAATATAGTCCCTAATAAAATGATGTTTAATTTCTATATGTTTAGCCCTATAATGTAAAATAGAATTTTTTGAAAGAAAAATAACATAAGTATTATCATAGAGGATATGAATGTTACTCTCATATATGTTAAAGTCTTCAAGATAACTCTTCATCCAGAGCATCTATGTGCTGCATCCAGCTGCTGCTATATATTCAACTTCAGTAGTTGACCATGCAATAGTGGATTATCTTTTGCTGGACCATGAGATTAGATTGTCTCCCAGAAATTGGCAGCTTCCAGAAGTACTTTTTCTTTCTATTCTGTCTCCGGCAAAGTCAGTGTCAAAGTACCCTACTAATTTGTATTCTTTGGATTTTCTATAGCAAAGACCAAGATTAGTAGTACCTTTTAGATACTTGAAAATCCGCTTAACTGATGTTAAGTGATATTCTCTAAGATCTGATTGGAATCTAGCACAAAGACATACGTTGTACAGAATATCAGGTCTTGAAGTTGTTAAATATAAGAGAAAGCCAATCATACCTCTGTAGAGCTTCTGTTCCACTTTCTTACTTACGTCATCCTTTTCCTGAATGCACGTGGGATGCATAGGAGTTTTAGATGGCTTACACTCTAACAAGTCAAATTTCTTCAGAAGTTCTTTGACATACTTGCTTTGATGAATGTAGGTTCCTTCTAGAGTTTGATTGATTTGGATACCCAGAAAGAACTTGAGTTTGCCCATCAAGCTTATTTCAAGCTCTGCCTACATAGACTTAGCAAATTCTTTTCCCAAAGAGGCTTTAGTAGATCCAAAAATTATATCATCTACGTAAATTTGACAAACCAGAATGCCATTTTTTAAACAGGTTATAGAATAAGGTTGTGTCCACCTTCGCTCTGGTAAAATTATTTTCTAGCAGAAAATTACTTAGTATTTCATACCAAGCTCTTGGAGCTTGCTTAAGACCATATAATGATTTCTTAAGTTTATAAACATATTCTGGATGTTTTATATTTTCAAAGCCAAAGGGTTGGTGCACATAAACTTTTTCATCAATGTAACCATTAAAAAACACTTTTAACATCCATCTGATAAGAGAGTGATTCCATTATTTACAGCAAAAGAAATTAAAATTCTGATAGATTCTAACCTGGCGACTGGAGCAAAGGTTTCTGTATAGTCTATCCCTTCTTGCTGACTATAACCTTGTGCCACCAGTTGTGCTTTGTTTCTGACGACTTCTCCTTGTTTATTTAGCTTGTTTCTGAAGACCCATTTGGTTTCAATGATGTTAAAGCCTTTTGGTTTAGGAACTAGATCCCACATATCATTTCTGGTAAATTGATTTAGTTATTCCTGCATTGCAAGGATCCAGTCATTGTCTAGAATATCTTTGTCAATGGAAGTTGGTTCAATTGGAGACACTAATCCCATGAGAAATTCTTCACAATTTTTGAATGTAGATCTTGTTCTGATTGGGTCATCCTTCTTTCCCAGAATCGTGTTTTCCGGATGTGCTAAGCTACTTCTGGATTGTCTTTTTTGGATGGGGTCTTCAAAGGTTGCTGTAATATTTGAGACATCTTCTTCAGTATTTGGCTGTGATTCTTTATTAAGACCTTATGACGCTCTGTCTTCAGTACCTGTAAATTGAACTTCTATATCTGCAAAAAAGTTACCCTACTTTGACTTTTGAGAGCCAAGCTTATCATCAAATCCCACACTGATAGATTCTTCCACAATTCATGTTTCTGTGTTATATACTTTGTAGCCTTTTGAGCGTTCAGAGTATCCTAACATGAGATACTTTTGTGCTTTAGAATCAAACTTATTTAGATGTTCTTTAGTATTTAGAATAAAATAATTACATCCAAATGGATGGAAATAAGAGATGTTGGGCTTTCTGTTCTTCCACAGTTCATATGGTGTCTTATCCAGAATAGGTCTTATGGAGATTCTATTCTGAATATAACACGTTGTATTAATTGCTTCTGCCCATAAGTTTTTAGCAATGTTAGTCTCATTGATCACGATTATGGCCATTTCTTATAAAGTTCGATTCTTTTGTTCTACAACTCCATTTTGTTGAGGGGTTCTAGGACAAGAAAAATCATGAGAGACGCCATTATAATTTAAAAAAATTTCAAATCTTTTGTTTTCAAATTCACCACCATGATCACTTCTGACTTTAATAATTCTAAAATCTTTTTTGTTTTGAACTAGGTTACAGAAGGTAATGAGCACAGAGTGTGTCTTGTACTTGTGTCTTAAGAACTTTATCTATGTCCATCTGCTATAGTCATCTATGATCACTAATCCACACTTCTTGCCACTGATGGATGCAGTTTTCACTGGTCCAAATAGATGTATATGCAGAAGTTCTAATGGTCCATAGGTAGAAACAACATTTTTTATTTGAAAGAAGGTTTTGCAAACTTTCCTTTTTGACATGCTTCACACAGAGCATCTGAGATGAACTTCAAGTTAGGAAGTCCTATGACCAGATTGAGTTTGTTAATATGAGATATTCTTCTCATACTAACATGCCCCAATCTTCTGTGCCAGACCCGTTGCTCGTCGTTAACAGATAATAGGCATTTTATGTTCTGACTTTTTAGTTAAAATTTTTTTATTTTGTAAATGTTGTTCTTTCTCTTTCCATTAAAAAGGATAGATCCATCTTTCTAACTAACTGATTTACAATACTTATGATTAAATATTATATCATAACCGTTATCACTTAATTGACTTATGGATAACATGTTATACATTAATCCATCTACTAACAAAACATTAGTTATAGAAGGAAGTGTATCATTACCAATAGTTTCAGAGTCAATAATCTTTCCTTTCTGATTGCCTCTGAAACCTACAGAGCCTCTGTAACACCCAAATTCTACCCAGAAATTACAAATGTAAATCAAAGTTTTAAAAATTCATACAACTGAATCAGGATGCCACAAATTCAACTTAAAAACACATTGCATTCAACATGGATACATAACACTTTAAAACTTCGGATGAACCAACAGCAAAATAGTTTAATTTCTTAATTCAACAACTTGAACAACTACGCAGCAGAATCATAATAACATCTTTGTCCAACATTACAGCAACTTCAGAATAACACATACTTAGCAATAATCAAATTAAAGTTCCACAACTAAAACATTCAATAATTAAAAGCAACAAGCGTTCATCCCCCCGAGTGTTACGTATCAGAGCAATGACACTGAATCGAACTACTGAAGGTATACCGCCTTCACTCTGGATTACCTGCATGTTACCAACGCAAGGGTAACATTCAAACAAAAGGGATGAAATATCTAACAATATAATAAAATGTATGATAAATAATGTGTTAGATCAACACATATAATAACACCACTTCACATCTCATAAACAACAATAATCGTAATGGAATGCCAACAATATACACATTTACCTCGTCATTACACAACTTCTTTATGCAATTATATAATGCGACTGAATATTATGCAAATGCATGTGGTACCATTGGAGCAGAACTCCCATCTCAAAATAATTTCCAATAAATAGAGGCATCAACAAGGTATAAGCCTTCATCTTAATATTCGCCAATACACGCCATCTTAACGAGCATCAGCTCCATCTTGATATGCAATGTATGCAACACAATCATGAATGTAGTAACAACAACCACATTTAACAACATCTCAACACAACATCATCATTGGCCAGAAGCCTACATCTCAATGATTGCCAATTTTTAGAGGCATCTCAACATCATTCATCAACATAATTCATAAACATGACTCATCAACATAATTCATCAACATAATTCATCAACGTAATTCATCGACATAATTCATCAACAACTCAGCCATAACGATAATACAATGACATATCGATAATCCCTCAACGTTGGCCATAGGCCTACAACATGATAATGCCTATAATTAATTAATCATATAAGGCTTATCTCTAACTACCAAACCTCTATATATTATTATTCTATAATACTACATCATTATCATCATTAATCTTACTGTTATAAACCAAGCAATAATCTAAGATCGTCTTATCCTCATCATACTTCACAAAACCATCATAGCGATTAACGCGAGAAGCTAACTCTAATACTAATTTGGGTACTAGGATTATTCTTCTTATCCTTGATTTTTAATTCTTAAGAATGAATTTTGTCGCGTTAGCTATCCAACGCTTCAAACGGCACCTCAAACGGAGTCCGGAAACTCAAGTTATAGCCTTTGGAAGAATCTGTCAAAAATTAGACTGCATGAGTCGACGCATACTTCTTTGAGTCGACGTATACTGGTCTAAAATCTTGTATGAGTCGATGCGTAATCCCCTTGTGTCAACTCATACTGATCCTGAAACACTGCATATATCGACGCATGATCCTATGTATCGACTCATCCCGAGTCCAGAAACCTGCATGTGTCGACGCATGGCCTTTGAGGTCGACTCATACTGATCTGCAATGAATTTATTCTACGATTTCACTGTGTTTTCACTGCGATTTCCCTGCCCTAGGTCCTAAAAACATCCTATAATCATAGGTAATAATCAATTATAATAATCCTATGTTTCTACATCAAATATACAACATTAGGGTATCATTATTCATCTCTAAATCATTGATCCTCATCAAACAACAATATATATATTTCCAATCATAAACAAAATAAATTTTCAAATTTAATCCCACATACTACTCATCATAATCCCTATTATAGAGATAGACCCCCACCCTTATCTTGGATTGAAGGTTTCTCTACGATTCTTTTCCGATTGAATTCTGTTTTTCTCTTTTCCTTCTTTTCTGCAACTTTCACGTTCTCTTCCAACCCTTATTTCCTTCTGTTCTTACTGCTACCTCTTTTTCTTATTAATTCTAAATAACTAATATAATAATCCTATAATTCTCATTATTACTTAATGGGCTTAAAACTCCTACACCCCCTTTCTACTACTTATAATCCTTAAAATAAGCCCACGTCAAATAATAGTGTTATTCTAATATTATTCTACAACTTAACAGAATAAATAAATCCAACTAATCATAACACAACATCTATTATCATAATACAACTTCACAAATAATCAAAAAATAATTTAATTAAATAATTAATTAAATTACGGGCGTTACAACTCTCCCCCACTTAGAATATTTTCGTCCTCGAAAATTTACCTTAATCAAACAACTCAGGATAGGCGTCCCACATCTTGCTTTCCAACTCCCAAGTCATGCTTTCTCTGGTAGCTCCTAGCCAAACCACTTTAACCAAAGAAATTTATTTTCCCCTCAGAGTCTTTATTTCACGATCCGCGATTCGTACATGCATCGTCTCCACAATAAGGTTATCCCATACTTGCACATCATCCATATGAATCACATGAGATGGATCTGAAATATACTTTCGGAGTTGTGACACATGAAACACATCATGCAAATTCAAAAGATTAGGCGGTAAAGCCACTCTATAAGCAACATTCCTAACTCTCTCCGAAATCTGATATGGACCAATAAAATAAGAAGTGAGCTTCTTAGACTTCAATGCTCGTCCAACACCAATCACAGGTGTGACTCTCAAAAACATATGGTCACCCGCTTGAATTATAAATCTTTCCTTCACTTGTCATGATAAATCTTCTGTCTACTTTGGGAAGCTTTCATCTTTTCTCGAATCAACTTCACCTTCTCAGTAGTCTCACGAACAAGTTCAGGTCCAAGTACTACACTTTCTCCAGATTCATGCCAACATAAAGGAGTTCTACATCTTCGACCATACAACGCTTCAAATGGTGCCATCCCAATACTAGAATGTTAACTATTATTATAAGTGAACTCTATCAATGGAAGATAAGTATCCCACTAACTTCCTTGCTCAAGAACACATGCCCTCAGCAAGTCTTCCAATGATTGAATAGTCCGTTCAGTCTGACCATTTGTCTGAGGATGATACGTCGAACTCAACCTTAACTTAGAACCCAACGCTTCTTGAAAACTCTTCCAAAAATCAGAAGTAAACTTAAGATCTCTATCTGACACAATGCACAAAGGAACACCATGTAGCTTCACAACTACACTAGTGTAAATCTCAGCCAACTTCGACATTGGAAAACTAATGTTAATAGGAATAAAATGACCCGACTTCGTAAGCCTATCAACAATCACCTAAATCAAATAATCTCCTCTTAAATTATTAGGTAAACCCGTCACAAAGTCCATCGAAATTCTATCCCATTTCCATTCTGGAACTTCTAACGGTTGCATCAACCCTGTAGGCTTCTGATGTTCAACTTTCGACTTCTGACAAGTCAAACATGCATACACAAATCGAGCCACATAACTCTTCATCCCAGGCCACCAAAACAAATTCTTCAAATCATGATACATGTTTGTAGCTCCTGGATAAATACTCAACTTACTTCTATGACTCTTCTCAAGTATCACTTTCTTCATCTCAGCATCATCAGGAATACAAATCTGATTACGAAATCTCAACACACCTTACACATCTAACTTAAAATCACTATTCTCAGACTGATCGATCCCAACCATCGAATCTACCAGTTTCACATCCAACATCTGAGCTTCTCTGATAATGTCTAGGAATTCATTATTAATCTTCAACATACCCAACATAACACTCTGCGGTGTTACCTCGCAAACTAAGCTCATATCCCTGAACTATTTAATCAATTCCAACTCTTTAACCATCATTTCTGACATATGTAAAGTCTTTCTACTCAATGCATCATCTACCACATTCGCTTTTCCTGGATGATAATTCAAACCGAAATCATAATCCTTCAACAATTCCAACCATCTCCATTTCCCCATATTCAACTCCTTCTGGTCAAATAAATACTTTAAGCTCTTATGGTAACTAAACACTTCAAATATAGAACCATAAAGATAATGCCTCCAAATTTTTAACACAAAAACAACTGCAACAAGCTCTAAATCATGCGTAGGATAGTTATTCTCATGAGTCCTCAATTGCCTTGACGCATAAGCAACTACCTTATCATTATGCATAAGCATACCTCCTAAACCCATCTTAGAAGCATCACAATATACCATAAAAGGTTCTCCTTGATTAGGTAACGTCAAAATCGGAGCCAACTTCAATCTCTTCTTTAACTCTGCAAAACTCTCTTCACACTGAACATCCCACACAAAAGCTCTACCTTTACAAGTCAACTTAGTCAACGGAAGTGCCAACTTAGAAAAACCTTCGATGAACCTTCTATAATAACCAGCTAATCCCAAAAAGCTTCTAATCTCAGTAGTTGACTTTGGAGTTTCCCATTGTAACACATCATCAACCTTCGATGGATCTACAATAACTACCTGAGATCACATGACCAAGAAAACTAACCTCCTTTAACCAGATCTCACACTTATACATCTTTGCATACAACTTCTTCTCTTTTAAAACTTGCAATACTACTCTTAAGTGTTCTGCATGCTCTTCTTCTGACTTAGAGTAAATCAAAATGTCATCAATGAACACCACTACAAACCGATCCAAATAAGTATGAAAGATATGGTTCATGTATTCCATGAATACTCCCGGTGCATTAGTAATACGGAAAGGCATCACTGAATACTCATAATGTCCATATCCCATTCTGAAAGTCGTCTTTGTGATATCTCCATCCTTCGCTTTAATCTAATGGTAACCTAACCTCAAATCAATCTTAATGAACACCTGAGCATCCACCAATTGATCCATCAAGTCATCTATTCTTGGAAGCAGATACTTGTTCTTAATCGTCACTTTATTCAACTGTCTATAATCAACACAAAGCCTCATACTTCCATCTTTCTTCTTTACTAACAACACTGGAGCTCCCCATGGCGATACACTTGGTCTTACAAACTTCTTTTCAAGTAACTTTTCCAATTGCTTCTTTAACTTTGACAATTCAGATGCAGACATCCTGTATGGTGCCATAGACACGGGTCTGGTACCAGGTACAAGATCAATAGTAAATTCAACTTCCCTCCCTGGCGGTACATCAAGAATTTCATCAGGGAAAACTTCAGGAAATTCACGCACCACTTGCAATTCCTCAATTATATCTTGAGTCTCTACAGATAGCGATGCCATCAACGAGAACATCTGCGCTTCTCCTTGCATCAACTTCCTCAACTGTCTAGCAGACAACAGACTATCTTCCTCTTCCTCAGGAGTAGAAAACCTCACAGACTTGTCATAACAGTTAATATGAACATAGTTATGCTCTAACCATTTCATACTCAAAATCACATCCAACCCTCTTAAAGAAAAAAAACCAAATCAATATCAAAGTATTTGTCGAAAAATCGACAAAGGACACTCTAAGCACACAAAAGAAGTAGTCACCGACCCATTGGCTGGAGTGTCAACGACCATCTCTCCATTCATAGAAGACAACATAAGACCCAATCTTTCAACACAATCAGCAGCAATAAAGAAATGAGTAGCACCAGTATCAATAATAGTAATTAAATGAGTACCATTAATGAAACATGTACCTCTGATAAGTCTGTCCTCAGCAGCTGCGTGATCCTCAACCAAAGCAAACACTTTACCACTTGTCTGCGCCCTCTTTGGTTTCTGACACTGACTACCAACGTGCCCTTCTTCACTACAATTGAAACAAATCACCTCCTTATGCTTGCACTCAGATACAACATGTCCAGTCTTACCACAACAGAAACACCTCTTTACCCCAATTGTACACACATTACTCTTATGCCCAGGTTTCCCACATTTGAAACAAACCACACCAGTAGGAGCATCTCCCCCACTAGTCTTCTAACCCTGAGCAGCTTTCTGTTTACCTTTACCAGTTGGGGTATCATAAGGCTTACCATGATTCTGTTGGTGCTTACCCCTCTTCTCACTGATAATATTGTAATGAGCATTATTATCCTCTTCATAGATTCTTCAATTATCAATCAAATCAGCAAAGACACGGATCTTCTGGTATCCAACTGCCTTCTTGATCTCTGGGTGCAACCCGTTCTCAAACTTGATGCACTTTGAAAACTCAGCATCCGCCACACCGTAGTGCGGATAAAACTTATCCAACTCATAAACTTTGCAGCATACTCAACAATTGACATGCTCCCTTGCTTCAGTTCAAGGAACTCAATCTCCTTCTTACCACGAACATCTTCAGGAAAGTACTTCCTCAGAAATTCCATCCGGAACATAACCCAAGTGACATTTTGACCTGCAGCTTCCAACCTCTGACACGTCTCTAGCCACCAGTCATCAGCTTTAACTGCTAGCATATGAGTACCATACCGAACCTTCTGCGTTGGAGTGCAATCCATCACACGAAATATCCTCTCAATCTCTTTCAACCAATCCAACGCTCCGTCAGGATCATACTTTCCCTTGAAGGTAGGCAGATTCTCTCTTTGGAAAGTTGCCAAACTACGAGATCCAGCATTCCCGTCTACATTCGGTTGATTCTCCATTGCATGTGCCATTGCTTCTAAAGCAGCAGCAAGTGCAACATCATTCCTTCCATCCATCTCAACTTATCACTACAACATAAACAACGATTAGAAATCAAATTAATAATACTCGATTGTTAAACAACTACGACTCGACAACTTGGTCGGACATACCAACTTTTCTCTGATACCAACTTTGTAACACCCTAATTCTACCCGGAAATTATAAATGTAAATCATAGTTTTAAAAATTCATACAACTGAATCAGGATGCCACAAATTCAACTTAAAAACACATTGCACTCAACGTGGATACAAAACACTTTAAAACTTCAGATGAACCAACCGCAAAATAGTTTAATTTATTAATTCAACAACTTGAACAACTACATAGAGGAATCATAATAACATCTTTGACCAACATTACAACAACTTCAGAATAACACATTATAGCGGTATAAATGTTTAAGACTAAGTCATTGGATTGACTAGACTTGTACAAATAAAAATAAAAATCGTCACCGCGCTTTATTGTTTCCAAAGGAATCGGAAAAGAGAGAATAACCCAAAAAAAGGGAAAAGATTCAAGGTAAGGGGGTATTAGCACCCTAAACATCTACGGTACTCGGTAGAAACCTCTTTGTAAATTCTGTATATTTTGGCTATAAAAATGTTGTATAAAAATGGATGGTGGAGGTGAGAAAATAAATATATTTTTATGGTTTTTGTACACGTCGCGGTTGCGAACCTTTAATACCTATGTACCACCTTTCGTGCAATAGGGGATCAGGGTACACATAG
Source organism: Vicia faba (assembly GCA_948472305.1). NCBI lineage: Eukaryota > Viridiplantae > Streptophyta > Magnoliopsida > Fabales > Fabaceae > Vicia > Vicia faba. The sequence continues at coordinate 1,175,392,410 of OX451737.1, forward strand.
TTCCTATTTAAAAAAAAATAAAAACACAAGTGTGTTGGTTAATTTTATGAGATAGGACATCATCGTCATTGTCCGTGTGGAAAACATACTTACTACCCACAATCATGAGAAAGGAGAATTTGCATCATCTCAAAGTGGATGATATGGCTTGGATTTTAAAATCAACAATGCCTCACTCAACACCCAAGTGGAAAATATCTCTCTTCACAACATATTATAGAAGTATAGTTGTTTGCATCACTACAAGGATTGACAAGAGTCTAATATTTTGAGAAAAGTTTTAAAGATAAGAGCCAAAATTGCAAAATGGTTTAGATGAGATGGATTGACTTTTAGTCTTCTCCCAAAAATGTCAAGGTATTATTAAGTTGATTGGAGTTTATTTATGAAAATGTTTTTGAAAATGCATGGACCTAAGTCCAAGTTTATTATGAAAGTGGTTCAAGTTAAAAAACAAGAAGAGTTTTCAAAAGGAGGAAGAAGATTTTTAAAATTTAAGAAGATGGGAGGAGAAGAAGAGGCTATCCTAAAGCATAAGGTAAAAGCTAGGGATAAGAACCATTTAACCAACAAGAAGCCAATACTTGACATTTTGAGCCAAGATAGAATTCCAATCTTTGGATTGAAACCAAGGAAGAAAAGATACTAGACCTCTTGTGAGAACCAAACTTCAAGTGTATTAAGTCTTCATAAAAAAATTGGGCAGAGTAACGGCTGCATATAGGTGAATTCCAGATTACAAACAAAGAATGTAATCACAATAACCTGCACATAAGACAAACAACAAGTTGCATTTGCTTTTTGTCAAGTATATCATCTATTTGGAATCCTCAAAAGTACCATTTAATGATCAACAATATTTAAGTGATCTGTGTTGACCAAATTTGTTGTAGATCCATTAGAGGATTTGTAGAACCAAAGCCTCCACACAATGAATCTCAAGGTTATTGGATCAAAGAGATCAAATTAACATACTTGGGCTTGCAAACATAGGTTTGGGCCACGAATGATCATTTATTTGAATCGGGACAAAATTTAGCACTATGTTAAGCAATCGTAAGTGGACTTATATAGAACTCACGCCTATTTTGAGGCCGGTCAATAACAATCTATGCACAATTTATTTTGAGACATGATATAGAGATCATGCTCCAATAACACTTAGTGCAATGAGAAAGGAATGAGCTGAAGAAGGGTGGGAAAGAATATACAAACCACATTTGAATTAAATTTAAATCAAACTATTATTAAAAAACCATTCATCCATTTTTGTGGAGTTAGACTCAACACCATGGATCCAATGATGTTAACAAAGTTCATGACCAAAAATTTAATCCAAGATCAGCCAGAAAATAATCACAAAATAATATTGCATTTAATAAATACATTAAAAAAGGTTATAAAAATGTTTTAAAATAGAAATAAAATGTTTTTATAAATTTTTTTGGTAATTTTTAAAAGTCAGAAACTATTTTTAAAATTAAAAGAAATGAGTAAAATAAACCAAAATTGATAAGAAATAACAAAGTCAGAATAAAAAAATAAATGAGGTCACCAATATTTGTCACAATATCATTAGATCATTCCATAGTTTTTTCAGATTTTAAAAATGCATAAAAGTATTTTTAAACATTTAAAATAATTCAAATAAATCGGAAATTTATAAAAAATATCAAAACAAAAAATAAAATTATAAAAAAATAAAACTCAGAAAGAGAAGAATCAAAAATATTTTTCATAATTTTTTCAGAGTTTTTTGACTAAAAATGAATTTTCTATGATTTTTTGAAATTTAAAACAATTAAATATAAAAATCAGAAAAGAAAAATAAAGTAAAAAATATGTGGACCATTGGATGAGATTCAAAATGCGTTAGTAATCAAATCCAATGGATCTGGCGCGCTGTGCATATCATGGTCATTAGTGAATAAAGCACTGAATCAAATGTAAATCATAAATTCAAAAATCCAAATGACGCTGTTTCATTGGTTGAAGGATGACACGTTGGTCATCTTCAACCTCTAGCCAGTCCCAAAACCAGGTTGCTCAATCTGTAAAATTAGAGCACGAGACCTATTACATTTGCTTCGTCTCTTCAAGACAAAGACAACCACACCTTCGCGATAAATTTATATAAGTTGTAGCTCAAGAAATTTGGAAATAAATTTTTGAAAAGGGATTTGAAATCACAATGATATCAAAGTTTTGAAGAATTGATGAAGGAATCTACCTATTGAAGTTGACTTGCAGAGCTCTGAAATTGGACTTTTATGGAGCAATATAGGGCACGATTCTTGAATGTAATTATATGGTTAGCTTCAGGGAAGATCAAGGAAGGTAAATTGATGGAAACATTGGATTGTAAAAGACTTGAAAATAGATTTCGAAGTTGCAGAATTTTGAGTTATGGGACAAGTTTGGCAGGGTGATTCTGGCTACCAAGCTTGAGGAAATAAATGGGGGATGACCCTCTATTTATAGGGAATCAAATGGAATGTCCAAGCATGTGAAATGATGAAGTTTGGAGGGAAATCGTGTGAAGTTGCAAACAAGAAAAGTGTGACTTCTAATTTGATCAAAACTCATCCAAAACATGCGTTTTGTTGTGCTAATAACTTCTGGAAGTTCTCTAAACATGTTTAGAGGAAAAAACACCCAAAAACAAAGTGTTTAGAATCTAAACCAATGATTTTAAATTCGGACTTTTGAAGAAACTTCAGTTCCAAGTTACCAAGTTCAAATTAATGGCATTCTCAACTCAAGGGGTCTTAGGGCATGACTCTTGATGCTTTAGAAAGATGATGTTACAAGCTTTGCAATGGAAAAAGAATGGAATTAAATGGATGCATGAGCTGAAAGTTGCGTTGAGTCAAAGTTGGGAAAAAGAAGTTGACTTTCCATACTTAGAAATATTTCAAGTTTTTCTTCAAAAGTGATCTATAATGTTTTGCATCCAAACATGGTCTTCCACTTGAAATTTGCTCTTGACAAAAAAAGATGGCATGAAATAGACCTCTTGAATGACATTTTGAAACTTTAACTATTCAAAATCTCCAAAAGTTGAGAGAGTTAGGAATTGTTGAAGTTGGAAAATAATCATGAAATGACCTATAATCTTTGGTATCCTTAGGGCATCTTCCATCCATTTTCTCACTTTGCACATAAAAGAAGGCATAAAGATGACATCCTCAAGATCATTGTGGAAAAGTAATGGGATCAAGGTGATAAGAATTAACCGAGTTATGATCATTTGAAGTCACACATGAGAAAATGGGGGTTCATATGGAGGACTTGTAATCTTTCTTCATCATCAAGTTTCTTCGACATGAAAACTCCTTGAAACTTTTGAAGTGATTTGCTAATAACCCTTTGAAGAGAAGGATGTTTTTGGAATCACTCAAAAATATCAAAAGATGAGCAAGAAATGCTTTTTTGAAGTTCCAAACCCTAGCTCCTAGATCAAGAAAATGCTTTAAGGAACTTTGACAATTTTGAACAAACTTCTTGTGCCAACACAAATGCTTTGTATATATAAGTTATTGAGAATGAAAATGAGAACTCATATCCACCAAAACCACTTCAATATCTTGAGAATTTAGAGAAATATGCACTTGTGACCAATGGGAACAAAGCCTTGTCCAAGCATGACAACTTCTTCAATCAACCCCTTGTACTTTTGAATCAAATTTGATAACCTTGAAATGTGGTGAACCAAAATAACCTTGCCATTCCATTTCTTCCAAAACAAATCCAAAGGTGAGGTTTGAACTTCCCAAGCTTTATTGACTAGGGCATGGAAATAAACTCATGAACCCATGGAGCAACTTGTTAAATCTCATTGCCTTTACCTACATTAGTAACAACCAAGACAAACAAACATTGCATTTTATTTATTAAAAGGAAAAAATCAAGACAAAATATTCATGAACACAAAAGAAAACAAGTCAAGGTGCTTGGTGATTCCTCAAAGAGAAAAGCTAAAGGTGGGGAGGAGGACCAAAAGCCCTAATGTGATCTTGTTGTGATTGAATCAATATTGTATGATGAAGGGTTCTTAGGGGGAAAAATTAGGGTAAACCAGCTTCCCTTATTTAAGTTTCTTCTATCTGGAAATACGAAGGTTAAAAATCTTCGTGTCGACGCGATCAAAGATACTTAAATATAAAACAAGCCCTATTTTTGGCCATAAGATGCCATGCAATGCTTATGAATATGAATGCACATGGACAACTCCAAATCGACGCAAAACACCACCGGGGATGTAGCAAAATAATGAAACAAGAGAGAAACCCGACCAGGAAAATAAATCGCTAGTGGATCAAAAGACCTTACTCATAGAGGATGGTGAAATGGTCAAAGGATACACCAAATCCTACTGAAGGCGAAACTACCAACGTTCACTGAAGGTAGATAGAGGAAATAAATAACAACACTGACGTTCACTGACGGTGAGCTACCAACATTCACTGAAGGTAGAAGGAAAAGAAATATCATAACACTGTCATTCACTGACAATGAACTACCAACGTTCATTGAAGGTAGCAAAAAGATAATAATCACCAACTTTCACTGAAGGTGACCTATCAACTTTCACTGAAGGTAGAGAGAAAATATATCATAGCACCGTCGTTCACTGGCGATGAACTACCAACATTCACTGAGGGTAGCAAAAAGATAACAATCACCAACTTTTACTGAAGGTGCCCTACAACCTTTCACTGAAGGTAGAGAGAAAATATATCATAGCACCGCCGTTCAATGACGATGAACTACCAACGTTCACTGAAGGTAGCAAAAAGATAACAATCACCAACTTTCACTGAAGGTGACTTACCAACTTTCACTGAAGGTAGAGAGAAAATACATCATAGCACCGTCGTTCACTGAGGGTAGAAAAAAGATAACAATCACCAACTTTCACTGAAGGCGACCTACCAACTTTCATTGAAGGTAGAGATAAAATATATCATAGCACCGCCGTTCACTGACGATGAACTACCAACGTTCACTGAGGGTAGAAAAAAGATAACAATCACCAACTTTCACTGAACGTGAACTACTAACTTTCACTGAAGGTAGAGAGGAAATATATCATTGCATTTTCGTTCACTGACAATGAACTACCAACATTCACTGAGGGTAGCAAAAAGATAACAATCACCAACTTTCACTGAAGGTGACCTACCAACTTTCACTGAAGGTAGAGAGAAAATATATCATAGCACCTCCGTTCACTGACGATGAACTACCAACGTTCACTGAGGGTAGCAAAAAGATAACAATCACCAGCTTTCACTGAAGGTGACCTACCAACTTTCACTGAAGGTAGAGAGAAAATATATCATAGCACTGCCGTTCATTGACGATGAACTACCAACGTTCACTGAGGGTAGCAAAAAGATAACAAGCTTCCCCAAAATTCTGGCATTTCACCCAGAACGGGTCTCGACTTCTTCTTTAACCAAGGCACTCCGCCTGGAAAGGGTAACATATAAGCTGTCTCAAATAAAGAGACTACCACTTGTAAAGATTTCACAATGAACCGTCTCTGCGATATTGAAAGTATTATAATTCACTAGAGTAATTCGGCAACAAACTACAAACTATCCATTCATAGAGAAGATAGCAAAAAGGTTATGTCGACTTCTACATGGAAATACAGGTTGCTCAAATAAAGAGACCTGCTACTTGTTGTTGTAGGAAGGATTGTAAAAATAAATGATTTTCGGGGAGAGAAATATGACTTCCTGGGGAAATGCCAATATATTCCTGCTTGAGGAGATAAAGGTCTTCTCATGCAAAATAAATGCACATTCTCAAACCAATGCTCGAAGCTTGCAGAAATCCAAAGTAATAATATTACCGAGGATCAAAAATTCAAACCAGCAGCAAACTGGAATGAGACAGTCATCTGAAACAATTCCGTTGAGAAATAAACTCAAGAGGGAAACCCAAATCATCCAGACAATGAGTTGTACAAGAAGGCTAAAGCAAAAATCTTCCACGAGGGATAACTCAGTTGGGAAATTGAAATAATATACGCTTTCTGCTTAAGGCTAACACTCTATTGGAGAGAGGACAACATAACCGTGCAAAACAGGGTAATATGTCAACAAAATATTAACGAATGTGAATGAGCAATGATTTGCCAATTTTAGATATGAATGATGTATGTATGAATGTATGAGTGTTATCGTGCGCATGCTGACAAAACAGATATATAACACTGGGAGTAACCAGGCAAAACCAACTCGGGCACAATCAACACTCGAATAAATTACATCCAAGATGAACAATCCAAGAAAAAGTAAGCGCCAACTAAGGAAACAAAACCTACTGCCTAGTTTAACTTTATTGGGGAGAAACATAATTCGAAAGTAAACAAAACAAAGTGACCAAACAATACAAATATAGAGATACAACATCCTTCTCCAGGCATTACCAGGGAATAACAATCAAACTTCAACGGGAAAACAAATATTTTCAAAAGTAATGCCTCTACTGGGGATTTGAAAAATCAATTTCAAGTAGAGCAGACATACATCAAATCATCAAAACAATTACTGGGGGATTCGTTCCGACTTTATTGGGGAGGTCAACACCACATTCACAAAGGGAAAACCAATATAAGTTCTTCACTGGGGAAAACAGAGGCCCGTGTTCTTCGAGAGTAATTATTGTACTAACTTCTCTGGAAAAAAGAAATTCTATTAAACAAACGAAACCTTCATTGGAGAAATCTTGGATTGAATCTTCATATCATACAAACTCAGAAAAGAGGAGAAATGAACCAAAACTTGACCGGGGATACTGGAGTCACAAACTCAATATAGCGAAAACATCTTGAGAAAAACTTCCCCTGGAAACAAAACTTGTTAAAAGCAACTGGAGTTTGTCCATTCCTGGGATCACCACATTTGTTGTTTCTCTTGCATCACAAGTTTTAAAGTAAAAGCAAATTGTAAATTCTTTTTGAAAATCAATTTTGTTATTTAATATTTTCGCTTTGAAAGTTATTATCAATAATAAATGGAGTCTTTGCAAGCTAAATAAAATAAGGAATACAAAGAATTGGGTAAAAGCTTAAATTTCATTAATAGAATAGTAGTCTACGAATGGCGAGACTCCATGGATAATTACAAAGTTCGTAAAATGGTAATATATAATGGAAAATATACATTGAGATACAATGACCACTATCCCCTCTAACAACTTTTGAAATCCTAAGAAGCAGCTTCTGTTGAAGTGTGATGAGAATCTGAGAAGATTGTTGCTCCAATGATTAAGTCTTGTCTAATGTAGTTACTTGCCAAGAAAGTCCCTAACTTTTGCGTAAGCTGCCCTTGCAGGTTTTCAACTTAGCGGGAAATTATTCTGTTTATGTCTCTAATTTTTGCCTAGACCGCCCTTTCGAGTTTTCGGCCTATCGAGACGCTCTTTATTGCCTAAGCCGCCCTTTCGAGTTTTCAACTTAGCGAGTTGTGCTTTTATTTCTTTAGGCGGAGTATTTCTTGACTGCATCAGCATTCATGGGACGTGGGAACTCCTTGCCATCCATAGTTTCAAGAATTAATGCACTGCCAGAGAAGGCTTTCTTGACAACATACAGGCCTTCAAAATTGGGAGTCCACTTGCCCCTAGAATCAGCATTAAAAGACATGATCTTCCTGAGCACGAGGTCGCCTTCTCTGAATTCACGAGGTTTGACCTTCTTATCAAAATCTTTCTTCGTCCTTTTCTGATATAACTGTCCATGACACAAAGCTGTCATTCTCTTCTCTTCGATTAAATTCAATTGGTCAAACCGATTCTGGACCCATTCATCCTCTGACAACTTGGTTTCCATTATCACACGCAAAGAGGGAATCTCAACCTCAACTGGGAGTACCGCTTCCATTCCATACACAAGGGAGAACAGGGTTGCTCTTGTTGAAGTGTGGACAGATGTTCGATATCCATGCAAAGAAAAAGGGAGCATTTCATGCCAATCTTTAAAAGTAACAACCATATTCTGGATGATCTTCTTGATATTCTCATTAATAGCTTCAACAACCCCATTCATCTTTGGCCTGTACGGAGATGAATTGTGATGCACAATCTTGAATTCTTCACAAAGTTCCGTCATCATCTTATTGTTCAGATTCAAGCCATTGTCACTGATAATTCTGTTCGGCATACCATACCGACATATGAGATTATTCTTAATGAAGCGCACAACCACCTGCTTGGTAACGTTAGCATATGAAGCAGCTTCCACCCATTTGGTGAAGTAATCAATTGCTACCAAGATAAAACGGTGTCCATTCGAAGCTTTGGGTTATATCATTCCAATCATGTCAATACCCCACACAGAGAAAGGCCATGGGGAAGAGATCATATTAAGAAGTGTCGGAGGCACATGAACCTTGTCGGCATCTGGCATTTATGACACTTCTTTGCAAATTTGTAACAATCAGATTCCATTGTCAGCCAATAGTAACCTGCCCTTAGCATCCTTTTAGTCATCGAATGTCCATTGGCATGAGTGCCAAATGAACCTTCATGAACTTCATGCATCAACATGTCCGCTTCATGTCTATCCACGCATCTGAGCAAGACCATGTCATAATTTCACTTATACAACACATTTTCACTAAGGAAGAAAATGCCATCCAATCTTCTCAATGTCTTTCTATCCTTATTTGATGCACCAATTGGGTATTCCTGAGTTTGGAGAAAATGCTTGATATCATAATACCAAGGTTTCTTATCTGCTACCTCTTCTGTTGTAAACACATGAGCGGGCCTATCCAGACGCTGAACCATAATTCGAGGTATATCATTCCAAGTATTAACTTGATACATAGAAGCCAGAGTTGCCAGAGCGCCTGCCATTTTATTTTCATCTCTAGGAATGTGATGGAATTTAAATTTATTAAAGAAGGGTAACAACCTTCTAGCATAATCTTTCTAAGGGATTAAGCTGGGGTGACAAGTATTCCATTCTCCTTTAATCTGGTTTATTACCAAAGCTGAATCACCATTCACATCTAGAATTTTAATTCTGAGATCAGTAGCTTCCTCGAGACCCATGATGCAAGCCTCATATTCTGCCATATTATTAGTACAATCAAATGTCAACCTCGCAGTAAAAGGAATGTGCGATCCATGTGGAGTGACAATCACAACACCAATTCCTTTACCATAAGAATTCACAACGCCATCAAATATCATATTCCAGCGAGATTCAGGATCAAGACATTCCTCAGGCAATGGTTCATCATAATCCTTCACTTTCAGAAACATCACATCCTCATCGGGAAATTCATACTTCACAGACTGATGATCCTCAATTGGTTGGTGAGCAATATAATCTGCCAACACGTTGCTTTTAATAGCTTTTTGAGTGCGGTACTCGATATCATATTCAAATAACAGCATCTTCCAACGGGAAATTCTCCCAGTAAGAGCAGACTTTTCAAAAATGTACTTGATTGGATCCATTTTGGAGATCAACCAAGTAGTGTGATTCAACATATATTGCCGCAACGTTTTGCCACCCAGGCCAGAGCACAACATGTCTTTTCCAACATGGAATACCGCGACTCACAATCAGTAAAATTTTTACTGAGATAATAAATGGCGTACTCTTTCTTCCCCATTTCATCTTGTTATCCCAGAATATAACCCATGGATTTATCTAACACTGTCAGATACATAATCAATGGTTTTCCTTTGACAGGAGGGAGAAAAATAGGAGGTTCAAGCAGATATTCTTTAATACTTTTAAATTCCCTTTGGCAGTCATCCGTCCACACACAACCTTGATCTTTTTTTAACAACTTAAAGATCGGTTCACATGTTGCAGTCATGTGGGAAATGAATCTGGAAATATAATTCAAACGCTTGAGGAACCCTCTGACTTGATTTTCAGTTCTCGGTGTTGGCATCTCTTGAATTGCTTTGACTTTATCAGGGTCAACTTCAATTCCTTTATGGATGACAATGAAACCCAACAGTTTCCCCAATCAAACACTAAAGGTACATTTATTTAGATTCAAGCGGAGACAATACTTCCTCAAATGCTGAAACAACTTCAACAAATCTTATACATGCCCTTCTTAAGTCTGGGATTTAGAAATCATATCATCAACATATACCTCAATTTCCTTGTGCATCAGATCATGGAATAGGGTTGTCATAGCCCTCTGGTACGTTGCACCAGCGTTCTTCAACCTGAAGGGCATCACTCTGTAACTGAATGTTCCCCAGGGTGTGATAAACGTTGTTTTTTCCATGTTCTCTAGAGCCATTCTTATTTGATTATACCTGGAAAATCCGTCCATGAACGAGAATACTTTGAATTTTGCTGTGCTATCCACTAACATATCAATATGTGGAAATGGAAAATCATCTTTTGGACTAGCTTTACTTAGATCACTGTAATCTACGCACATGCGGACTTTTCCGTCTTTTTTTGGTACTGGGACAATATTGGCAATCCGTTGAGGATACACTGACGTCACAAGAAAACCGACATTAATTTGCTTTAGAACCTCCTCTTTGATATTCACTGCCATATCTGGGTGAGTTCTTCTCAACTTTTATTTGATTGGCGGACACTCTGGATTCAACGGCAAATGTTGCTCTACAATATTTGTATCTAGACCAGGAATATCTTGATAAGACCAAGAGAAAATATCCACATACTCTTTCAACGCTCAATCAACCTGCTCTTCACATCAGGATTCAACAATGCTCAAATCTTGACTTCTTTCGGATCTTCTTCTGAACCCAAATTGATTACTTCTAATGGCTCTTTATATGGATGAATGGAATTTTCCTCGCGCTCAAGAAACCGTGAGACCTCTTCTAGAATCTCATCATAGTCTTCTTCTTCGGCCCCATACACAAGACATTCAAAATTAGGAGAGGGTGCAGGGTCATTGTAGTCAACGGGTTTTTTAATTAATCTACACATATGATTTATGATTGCTTTTAGAAACTGACACATATAACAAGTGATCATGCTGATTGAATTTCAGTTATTATTTATTTTGAAAGGTTTTTTTTTATTACCATTTTCCATGAAAAAGCAGAAAATAAAGACATAATTTGGGAAACAAAGACAACTTTTATTATTGATTTTAAAATCACAGCAAACAGATAAGCCCATACAACATTAATACTTTCACCTTGGGCAGAGTGAAAGCTTTTCAAAAAGATTAACAAAACAAATTACTTTGAAACATGTATGCAAGAGGGAACATCAACGGTGATCCAGTTCTGAACACTAACTCCGTGCGTCACATAATTTGGCATTTCTGGCTCTGCTTCATCTTCCACAATGGCATTAATCTCGGAAACAGTCGGATGAAGATAACCCCCCACTACGGAAGATGTCTTGATACTTTCCTGCAGCAGACTTCGGCTTCATGCTCTTACCTCTGTTATTCTTCAAAAATAACCCCAAGCCGACTCTGTTCTTGTTTACAGGTGGATCCACAATATGTCCCCATACTTCACTATGACCCTTACACACAACTTGTTGCTCATCCTTAAGAGAAACTATAGAATTCTCATTTCCTCTTATATTGTCAATGGATAAGGCTTGGAACTGGATTTCAACAGCAGCTTCATCCGCCTCCACAATGCTAAAAGAGGACAAATGAGATATCAATAATGCCTGTTCTCCATTTATGATTACCACTTTTCCTTCACGTACAAACTTCAGTTTTTGGTGTAAAGTCAAAGGGGCAACCACTGGCTCATTTATCCACGGCCTTCCTAGCGAACAGCTATAAGCGGGTACAATGTCCATGATCTGGAAAGTAATCTGAAACAAATGTTGGCCTATATGAATAGGCAAGTTCACTACACCAATAACAGATTTCCTTGATAAACCAAATGCTTTCACAATAATGCCACTTGGGCGCATGGGCGTTCTATGATATTTCAATTTCATAAGCGTTCTCCTCGGTATAACGTTCAAAGCGGATCCATTATCAATCAGCACATTGGATAGTGAATCATTCTTGCAGTTCATAGATATGTGGAGCGTCAGGTTGTGATTCCTTCCTTCATCTGGAAATTCATCATCGCAGAAACTCAGGTTATTACATGACGTAACGTTTCCTACTACACCGCTGAATTGGTCTATAGGCATGTCACTTTCTATAAAAGCTTAATCCAGTACCCTTATTAGAGATTCTCTGTGAGTAGAGGAGTTCATCAATATAGTCAAGATAGATATTTTTGAAGGAGTTTGTAGTAGCTGATCTATAATTCTGTAGTCGCTCATCTTAATTATCTTTAAAATATCACCACTTATTTCTCTAATGTAGCCCGACTAGTCTCACCCGTAGCCTTCTTGGGTTCAACATTCTCAACAATTTTTATTCCAGCACTAATATCTCCTCGAACAACTGGTGCAAATACACGACTGCTACGGGTCACTCTACTAGTCTCAGTAATATTTCTAACATCAGACATTGGCTGGATGGGAATTTCCACACCATCCTCTAAGATTGTAGCGTTATATTTGTAGGGTACATCCTTATCTGACTTGTAGGGGACAGGACCCGACAAACTAATCACCAATGGGGTAACATCTGGCTTGCTATAATACTCAACTTCAAAATGCGCAGTTGCACCAAAACAATGAACAATAACGCTTACCCCTTCTTCAACAATATCAGTCATCATGGAGTCATCTCTGGAAAACAAATCTTCATCTGAGGAGAAGTACTCATCTGCAGAGGCATACTCATCATCCGAATCTTCTTCAGCCTCAATCATATCAAATTCATGGTAATCATACCTTTGACCTATAACCTTGATAGTTCCATTGTCCAACAACAACTGAACACCTTTCTTCACGATTGAACATCCTCGGGAGTCTCGACAACAAATTTGGCAAGATCCATACTGATGTTCCACCTGACCAGCCATGTGGCCGAAAGTGGCATGCAATTGTACAAGGTCTTCATTCATATACTCCACATAAAAAATTCTGAACTCTCCAGGACATCCAAAAACCATATTCACCTCCTCTTCATACTCTACCCTAGGCCTGATTATGTGGATGAGGCCCTCATCCATCATCTCCTGCAAATCAACCTTTATCTTTTCGTAAACTTGTATGTTTGTACTGCAAATAGCACAATCGGAGTGGTAATGCGTATAGTAGCTAAGTTCATAGAGGTCTGCATGCATTTTCACCAAATCTCCTCTAACTAGATGAATATCAAAAATCTGGAAATCGCCTAGACAACCGGCCACCATATTCACAACATTTGCTCCTCCATGCTTCGGCAGAGGATTGTCTTTCACATTAGGACCCACATCATTGAAAGATAGAATGCTAGACTTAACCAATTTCTGCACCTCAGGCCTCAAAGGATAACAATTCTCAACATTATGCCCTGGTGCTCCCTGATGAAAAGCACATGTTTAGTCTGCTTTATAATACCAAGGCAATGGTGATGGTACAACGGGAGGTGGTCGGGTCTGCACCAACTTCTTCTGAATCAATGTCGGTAGTAACTCTGTATAAATCATAGGAATATGGGCATAACTCTACCTTCTCTGATTATACCCTTGATTCCCCGGCTGGGATGGTCTCTGATAAGCAACGGTGGTTGGAGCTACACCAACAACTGGAGTAACTGAGGCGACTTGCTGATGACGCTGATAATTTCTTCTAGGAGGATTGACCCTCCTTTCTTGCATAACATCATTTGCATCCCCTTCCTTCTTCTTGGTAAACCAATAAGATGGATTCTTTGCACCTCCAGGTCTTTCACTCTTTGTTACACGACCCTCTCTTACAACCTCTTCTAAACGGATACCCATGCCTACCATTTCAGTAAAGTCACTTGGCGCACTTGCTACCATCCTTTCATAGTAGAAAGCACCTAGAGTCTTCAAGAAAATCTTAGTCATCTTCTTCTCTTCCATGGGAGGAATTACTTGGGCGGCTACCTCATGCCATCTCTGTGCATATTCTTTGAATGATTCCCTGTCTTTTTGAACCATGACCCTAAGTTGATCACGGTCAGGCGCCATGTCCATATTGTACTTGTATTGTCTGTTAAATGCTTCTCTCAAGTCATTGAAAGTATGGATGTTGACGTTGTCCAGACTCATATATCACTTCAGCGTAGCACCGGTCAAACTATCCTGAAAGAAGTGAATCGGCAGACGCTGATCATCAGTATGGGTAGAAATTCTCCTTACATACATTACCATATGAGCACAAGGGCAAGTGTTTCCCTTGTACTTCTCAAACTCTGAGACCTTAAACTCTGCAGGTATCTTAACATTCGGGACCAAGCATAATTCATTCACATTCTGCCCGAATAACTCTTTTCCCCTGAGGGCCTTCATCTCCCTCTGCATCTTGTCAAACTGCTCTTGAAAATCATCCATTCTGTCATAGACACCCAATTCTTCACTTGGTGGAGGAAAAGGACGACACACATCATTATTAACAAACAAAACCATACTTACCAAAGGAGGTGCAGCAGGAGCAGCATGCACCACAGGAGGTGCAGGAGTAACAATAGTCTGAACAACTGGAGATCTTGAGGACCAATAATGAAACCTTCATGCGCAAAGTTCTATGGAATTCCCCATGGATAACCTTGAGGCATAGGATTCTGAATAACAGCTAGAGTACCAGATATAGGAACAGTCGGAGCTTCAGCAGTAGCCCTTACATGTTGAGGTTGAACACTCGGTGGCTGATTCTGAGCAGCCACCAGAGATTCCATCAGAGCAGTAAGATTGGCCATGCTGGCCTTCAAAGCAGAAACCTCCTCACGCAGCTCGCGATTCTCTTGTTCTAAGTTGTTCATCTTCCTTCTGAAATCATCCCGAGTCTTGTAGTGGTGAGTCAACTTGCTAAATGAAGTAAAGAAGCTTGGTAAGACACATGGATATGCATAACAAATGCAATAAATATGTGCAATATGATGCATGATATGCAATGCACATGATTTTATTTTGTTATTTAATATTTCAAGGGATTTAAAGATTTATAGACACATTGCAAATATCAAAGTAATAACGCATTTGAAATACTGAATTTTTTTTATTATAATAACTTCAAAATAGGTTAGAAGTCTGAAAAATCCCAAGTACAAGATGAAAATAAAGTCTAAAACCCTGAGAAGTAAAACTGTCGAAGATCACTCTATATGCTGGCGCTTCCCCATTAGCCTAGCAATTTAAGCCTTCGACCTCTGATTTTCTTCCGCATACCTTGTGGCAACCTCCTTCCAATCACCTGAATCAGGAAGTGAGTAATCAACATCTGATTGAGGCTTAGGAGAAAATAATTCCCCTTGCCTCTCCATAGTATCTACCACTCGACTCTCAAGGATCTCAATCAAGTCGTCTGTCTCCTTCAAGTCTGCTCTAAAGGAAATCTCTAAAGTTTGGCACTTGTTCTTCCAAGCATCCTTTTCCTGTTGCATCCTGACCAAAGAAAGCTGCAGCTCTTCTAGATCGTCCAATAAAGGAGGAGTGGTTTTCACAAACAAATCAGGCATATGTGTTTCATGGGAATATGGCATTTTCAACTGAATAGCTCTCGTTTGGACCCACCAAAGATATGGCTCCAAAGAAACAACACCACTAGGTCCCAAGTCGTTCCTACTCTTCCTATGAATGTGATGTCAGGCCTTCGCAATATGCTCCCTAGCTTCCTTATGGTCTTCTCCCTCCTTCATAAAGAAACTACTCAAATGAATACTATTTGGTTTATCCCTCATCAGATAACCAAGTTGTCATCGTGCAAGAACAGGGTTATAGTTAATTCCTCCCTTTGTACCAAGAAGAGGTACATTAGGGAAACTACCACAACTATTAACAATCTATATATCCTAGTAAGCTCGATGATACCAATCAATATCTGAGTGAGTAAGTGCCATGACCTAGGAGCCCAACGGGGTTCCTTCCTGACATCTCAGAAAGCATCAGACTGAGGCATATGAGAGATAAACCACCGGTACAACAAAGGCGTGCAACAGATAATCATCCCACCATGATAAGAATTCTGAAGATGAATAGAATAATAAACATCACCCAATAATGTAGGAACTAGGTTTCCAATCATGAAGATCCTGATAGCATTAATGCCAACAAACTTGTCCATATTAGGAAATAAGAACAACCCGTAAACAAGTAGAGCAAAGATGGCCTCAAAGGCGACTATACTCTTCATCCTGGCAAAGTAACGAGCTTTCTCAAATAAGAACTGGGCTGGTAATCCTCTAATCCCTCCTTTAGTAGTCATTTGGGCTTTCACCTCAGACTTCCCTAGATGAATCAAAGCAGCAATCTCATGTGGTTTTGGCTCACCCTCCAAACTAGTAAAAGGAACACGATCGGTAACATGTATATCCAACAAATAAGAATACTCCTCCAGCGTAGGCATCAACTAATAGTCGGGAAAAGTAAAGCAATGATACATCAGATCATAGAACTGGACCAAGGTCGAGAGAATACCCTCCTTCATCCTAAGCTTCATAAGAGGAATGATGGATCCATACTTCTTCCAAAAATCTACAGAACACTCGATCTCGGGAATTAGACTAATCAACTCATCTATCTTGGGATCCTTGAAACTGTACTTCCTGGTCTTTCTTTTTCCAGAATCCATGGTTAAAAAGCACCTGAGATATTCACAAATGGTTAACTTTTAAGTCCCTTGAAATAAGATTTCTTCAAAAGATGCTTATGAGTGCATGGATGCATAATGCAACAATCATACACAAGATCACACATATAGGGTTCATAGGTTCAACGTCACAAGATTGAGGTCTAAGGTACTACCCATAAGGTATTGGTCTAAAAGTTATAACCTTCCGAACAAGGTTCTAGAGGTTCCCAGAGTCTACATCCTTCCTTCAGATATTACCAACTTCCCGATTAACTCGGTAATTAGTAATATTCTCAAGAAAAACTCGTCCGAGCATAGTATCGCGTGACAACTATTTCCAGATTACTCCGTCATAGCTTCTGCACTACACCTAAAAGGTCAAGATGGGTTAGGTATTCTACGGTCCTCAGCTTCAGCAGGCTCCCAGGTCGAAAGCAGTATGTCTTTCTGATTACTCAGTAAACGACACTACAGTCAAAGGGGCCTCCACTAAGTGGGGGATCTCATGCCTCCTTTTTGGGGATCACTCCCTCAAAGTTAACATGACTATACCGCCCGTCCTATCTTAAAGTATGCCCAAGTCCGGGTATAGGACTTATAAATAATCACCATGCACCCTGAAAACCAGGAAAATCCAGACAAACATATATACAATATATAACACATAAACAACAATAGCACATATACAGATATAAACAAAGATAGGCTCAACCCACTTAGGGATGGACCAACAAGAGGTCAATCTTTCCCCAGTGAAGTCGCCATTTTTCTGTAGTGGTAGAAATGTTTAAGACAAAGTCATTGGATTGACTAGAGTTATACAAATCAAAATAAAAATCACCACCGTGCTTTATTGTTTCCAAAGGAATGGGAAAAGTGCGAATAACCTAAAAAGAGTGGGAAAGTTTCAAGGTAAGGGGGTTGGTTATGCAAAGAGAAGGTATTAGCACCCTAAAAATCTACGGTACTCCGCAAGAACCTCTTTGTAAAATCTGTATATTTTGGCTATAAAAATGTTATATAAAAATGGATTGTGGAGGTGAGAAAAGAAATATATTTTTATGGTTTTTTCACCTGCCGCGGTTGTGAACCTTTAGTGCCTATGTACCACCTTTCGTGCAATAGGGGATCAGGGTACACGTAGTTCCTCTTTTAAAAAAAATTAAAATACAAGTGTGTTGGTTAATTTTATGAGATAGGACATCATCGTCATTGTCCGTGTGGAAAACATACTTACTACCCACAATCATGAGAAAGGATAATTTGCATCAACTCAAAGTGGAGGATATGACTTGGATTTTAAAATCAACAGTTCCTCACTCAACACCCAAGTGGAAAATATCTCTCTTCACTACATATTGTAGAAGTATCGTTGTTTGAATCACTACAAGGATTGACAAGAGTCTAATATTTTGAGAAAAGTTTTAAAGATAAGAGCCAAAATGGAAAAATGGTTTGGAAGAGATGGATTGACTTTTAGTCTTCTCAAAAAAATGTCAAGGTATTATTAAGTTGATTGGATATTATTTATGAAAATGTTTTTGAAAATGCATGGACCTAAGTCCAAGTTTATTATGAAAGTGGTTCAAGTTAAAAAACAAGAAGAGTTTTCAAAAGGAGGAAGAATATTTTTGAAATTTAAGAATATGGGAGGAGAAGAAGAGGCTATCCTAAAGCATAAGGTAAAAGCTAGGGATAAGAACCATCTAACCAATAAGAAGCCAATACTTGACATTAGGAGCCAAGATATAATTCCCATTCTTTGGATTGAAACCAAGCAAGCTAAGATACTAGACCTCTTGTGAGAACCAAACTTCAAGTGTATTCAGTCTTCATAAAAAAATTGGGCAGAGTAACGACTGCATACAGGTGAATTTCAAATTACAAACAAAGAATGTAATCACAATAACCTGCACAAAAAACAAACAAACAACCCAAAGTCTTGAGGTAATCCTCAAGAACTCCAGACAAAATATCAATTAAGGTCACAAGGTCTCCAACATAGGCCAAGGTTTCTAATCCTAAGTCCAAGAAGTTCAATACTCCATAATGCCAAGGATAGTAACCAAATAGTCTAAGTATCATTAAAGTTTTTTATGGTTCATGTTGATTATTAGGTGTCTTAGAAGAGAAAAGAAAAGGCTCAAGTAAGCAAAAATAAAAATGACATGAAATGTAATGCTTAAAGTAAATGGTACATAAAGCATACAAAATAAAAGGGCATAAAGTAAAAACAATTTAATAATTAGTGGTTAGTTGGATTACCATCTTGAAACTTGCATTTGGAACTCATTAGAGGATTGGTAGAACCAAAGCCTCCACACAACAAGTTGGATTTTCTTTTTATCAAGTATATCATCTATTTGAAATCCTCAAAAGTACCATTTAATGATCAACGCTGTTTAAGTGATCCGCGTTGACCAAAAGTGTTGTAGATCCATTAGAGGATTGGTAGAACCAAAACATCCACAAAATAAATCTCAAGGTTATTGGATCAAAGTGATCAAATTAACATACTTGGGCTTGCAAACATAGGTTTGAGCCACGAATGATCATTTATTCGAATCAGGACAAAATTTAGCGCTATGTTAAGCAATCATAAGTGGACTTATATAGAAGTCGCACATATTTTGAGCCTGATCAATAGAAATCTATGATCCACATTTAAATGAGAAAGGGATGAGATGAGGAAGGGCGGGAAATAATATACAAACCACATTTAAATTAAATTTAAATCAAACTATTATTAAAACCATTCATCCATTTTTGTGGAGTTAGACTCAACACCATGGATCCAATGGTGTTAACAAAGTTCATGACCAAAAATTTAATCCAAGATCATCCAGAAAATAATCACAAAATAATATTGCATTTAATATATACATTAAAAAAGTTTTTAAAAAAGTTTTAAAATAGAAATAAAAGAGAAAAATATCAACTATATTCAAATTAATCAATAAAATAAAAGTAAGACCATAGAAAAATCAGAAATGAACTAAAATCTTTTTATAAATTTTTTTGGTAATTTTTAAAAGTCAGAAACAATTTTAAAAATTAAAAGAAATGAATAAAATAAACCAAAAATGATAAAAAATAACAAAGTCAAAATAAAAAAATAAATGAGGTCACCAATATTTATCACAATATCATTGGATCATTCCATAGTTTTTTCAGAATTTAATAATGCATAAAAGTATTTTTAAACATTTAAAATAATTTAAATAAAGTGGAAATGTATAAAAAATATCAAATCAAAAAATAAAATAGAGAAAAAATAAAAATCAGAAAGAGATAAATCAAAAATATTTTTCATAATTTTTTCAGATTTGTTTGACTAAAAATGAATTTTCTATGATTTTTTGAAATTTAAAACAATTAAATATAAAAATCAGAAAATAAAAATAAAGTAAAAAATATGTGGACCATTGGATGAGAGTCAAAACGTATTAGTAATCAAATCCAAGGGATCTGGCGCACTGTGCATATCATGGTCATTAGTGAATAAAGCATTGAATCAAATGTAAATCAGAAATACAAAAAATCCAAATGGAGTTGTTTCATTGGTTGAAGGATGACACGTTAGTCATCTTCAACCTCCAGCCAGCCCCAAAACTAGATTGCTCAATATGTAAAATTAGAGCACGAGACCTATGCCATTTGCTTCGTCTCTTCAAGACGAAGACAACCACACCTTCGCGATAAATTTATATAAGCTGTAGCTCAAGCAATTTTGAAAGAAAGTTTTGAAAAGGGATCCGAAATTTCATGGTCAAAACATGTTTTCAGATAAAAGTAAGTGTTGCGACTAGAACCAGGGCGATGAGAGAATCACAATGATATCAAAGTTTTTAAGAATTGATGAAGGAATCTACCTATTGAAGTTGAGTTGCAGAGCTCTGAAACTGGACTTCTATGGAGCAATATAGGGCATAATTCTTGAATGTAATTATACGGTTAGCTTCAGGTAAGATCAAGGAAGGTAAATTGATGGAAAAATTGGATTGAAATAGGCTTGAAAATAGATTTCGAAGTTGCAAAATTCTAAGTTATGGAACAAGTTTGGCAGGGTTATTCTGGCTATCCAAGCTTGAGGAAATGAATGGGGGATGACCCTCTATTTATAGGAAATCAAATGGAATGTCCAAGCATGTGAAATCATGATGTTTGGAGGGAAATTATGTGAAGTTGCAAACAAGAAAAGTGTGACTTCTAATTTGATTAAAACTCATATAAAACGCACGTTTTGTTGTGCTAATCACTTATGGAAGTTCACTAAACATGTTTAGAGGCAAAAACACGTAGAAGCAAAGTGTTTAGAAGCTAAACGAATGATTTCAAATTCTGACTTTTGAAGAAACTTCAGTTCCAAGTTACCAAGTTCAAATCAATGGCATTCTCAACTCAAGGGGTCTTAGGGCATGATTCTTGATGCTTTAGAAAGATGAGGTTACAAGCTTTACAATGGAAGAAGAATGGAATCAAATGGATGCATGAGATGACAGTTGCATTGAGTAAAAGTTGGGAAAAAGAAGTTGAGTTTCCATACTTAGAAATATTTCAAATTTTTCTTCAAAAGTGACCTATAATATTTTGCATCCAAACACGGCCTTCCACTTGGAATTTTCTCTTTACCAAAAAAGATGGCATGAAATAGACCTCTTGAATGATATTTTGAGACTTGAACCATTCAAAATCTCCAAAAATTGAGAGAGTTGTGAATTGTTGAAGTTGGAAAAAAATCACGAATTTACCTATAATCTTTTGTATCCTTAGGGCATCTTCCATCCATTTTCTCACTTTTCATATGAAAGAAGGCATAAAGTTTACTTCCTCAAGATCATTATGGAAAAATAATGGGCTCAATGTGATAATAATTGACCAAGTTATGATCATTTGAAGTCACACATGATCATATGGGGGTTCATCTAGAGGACTTGTAATCTTTCTTCATCATCAAGTTTCTTCCACATGAAAACTCCTTGAAACTTTTGAAGTGATTTATTGATAACTCTTTGAAGAGAAGTATGTTTTTGGAATCACACAAAAATACCAAAATATGAGCAAGATATGCTTCTTTGAAGTTTAAAACCCTAGCTCCTAGATCAAGAAAATGCTTTGAGAAACTTTGACAATTTTGAACAAACTTCTTGTACCAACACAAATGCTTTGTAAATAGAAGTTGTTAAGGATGAAAATGAGAACTCATAGCCACCAAAACCACTTCCATATCTTGAGAATTGAGAGAAATATGCACTTGTGACCAATGGGAACAAAGCCTTGTCCAAGCATGACAACTTCTTCAATCAACCCCTTGTACTTTTGAATCAAATTTGATAACCTTGAAATGTGGTGAACCAAAATAACCTTGCCATGCCATGGAGCATCTTGCTAAATCTCATTGCCTTTACCTACATTAGTAACAAGCAAGACAAACCAACATTGCATTTTATTTATTAAAAGGAAAAAATTAAGACAAAATATTCATGACCACAAAAGAAAACAAGTCAAGGTGCTTGGTGATTCCTCAAAGAGCAAAGCTAAAGGTAGGGAGAAGGACCAAAAGCCCTAATGTGATCTTGTTGTGATTGAATCAATATGGTATGATGAAGGGATCTTAGGGGCAAAAATTGGGGTACAACACACATACTTAGCAAAAATCAAATTAAATTTCCACAACTGAAACAATCAATAATTAAAAGCAACAAGCGTTCATCCCCTCAAGTGTTACGCATCAGAGCAATGACACCGACTCGAACTACTGAAGGTATACCGCTTTCACTCTGGATTACCTGCATGTTACCAACGCAAGGGTAAAATTCAAACATAAGGGGTGAGATATCTAACAATATAATAAAACGTATGATAAATAATGTGTTAGATCAACACATATAATAACACCACTTCACATCTCATAAGCAACAATAATCGTAACGGAATGCCAACAATATACACATTTACCGCGTCATTACACAACTTCTTTATGCAATCATATAATGCGACGCAATACTATGCAAATGCATGTGGTACCATTGGAGCAGAACTCCCAGCTCAAAATAATTACCAATAAATATAGGCATCAACAATGCATAAGCCTTCATCTTAATATTCGCCAATATAGGCCATCTTAACGAGCATCAGCTCCATCTTGATATGCAATGTACGCAACACAATCATAGATGTAGTAACAACAATCATAATTTACAACATCTCAACACAATATCATCGTTGCCCAGAAGCCTACATCTTAATGACTAGCAATTATTAGAGGCATCTCAACATCATTCATCAACATAATTCACAAACATTATCCATCAACATAATTCATCAACATAATTCATCAACATAATTCATCGACATAATTCATCAACATAATTAATCAACAACTCATCCATAACAACAATACAACGACAAATCGGCAATCCCTTAACGCTGGCCATAGGCCTACAACATGATAGTGCCTATAATTAATTAATCATCTAAGGATTATCCCTAACTACCAAACCTCTACATATTATTATTCTGTAATACTACATCATCATCATCATTAATCTTACTGTTATAAACAAAGCAATAATCTAAGATCGTCTTATCCTCATCATACTTCAGAAAATCATCATAGCGATTAACGCGGGAAGATAACTCTAATCCTAATTTGGGTACTAGGATTATTCTTCTTATCCTTCATTTTTAATAATTAAGAATGAAGTTCGTCGCGTTAGCTATCCAACGCTTGAAACGACACCTCAAACGGAGTCCATAAACTCAAGTTACAGCCTTTGGAAGAATCTGTCAAAAATCAGACTGCATGAGTCGACGCATACTTCTTTGAGTCGACGCGTACTAGTCTAAAATCCTACATGAGTCGACGCATAATCCCCTTGTGTCGAATCATACTGAGTCTAAAACACTGCATGTATCAACACATGATCCTATGTATCGACTCATCCTGAGTCAAGAAACCTGCATATGTCGATGCATGGTCTTTGAGGTCGACTCATACTAATCTGCATTGAATTTATTCTGCGATTTCACTGTGTTTTCACTGCAATTTCCCTGCCCTAGGTCCTAAAAACATCCTTTAATTATAGGTAATCATCAATTATAATAATTCTATGTTTCTACATCAATTATACAACATTAGGGTATCATTGTTCATCTCTAAATCATTGATCCTCATCAAACAACAATATATATATATATATATATATATATATATATATATATATATATATATATATATATATATATATATATATATATATATATATATATATATATATATATATATATATATATATATATATATATATATATATATATATATATATATATATATATATATATATATATCCAATCATAAACAAAACCACTTTTCAAATTCAATCCTACATACTACTCATCATAATCCCTATTATAGAGATAGAACCCCACCCTTACCTTGGATTAAAGGTTGCTCTACGATTCTGTTTTGCTCTTTTCCTTCTTTTCTGCAATTTTCACGTTCTCTTCCAACCCTTATTTCCTTCTCTTCTTACTGCTACCTCTTTTTCTTATTACTTCTAAATAACTAATATAATAACCCTATAATTCTCATTATATCTTAATGGGCTTAAAACTCCTACACCCCCCTTTCTGCTACTTCTAATCCTTAAAATAAGCCCACATCAAATAATAGTATTATTCTAATATTATTCTACAACTTAACAGAATAAATAAATCTAACTAATCATAACACAACATCTATCATCATAACACAACTTCACAAATAATCCAAAAATAATTTAATTAAATAATTAATTAAATTACGGACGTTACATCATCCAGATTTAAGCTCCAGACTTTGGAACATATGATTTCTTCCCGTCATGTGTCGAGAGCATCCAGAGTCCAGGTACCAAGATTGGTGTTTCAACTTTGATGTTAAAAACATTTGCAACATAGACAATTTTGTCCTTAGGTACCCATATCTTTTCGGGTCCTTGTTTGTTAGAGTTACCAAAATTTTGTTTGAATTTTGGTTTAGCAGAAAAAGCATTGCTATTATACTTTATGTCATTTATATGTCCATATGTCAAGTGTGAATAAAGAGGTGTGTGTTTTATGACTATATCATCAAATTTCTTTGGTTGAGAATCTTTTCCCTTATATCTTATACCTTTTCTGCCATTTCTGCTAACCCCATAGATCATTGAATCCATCTTGCTCCTATCTATGTTTTTAGCTAGAAATTTTTGAAAGCTATGATCATATTCTTTTATAATTCTATCATAACTATTAGAAACTTCTAAAACAGTTTCTTTCTGAGCTTTTTGTAATTTATTTTTAATAACATAATTTTCATTTTCGAGTTTAGAAATGGTTTCTTTTAGCTCAGAGTTTTCTATTTTTAGTTTCTAAGTTTCTTCAGAGTCAGATACTAGATCCTTTTTCAGGTTCTTGTTTTTCACTCGAAGTTGCTGATATCTTTTAAGAATTTCTGACAGGCTTTCTTCTAATTGAAATCTCGAAAAGTTAGAGAATACATCTTCTACCTCTAAGTCTGACTCTGATTTAAATGATCTAGTGTCATATGATACGTTGGACATTAAGGCTATGTTGGCTCGTTCATCTTCTGATTCTGTTTCGGCTTCAAAAGATTCAGAGTCATCACATGTTGCCATACTACTTTTCTTCTTTTCTTTGAAGAACTTCTTTTTAGGTTTTCATTTTGAAGATTTGGACAATCGCTTTTGTAATGACCTTGTTCATTACATTCATGGCAAACAATATCTCTGTTACTAGATTTTCTGTATCCAGAAGATGATTCAGAATGATTCCCTGTTCTTCTGGGAGTTCTAAACTTCCTCTTCCCGTGCTTCTATAGCTAATTGACTCTTCTGGAGAGAAGAGATAGTTCGTCTTCTTCTGACGAGGATCCACCAGAGTTTTCTTCATTTTCCTGAAAAACTTTAGGTTCATATTTTTTATTAGATTTGAGAGCGAGAAACTTACCTTTCTTCTGGGGCTCATCTTCTTCTAGCTCTATCTCATGACTTCTCAAGGAACTGATTAGTTCTTCAAGAGATATTTTTTCCAGATCTTTGGCTAGTTTTAAGGTTGTGACCATGGGTCCTCCATTTCTTGGGTAAGCTTCTGATGATTTTCTTTACATGATATGCTGTTGAGTACTCTTTGTCCAGAACTTTTAGCGTAATGACTATAATTTGAAACCTTAGGAACATTATTTCAATTGTTTCATCTTCTTTAATTTTGAAGGATTCATACTTTTGAATTAGAGCAAGATCTTTGGTTTCCTTTACTTGCGTGTTGCCTTCATGCGTCATTCTAAAAAATTCAAACATGTTTTTAGTTGATTCTCTGTTTGTGATCTTCTCATATTCGGTGTACGAGATAACACTTAAGAGGATTGTTTTTGCTTTATGATGATTTTAAAATTCTTTCCTTTATTGATCTTTCATTATCTTTCTGTAGATCTTATGACGACTTTTGTCAATTGGATGTATGTATCCATCAGTCACCATATCTCATAGATCAACATCATGAGCTAGAAAGAAACTTCCAATTCTGTCTTTCCAGTAATCGAAGTTCTCGCCATCAAAGATTGGAGGTTTACCGCTGATTATGTCTTTCTCATCATGATTATCATTCTTGATGATCTGACTTGGTCCCACCATAGTATTTTTCTTGCTTGGATCTTTTTTTGACACGGTTAAGTGTTTCCACCTAGAACCAGGCGCTCTGATGCCAATTGAAGAATGGAAAAACACAAAAAAGGGGTTTGAATTGGGTTTTTTTAAAATTAAAGCAATAGACACATTGGTTATCCTGGTTCATTTAAACTCAAATTACTCCAGTCCACCCGCCAAGGTGATTTAGCCTCTCTCAAATGAGGTCTTAATCCACTAATAAAACTTGATTACACAGATACAATGACTATTGTCAATGTCTTTTTGAGTTTAAACCACAACTCGGATTTCTAAAGGTAGTACACAATAATATAATTAACACTATGTACAAATATGTTTTCCAGATAAAACAATATCCCTACAGTGATATATTACACAATTGAAAAGCACAAGATAGAAAGGTAATGAGATTTCACTTTTTCAGTGCACCGTAATGTTGTGTGTGATTTCTCCTTCAAGTCTTCTTTATATAGGCGATGCATGAGAGACATGAGAAGAAGTTTTTGGAAGGTTTTATAAAGTGTAGTCAATGTTCTTTCCAAAAGTAGAGATCCTGTCTTGATTCAGCCATTACTTTTGATTTGTAATGAATAAATTGTAACGCTTCAGAACATGCTTTCTTGGGATCATATCAAAAGATGAATGTTACTGTTGAGACTTCTATAGTTCTTTCCAGAACTTTACGTATCAAAATATCATAGTTTTTTATTTGCAGCGTTGGTGCATTCAGAATTTGTAACATTAGAAATTCTTCGTTTAAGCGTGTCACACTGATTTGCTTCTAAGTATGATGTGTCACAACATAGCTTCAAAAATGAAACTTTCTCATCTTCTATGCATCTTACATCAGAAACTCCCTACATATAAGAAAAC
Organism: Vicia faba; assembly: GCA_948472305.1. Taxonomy (NCBI): domain Eukaryota; kingdom Viridiplantae; phylum Streptophyta; class Magnoliopsida; order Fabales; family Fabaceae; genus Vicia; species Vicia faba. Next base: position 1,175,419,614 of record OX451737.1, read on the forward strand.
ATTATTAGAGAGCATATCATTCTTTATATATATCATGTGTTTGTTATCATCAAAACTCTTACAGAATGTAGAACCAAACTATGTTCTAAGAATAGTCGATGGCTACATAACTCCCACAGATGGCCCTGGAAAAGAGATAGCTAGGAAAACTATGATTGATCAACAAAAGAAAGACTATAAGAATCATTATAAATAGAGAACCATATTACTGATTGCCATTTCTTATATTGAGTATGTGAATATTAGAAATAGAGACTCTGCTAGTCTATATTTGATTCTCTCAAAATGACTCATGAAGAAAATGATCAAGTCAAAGAAACCAAGGCGCTGGCCTTGATTCAGAAATATGAAGCTTTCAAAATGGACGATTATGAAAGCATTGAAGTCATGTTCTCAAGATTTCAAACCTTGGTTGATGGACTGAGAGTTCTGAACAAAGGCTATCCAACTATAGATCATGTGAAGCAGATTATAATAAGCTTGCCATCTAAATGGAGGCCTATGGTAACTGCACTCAAGCTTGCAAAGGATATTAACAACACTTCTATAGAAGAACTGATAAGTTCTTTAAGAAGTCATGAGATTGAGCTAGAACAAGATGAACCGCAGAAGAAGATAAAATCTATTGCACTCAAGGCCATCAAGAAATCTGAGAAGTCCAAAGCTCTTCAAGAAGAAGAGATAGAGTATTCAGAAGAAGATCTTGATGATGAAGAAGATGAGTTGTCTCTACTGTCCAGAAGGGTTAACCGTCACTGGAAGAGAAGTCAAGGAAAAAGGATCAGAAGTTCAACAAAGACCGGAGGTTGCTTCGATCAACTACTGATCATAGAATGTCTAGTGGCTACAAAGTCATTTTTTATGAGTTCAATGAGCTAGGACATTACAAGAATGATTTTCTTAAGCTTCAAAAAGACATTCCAAAGAAGAAATCTCTCAAAGGCAAAAATAAAGGGCTAATGGCAACGTAAGATGATTCATACTCTTCCAACTACGACTTAGAAGAAGATCAGGCTAACCTGACACTAATGGCTCATGCTGGAACATCACGTGAAGTGATTTTTCCAGAAGATGAAGATGATTCAGAAATAGAAGAATACCTTATGAAAAGAGGTATTTTATGATCTTAATCTCTTTGAATTAATATATGTCTTAGGTAAAATTCTATAAATACATGAGCTTCTCAAGATTTAGTTCAAGGATCTCAAAAACCCATGAATCTGTATCTTGTGAAATCAGTATGCTGAAGGAAGAAATGTTTGTTTTAGACAAAAGAAAACTTTTTATGAAAAGTCTGACCTTAAGAGCACGAGAACTCTTCCAGAAGCCTAACAAAATCTTCTAGAAATTTCTAACTAAAAGCATAAAGAGAAGCTCACTAGCTTCTATGGTCTATGGTGTAAGTAAAAAGGGAATGTAAAAGTTGAAGAGAAATATTATTCCAAAATCCGATGATAGTCATTTAACTAAACCAAATAGTTTCAACACTTGTAAATATGTTTTTTCCACAGTTGTAACCAAAGTTGTTCATAACTTTGGTAGAACTAACAAAAGAGGACCCGAGAAATTATGTGTACCAAAAGTTAAGATTATCTTTAGTGCACGCATCCTTAGGAATGAATTTGTAACACCTGTGTGGGTACCTTAACTCTAGATGCTTGCAACTCTTGATGGGAGAAAAACATATGTTCCAAAGCCTGGAACTCAAGTATAGAATTATCATGGGTTTCGAAGATAATTTGATAAAGAAAAATAAATAGACTTCGGGACAATAGATCAATGGACATGAGTGCATTTTTAAAAATTTCATGGACAATTCATATTCAATATTCTCCTTCATCTAAAATTTCAATTCAAAAGCTGAAAGCGAAAAGAGCTGATTCTGAGGGACATAATCAAATACACTCATAAAAGAACTTCTGAAGAAAAGCTCATGTTATGACTATACCAAGGTAAGGTTTTAAAATTTTATTATTACCTTCATCTAAAATGTATTACTTTTATTTAAGATGCTCCCTCCTATAAGTGTTGTGTTAGGAAGAAATATTTATTACGTTTATCCTATAGAATCTAAAGAATTTATATTAGTTAAATAAGTGTGAAAAAATTAAAAGGAAATAGTGTTAGTCTTAGACAATTGTCCCTTCCAATCCATCTAACAATTGATGTGCTTCGAGAGAATATCTTGAAAATAAGTGAGAAAATCTTTCCAATTTACCCTCTTTCGGATTCTTGGTTTATTCAAAGATTTTATCATTACTTCTAAAAGAAAATTTAAGACCCACTCTCATCTCTTCACTCTCTTTATCACTCTCCTTCCCAAAATCCCTTCTTTCTCTCAAACCAAAAACCCTAAATATTCTTCAGTTCTTATCCGCTCTTTCTCGTCTATGGCATCTCAACAAGTAAACGCTAATTTGAACTTATCACCACCTGAACAAAATCCGAAGGTATTCCTTTCTACCCCCGTGAATAAGTGGTCGTCCTCGCTGAAGCCTTGGTGGATTTCAAAAATATTGCTGCAAACGACTGTGATCTATAGGATGTCATTAGCTTTAAAAATTGGGCAAACTACTTTAATCGTCTCCACGGGCTAGTCTTTACTGATTTAGTTAAAGACTTCTGGATTCACGCATATGTCTCTGTAAGAGGACATGTATGTTCGAGAACCCATGGAAAGAAGTTATTCATTACAGAAGAAGACATAGTCATGCTATATAGTCTTGATAGATCAGGATTTACTTCAACTAACGTGCCAACAGAGGAATGTAAGAAATCTGGGATAAATAAAGTTATATATCGAAAAGGGGCTAAGGAATCAAAGGAAAAATGTTTGATTCCTAAACTAAGGGTTTGGTTAAGAATATTTCTGGGTAGTTTTACTCACCATTGTCCAACAAACTCTCCTAATCATGTCAATTATGTACAGAAACACCTTCTGCATTCCATTCAAACCTCCAAGAAAATTAATCTTCCAGCAGTTCTCTTCAACCATCTGAAAACCATTATTTCTGGTTCAAGGGATGGAGGATCCAAAAAGAAGAGGGAAATTAATTTTGGAAGAATTATTTCAGACATTATTATTGAAAGTTATCTTGTTGATTCTCTGAACACTCAAGATTCAAATGTGATCATAGAAGCCTCCATAAATGGAATTACACTGAGATATCTTGGTATGAAAAAGGGAGAAGAAATAAAAGCTCATGAGAATCTAAATACGTCAGATTTAAAAGGAAGAAGAATTCTAGTTATAGGATTCCCAAACTTTCTGCTTGATTGATCATCTGTAATCAATGATAAACCCCTCATTGCTCCCACTCAAAAAAAAAAAAAGGAAACTGGATGAAGAATCCAAGGATGGAGAAGCCTCTATAGCTCCCAAGAAAATAAGGACCACTGGAAAATGTGTTATGATACTTAAGAGATCAGATAGATCAGAAACCTCTAAGGTTGCTAGGTCCCCAAAAAGAACCACTGTAAAGTTAGAGTCTCTGAGATAGAATTAAATGAACATCCAGTTTCCTCCAACCAAGAAGTCTCAAAAACCTCAGATACCACTACCTATACTCCTACAAAGCCTCAGATAAACCCAACCCCTTCATCTCCATACTACTCCATTATTTCCTCCAAGGGAATTAATATTAACTCTCCTTCATCCAACCATTTCTCCCAGTCTGCAGAAGGTCATTCTGATCATCAAGATGCTTTCCTATCTGATGAAGAAATTATAGAGGCTATTGTTGTTCCTGACAGGGATCTATGTCCATATGCTATGAAACATTTGGTACACTTTTCCAAAACAGACATTTAGCGCTTTCCTCTGAATGAATTATTGTATCATTTCAGAGTACGTGTTAGAAATGCTCTAAAACTAGTAAAAAGAAGAACCCTAACTAGCATAGATCCAGAAGAAGTTGAAATGACTTGGAAGTCATTCAGATGTTGGCTAGAAATCAACTCCAGAATCATGGAATCATAAGGTCTTGTTGAAGCCACCAAGAAGCACAAAGCCTGGGAAGAAGAAACTGCTAAAGTCCTCCTCCTACTTGCTCCAAAACTAGATGTTGTGATTGCCTTAGAAGTTATTCCCTCATCTGATACCTCTGGTACTGCATTGGCAGTAGTGTACTTTCAACCTTCCTGTTCTGAATTAAAATCTACTATAGATTTTGAGAAGGAAATCACTGGGTGGAAGAAAACTTTGGAAAATGTCCAAAAGACCAATCTACATATCCAAGAATGTCTAGACAAAAATAAGAAAGCAATGCTTCTCAAGTAACTTCCTTCAATAAGATGGCTGAAATATTGTGGCAGTTTATGGAAAAGAACAAGGAGTCTTGGAATTAGATCTTTGTCTCAGAACTTAAGATTTAGTTTCTTTTGTTTCTAAAATAATTGTATTTGTTTAATCTGTTCTGGTTGTTGGTTATCCTAATTTCTTATTTTTATTTTCAAAGTTTACTTTTATGTCTCTTTATCACCTTTTGGTTTCTGACAAAGGGGGGGGGGGGGGAAGTAAAATAATTTTGAGAACATTTATTCTTAGAATCTTAAACTCAAACATGTATAATGTTGTTGCTACTAATCGTTTGTTTGATGTTTCAATCTGGGAACTTTGAACAAGTTTGCCAAGTATTCTTAAGACAGGTTGAAGATGAAGATCCTGATGTTAAGGTTGAAAACCTTATGGATGAAATAAACTCGGATCTCATATCTAAGAAGTTGGACACGTTGTAAATATATGAGTATTCAAATAGATGTACCAAACATAATTCAGAAGTTATAAACTTACTGAAAGTAAGGTAATATTTCTTGATATCATAGTGTTCGGAATTTGGTAACTTTCTGAAAGTATGGAATTTTGACTTAAAGCTTCAAAAGTTGTGCTCTCCTGAAAGAAATACAAGTCAACATTTTTATGCATGCTCTCATACAGAGATGCCACTCAGAAGCTATTCTATGATACATATGCTTTTGCAACATATGTTTATAGGGAAGTGTTACTTCTCTATCTCTATGTTCTAATAACTCAAAATTTATTTTGTGAGTCATGGGCTCAGGGGGAGACTCTGAACAAGCTTAAATGATATTTCGGTATTAACAAATTCAAGGAGAGCTATAAGCTTAACTCTGAATTAGTCAGCTACGGTGGTTACCATGTATAAATTTTTCTATCAAAATACATGGTTTTGTCATCATCAAAAAGGGGGAGATTGTTAGAACAATAAGTGTTTTACATATGGCCTTAAGAATTTGATGATAACTTTACATGTTATCTTTATGAACAATTGTATACGCTAATGGTTAGTTCTAATGTGTAGCTATTATTGTAATGTCTTGACTCTGGTATCAAGGGGGTGTGACGTCATCAAGTTCTGAACATACACTACTGGAAGAAAACATGTGGTCACGTGTTATAGTTGAAGTCAAGATTCTGAATAAGTCTTCTACAATGTGTCTTAGGAATGTTAGTACAAGAGGTTCTGATCGGGACTTTATGGTTAAGCTTTGGAGGCCTTCTAAAGCTTTACTTTATGTGTTACAAGTTCTGAAGATTATGAAGACGAGGTTTTGCTAAACAAGTTCTGATGATCTGAAGACAAGAAAGTTCTTACAACCAAGTGCCGAAGACTCTGAAGACAAGGTTCTGATATAACAAGGTTCTTATAAGACAAGTTTTGAAGACTCCAAGACTTAGGTTCTAAGACTTAAGAGTGATTCTTCTACAACAAGCTTCAACATTTAAATTATCTGAAGCCTTTGAAGATAAGAAGAAGTTCAAAATGGTTAACATGTGATGGTGTACAAAAGGTACATAAAATGTTTGTGACCTCTACTATCTAGGGTGGCATAAGGACAAGCCTTTTTGTACTATAAGTTGACCACTCTCATTATGATCGTTGAGAACAAACAGCTAGATTTTTGATTACCTTTATACCCTTTCAACTAATCTCTTTTACAAGATATAAAAGGAAGACTTGGAAGCAGAAGAAAACTAAGAGGCAACATTACAAAAAATATATTAGATTAAATTAAGCTCAAGCAAAACTAAACCAAAGAATTGTGCAAATTATTTAGAGGAAATCTTATGTGTTTAGTTTTGTAAATAGGCAAGGAGTTGTTGTTCATATCTTGCTGTAAAACACTTAAGTGTTTTCTTTGTACTGAAACACCTGCACAATCTGCCTACAAGAAGCTATCTGTTATACACTGAAAGAACTTAACGCTTGTTAATTGATACCTTGAGATACCGAGTGAAGTCCTGATTTCAAGAAGACTCTTGTTGCGGCTTGAGTAAATTTGCAATAAGGATCGGTAGACTTATTAAGGGTGCCAATAAGGTTGATCTGACTTATTGTAGGTTATGTGTAATCAGTTTGGTTATAGTGGATTAAGTCCTTATTGAAGGAGAAATTACCTTGAGGGATGGACTGGAGTAGCTTCACTAACAGTGAACCAGGATAAAAATAATCGTGTTCATTTATTTTTATGTTCTAGGTTAACTTGGTCCTTCATCATTGAAAACGAATTCAAAATTATTTTTGGTGAAACCCAATTCGAACCCCCCTTTCTTGTGTTTCTCATACATTCAAGGATAACCTAGACTTGAGGGAGGAGATTGTGGATGCTTGGCAGAAGATTCAAAGGAAAGGTAAAGATCGTTTGGGAAGGAAACATTGCATTGCTTTTGAGCCCTTAACTAAGTGGGTCCATGAAAGGGCTTGCAAACTAAAAATGCCTTATTTTCTTGAAAAAAATTTTCAAACATTGATAGCCCCTTCATCTTCCACCATGAAGGCGTGAAGAAAACACAAGAAAGGGGGGTTTTGATTTGGGTTTTCCTTTCTTGACAAACTTTTACTTCTAAGCATTATTTGTTAAACAATTCTTATGAACATTGCTTCTAAACAATGATTCTAATTAAGTTATGAAAACATAAACTATTAGGCATAAGCAAAAGTAAAAACATATGATATATCCTAGTTCACTTGAGAAACCCCCAAGCTAGTCCAGTCCACCCTGCCAAGGTGATTTCGCCTTGAACTCAATGACTTAATCCACTATAACCAAACTGATTACAATCTGCAGAAGCTACCCACAAGTGACTAACAACCTCCAATACACACAAGTTCTATACTTCTTAAGGATACAAACCTACCCAGTCCCTTAAGGAAAATCCTGCACAAGCTATCCGCAAGTGACTAACAACCACTAAGACCACCCTCTTAGTCTTCTCAAAGTTTCTGATCTACCCGGTCCTTTGAGGAACATGTTACCTTATAAAGCTTCTAACTTAACTGGTCCTTTAGAAGAAACACAAAAAACTTTCTAAAGCTTTTGACCTAACCAGTCCTTTAGAAGGAACAAGCAATTATATGATTGTCAAGGTTTGTTTACAAAATAATGCTACTACACAAGCAGGTGTAAACTTAAATAAGTACATTAGAAGATACTTATACACACTAAAAAATATTACATTGTATTGTAGAATTAATGTGTGGTCTTATGTTCTTCAAGTAGTTTCTTCACGGACTACAGCCCAAAGCACTTGAATTGATGAAGTCTTCTTCTTCATAAGCTTCTGAAAGCTTTGTTGATCTTGATGTAGTAAAGAGAAGAACTTCTTCATCTTGATTCACCTTAGAACATTTTGGACATCAGCCCTTGTTCTATTTTCTTCTATGATCACTTTAGAGCACAACATTTGTGTTGTGGATTTGTAACTGGAGCTTTCATGATCATCTTCATTATCTTCTACGGCTTAGCAAGCTTTGTGCAGCATATGAAATTAAACACATTGTGAATCAATGATTTCATTGTAATCATTATCAACACGATTGAAGAATCATTTTGAAAATGATTGTTCTTGTTGTTGTTATAGTGGTTGATAGATTTTTGGTTATGTTCCAATAATGACAGCTTTCATTTTAACCTTGAACACCAACAACATTTTAAACATACGATTATTTTATTATATAGCAAAGAAAAATAGAGTCGTTGGCTATTTGAAAAAGAGTCGTTACAAATAGTACTGCTACATCCTTTTCTCTTCCATAATTCAAGCTAGTGGAGAGGTAGTGAAATAAGGCTTTTTCGTATTGTGTACTATTATACCATGTTAACATTATATTCTTTCCTTCTGCACTTCAGAGGCTTCTGTGATAATGAGTTTAGAAGTGGGAACATAACATAAGGTCTTCAGAACTTCAAGTCTTCATAGTCTTTAGAACTACATCTTCAGAGTCTTCAACACTTGGTGGTGAGAACCCGTTATAAAGAACCTTGGATCAGAAGAGCTTCAAGTCTTCAGAGTCTTAAGAACTAAGTCTTTAGAGTGTTCAACTCTTGGTCCTGAGAACCCACTATATAGAACCTTGGATCTCTAGAACTTTAACTCTTTGGAATCTTCATAACTTCCGTATTTAGAATATTTAGCACTTGGTTCTTTAAGAATACTTTTAAGAACCTTGTTATTAGAAACACAAGTCTTTAGCATCTGTAATTCAGTAGAAACATTGTCTTCAGATCTTTTAACTTTGTCTTCTTTAAACATGTTATCTTTTTATAAACTAAGTTTTTAGCATCTGGACTTCAGTAGAAACGTCGTCTTCAGATATTCTAACTTTGTTTCTTTGGAATACAATGTCTTTAGAAACTTGAGTCTTTAGCATCTGGACTTAAGTTAAAACTTCTGTCTTCAGATCTTCTGACTGTTTCTTTAAAACCTGTTGTCTTCAGAAACATGAGTCTTCAGCATCTGGACTTAAGTAGGAAATTTTGTCTTCAGATCTTCTGACTGGTTTCTTTAGACAAACATCAGAGCCTACACTTTAGATCCTTCTGGAGTGTCTTGCTACTGTTTAAGAAAACTTGTGTAACGCAAAAGCAAGACTAGTTCTCTTTTAATGTCTTGGCCACGCCATCCATCAGAAGAAGAACCTGTTTTTTAAGTACTCAACAATAACAAACACCGGAGTATCAAAATTGTTCATACATACATACTCATTTGTTATCATCAAAACTCAGAGATAATATTGCAAAACCAAATTTTGTTCTTACAATCTCCCCCTTTTTTATGATGACAAAACTATGTATTTTGATGACACAATCTTTTTCATATAATCATAAAAGTGAAAGTAGAAAGGTAAGGAACACTTATCCTTTTTATGATACTCCCCCTGAGTAAATTACTCGATGAAGATTGAATATCTTAACTTTGAACCATTTTAGTAAAGCTCCCACTGGTTCCAATAGATCAGATATTGAGATCTTTAGAGTTTTAACTGTGGATGCCAATAATTGAGATCTTGATATTTCAGACAATCTTCAACTTCTGATTTGTTCAATTCTTCTGGGAGACATCTACTTCTATTTTTTATTCTTGTGTTATGAATTTCATTTTCTTAGATATTTTACATCTTCACAACATTATATAATATAATCATATAAACAATCTGTCTTTAAGAGATTTAACATATTTCTTTCATTTTGACCTGTCTTAGAATGCCTAGTGAAATTGTTCAGAGTTCCTCGGTTAATTGTCAAACAATCAAACAAGTGTTAGCGATAAATGCACGTTTTATATAATTTCCTTTACGATTCATCAGGTTCATCAAAATTATTATACTTCTCCCCCTTTTTGACATCATCAAAAAGATAACTATTTGTGAAAACATAAAAAGTCAACAAAAGTAATTTTTAAAACAGTCACATAATCAAAAGAACACAAGCGTATTTCTATAGTTCAGAAGAAAAAGGAAAGAAAATCCTAGAGCCTAAGTTTCAGAAGCATGAGCATAAATCTTTTGCAGAATCAGCTGTAGCATGTTCTTAAACTTCTCATTGACAACCTTTTTCTCAATGATGCTTTCTCTAAACACGTGTTGTTCTCCTATAATCTCACCAACTGCATTTTCTAGATGCACAATGGCAGGACCAGAAGATGAAGCAACCAGGGCATCTTCTTTAGCCTTAGAAGCTTTTTCTACCAATCTAGCTTCCTCAGCTTTTCTGGCTTCTTCTGCCTCTTGAGCCTTAAGCCTGGATTTCTCTGATTCTTTTAGCACTGTAGATTTTGCTTCTCTTTGTTTTGCAATAAGTAGTTCAAAAATTCTGAATCTTTCTCTTGTTTCTTTTCTTTCAGTTACCATTTGAATATCCCAAACTCTGGATGCTTCAGCAAAAGAATTCATTCTTTCAACTTCAGAAGACATCCACTTCTGAAACTTCTTCCAAGAACCATCCATGTCCTGAGGCTTAGTACTTCTACTTGCCTCTGTCCTTAACTTTGGAACTCTTTTCATAGCTTTAGTTCTAAAAATGTTAATGCATCCATCCAAGGTTTTAGGAACAGATTTTTCATAGACAACTATGGCTAGATCATTTTCCAAAGGAATGAATTCATAAGTTATAGGTTCCGTTTGATTGAGTTGTTTAGTTAGATCGAAAAGATCAGACATAGAACATGATTCAGTTGTCGGGTTTGCAAGGGCTTCAAGATCATCCGAGATTGTTCTCTCAGACATTTAAGGAACATAAGATGTTTGGAGGTCATGATTTTGAGAGTTTTAGAGTGATTGATGGTGATGAAAGGAAACATGGAGAATTTGACAAGGATAAAAAACAATAGGAATTTCTAATGAAGGTTGAGATGTGATGATTTGTGATAGCTATGAGACAAGTGGGGAAGAGAAGGTAGAGATGGGTTGAGATGGTATGGGTGTAGAGATGAATGAGAGTAGGTAAGAAACGTGTGTGGTTGATGAGGTCGCAAGGTCGGAATTTGTTATAGTGTTTGGGGTAGAGGCAGTTGTTGTTACAGGTAACGTTGTAAAGACAACTTCAGAATCAAAGTTTTTCGTAGTTAAGGGAGCAGGATTAAAAACAGTAATAAATATGGTGGATGGTGGAATAGAAAAAGAATTGAAATTATCAGACGGAGGAATGGTGATTGTTGGTTGATATACATAAATAGTTAAAAATGATGGTGTAAAGGAAATAGATGAAAAATAATTAGAAGTAGTAACAAAGTCCGAAAAAATTGTAGTTCTGGTTGATGATGAGAGAAGATTAATTTGTGCAGTGGAGGTCGTGGATGAACATTTCTTAACAGTATTAGAAGCAGATAATGAAATGATTACATAAGTATGAACCACAGACTTACTAGTTGTTACTGAAGTTTCATTTCCCATAATGGTATCTTCCATAAGGTCAGACTTCATTTTCTTTTTCTTTTTCCTTTCTGGTTCAGAAGCATCTGCACTTTTATTTCTTTTACCAATAGAATTGTCAACACCATCAGTAAGAAAATATGAGTAATTAAAGCTTGACATATCATGTCCTTCTTGTTCCATCATTAGAACGTATGCAGCCAAGCTGGATACATGATCTTGCTTGGAGAACAAATGATAGTCATTCACAAGAATTCCTTTGTGATGATAACTCTCAGATGGTTCAATTAGAGGGTTAACCTTGAGTTCTTTAATCAACCTCATGTATCCCAAGGTTTTCCCATTAAAGGAATTTCCAATGCTTGGGGTAAGATCCTCTTTATAGTTGGCTTCTTCAATCAAAAGCCTTACGAAGCCACTTTCAACAAACATATCAGTTAGAAGACATCCACAAGGAATATTGGAAGATACCTTTTTGTTGGGAAGTGCGGCTGTTATGGACTTTCTAATAGAATCCCTCAGATGATTAATAGAATGAAGGGAAGAATAATCCTCTGTTTGGACAATAGAAAGTACAACATGAACTTCTGATTGATGTTGAAATAATCAGAGGAGCTTGAAGGAGGTCTAGGGTTTATACAGCCCAAAATAATCTTATGCCACACTCTGAGATTATCATGAAGATCCTTGCTTTTGTACTTGGATTTTTCTACAGAGAAATACGTAAACAATAGTTGATCTAGAGATTTATTTACAACATTCGATTTATTATCCAATCCATACACACATTTTCCTTTCAAAAACGTCAATCCCAACAGTTTCACAATGGACTCTTCAGCGATAATGATTCTCTATCCAATAACATCTGAAACAATATGAAAGTTGTTGCAATGAGCATTTTTCCAGAAATCTATCACTAGAGCCTCATAGAAAGGACCATGAAGCCTTTTGTAATATGGTGGAAGAGCTGACTTTACTGGTTTTTCATTTTATCGCAAATGTTGTGGTTAGCAAGAGTCGCCACCGACTTTTCTTTTATCCAACAAAGAAAAGGGTGAAAAGAACAGGAAAGACCTTTTTAAATATTTTGAGTTCGCGGGGTAGGTTATGGAAAGGAAAGGTATTAGCACCCTTTCTATCCGTAGTTATCTACGGGCTATTAGTTTCTAGCTCACCTTTGAAAATTCTTTTTTGGTGTAAGTGTATTTGAAAATATTTTTGAAAAGATACCTAAGTACGGCGAACTTTGTAATGTTTCTCGTATTGTTGAGAACGTAGGCAAAGTGTTTTGTCTTTGAAAATATTTTAGATAAGAGTTTGTGTATGTGTGAAAAATTATTTGTTTGTTTTTGTGAGCAATCAACTATAAGCGGTCTACCTACTCGAAAGATCTTTGTTCTTTTCCTCTTTTCCTTTAGGCAATACTATCCTACTATTAGTCAGTAGGTAGCCCTATCGTTGGATATTTTGAGGGACAAGCGAGGGTCATCGCACAGTCACGAAGGCAGCTCGTAAGATATTTTAGCAATTATCCTAAGGTACAGGATCTTTTACCTAGGCAATGTCAAAAGGGTCATCGAGGGACTTATGATCTTATAACCAAAGGGTCACTGCTAAAATCTCTTACGTTCGAGAGGCGTGGCTGTTTATTCCGAAGGCAATAAGTGGAGGTACCTTAGAGATGCACGTGTGCGAGTGTATTGTGTTTCAATTATTTGTCTTTGGTGTTAGGTTTTCTAGCATTTGTTTTTAAGTCTTTCCATACAAGCCTATTAGCATACATCTACGCTATTACATCGCTTCGGGATAGGGGAATTACAAACCATAAATGGGGAAAAAAATAAATGTCCTAAATTAAGCTATTACAACCCTTTGTACAGTTACATAATAATTGTGAAAACAATAATGTGAATAAATAAATGCACAGAGAAGAGAAAGCCCTAAAAATTTCTAATTGATAAAAAGAAATATTTTTTTTTGTTTTTGTTTAGGAAAAATAATAATTAAATTAACGGAAACCTAATTCTAATTAATTACTTAATTAATTAAAAAAGTTGATTAAATAATTAATCAAAATTAATTTAATTAATGAAAACCAAATCTAATATTTTTTGTGAATTTATGATTTTTTGACTAAAAAAGAAAAAAATTAATTAAAAAAAGAAAAATGTAATTTAAGCAAAAATAAAATAAAAAAATAAGAAAAGGTAATGGGTTTCATTCCAACAAGCAAATAGGATGGGTGCAAAATCAGAAAATGTTAGGCCCAATAAGAATTGAACCCAATAGCTGCACGTGATTCAATGCATCCAGATCCATGCGCCTCATGATATGCCTGCTGATGCAGGGGCGTTGAATTTGAAGTCATGGAAATCAGATGGTCAGGGTGTGAGACGTTCGGTATGCGCGTGAGGTATTTTGTACTGGATCTGCAAAACAAATGTTAAGAAAAATAAAAATGTTCCCTGCTTGGGTCGAACCCAGGACCTAGCAGGGATATGTCTTAAGGGGTGTGCTTGCTACCACTAGGCTATGCTGTTCATTTGTTATATGACACAAATTAACAAATATAATATAAAGTCGGTCATATTTTCAAATTTCAAACACGCGCGTCCAGGTAGATTTGAATGGGAGAATTAGAACATTTCTTTTTCCTGTGTAAGCCTTGCCGGAGTCAAACTCCAGTCGTCTTCTCCGACCAAACAAAATTCAAAACCTACGAAAACGTTAGATTCATGACCGACTAAGAGGCCTATCCTATGTAAAATCATGCCCTGAGTTCAAATCTAGCCTTAGTTTGGCCTGAATCATCATGTACAGGGAGATATAACCAAAATGTCGCAAGTTGCCCTTACAATGATACTTTCTGATTCTTGCATTGAAATTCAAAAGAAATGGTTCTAAAATATTCCAAACATTAGTATGAACATGCATGAATACTTATAAACAATTTGTAACGTGAGAATTAAAAGTTTGTGATTGAGAGATTTTACCCAACCAGAGCAACTTGGTCTGTGTGTTTTAGGGTGCTTCGAGCTTTGGGAAGGGCTGCAACGAGTTCCTGGGAGCTTCAGGGAGACGAATATGTGGTTGGTTTTGATCGAGGATGGCTAGAAGGTTGATTTTCAAATTTTACAAATGGGATATTTTTGTGAATTTGAAGAGCTTATGTGATGCAACATATGCCTCCCTTTGAGCTTGCATTGTGGTGTTTTATATAAAGGGAGGAGTGAGGTGAACAAACATGGAAAGAATCAGACCATAAACCATGGTTTTAAACCAAAAATCAAAATTTGAAAAATGACCATATTTTAGATACTGTTGCCATCTTTGGATATGCAACGACCTAGACAGGTTCTATGTGTCTTGCACGAAATATTGGGCCTCATAATTGATCAAGTCAAGCTCATATGCACTAGCCCATGATTTCTTGTGATTTTATTTAATTTATTTGATTTTAAATTAAATAAAATCAAGATAAATATGAATAAAAATCAAATCCATTTATAAATGGATTTAGAGGTCTTCTAAGATGTTATGAACATGTTTGAACATAAAAACTAGGCTCATAGGTCCAAAATTTCAATCTTGCTCAATTTGCACTTCATGAATTTCTTCAAAATTCCCCAACTTGTGCAACTCAGAACTTACTCAATTTTCGTTTGTTGAAGATTATATTAGACTTTTTGGAAATATCAATATGTCCTCTATAATCTCTATGTTTATCATTTTTGCTTTTGAAGACATTATCTTGATGTAAGTTTCCTTGACAAAAAGTGTCTTTTGTTGACTTTTGAAAAATGACCTATATTGTATGAGCTCATATCTTTCAAATGAAGCATTTTTTGGACTTGAGTACAAAACAATTTATAGAGAATCGAATTTTCTTCAAAATGAGATTTGGTTGGGGAAAAGTTGATGAAGCATGTGAAAGTTATGCCTGGTCAAAGTTCAATTAACTTCTCCTAAGGAAACCCTAATTTGAAAATTCTTGACTTTTGATGATTTGAGGGCTTTCCTTGGGAAATCTTGAACAAACCTTTATCAAATTATGGATATCACTTCAAAATGTTGATGTTGACTAAAAATCTTGAAGTTTGACTATATGTTGACTATAGTTGACTTTTTGACCAATACAGTTGACTTTCACTCATCTGAGTCATTGACTGAGCAAACTTGTGATGTACAGCTTGAAACTTGACATGGACCTTATTGAGGACCTACGAAGAACCATGGAAGCCACTTAGGACCTTTACAAACCAAATTTCCTTGAGAAACTCCAAACCCTAGTTGTAGGCCTTTGGTTTAGGAGGTGCATCTTGACTAGTCATCCCTTGAGATTTTTGAATATTTGAAGAGCCTTGAAAGAATGTCTTGAAGAAAAATGGGAGGGGGATTTTTAGGGTACATCAACTGCCCCTGTTAAATCTTCTTAAACCTAAAGAGTTAGATTGGCATGTTCATTATTCATGACTTGAAGGTAGAAGATGATTGAACACTTAAGTGCCCAGAAATTTGCACTCGCCTGTGCAAGAAGTGACGTTGTTGGTCAATTATATCGGGACGGGCTTATAGATTCCATTTGGAGAGGTGACAGAGATTCGTCGGAGATGGGCTTATAGATGCCATCAAACTTAATTGTTAACTTTGACTGGAAGAAGAATTAGAATAAATCTTTGGGCGACATAAACCGAACCAGTAGATGTCCTTAATTGTCTTTGACTAGATAAGATTCAGAATAAATCTTAGGGTTGATTTAACTGAACCAGAGAAAGTTTCTATTGGAAACAAATCAGGATAAATCATTGGTCGATTTAAACTGAACCAACAGAGGTCTTGAATTGTCTTTAACTGGATAAGAATCAGAAAAATCTTAGGTTCAATTTAACTAAACCAGAGAAAGTGTCTATTGGAAACGAATCAGGATAAATCATTGGTCAATTTAAACTGCACCAACATAGGTCTTGAATTGTATTTAACTGGATATGAATCATAGAAATCTTAGGGTCGATTTAACTGAACCAGAGAAAGTATCTACCAAAAATGAATCAGGATAGATCGTTGGTCGATTTAAACTGAACCAGCAGAGGTCTCAAATTTTCTTTAACTGGATAAGAATCAGAAAAATCTTAGGGTCGATTTAACTGAACCAGAGAAAGTATCTACCAGAAACGAATCAGGATAAATCATTGGTCGATTAAAACTAAATTAGATGATGTCTGTATTTGAGAATGACCTTATGAGGAAAATGATGAAATAGTTCTTCGTCAGGTGTAGCCTTTTAGAAGACAGTCAGGTCATTAATGATGTTTGTTGATTGATCTTTCCTGAAAAGGTAAAGCGTTAGCTATATGCAATGTCATGATGTATGAAATGAATTGCCCAATGATGTTCTCAAAATGAATGAGATTATGTTATATGTGTTTTGTATGCATATGTTATGCTATTTGTAAATGATGTATGAATATGACATGTTATTGAAGTGCATTTGTAAATTCGAGCAGCATCTTTGTCTGTGGAAAAATAAATGCATGACTATTACTGGAGATGAAGAGTATGTATATCTTCTATCTTCCGGGGATTGTTTCCGTTGGTGAATCATGTTTTCTATTTTCAGAATACTCTGCTGGGGAATATTGATTTCTGCTTTTGCTTGAGGAAACTCTATTGGATAATGTTAATTCCTGCTTGGGGAGAAGAGTTCAAGAACATTGGTTGTTAATTGATCTACTGGGGAGTTTATACCCTGACTGGGGATAGAAGAGATGGATAACCTTCCCGCTTGTCTGGGGAAGTTTAGATTCAGTAGAAACTCTCTGGGGATAATGGCAACTTCACTGGGAGAGGATTTTAGCCGATGATTTATGGTAAAAGTATACTCAAGCCGGGGAGTGTCAGAATAAATCTATGCCTTGATTGTATCTGAAGATGTATTGAATAGGTATCCGAATGATATCCATATCTAGACTTTATCTGAACCATATTTGAAAGGTGTACCGAATGAGTATCAGAATGAATCTGTATTTTGATTGTATCTGCACTTCATCTAGAAGTGGATATGGAATGAGTGTCAGAATGAATCTATATTTAGACGGTATCTGAAATGTATCTAGAAATGGATATGGAATGAGTGTCAGAATGAATCTATATCTAGATTGTATCTGAACTGTTTCTAGAAGATATAATTTGTTGGAAGAATAAACCCTATCAAAGGAAGTCTAGACTCCACTGGGGAAATAAACCTTGTTGATGGAGGAATACCCTGCTGAGGAAATACCTTTGTTGAGGAAATGAACTATGTTGGAGAGTAGAGACATGTAGGGGGTTTCGCAATCTCGGAGGAATAAGCTCAGCTGGGGAAGAGAAACTCCATGAACTGTACTGATTAGAACTCCGTAGGTTGGTGATATTTCTGGGGATAAAATCATACTCCTTTATTAACCAGAGTGATCTGCCGTGGTAATTACGGGGAATGTATGAACTTGTGAAGATTTCTATGTGGGGGATTTGTGGATGGCTCAAACATTATCCCAACTCCTAGAGTCTTGAGTAAACATTTATTCCTATTTTTTATGCATTTGTTAACAATCAATTGTATTCATATGCATATGCTCATTCAATTTTAGTCATCAAATAATTTGCAAACAAAACAGAAAAAGCAAAATAGAATTTGGCTTTGAAATTGTAGTTCATTGATAGTTTTGCCTATAAACAGAAGATTTTTGTACAAAGAGACGGAAATCCTAGTAAGAGGAAGTCGTCGAAGAAAATATTTATAAAGTGAAAACATATAGCTATGTGAGAATAATATCGTCGAGTTCCAACTCTGTTATTGCCCATATGTCTTCAAGCATCTCATCCCTTGATGTCGGAAGAAAGTGAGTGAATTGATTTGTATTGTTTGAACTTTGACTTCAATAATAAAGCTCGTTGTAGTGATCCAATGAGGACATAGTCATACACTTTAATACCTTATTTTTTCCTGGACTGCCCTTTCGGGTTTTCAGTCCACCAGGATACCCTTTTTTGCCCAAGCCTCCTTTTCAGGTTTTCGACTTGCCGGGTGTACAATCTTTTCATATATATATCCCTGATTTTTGCCTGAACCCTTTTGATTCACCAGGATTCCCTTATTTTTGCCTAGGCCAGCCAACCTAGTGGGTCATTTTTAAGCGTAGTATCTTTTGACTGTGTCTGCATTCATAGGGTGCGAGAAATCTTCACCGTTCATGATGGTCAGTATCATGGCTCCACCAGAAAATATCTTTTTGATTACAAACGGTCCTTCATAGGTAGGAGTCTATTTGCCCATGGGATCACCTTGAGGGAGGATAATGTGATTTATTACTAACTCACCAGCCTGATATACCTGATTCTTGATCTTCTTATTGAATGCCTTGATCATGCGTTTCTGATACACCTGTCCGTGATAGACATCTGCCAGCCTCTTCTCATCAATTAGATTTAACTGATCTAACCTGGTCTGAACCCACTCGTCTTCACCCAATTATGCATCTTTTATGATCCTTAGAGAAGGAATATGAACTTCTACAGGTAGGAAAACTTCCACACTATAGACCAGAGAGAAAGGGGTTGCCCTAGTGGATGTTCTTGCCAAAGTGCGGTATCCGTGAAGAGCGAGTGGTAACATATCATTCCAATATTTATATGTCATAATCATCTTCTGTATGATCTTATTTATGTTCTTATTGGTGGCTTTCACTATGCCATTCATCTTAGGTCGATACGGATAAGAGTCGTGATGCTTGATCTTGAACTGCGTGCAAAGTTCAGTGATCATTGTGTTATTGAGATTGGTACCATTGTCTATGATAATCCTCTCAGGGATGCCATACTGACAGATAAGGTTGTGCTTAATGAAAAGGGAGACCATATTCTTAGTAACAGAGGCAAATGAGTCTGCTTAAACCTATTTTGTAAAGTAATCAATGGCAAAGAGGATGAAGCAGTATCCGTTAGATGTTGTGGGCTTAATTTCTCCAATCATATCAATGCCCCACATTGCTAATGGCCAAGGTGCCATCATGACATTCAATGGTAATGGAGGCACATGAACTTTACTGGCATAGATTTGACACTTATGACAAGTTCTTGAGTGATGGTGACAGTCAGTTCCATAGTCGACCAATAGTAACCATCCTTTAAGATCCTTTTAGCCATAATGTGTCCACTGGAATGAGTACCTAAGACACCTTCGTGCATATCCTGCATAATCTCTCATGCTTCCTTCTTGTCCATATAATGAAGTAGGATTGAATCATTATTGCGTTTGTATAGAACTCAATTTCTTAAGAAGAATTTACCTGAGAACCTTCGCAAGAATTTCTTTTCATTTATGGATGTCCCCTTAGGGTATTCTTGAATTTCAAGGTACCTTTTCACCTCGTGAAACCAAGGTTTCTCTCTACTCCATCAGTGTCAATTTCACAATAGTGTGCAGGTTTGTCAAATCTTTCAATGGCAATTCTGGGAGCCCCATTGTCCCATCTGAACTTGAACAGGGATAACATGGTAGCCAGAGCATCCGCCAGCTGATTCTCTTCTCTGGGTATGTGCTCAAAGGTAATCTCCTCGAAATACGGGATCAGGGTTAATACATGCTCTTTATAAGGAATGAGATTCGGGTGCTTCGTATCACAATCTCCCTTAACCTGACTGATTACCAAAGCTGAATCCTCGTATACGTTTAAGAATTTGATTCTTAGGTCAATATCGGTCCTAAGACCCATGATGCACGCTTCATATTCTGCCATATTGTTGGTGCAATCAAAGCAAAGTCTGGCAGTAAAAGGTGTATGGAAACCTTCGGGAGAAATGATCACAACACTGATTCCGTTTCCAAGTGAATTAGAAGCTCCATAAAAAACCATAGTCCATCAAGATCCTAGTCCAGGTCCTTCATGCAGTCCAGATTCTTCATAATCTTTTACTTTCATAATTTTCTCGCTTGGGAATTCAAAATTCATAGACTGATAGTCATCTACATCTTGATGTGCCAAATAGTCTTCCACTACACTTCCTTAGATGGCTCTTTGAGTGGTGTACTGGATGTCATATTCTGTTAAGACCATCTGCCATCAGGCTGTTCTTTTAAAGAGAGTTGGCTTCTCGAATATGTACTTGATGGGATCCATTTTAGAGATCAACAAAGTAGTATGGGTCAATATATACTATCTTAGTCTGCAAGTAGCCCATGCCAAAGCGCAACAAGTTTTCTCAAGCAATGAATATCTTGTTTCATATTCGGTAAACGTTTTGCTAAGGTAGTATATTACATGCTCTTTTAGACCAAACTCGTCATGCTGCCCCAGTACACACCCCATCGCATTCTCTAGCACTGTTAAGTACATGATTAGAGGTCGTCCTTCAACTGGTGGCATTAAAATAGGAGGTTCTTGTAGGTACTCCTTAATTTTATCAAAGTCTATTTGACAGTCGTGAATCCATTTTACTACTTGATTTTCTTCAACAACTTGAAGATTGGCTCACAAGTAGTAGTTAGATGAGAAATGAAACGGGAAATATAATTCAATTGTCCTAAGAAACCTTTGACCTCCTTCTTGGTACGAGGAGATGGCATCTCTTGGATGGATTTGACTTTTACTGGATCAACCTCAATACCTTTACCATTGACGACGAAGCCCGGGAGTTTACCAGATCTCACCCAAATGTGCACATGTTCGGATTTAGCCTCAATTTATACTTCCTCAGTCTTTCAAACAGTTTGTGCAGGTGATCAAGATGCTCTTCTTTAGTTTGCGACATGACTATCATATCATCAACATAGACCTCTATCTCGTGGTGAATCATATCATGAAATAAGGCTACCATGGCATGCTGATAGGTTTCCCCGGTGTTCTTCAATCCAAAAGGCATAACCTTATAACAGAAAGTGCCCGTTTTGTGTGACGAAGGTAGTTTTCTCCATGTCTTCGGATGCCATTTTGATCTGATTATAACCTGAGAAGCCATCTGTAATACAATGGGAGAACTGACTTGGGTGTTTTGTGTTTGATCACAATTGTTTTGGATAGCATGAGTCGCTACCGACTTTTCTTTTATCCAATAAAGGAAAGGGTGAAAAGAACAAGAAAGAACTTTTGAGAATTTTCTTGAGTTCAGAGGGTAGGTTATGAAAAGGGAAGGTGTTAGCACCCTTTTCATCCGTAGTTATCTACGGGCTCTTAGTTTCTAGCTCACTTTGAAAATTCTTTGTTTGAAATGTGTTTGTGATTTTTCTTTGAAAGTATTTTAGAAAAGTGCCTTTGTTTATGCCAACTTTGTAATGATTCTCGTCTCTATAAGAATGCATACAAAGTGTTGACTTTGGAAAATGTTTCATTTGAAAGTGTTGGTGTGTTTGAAATGATGTTGTTTTGAAAATGGTTGTGAGCAAGAAACTACGAGCGTTCTACCTACTCGAAAAGTCTTAGTTCTTTTCCTCCTCCTTTAGATATTTCTATCTTTCCATTGGTTTATAAGAAGCCCTATCATTGGATGTGAAGGGATGGGTGTGGGTCGTCGTATAGTCATAGAAGGAAACATTGTAGGATACCTTAGAAATTTATCGTAAGGGTCTAAGATCGTTTACCAAAAGCAACATCGAAGGGTCATCGAGGGACTACGATCTTGTATTCGAGGGTCATTCATAATGTATCCCACGTTCGAGGGACATGACTAGTTTTCTCAAGGCAACAAGTGTGGATTACCCTAGAGGTGCGCACGTGTGAGTGTATTAATTTCATGCATTTTTTTTCTTGAATTAGGGTTGTCTAACGGTTGATTTTATCTTTCCATACACACCCTAATTACTAACAATTATATTGAAAACGGAAAATTGCGGAATTTTAAAGTTCTACGCTATTACATCTTTTTTGGGGATGAGGATACAAGTTTATGAATGAGGGATGAAAGCAATAAAATTCTAATTATAATATTAAACCAATATTGAATACTGAATGTCAATAAAAATATAAAGGAATATAAAGATAATGTAAAAAAGAAAAAAATTGGTTTAAGAAATTTTTTATGTATTGACACACGAGCTTATGCATTGATACGAAAATTTTATGTGTTGATGCATGCATTGGCTCATACTGCTTTCTATTGGCTCATATCATCTCTTTTCCCTTGGAAATAAAAATCAATTCAGTATGAGTCGACACATAAGAGTTTTTTATCGACTCATACTGCTTTGTATTGGCTCATATCATCTATTTGCCCTTGGAAATCAAATCCAATTCAGTATACCTCGACACATAAGGGTTTTGTATTGACTCATACTGCTTCGTATCGACACATACGCATTTTGTATCGACTAATAACCTGTTTTTTACACAATATGTGTTGACTCATAGTGTTTTGTATCGACTCATTATGCTGTTTTTTACTTTTATCAGTATTCTGCTACATGTAAAAGTTAGTTCTCACACATGGTTAGTAAAAATGAAAATAAAGCATATGGTTAGCTTCAAGGAAATGATATCTACATTGTATCTTCAAAAATGAATCACTAATGATGTTTGAAATGAAGAGCTCAATGTCAAGAAGACTTACCTTGAAACTGAAATTTGTGCTTTGAGCTTGAGTTGGAGAAATCAAGTTACAAGTCATTGTTTTTGAGTTTTGAAAATAGTGATGTTATAGAAGTTGTTCTTGAGTTTGAAAAACTTCTATATGATTTATGTGGAGTGTTTGTATGGTTTGTTTTGACAAAACTTACAAGGTGTGAGAGGTTCAAAGGGTTTGTACTTCAAAGCTCAAAGATGGAAGTTTTTGTGGACAGTTCCGGTTTTTAGAGTATCAAGGGGGTTTGAGGATTTTTCAATACACAAGAATCTCTCTATTTTTCTGACCTCTTTCTCTTGTAAATGCTCCCTTTATTTATAGCCAATAGGTTTGGGAAAAAGAGCTGATTAGGTTTTCAAGACAACATGTTATGGTTTGGTTGGATTGTAAATATCCAACTATGTCAATTCTCCATAGTCCCAAGATGAAGTTGCAAAGTTACTGGTATAGATGGGCTACTTTCCATGATTTATGGTGGAGTAAAATCAGAAGTAAATAAGGTATAAACTCAAGACAAGTTTTATACCAACAAGCTTTCTTTTCAAGAATAACAACGATAAATTTTTACCTTAAATGGCAAGTTATTTCGATAATGGCTTGTATCTCTTGGGTAATGGTTCAAGCTTTTGTGTGAACATTAAATTATGGAGAGATTTGCAATTAAGAAGGCCTACAACATAAGATTATGCAACATAACATGTAGATTGGATCATGTGTTCTTCACCAAAAATACTTGCAATTCAAGAATGGATGCCCAACTTCAGGCCCTCGAATCTCCTAGCTCAAGTATGATAACTTCATTCTCTTGGATGTTTTAGGAAGCTTGAGACATCCTCTACAAATTTTATGTTGGACATTTTGACTAAATCATCTTGGAACTATGTGAAAAAATGCAAAGAAGTTGGGATAAAATCCTGACCAAAATCTGTTGAAAATTTCTCTAAATGTTAAATGAAAATGCCTAGACTTCATGAATTTATAACTCCAAATCCAAGAACTTCTAGGACTTGATCAGCAAATCAAAGTTGTAGATATCATCAAGATCTACAACTTTCATTTTGAAATTTTTCTTTGAATCATCTTGCATCTTGGCGAAAGAATGGCATGAAGTAATAAATTATCATGTATACAAACACTTAGAAAATTTTCTAAGTCTTGAAAAGTTTGACTTTTCACATTGATTTTTGACCTTCTTGGTTTCTTGATGATCAAGCTTCAAATTTTTTAATGTCTTGATGAATTGTGATCTTTGAAATTTAATGTTGACCAAAAAGTCAAAGTTTGACTTTTGGTGTATCAGTTGACTTTTCAATAGTTGACCAAATTTCAACTATCAATCCACTGATCTTGAGAAATGATTTAAGCCATGGAATAGGGTCAAAAAGTTATGTTTGAATATTTGAGATTATGCTTCAATCCATTAGGTCCTGTATTAGGTCAAAAAGTCAATGATAAGTCTTTCTTAGTCAAAACCTTAATTTGTGGTCTCATTGTTTCAGAATGATTTTGTCTGATCAATTCTTGAGAATCCTTGAGTATTGGATATACTTTGTGAGGAATGTATTGAAAAAGAGTGGGAAAATATTGAGGTACAACAACTGCCCCTATTCAATCTTCTTAAACCTTAAGAGTTAGATTGGCAGATTCGCCGTTCGTGACTTAAAGGTTGAAGATGATTGAACACTAGAGTGCCCAGAAATTTGCACTCGACTATGTGTTAGTTGATCATGACGCGAGAATAGGCTTAAAGATGCCATTTGGATAAGTGATGAAGAGTTGTCGGAGATGGGCTTGTAGATGGCATCCAAAGTAAATGTTGATAGAGATTGGGAGAAGTACTAGAATACATATTTGGTTGATTTAATCTGAATGATATGCTTGAGTGGACTCGTGTTAAGCTATGTCTGGAAATGTATTAGAAGGAATTCGTGTGAGATTGCATCAGGATGAACCCTGTGTGAAACTGTATCTAGAAATTTATGAGAAGGAGCCTGGGTAGGGTTGCTTCGGGATGAATTAGTGTGAAACTTCATCTGGAAATATATGAGAACGAGCCTGGGTAGGGCTTCTTCAAGATGAGTCTGTGTGAAACTTCATATGGAAAATTATGAGAAAGAGCCTGGGTAGGGCTTCTTCGGGATGAGTCCATGTGAAACTTCATATGAAAACTTATGAGAAGGAGCCTGGGTAGGGGTACTTTGGGATGAGTCTATGTGAAACTTCATTTGGAAATTCATGAGAAGGAGCCTGGGTAGGGTTGCTTCAGGATGAGTCTGTGTGAAACTTCATCTGAAAATATATGAGAATGAGCTTGGGTAGGGCTTCTTCGGGATGAGTCCGTGTGAAATTCATCTGGATATATATGAGAAGGAGCATGGGTAGGGCTTCTTCGGGATGAGTCCGTGTGAAACTTCATCTGGAAATATATGAGAAGGAGCCTGGGTAGGGCTACTTCAGGATGAGTCCGTGTGAAACTTCATCTGGAAATATATGAGAAGGAGCCTGGATAGGGCTTCTTTGGGATGAGTCCGTGTGAAACTTCATTTGGAAATATATGAGAATGAGCCTGGGTAGGGCTGCTTCGGGATGAGTCTGTATGAAACTTCTTCTAGAAATATATGAGAAGGAGCCTTGGTAGGGCTGCTTCGGGATGAGTCCGTGTGAAACTTCATCTGGAAACATATGAGAAGGAGACTGGGTAGGGCTTCTTTGGGATGAGTCTGTATGAAACTTCATCTAGAAATATATGAGAAGGAGCCTGGGTAGGGCTGCTTCGGGATGAGTCCGTGTGAAACTTCATTTGGAAATATATGAGAAGGAGCCTGGGTAGGGCCGCTTCGGGATGAGTCCGTGTGAAATTGCATCTGGAAATTAGAAGGAACCCGTGTAAGATTGCTTCATGATGAGCCTGTGTGAAGCTGCATCTGGAAATTGGAAGGAACCCGTGTAAGATTGCTTCAGCTGGTCGTGTAGGTAGTTGCTATGTCTTATTTCAGGAACTAATCTTGGACCTGTTGAAAATTGTTGATGATAATTATCTATTGATTGATCTTTCCTCTAAAGGAAAAGAGTTAGCTATATGAAATGCATTGAGTAATGATATTCTCAATATAAATGAGATTGTACTATATGCGTTTTATATGCACATGTTATGATGTACGAACATGAAATGTTACTGAAGTGCATCTTTGTCCGGGAAAATAAATCCTTGACAAATGCTAGGGAGTTTTGGGAAGTTAAATCCCATATCACTGTTGAGGATGAAGAGTATGTGTATGTTCAAACTTTGTTTAGAGTGTTTTCGCTGGGGATTCCTGCTTTGTTGTTTGAGGAGAATTCTGCTGGGGAACATTGACTTTTCTTGAGAAAGATCTACGGGGAGTGTTGATTTCTGCTTCGGGAATAGAGTTCAGGAGTTTTAGTTGTCCATTGCTCTACTGGGGAGTTACTTCTTGACTGAGGAGAATAAAAGTTAGTTGTTATCTGGTCGAAATCCAGGCATCGCAACATCTTGTTGGGGATAATATCGACTTTGTTGGTGACAAGGGGTGTTCTATGAGTGATGTGTAGTAGTCTGAGGAAAAGACTCAAGCTAGGGAGATTGTAATCTGTTAGGGAAATAAACCCTGTTGAGGAAAGTATTATGACGATCTTACTGGGGAAATGAATTCGTCTGGGGAAGAATTTTTACAAAGTTTCTTTTCCAGTTTTGGAAGACCAAACTCGGCCGGGGAATGTCAGAATAAATCCAAACCTTGATTGTATCTGAGGATGTATTGAATGAGTATTAGAATGACATTCATATCTGGATCGTATATGAACTGTATCTGCAGGATCGTCTGGAATGAATGTCAGAATAAATCTGTATTTAGATTGTATCTGCATTGTATCTAGAAGATGATAAACTGCCGGCAATTTCCATCAGTTTGGAAACTGGAGTGATGTGTGCGTTCGTTGGGAGAAGATCAAACTCCTCTATCTGCTGGTGAATTTGACTATGTCATCTGCTGAACGATGCCCCACTTTTGTTTGAAGATGTTTTGGCGCTTGTCAGAGATAACCTTGTGGGGGGATTGTACCCTTATCCATGAAGACTATTCTGTGGGGATAACCTTATAGAGGTGGCTCTGGCGAATTCACTGGGGATCACTTTATGAAAGGGACTTTGTAGGGATTTGTCACTGTCCATAGTAGTAAGTATTACTTCCAGAAAATGTTTTCTTCATCATACGCGACCCTTTACTTGAATTCATGTTCAATTCCGTAAGTGATTCCAGTGGAGAACTGCCCATGGCTATTCAGGACTTTATGAGAGATTTCATGGAATTTTGACTTGACTGCCACTGATGAGTTGGACAATAACCTGTCACGCCCCCTTGATTATGGGATATTTGTCATTGGAAGTGTCTTCCCATTTGAAGTGATTCCGTTTCTTGAGAGAATTTCCGTTCATTGGATATTCGCCATGTGAATTTCTCTGTTGTCAAACAATTAGCTATATGCAAACAACAATATTCAAATAATGCAAAGTTTATGTTTGTCTTGAAGTTTTGAAAATGCATTTTTAGCATATAAAATAATTTTGTAAGAATATGAATTCGACTCCGGATTTACAGTAAGCCTTATAGGAGTCAGGATACCTTTTGTAAAAATATGCTTTCGAACTAAATTATGCTTCAATTAGGACTTTTAAAGGGTTGTAACGTGGCCAGCTTCACGGTTTAAGAAACAAAGGATAAGGCTTAAAGTTTATTTGTACCCAACCCATTTTCTATGATGTTCTCCAGTCCTATACTCAGTTAATTACGTGTTTAGATTCCAATTGAATCTAGAATGATATTTTGGTGATGGTTTGGATACTTAAAGTTTATTTGAAAAGGCCGTCATATTTGCAACATTTTTCTGTTGTAGAGGATTTGTAGCGACATCTTTTTGATTTATTATCCCTAATTTTTGCCTGACTGTTTTTTTTGTTTTGAGACTACAGTCAGCGGGATGCCCCAGTTTTTGTTAAGTATCCTTATAGGTTTTGACTCAGTGGGCTTTTTCTTTTGAGAGATAACGACTACCTATTTTACATGGAACTATCACCGTATTTTGATTCAGAAGGATGTTTTTGATGTCATTCGTTGTATACAAAGTGAAATCTTGCGACTGAAAGCGCATTTGAATTAACTGAGAAACTACCCTGCCCCATGTTATGATTAAAGGTTTCAATTTGCACGGAAAAGAAAACTTCTACTTCTTTGGCTCAAAGGGGTTAAATAGGGATTATCTTCCTTATAACTCCACTGTTTAGGAATTGAAAGAACGCCTGTACATCGTCAGCAAGGTCTATCTAAAAGCATATTGTATGAGATTATGGTATTGTTTTCGTCATCCTCCCTCTAAAGGCTTACAACTTTTAACGAGGGTTGAATATCATAAATGGGAGAAAAAAGCACAGTTTAAATATAGTGAAAACGAATGGATTAATTCAAGACAAACATATGCAATACATTAGTGATAATAACCAAAGTCTATCATAAAGGTAAGTGTTTAAACGAACAAAGAAATTACAATTGAAAATTCAAATGAACAAAAATTTCTCCGCCTAAACATTGTCACTTAAGATGATGTGCCTTTGAAGGATGACAGAAAAATTCAGTTGACCATCTTGTGTAAATTCCAAAACTCCTTTGTCGATCAGGTCTTGAATTTTGTTCTTCAATGCCCAATAGTGGTTAGTGTCGTGCCCACGACTGTTGGAATGGTACACACATATTTCACTATGTTTGTAGTGGGGAGAAGAAGTATTAGGTTTTTGAGGAGGCTCCCTTAATACAACCAGCTTGGTTTCCAACACATGGTGCAATGCTTGAGCCAAGGGCATGTTGATCTTAGTAAATTTTATTTTGGGCATATCTTGCTTACACTGACTATTTTGTCATTGTTAGAGAGGTCATTGTTGGACTCGCGTTGTAGTAGCCATTTTGAAAGGTGTTCTCCCGACCAAACCAACTTCTTGTCTCATTGGAGGCTGATTAATAACTTGATCCTCAGCCTCGACTGATTATTTCATACGGTTTCATACGTCTTGATGAAGCTTGATGACGAGGGCTCTCAACTCTTCTTGTCCCCGAGCTATGTTTTGGATAAGAGCCATCTGTCCCAGCATCTGGATTCTCATCGTCGCTATCTCGGCTTGCAATTGTCTTATCTGGCCCTCCTTGTCAACTCCAAGATTGTTATTGGTCATGCTCTCAATGAGAAGTGATTTCACTTCTTCTTGCCCCTTGGATAGATTTAGGAACAACTCTTGAAGCTGATCATTTTGGTTCTGAAGATCTTGGACAGTCTGCTCGAGAGCCATTTTTACTGAAATAAATAGTAAGCGGATGAGGAAACCTGTATGGGGAAAAATTATCATGATATGATGCATGGTATGTGGATGCAATGTTTTCAGGGATATCACGCGGTAAACACAAGAAGATGTTAGAAGTTGAATTTTGACTATAACTTTGATTGGAGAACTTCGTATTGTTGAACGTCCTTCTACGAGAATCAAGCTCACCATGTCAAGTGGGTCATAACCCTTGACTCTTTGGATTTTTAACAACATTTGGCTAGAGAAAAATAAATCCTCTTTCCCCTTGATAGACGTATGATTCAATATAACCCTGCATCACAAACCCTTGAGACCCTTGAAATGGTTATTGAAAATGCTATGGTATGATGTCATGATGTTATGTACATTTACAAGCAAAGCAAAAAAATCCTTAGGTTTAGGCTTGCATGGGGTTTATAGGTAAGTACCCTCTTAAAGTTTAGTTGGTTTAACCTGTCCTAATAAAAGTAACAGGGTTCTAGGGAATCTCAATATCACTAATCTTTCTTCATCGGGCATTTTTTTAGCGCAAGCCTCTTTATTGATGACCTAAATATCCCGAAAGTCCGATCTCAATGAGCATAGCATCGAGTATCAACAAACTTTGGACTGCACCAAAGCCGGCTATCTCACTACTTCCTAATGACCAAGTTGTTCAATTAAAAGTTCTACGGTTAGTTACTGCTTCATGACACCACACAGCGGCCTCGTATTCTCCTTGACTGGACTCAAGGGCTACCGGTACCAATAAATGTGTCACACTAACGTAGCCATCACTTCAACCATGTCGGTATACCTTGCACAGTATCTACGATCTATTGTTACTTACCTAATAATGTTCCCCAATCTGGGTAGAGGATCAATACAAAACCCAAACAAAGACCCAAAATGTAAAGCAAACAAGTCAAACAATGAAAGCTTTTAAAGGTGATCTTGTCTCTAAGGTAACCCCACTTTTAAGTATTCCCTAACAAAGTCGCTAGTTTTGTAATACGGTGGGAGAACTAACTTTGGTGTTTTATGTTTGATCGTAATTGTTGCGGATAGCAAGAGTCGCCACCGACTTTTCTTTTATCTAATAAAGGAAAGGGTGAAAAGAACAACAAAGACATTTTGAGAATTTTCTTGAGTTCGGGGGGTAGGTTATGAAAAGGGAAGGTGTTAGCACCCATTTCATACGTAGTTATCTACGGGCTCTTAGTTGCTAGCTCACTTTGAAAATGCTTTATTTGAAATGTGTTTGTGATTTTTTTGAAATTATTTTTGAAAAGTGCCTTTGTTTAGGAGAACTTTGTAATGATTCTCGTCTCTATAAGAATGCATACAAAGTGTTAACTTTTGAAAATGTTTTATTTGAAAGTGTTGGTGTGTTTGAAATGATGTTTTTTTGAAAATGGTTATGAGCAAGCAACTACGAGCGTTCTACCTACTCTAAAAGTCTTAGTTCTTTTCCTCCTCCTTTAGATATTTCTATCTTACCATTGGTTGATAAGAAGCCCTATCATTGGATGTGAAGGGACGGGCGTGGGTCGTCGTACAGTCATAAAAGGCAACATTGTGGGGTACCTTAGTAATTTGTCATAAGGGTCTAAGATCGTTTATCGAAAGCAACATTGAAGGGTCATCGAGGGACTACGATCTTGTATTTAAGGGTCATTGCTAAAGTATCCCACGTTCGAGGGACGTGACTATTTTTCTCAAGGAAACAAATGTGGATTACCCTAGAGGTGCGTGTGTGTGTGAGTGTATTGATTTCATGCATTTTTGTCTTAAATTAGGGTTGTCTAACTGTTGACTTTATCTTTCCATACACACCCTAATTACTAACAATTATATTGAAAGCCGTAAATTGCAGAATTTTAAAGTTCTATGCTATTACATATTTTTTGGGGATAGGGATACAAGTTTATGAATGGGGGATGAAAGCAATAAAATTATAATTATACTATTACAAACATATTGAATATTGAATGATAATAAAAATATAGAGGAATATAAAGATAATGTAAAAAAGAAAAAATTGGTTTAAGAAAATTTTTATGTATTGACACATGAGCTTATGCATTGATACGAAAATTTTATGGGTTGACGCATGCATTGGCTCATACTACTTTATATTGGATCATATCATATCTTTGACCTTGGAAATCAAAATCAACTCAATATGAGTCGACACATAAGGGTTTTGTATCGACTCATACTGCTTTTTATTGGCTCATATCACCTCTTTGCCCCTGGAAATCAAAATCAACTCAGTATGAGTCGACACATAAGGGATTTGTATCGACTCATACTGCTTCATATCGACACATACGCATTTTGTGTCGAATCATAACTTGTTTAGTATATAATATGTGTCGACTCAAAGTGTTTTGTATCGACGCATACTACTGATTTTTACTTCTATCAGTGTTCTGCTACATGTAAAAGTAAGTTCTCAACACATGGTTAGTCAAAATGAAAAGAAAGCATATGCTTAGCTTCAAGGCAATGATATCTACATTTTGTATTAAAAAATGTATCACAAATGATGTTTGAAATGAAGAGCTCAAAGTCAAGAAGACTTACCTTGAAACTGAAATTTGTGCTTTGAGCATGAGTTGGAGAAATCAAGTTGCAAGTGGCTGTTTTTGAGTTTTGAAAATAGTGATGTTACAGAAGTTGTTATTGAGTTTGAACAACTTCTATATGATGTATGTGGAGTGTTTGGATGGTTTGTTTGGACAAAAATTGCAAGGTGTGAGAGGTTCAAAGGGTTTGGACTTCAAAGCTCAAAGATGGAGGTTTTTGTGGACAGTTCTGGTTTTTAGGGTATGAGGGGTGTTTGAGGATTTTTCAATACACAAGAATCTCTCTATTTTTATGAACTCTTTCTCTTGTAAATTCCAACCTCTATTTATAGGCAAGAGGCTTGGGAACAAGAGCTGATTAGGTTTGCAAGACAACATGTTATGGTTTAGTTGGATTGCAAATATCAAACTATGTCAATTCTCCATAGTCCCAAGATGAAGTACCAAAGTTTCTGGTATAGAGGGGCTATTTTTCATGATTTATGGTGGAGTAAAATCAGAAGTAAACAAGGTATGGGCTCAAGACATGTTTTGTACTGACAAGCTTGCTTTTCAAGAATATCAATGGTAACTTTTAACCTTAAATGGCAAGTTATTTGGATAATGGCTTGTATCTCTTGGGTAATGGTTCAAGATTTTGTGTAAACATTAAATTATGGAGAGATTTGCAAATAAGAAGGCCTGTAACATAAGATTATTCAGCATAGCATATAGATTGGATCATGTGTTCTTCACCAAAAAGACTTGCAATTCAAGAATGGATGCCCAACTTCAGGCCCTTGAATCTCCTAGCTTAAGTATGATAACTTCATGCTCTTGGATATTTTGGAATATTGAAACATCCTCTAAAACTTTCATGTTGGCCATTTTGACAAAAACATCTTGGAACTATGTGAAATAATGCCAAGAAATTAGGATAAAATCCTGACAAAAATCTGTTGAAAATTTCTCTAAGTGTTAAATGAAAATGCCCTGACTTCATGAATTTATAACTCCAAATCCAAGCTCTTCTAAGACTTGATCAGCAAAGAAAATTTGTAGATATCATAAAGATCTACAACTTTCATGTTGAAAATTTTCTTTGAATCATCTTGCATCTTGGCGAAAGAATGGCATGAAGTAATGAAATTATCATGTATAAAAAACACTTAGAAAAATTTCTAAGTCTTGAAAAGTTTGACTTTTAACATTGACTTTTGACCTTCTTGGTTTCTTGATGATCAAGCTTCATATTTTTGAATGTCTTGATGAATTGTGATCTTTGAAATTTAATGTTGTCCAAAAAGTAAAAGTTTGACTTTTGGTGTATCAGTTGACTTTTCAACAGTTGACCAAATTTCAACTATCAATCCACTGATCTTGAGAAATGATTTAAGCCATGGAATAGGGTCAACATGTTATGTTTGAATTTTTGATATTATGCTTCAAGCCATTAGGTCCTGTATTAGGTCAAAAATTTAATGATCAGTCGTTCTTAGTCAAAACCCTAATTTGTGGTCTCGGTGTTTCAGAGGTGATTTTGTATGATGAATTCTTGAGATTCCTTGAGCATTGGAGATCCTTTGTGAGGAATGTCTTGAAAAAGAGAGGGAAAATTTTGGGGTACAACACCACCCATGAAGGAGAATACCTTATGTTGGGCGGTGTTGTCGACCAAAACATCGATTTGTAGTAGTGAAAAGTCATCTTTGGGGCTCTCCCTACTTAGATTCTTGTAGTCTACGCACATATGCACTTTGTGGTATTTCTTTGGTACCGAAACAACATTAGCCACCCAATGAGGATATGGCGTTACTCCTAAGAACCTTGCATTGAACTGTTTCATAACCTCAGCCTTGATCTTTTTCTGATATTTCAGGATGCATGCGACGAACCTTCTGTTTTATCGGAGCACAACCCTCTTTCATTGGCAGACGGTGAACAACAATATTGGTGTCGAGCCCTGGAATGTCTTCGTATGACTAGGAGAAGATTTCAACATATTCATGTAGCATTTGAATTAACCTGCTTTTGACACTGCTTTCAATGTCACCACCTATCTTGATCTCTTTTCTATCTGTCTTGGTACCCAAGTTCACCACTTCGACCGACTCTTCATTTTGTTGGATATTCTTCTCTTCCTGTATCAAGAGTCTGGCATGTTCTCCAGGTATTTCACAATCTTCCTCACCTTTGTCCTCAGCTTGGTAGATAGAATTGTTGAAGACGTATGAGGCAATAGCAGAATTGTTATCAACGAGATCCAAAGTGGATGAGGATCCGCAATATAGTGTGTGGGTATGTGTAAGAACACATAGCTATTTGAAAATGCAATAAGATAAAAGAAAGACATAGATCACAAAATTTATATGCAAAACATCCAATGTTTTTATTGAATGAACAAATGTTTATGAATAGTTAATCAACCCTTTAACATATGGTTCATTGTGCCTTGGGCAAGACACAAGGTTTTAAAGTCATTGTTTATTACATAGCGAAAAACTTTTGAAAACACAAACACAAAAATATAGCTTATTACTCCTGACTAAAGGAGATGGGAAAGATGTCTTCTGCCTTCCAATTTTCCAGTCCATCACCCACGGTCGGGAATATCCAGTTATTGAAGTCACAATCACTGTCTGCATCCTCTATAGCATTGACCCCAGTGTTGCTGATGCAGAACAGAGGTCTCCCAACACGAGCCAGACGAACAACCCTCTGACCTTCTGCATTGAAGCCCCGACCAAACTTATTAGAATTGAAAGGGATATTCGAAAGATGACCCCAAATTGTATTACCACCTTCTTCAATAGTGGCCTTAGCATCTTTCAAGGAGGCCATCTTGTGTGGAGCTTTGGTGATCTTCGGAATGGCTGAGACATCCTCAGTAGCAGCAGGAAATATTACATCAAAGGTTTGACAGGGCGTTTCAATAAATTCTCCATCCATCTCGACATATCGGAATGAGTTGAGGTGGCTGACCATATATTCCTCTTCTCCATAAACAGTAATAACTTTCCCTTTCACCAGATATTTCAGCTTCTGGTGCAGGGTGGAAATGACAACACCTACCCCATGTATCCAAGGGCATCCCAATAAGCAATAGTAAGTCCATCGGATGTCCATGACATAGAAAGTGGACTCAAAAATATATGAACCCACCTTGATCGGGAGGTCCACTTCTCCATGCAATATTCGTTTTGATCCATCAAAGGCTAGAACTATGATATTGCTGGGCTTTAACACCAACCCTTCATAATCTAACCGGTCGAGAGCGCCTTTCGGAAGAACATTCAGAGATGATCTTGTGTCAATCAATACATGGGCCAATGTAGTGCCATTGCACTCAATGGATACATACAAGGACCTATTGTGCTTCCTCCCCTTCGGAGTCAAGTCAGCATCGGAGAAACCCAAACCATTGTCAGTTGTCAGACTAGCCACATAGCTTCAAAATTAATTTTCCGAAATTTCCTGTGGCACATGAGCAGTCTTTAGGAATTTCACTAAAGCTTTCGCATGGGCCTCGGAAAACAACAATAGTGATAACATAGATATTTTGGATGGGGTCTGCCCCAACTGTTTGACAATTTTATAGTCACTTTGGCGATGATCTTTATAACCTCTTCTAAATCTTCTCCAGAAGTATCTTTGACATGAGCTTCTTTTGGAGCCTCCGTCTGAGCAGGCTCTATCACTGGCTCTTTACCCCGAGCCCTAACACTCGTCTTGGAAACTGTAATCTGAGCAGGTGGAGATATTTCCAGAAAGAAAATCCTTCCACTTCTTGTAATCTTACCGGTCCCCGCAATATTGACAATATTGGGATCAGCTTCTTCTTTTTCTTCATCGGACAATTCTTGCTTGACGCCATGATAATAGACGTCAGACCCATAATGCTACGAAATTGCCTTCTCTGAGGAATACGGGATAGGCCCGGGCATTGTAATAACTAGAGAAGCAGCTTTCAGATTGGCAGTAATCCTTATAGGACCTTTTGAAGGGATCCTAAAAGGAGTACCGGATATAACAGACAGATCTTGGCAGAAATTGTTGGTAGGCGGAACTTTTTCAATCAGAATAATGTGTTCATTCATCAAGCTTTGAACACCCTTTTTTAGTGACTCGCGAACATTGGGTTCGACTGCACATCAATAACAACCTTCAACACAACTGGAAATAAACCAACTTGTAACAAATTCTTCTTTATTAGAGAGCGGAGTAATCACATCATTCATAGAAGTAATATACATAATATCTTCAACAATACTTATGCTTTTATCATGTTTGGGCATAGGTGTTGTAATCACATTTGGAGTTTCTGGAGGATTGAACTTAATCTCCTCGTTGTCAATCATGTCCTAAATCTTGTTCTTCAGGGCCCAACAATTGTTGGTGTCATGGCCAGGACTGTTTGAATGATAAGCACACTTTGCATTCGGATTGTACTAGGGAGAAGCGTTGTTGGGATTGGGAGGAGTATCCCGCAGTGAAAGGAGTTCGGCTTTTAGAAAGTGTTGTAGTGCTTGAGACAAAGGCATATTAATCTTAGTGAATTTCCTTCTTGGAGCGTCTTGCCTTCGGTGGTTTCCCTGCTGTTGTTTTTGTTGAGCAGGCGCCGAATTGGAAATTAATACTGCTCCCATGGATTGGTAGCGACTACTTTTACTATGGCTCTTCTGGCCATAGACAACATTGACCTCATTTTCCCTCCAAATGACTTCTTCACAAAATTTGAAGATGCAACCATCGAGATCTTCCCGCTCTTGATACCATTTCTATTCTTCCCCAGTCAGAATCATCTTTGTAAAACCAGATGAGGAACTCTCAATCAGCAGATTAAAGAACGGGCATGTCAGAGTGCCCATAAACATTTCTACCATTTCACGATCATTCAGAGGACGTTGCCCCCTTCCAGCTAAGTCCCTCCATTTCTGAGCATATTGCTTGAAACCCTCATTAGAGCCCATGGACATGTTCTACAGTTGCCCTCGAGTTGGTGTCAGGTCAGCATTGTATTGGTACTGTTTGTAGAAAGCAGCAGCCAAGTCCTCCCAAGTATGAATATTGGTTCCCTCCAGCTAATAAAACCATTCCAGTTGTGTGCCAGCCAAACTTTCTTGGAAGAAATGGACCCATAACTTTAGGTTAGTAGTGTGAGGTTGTATCTTCCGAATGTACGACCTCAAGTGGAGCTTAGGACAACAGACCCCGTCGTACTTAGAAAAAACAGGGACCTTGAACTTAGGTGGGATGACCAACCCTGGAACCCGACCTAAATCACGAAATCCAGTACAAGCACCTTCTGGACTTTCATTTCCTTGAGCCTGTCCTCCAGCTGCTTATATTTGTCATCTGCATGAGGATATTATTCATCAGAAAAATCTTTGTCTTCAGGAGTATTCTCATAATCCCGCTTGTCCTTGACATCTTCATCATTTTTGTCATATTTTTTGGAGGTGTCATCTTCTACATGGACCGGTTGAGCGGGACCCTTGAATCTCCTCCCTAGGTTGAGGACAACAGGCTTCTTTGTCTTCTTTTTTTTGGCGACAAGCGCCAACAGTTCTTTTTGTCCTTGGGCCAGATTCATGAGAGTTTCCTAGAACTGGGCGTGTTGAGCCTAGAGATCCTTTATGATTTGTTCGAGGGCCATTTTTCTGCTGAAATAAACAGCGAGAAAATGAGGAACCTGTATGAAAAACCTGTTAGGAAATGATGCATGATATGTAAATGCAATGATTTCAAGGACCTTAGAAATTTTAAATTTGCTAGACAAGAGGAAACAAGAAACAAAAATTTTATTAGCAAAATTCAAATTACAACTGCCTTTTAGGCTTACAAAAGCTTTCAAAGATAAAATGAACTCCTAAAATCCAAGAATCAAATTTCCCATGGGCGCTTCCTCTTCGCGTTGATGTATGCATTAAGACTTTTTTCCTCGTGAAGTTTCCTTGTGAGTTCCAACACTTTCTTCTCACTTGCATACAATTGGGTTTCAAAGATGTCCCGTTCTTCCTTCAGTTGAATCCAATACTTTTGCAACTCTTCAAGGTCAGTAGGCATACAAGGGTGGATAATGGTATAAGGAACACCCCCTCAATGACAGACTCCACAATTATTGGTAGGATAGCTGGATATGGCATCATGAGACTTTGATCATGAGCTCGTACCCATTTGTGATAAGGCTTAAGAGGGATGGAATTCTTATGCCCCAAAGTCTTTCTATCAAACTTGCTTACCATTCCCCAAGCATGTACGAACCTTTGATCATAACCTTGAACATTATTCTCATAGTCGAATACAATACCTTGAATGAGTGCATCATGGGGACCATCTCTTTGATCATAGCCAAATTATCGTAGAGCCAGAGAAGGGTTATAAGTAATACCTCCCCTAATGCCTAAGAGTGGAAAATTAGGGAACTCCCCACAATGGTGAATGATAGCAATGTCCTCTTGAGATCGAGAGTACCAATGGATATCTGTTTGAGAAAGCGACATTATCCTTTGAGACCAACCCAAGCCTTCTTTCATTCTTCAATAATGATTGAGGAAGGTGCGAAATAAACCACCTGGATAGCAATGGTATAAAACACATAAGAACCACTCTCCTCTTCATGGTACGGGTGTGAAGAGAATGCAAAATGTCTCATAACAAATTAGGCACAGGGTTACGAGAGAGGAAAATTCTGACACCATTCACATCTATGAGTTGGTCTGGATTGGGGAATAGTACTAACCCATAGATTAGAAGAGCCAAGAATTATTCAAAATCTTGAAAGTCTAAATCATCCCAAAACAGTTGAGCCTTTTCTAACAGGAACTTAGCTAGAAAACCCTTTACTCCGCTCCTTGCTTCCCAGTTGGATATAATGTCGGACCATTTCAGATGCAAGGCTGCTGCAATGACTTCTGGATTTGGAGCTTCCTCTAAATCGGTGAAAGGCATCTGATCAAGAATGGGTACTCCCAGTAATTGAGAGAAATTTTCTATAGTGGGTACCAACTGATAATCGAGAAAGGTGAAGCAATGGTGTTAAGGGTCAAAGAATTGAAAAAGCACATCCATCATCTTTTCTTCAAAGCTTGAGGTAACCAGGTTGAGAATTCGACCATATCTTTTGGTGAACGAGGAATTTTCAGGAACCTTTGATGCTAACTCTTTGAATTGAGTAGGAACCTTTATAAAACTGATTCAGATGGTATTTCTGCGAGTGGAGGACATGGCGTGCAAAACAGAATAAAGATAAATTCCCT
The DNA here is from genome assembly GCA_948472305.1 of Vicia faba. Lineage (NCBI taxonomy): Eukaryota > Viridiplantae > Streptophyta > Magnoliopsida > Fabales > Fabaceae > Vicia > Vicia faba. The sequence continues at coordinate 1,175,458,549 of OX451737.1, forward strand.
TGGTCCTTGAAATGGATAGTGAAAATTAATATGGATGTGATGATGCATGATGTCATGTTTGAAGAAATAATCACACATAAGGCCTTAGGTTTAGACTTGCATGGGGTTTGTAGGTAAGTACCCTCTTGAAGTTTAGTTGGTTCAACCTGTCCTAAAAGAAGTAACTGGGTTCTATGGAATCTCAATATCACGGATCTTTCTTCATCGGCCATTGTTTTAGCTCAAGCAATCTTTTCTCGCGGCCAAAATATCCCAAAAGTTCGATCTCAATGAGTGTAGTATCGAGTATCAACCAATCCTCAGTTTTGCACCGAAGTCGACTATCTCACTACTTTCTAATGGCAAAGTTTGTTCAACTAATGTTCTATGGTCAGTTAGTGCCCAATGACACCACACAACGGCCCCGTATTCTCCTAGATTCGACACAAAGGATATTGGTACCAACAAATGTGTCACACTAACGTAGCCATCACTTCAACCATGTCGGTATTACGCCGCACAATCCCCACGATCTATTGCTACCTACCTAATGTGCCCCAGATCCGGGTATATGATCTATACAAGAATACCCGAGCATAAACCCGAAATGTAAATCAAGCAAGTCAAACAAGTTAAGCATTTTAAATATGATTTATCTCTAAGGTAACCCCACTTTTAGCGCAATACTCCCCCACAGAGACGCCAGTTCTGTAATACGATGGGAGAACTGACTTTACTGGTTTTTCATTTTATCGCAAATGTTGCGGTTAGCAAGAGTCGCCACCGGCTTTTCTTTAATCCAACAAAGGAAAGGGTGAAAAGAACAGGAAAGACCTTTTTAAAGATTTTGAGTTCGAGGGGTAGGTTATGGAAAGGTAAGGTATTAGCACCCTTTCTATCTGTAGCTATCTACAGGCTCTTAGTTGCTAGCTCACTTTTTAAAATTCTTTTTTTGTGTAAGTGTATTTGAAAATATTTTTGAAAAGATAGCTAAGTGCGATGAACTTTGTAATGTTTCTCGTATCGTTGAGAACGTATACAAAGTGTTTTGTCTTTGAAAATATTTTAGAGAAAAGTTTGTATATGTGTGAAAAATTGTTTGTTTGTTTATGTGAGCAAGCAACTATAAGTGATCTACCTACTCGAAAGATCTTTGTTCTTTTCCTCTTTTCCTTTAGACAGTGTTATCCTACTATTAGTCAGTAGGTAGCCTTATCGTTGGATATTTTGAGGGACCAGGCAACTCGTAAGATATTTTAGCAATTACCCTAAGGTACAAGATCTTTTACCGAGGCAACTTCGAAAGGGTCATCGAGGGACTTATGATCTTATAACCAAAGGGTCACCTGTTAAAATCTCTTACGTTCAAGAGACTTGCTGTTTATTCCGAAGGCAACAAGTAGAGGTACCTTAGAGATACGGGTGTGTGAGTGTATTGTGTTTCAGTTATTTGTCATTTGTGTTAGGTTTTCTAACGTTTGTTTTTAAGTCTTTCCATACACGCATATTAGCATACATCTAGCAGTTAAATATATACAAGTGCGGAAAATAAAATGCGAGAATTAAACTACGCTATTACATCGCTTCGGGATGGGGGAATTACAAACCATAAATGGGGAAAAAGTAAATGTCCTAAATTAAGCTATTACAACCCTTTGTATATTTACATAATATTTGTGAAAATAATAATGTGAATAAATAAACGCGGGGAGAAGAGAAAACCCTAAAAATTTCTAAGTGATAAAAAGAAATATTTTTTTTTGTTTTTGTTTAGGAAAAATAATAATTAAATTAATGGAAACCTAATTCTAATTAATTACTTAATTAATTAAAAAAAGGTGATTAAATAATTAATGAAAACCTAAGTCTAATATTTTTTGTGATTTTATGATTTTATGAATAAAAAATAAAAAAATTAATAAAAAAAAGAAAAACGTAATTTAAACAAAAAAACAGAATAAGAAAAGGTAATGGGCTTCGTTGCAACAAGAAAATAGGGGGTGCAGAATCAAAAAAATGTTAGGCCCAATAAGAACTTAATCCAACAGCTGCACGTGATTCGGTGCATCCAGATCCATGTGCCTCATGATATGTCTGCTGATCTAGGGGCGTTGGATTTGAAGTCATGGAAATCTGATGGTCAGGGTGTGAGACGTATGGTATGCACGTGAGGTAGCTTGTACTGGATCTGGAAAACAAATGTTAAGAAAAATTAAAATGTACCCTGCCTTGGTCGAACCCAGGACCTGGTAAGGATATGTCTTAAGCGGCGTGCTTGCTTCCACTAGGCTATGTTGTTCATTCGTTATATGGACATAAATCAATAAATATAATATAAAGTAGATCATATTTTAAAATTCAAACGTGCGCGCCCAGGTAGATTTGGATGGGCCAATTAGAACATTGCTTTTGTCCACGCAAGCCTCGCCGGAGTCAATAGAATTCAGAGACGTCGGAGTCAAACTCTGGTCGTCTTCTCCGACCAAACAAACTTCAAAACCTACAAAAATGTTAGATTCATGACCAACTAAGAGGCCTATCCTACGTAAAATCATGCCCTGAGTTAAAATCTGGCCTTAGTTTGGCCTGAATCATGATGTACAGGGAGATACAACCAAAATGTCGCAAGCTGCCCTAACAATGGTACTTTCTGATTCCTACGTCGAAACTCAAAAGAAATGGTTCTAAAATATTCCAAACATTAGTATGAACATGCATGAATACTTATAAACAATTTTTAACGTGAGAATTAAAAGTTTGAGATTGAGAGATTTTACCAAACCGAAGCAACTTGGTCTGCATGTTTTAGGGTGCTTCTAGCTTTGGGAAGGGCTTAAACGAGTTCCTGGGAACTTCAGGGACACGAATGTGTGGTTGGTTTTGATTGAGGATGGCTATAAGGTTGATTTTTGAATTTTACAAATTGGAGAATTTTGTGAATTTTGAGAACTTTTATGATGCAACCTATGCTTCCCTTTGAGCTTGAATTTGAAGATGTGAAAAACACAAGAAGGGGGGTTGAATTGTAAAACTTGAAATCAAATGCAGACAACATGTTATTTTTATCCTGGTTCGTTTGATCTCAAACTACTCCAGTCCACCCGTCAAGGTGATTTCGCCTCTCTCCAACGAGGTCTTAATCCACTATATTCAACTGAATACACAACTGCTTTAACAACTGTTAAAGCCTTCTTGAGTCTAACCACATACCGGTTTATCTCAAGGAAATTCTTTTACAGATAAATGAACAAATGTGTGTTTGATGTTTTCTGGAAAAACTATATATCACAACTGTGATAATACACAATATGAAGCTTAGAATGAAACTAGATTGCTAGAGCTATAGAGTAAGCAGGGTTGGAAGCTTTAGCAAAAGTGAGAGCGTGCTTGAGGATGATTAGCTTAGGCGTGTATATACGTGTAGAGTATTTTTCATTTCTTTTCTCACTGACTTGTTTAAGTAGCCTAGGAATAGATATGTTGCTGTCCATAAATCCATTTCAATGCTCATAACGTTCTTTCCTTTTTGAGAAGATCTTTGTCTTGGAATAAAGCCGTTGGTAATTAATATGTCTTGAATGTATAGTAACGTTGACACTTCAGAGTGTTCTGCTTAATGAAAATCAGAGTGTTCTTGGCTTTAGCTTATTCTGACGCTTCAGAGTACTGGTGACATGGTAAGTATCTTGCTCAGAGTCAGAGTATGTTTTGCGCAGATTCTGTTCATCAGGCTTTCGTGTATAGCACATGTTTGATCTTCTGATGCTGACATATCTTCTGATGTTGATGTTGATACTGATATTCTTATGTTGATTCCATCAGAGTTTCTGTAAATACAAAACATAATTTTAAGTAGCATATATAAATCTTATAATTTATTTGATCTTGTATTTTGTTATCATCAAAACTCTAACTGAGGGTTGTAGAATCAAACTATGTTCTAACAATCTCCCCCTTTTTGATGATGACAAAAACTAGATTTTTTTCAATTAAAATAAAATGATGGAAGGTATCAGAGTTTAAGGATAGAGAGGAAACGGTATCATAGATAATCAATTAACGAATAGAAGGTATCAGTGATAAGAAGATAAGGGGTAAAAAGTGTCAGAGTAATGAAGAGAAAAACTCCCCCTGAGTTGATTACTTCCCTTTGATTCCTTGAGACCTTGAGCATCAGAACTTTACTGAACTTTCTTTGAGCATCAGAATTTTGCTTTATCAGAGTTCATCAGATTCTTGTACCTGTAAGCTTTTCAGAACAAAGAAATTCAAGTATATAGGAATGTTAGAATGTTTGAGACTTATGTCTCAGTAATCCGTTATTGAAAAATATCATTCTTTCTCCCCCTTTTTGTCAGTTATCAAAAAGCACAAATAATCAGAGTTAAAATGATCAGAGCAAAAAAACGTTTGTATTAAAACAGAAGCAATGAGTGTAGAACAAGTAAAAATATTACAGACAAACATGTAAAGAAAACAGGGAAAACATAGGAGAATTCTAAGAAGAAGAAGGAACTCGTGTGAACAGAGCTTCCAACATGCTCTTGTTTTGCTCGCTGGTTTCCTGTTGCTTAGATACCATGTTTGCTATAGAATCAATCTTGATATCCTGCTTGTCCATCCTTTCATTCATCAGCATATCAGATCTCTTCAAATCCTCCAGAGTCTGCCTGTCAAGAGATGAAGCTTGAGGATCTTCAGATACAGGCTGCTTCTCAGAGCTTTCTGTAGTTTCTTCAGCTTGACCCAAGTCTTCAGCTTGAATTATCTGTTCTTCTGAATTGAGTCCAGAGGAGGTCTGATACATCAGGATCAACCACTTCCAGACTTGCTTGTTTCAAAGAAGTGATCCACTTCTGCATATCTGTTTCAAAGTTCAATATGCTGGAACCAACATCTGGTTGTTTTGGTTTAGGGATGGCAGTTTTGTGGTGTAAAGTAGCAAGGCGTTCAAAGACTGTTAGATCAATGACTGTCTTGCTGTGGTTTTCTGTATTTTTCTTAGGTGAGGGAGTGGGAGAGTCAGAAATTACGATTGGACTTGATGGGGTGTTTGGTGGACTTATTTCTGGTGAAGAGGGAAGTTGAGGAATATTAACAGTGGTACCACAGGGCAATTGGATGGCCAAAGGTTGTGGTTCAGGAGATTCAGAGGTTTGAGCCTCAGAGTTTTGAGTCTCAGGTTGTGGAGATTGTGCATGTTGAGGAGAGGGTTGATTAATATCTGGTTGGGGAGATGAAGGTTGTGGGATTTCTGGTATTGGAGAGAGTGGAGTTTCTGGTATTGGTGAGAGGGGAGTTTCAGGTTGTGGCGAGATGGGAATTTCTGTGTTTGGATTTACTGTTTCGGGAGCGGAAGAGTGTTGTTCTATATCAGAAAGAACTTGTGCCAGTTCTGGTTCTGGTATGGTTGCGGTATTTGGATTTTGTGGTTTGGAGAGGGATCTTTTGAGGGTTAATGACTCAGAAGGGTCAAATTCATTGTCAAAATCTTCAAAGGTTTGAGGTGTTGGGATTTCAGATGGAGTTGAAATAGGGATAGATGTGGAAACAGCAGTTGAATCTAAAACAGTTACAGAAACATGATTACCTCTTTTCTTTGGAGTCTGTTGAGATGATCCTTCTGCAGCAGCTTTTCTTTTCTTCGTCTTCTTCAGAACAACCTCTGGAGCCTTCTGATGAAGATCTTGAATATTCAGATTTGGTGTTGTACCATCAGCTTTACAAGCATCCAAATATCTCAGAATGATTTGAGGCTTAGAGTCAATTTCTGAGAACATAGGGAAGTCGTCCAGAGGGACTCTTATGCTGGAGATTTCAGCAAAAGGAGTGACGCTGGGCTCCTTCTTAATGTTCTCTATCAGCTTCATTTTCTTCAGATTTTTGGCATTCAGCTGCTTGCCAACAGAAGGTTCCAGGGTGCTGATTTCTTGTGCCTCTGTCAAATGTTCAATCAGCCTATTCTCTGTCAGAATATCTGATATCAGTCTTCCCAAGGGTATCCAATCCCTTTTTGTACGTTCCTCTTCCCTTGTTTCCTTGACACTTGTTCTGAGATGGTTGAACAGAAGATGAGCTAGATTAATCTTGACCTTCTGAGAGATAAAATAGATCAGAAACTGCTGATCTATGTTTATGTAATCAGGAGAGCTGGTAGGCTTCCTGTGGTTGAAACAGCCCAGAATGATCTTTGCCCAAATTCTGTGCTTGTCTTTCAAGTCCCTTATCTTGCTGGAGGGAAGCCCCAGTGTGAAAATTTCCCTTGCTATAACAGCAGCATCTACACACCTTTCTGCCATATCAATACAGCGAATACCACCTCCATTGTACCCTATCAGTCTTGCAATCAGGTCTTCAGTAATCACAATCTTCTTCCCCATGATGTAGGAAGTGACCTGATGGTTTAAAGAAGAAGCGTGGATCCAAAATTCCTTTACCAAAATAGGAAATGTTGGACCCACCAGCCTGTCAAAGTACTTTTCCCATCCTTGAGCTTGAATTTCTTCTGATAAATCAAAACCATTTTCCTTGAGACTGTTGAAATCCACTATCATTTCAGACAGAACTTCAAGGTTCTTGATTGGAGTGAGAAGCGTTCTGAGAGGAACTTCATATTGTTCAGATGATGCATCTTTCTGGGAACCTGAAGAAGGATTGCTGAAAGAAGCCATGTTCACACGAGGTTTTTGAAAGAGATTGAAGGGTTTTCTTGAGTAAATAAGAACACAGAAAACAGAAATATTGAGAGAAAACGAAAGTAAGGGTAAAAAGTGTGAATGGTGTGAAGTGTTTAAATAGATTTCTAAAAAGTTTTTGAAAACATAAACGTTTAATAGAGAGAAATAAATAATGATTATTAGCATTTAATGATATCTGATTTTAGGGGATTCAGAAAGATATTTAAACGGTTACCCATGACATGTGTCTCAATGCATCCAATCAGCGCTTTTCCTTTTCAGAAACGTGAACGCGTGTTCAGCCTCAGAAAACAGCTGATAACTGGATGACACTTGTTTTCTTGAGTGAACATCACTTTTATCCTTGAACTGAAGCGCTCAGATCTTCATGGATAGATTCTGATACAATCTGCATTTCTAAAATTCTGAAAGAGGATTGATCAGAAGTTCACAGAGAAATAAACACAATTCTGAAGATTAATATATAAAATTAAAACAATTTTATTCTGGACAGAGCTTCATGCTGAGATGTTTCAGAATGAAGTTGAACCTATCTTCAAAAAGTGGTTTTGTGAAAATGTCAGCCCATTGATGGCCTGTGTCAATAAATTTTAAATTTAAAATCCCTTTCTGAATATAGTCCCTAATAAAATGATGTTTTATTTCTATATGCTTAGCCCTAGAATGCAAAATTGGATTTTTACTTAAGCAAATAGCAGACGTGTTGTCACAGAGGATAGGAATGTTACTCTCAAAAATCTGGAAGTCCTCAAGTTGACTTTTCATCCAGAGCATTTGTGTGCTGCATCCAGCTGCTGCTATGTATTCAGCTTCTGTTGTTGATAGAGCAATTGTGGATTGTCTTTTGCTGGACCAAGAGATCAGATTTTCTCCCAGAAACTGCAGCTTCCAGAAGTACTTTTACGTTCAACTCTGTCTCCAGCAAAGTCAGCATCACAGTATCCTACTAAGCTGTAATCACTTGATTTTCTATAAAACAGACCCAGATTAGTAGTACCTTTCAGATACTTGAAAATTCGCTTAACAGCTGTTAAGTGAGATTCTCTAGGATCTGATTGGAATCTACCACAAATGCATACACTGAATAAAATATCAGGCCTTGAAGCTGTTAGATAAAGAAGAGAACCAATCATACCTCTGTAGACCTTCTGTTCTACCTTTTTGCTTACCTATTCTTTTTCCAGAATGCACGTGGGATGCATTGGAATCTTTGATGGCTTACATTCTGAGAGATCAAATTTCTTCAGAAGTTCTCTGACATATTTGCTCTGATGAATGTAAGTTCCTTCTGGGGTTTGATTGATCTGAATGCCCAGAAAGAATTTCAGTTCCCCCATTAGGCTCATCTCAAATTCTGCCTGCATACACTTAGCAAATTTTCTTCCCAGAGAGGGTTTAGTAGATCCAAAAATGATATCATCAACATAAATCTGACATACTAAAATGTCATTTTTAATTGTCTTACAGAATAAGGTTGTGTCCACTTTCCCTCTGATGAATTCCTTTTCTAACAGGAAGTTACTCAGTCTTTCATACCAAGCTCTGGGAGCTTGTTTCAAACCATACAGTGACTTCTTTAGTTTGAAAACATATTCTGGATTTTTTGAACTTTCAAAACCAGGGGGTTGGTGCACATATACCTCTTCTTCTATATAGCCATTTAAGAATGCACTCTTAACATCCATCTGATACAGAGTGATGCCTTTATTAACAGCAAATGAAATTAAAAGTCTGATAGATTCTAACCTGGCGACTGGAGCAAAGGTTTCTGTATAGTCTATCCCGTCTTGCTGACTATAACCTTGTGCTACCAATCGTGCCTTGTTTCTGATGACTTCACCTTGTTCATTTAGTTTGTTTCTGAACACCCATTTTGTTCCAATGACATTGAATCCTTTTGGTTTGGGAACTAGATCCCATACGTCATTTCTTGTGAATTGATTTAGCTCCTCTTGCATTGCTAGAATCCAGTCATTGTCCATAAGTGCTTCATCAACTGTTGATGGTTCAATCAGAGAGACAAGTCCCATGAGGGATTCTTCAGAGTTTCTGAAGCTGGCTCTTGTTCTGATTGGATCTTCCTTTCTTCCTAAGATTGTTTCTTCAGGGTGATCCATGCTGCTCCTGGATGGTCTTTTCTGAAGTTGCACAACAGAAGGTGCTGGATTGCTTGCAGTGCCTCTTTTTGATGTTGGGGAGTATCTCTGTTAAGAGCTTCTGATGACTTGTCTTCAGTACCTGTGAATTCAACTTCCATACCTGCAAGTAATTCATTTTGCTTTGACTTTTGAGAGTCAAGCTTATCATCAAAACGAACACTGATTGATTCTTCCACAATCTGTGTTTCTGTATTGTATACTATGTACCCTCTTGAGCGTTCAGAGTATCCTAACATAATACACTTCTGTGCTTTAGAGTCAAACTTGTTCAAATAATTTTTAGTATTCAAAATAAAGCAGGTACATCCAAATGGATGAAAATAAGAAATGTTGGGCTTTCTGTTCTTCCACAATTCATATGGAGTCTTTTCCAGAATAGGTCTTATGGAGATTCTATTCTGAATGTAGCACGCTGTGTTTATTGCTTCTGCCCAGAAGATCTTAGCAACGTTAGTCTCATTGATCATGGTTCTGGCCATTTCTTGCAATGTTCTGTTCTTTCGTTCTACAACTCCATTTTGTTGGGGAGTTCTAGGACAAGAGAAATCACGCAGAATGCCTTTGTCATTAAAGAATGACTCAAAATCTTTGTTTTCAAACTCTCCACCATGATCACTTCTGACTTTGACGATTCTAAGATCCTTTTCATTCTGAACTTGGTTGCAGAAGGTGACAAACACAGAGTGTGACTCGTCCTTGTGTCTTAAGAACTTTACCCATGTCCATCTGCTATAGTCATCTACGATTACTAACCCATACTTCTTGCCACTGACTGAAGCAATTTTAACTGGTCCAAATAAGTCAATGTGCAGAAGTTCTAATGGCTTAGAGGTGGAAACAACGTTTTTAGATTTGAAAGCTGGTTTTGCAAACTTGCCTTTCTGACATGCTTCACACAGAGCATCTGAATTGAACTTCAGGTTAGGAAGTCCTCTGACCAGATTGAGTTTGTTAATCTGAGATATTCTTCTCATACTAACATGCCCCAATCTTCTGTGCCAGATCCATTGCTCGTTGTTAACAGACAGAAGACACTTTACATTATGACTTTTCAGTTCAGAGAGTTTGATTTTCTAAATGTAGTTTCTCCTCTTTCCATTAAATAGGATAGTCCCATCTTTCTGACTAACAGCTTTGCATGAATTTTGATTAAAGATTATATCATAATCGTTATCACTTAATTGACTTATGGATAAGAGGTTATGCGTTAATCCATCTACTAACAAAACATTACTTATAGAGGGAAGATTTCCATTACCTACGGTTCCAGAGCCAATGATCTTTCCCCTCTGATTGCCTCCAAAGCCTACGTGGCCTCCAGGCTTAAGTTCCAGGCTTTGGAACATATGCCTTCTTCTCGTCATGTGTCGTGAGCAGCCAGAGTCCAGGTACCATGACTGGTGTTTCTGCTTTGTTGTTAAAGATATCTGCAACATGTATTATTTTATCCTTACGTACCCATATTTTCTTGGGTCCTGATTTGTTAGTTTTACCAAAACTCTGGTTGAATTTTGGTTTGACAGAATAATTACTACTGGTATATTTGATGTCGTGTGTGTGCCCATATACAAAGTGTGAATTAAGTGGAGTTCGTTTTATAACTAAATCCATGGCATTCCTTGGTGTAGGTACTTTACCTTGGTATCATATTCCTTTTCTTCCATTTCTGCTAACTCCATAGATCATTGAAGCCATCTTGCTTCTATCTATGTTTTTAGCTAGAAACTTCTGAAAGCTGTGATCATACTCCTTGATGATCTCATCAGCACTGCTGGGAGTTTCAGGGATTGTTTCCTTCTGAGAGTTTTGTAATAGATTTTCTAATTTTGAAATTTTATTTTTCAACTCAGAATTCTCCAATTTGAGACTCTCAGTTTTATCAGAGTCAGAAGCAAGATTCATTTTCAGGTTTCTGAATTTGACTCTGATCTGCTGATATCTTTCCAGAATTTCATTAAGGCTTTCAGCTAGTTCAGCCTTAGTAAAGTTAATAGAAAAGTCAGGAAATACCTCTTCTGTGTCTGATTCAGAAGCTTCACTGTCTTCTGTTATATTTTCCATGAGATCTATGTTTGCTCTCTCATCATCTGATTCTGAGTCAGCTTTAGATGTGTCAGAGTCATCCCATGTAGCCATGAGACTTTTCTTCTTTTCCTTGCCAAACTTCTTTTTGGGATTTTCCCTCTGAAGCTTTGGGCAATCACTCTTATAGTGTCCTTGCTCATTACATTCATAGCAGATGATGTCTTTGTTGTTTGGCTTTCTGCTTCCTGAAGAGCCTTCAGATCTTCTGTATCCAGAGGAGGGTTCTGACCTTCTGTATCTGGAGGAGGATTCATTCTGATTCTCTGATCTTCTTGGATTCCTGAACTTTCTTTGCCTCTGCTTCCATAGTTGGTTCACCCTTCTGGAGAGGAGAGACAGTTCATCTTCTTCTGATGAGGACCCATCATAGGTTTCTTCTACAGCCTGCAAAACTTTGGAGTCAGATTTTCTGTTAGATTTTAAAGCTAATGGCTTACCTTGCTTTTGAGGTTCATCAGCTTCTAGCTCTATCTCGTGACTTCTGAGGGAGCTGACAAGTTCCTCCAGAGAGATTTTGTTGAGATCCTTAGCTAGCTTCAGCGCTGTGACCATTGGCCTCCACTGTTTTGGCAAGCTTCTGATGATCTTCTTAACATGATCAGTAGTAGAATACCCTTTGTCCAGAACTTTGAGACCAGCCACCAGAATTTGAAATCTTGAGAACATCGATTCAATTGATTCACTTTCTTCCATCTTGAATGCCTCATACTTCTGAATGAGCGCAAGAGCTTTAGTTTCTTTGACTTGAATGTTTCCTTCATGCGTCATTCTCAGAGAGTCAAACATATTCTTTGCAGTGTCTCTGTTTGATATCTTTTCGTATTCAGAGTAAGAGATAACACTGAGAAGAATTGTTATGGCCTTGTGATGATTTTTGAAATCACGCTTTTGTTGATCAGACATTGCTTTCCTGTCAATCTTCTGACCACTTGCATTCACTGGGTGCGTGTATCCATCAGTCACCATATCCCACAGATCAGCATCGTGGGCCAGAAAGAAGCTTTCAATTCTATCTTTCCAGTAATCAAAGTTCTCTCCATCAAAGACTGGAGGTTTGCCACTGAATCTGTCTCTTTCTTCATTATTGTCATTGCTGATGTTTTGATGTGGTCCCGCCATAGTGTTTTTCAACGCTGGATCTTGTACTGACACAGTTAAGTGTTATAAGCTCAGAACCAGGAGCTCTGATGCCAATTGAAGATGTGAAAAACACAAGAAGTGGGGTTGAATTGTAAAACTTGAAATCAAATTCAGACAACACGTTATTTTTATCCTGGTTCGTTTGATCTCAAACTACTCCAGTCCACCCGTCAAGGTGATTTCGCCTCTCTCCAACGAGGTCTTAATCCACTATATTCAACTGAATACACAACTGCTTTAACAACTGTTAAAGCCTTCTTGAGTCTAACCACAGACCGGTTTATCTCAAGGAAATTCTTTTACAGATAAATGAACAAATGTGTGTTTGATGTTTTCTGGAAAAACTATATATCACAACTGTGATAATACACAATATGAAGCTTAGAATGAAACTAGATTGCTAGAGCTATAGAGTAAGCAGGGTTGAAAGCTTTAGCAAAAGTGAGAGCGTGCTTGAGGATGATTAGCTTAGGCGTGTATATACGTGTAGAGTATTTTTCATTTCTTTTCTCACTGGCTTGTTTAAGTAGCCTAGGAATAGATACGTTGCTGTCCATAAATCCATTTCAATGCTCATAACGTTCTTTCCTTTTTGAGAAGATCTTTGTCTTGGAATAAAGTCGTTGGTAATTAATTTGTCTTGAATGTATAGTAACGTTGACACTTCAGAGTGTTCTGCTTAATGAAAATCAAAGTGTTCTTGGCTTTAGCTTATTCTGACGCTTCAGAGTACTGGTGACATGGTAAGTATCTTGCTCAAAGTCAGAGTATGTTTTGCATAGATTCTGTTCATCAGGCTTTCGTGTATAGCACATGTTTGATCTTCTGATGCTGACATATCTTCTGATGCTGATGTTGATACTGATATTCTGATGCTGATTCCATCAGAGTTTCTGTAAATACAAAACATAATTTTAAGTAGCATATATAAATCTTATAATTTATTTGATCTTGTATTTTGTTATCATCAAAACTCTAACTGAGGGTTGTAGAATCAAACTATGTTCTAACATAATTGTGGTTCTAAAATATTCCAAACATTAGTATGAACATGCATGAATACTTATAATTGATTTGTAATGTGAGAATTAAAAGTTTGAGATTGAGAGATTTTACCCAACCGGAGCAACTTGGTCTATGTGTTTTAGGGTGCTTCTAGCTTTGGGAAGGGCTTCAACGAGTTCCTAGGAACTTCAGGGACACGAATGTGTGGTTGGTTTTGATCGAGGATGGCTAGAAGGTTGATTTAGAATTTTACAAATTGGAGAATTTTGTGAATTTGGAGAGCTTATGTGATGCAACCTCTGCCTCCCTTTGAGCTTGCATTGTGGTGCTTTATATAGAGGAAGGAGTGAGGTGAACAAACATGGAAAGAATTAAACCATAAGCCATGGTTTTAAAACAAAAATCAAAATTTGAAAAATGACCATATTTGAGATATTCTTGCCATCTTTGGATATGAAATGAACTTGGACAGGTTTTATGTGTCTTGCACAAAATATTGGGCCTCATAATTGATCAAGTCAAGCCCATATGCACTAGCCCGTGATTTCTTGTGATTTTATTCAATTTATTTGATTTTAAATTTAATAAAATCAAGATAAATATGAATAAAAATCAAATCCATGTATAAATGGATATAGAGGTCTTCTAAGATGTTACGAACATATGTGAACATGCGCTCATTGGTCCAAAATTGCAATCTTGCTCAATTTGCACTTCATGAATTTCTTCAAAATTCCCCAACTTGTGCAACTCATAACTTACTCAATTTTCGTCTTTTGAAGATTATATTGGACTTTTTGGAAATACCAAGATTTCCTCTATAATCTCTATGTTTATCATTTTTGCTTTTGAAGACATTATCTTGATGTAAGTAGCCTTGAAAAAAAGTGTCTTTTGTTGACTTTTGAAAAATGACCTATAATGTATGAGCTCATATATTTCAAATGAAGCATTTTTTGAACTTGAGAATAAAAGAAAAGTTGTAGAAAATTGAATTTTTTTCAAAATGAGCTTTGGTTTGAGAAAAGTTGATGAAGCATGTGAAATTTATGCCTGATCTAAGTTCAATTGACTTCTCCTAAGGAAACCCTAATTTGACAATCCTTGACTTTTGATGATTTGCGGGCTTTACTTGGGGAATCATGATCAACCCTTGATCAAATTATGGATATCACTTCAAAATGTTGATGTTGACCAAAAATCTTAAAGTTTGACTGTATGTTGACTATAGTTGACTTTTTGACCAATATAGTTGACTTTCATTCATCTGAGTCATTGATTGAGAAAAGATGTGATGTAGGGCTTGAAACTTGATATGGACCTTTTTGAGGACCTATGAAGAACCATGGAATCCACTTGGGACCTTTTCAAACCAAATTTCCTTGAGACACTCTAAAACCTAGTTCTAGGCCTTTGGTTTAGAAGGTGCATCTTGACTAGTCATCCCTTGAGATTCTTAAATATTTTAATAGCCTCGAAAGAATGTCTTGAAGAAAATGGGAGGGAAAATTTTAGGTTACAACACCTTTGAAAATATTTTTCCCAACCTTGAGCTCTTAATTATTCTTTTAAGTCACACCCATTTACAACATGATTGTCAAAATCAACCATTAATTCCTTAAGGACAATCAACTCCCCTGGTTTTAAGTTGCAATGAACTTGAGAACTTTGTTGCATAATGTGATTGACATTAAAAGGATTTGTAGAAGATGAAGGAACCACAATTGATGAAGACGGAGCGATGGTTGATGAAGACGGAGCTGTTGAACTCATACTTTTTTCCACTTCTTTTGTAACTCAACAACAACTTCTTGATTAAGAGTCATCATTGTTGGAGAGAGATGAAGAATGATGGAGGTTTGTTGAAGAATGCAGAAAGCTTATTGAACGTTTGAGAGAGAAAAGAGGGTTTATGGTTTCTAACTTGTGGGAGTGAAGTGAACATGTAAGATTTATAGTGTTTGAGAGGTGAGAGAAAATACAGTTAAACATAATAATAGAAACATTAAATGAAAGTAATAATTATAATATTAATCAATTCCAAGAAATATGCACACTGCTCATTGTATAGCTTAGGTAGCGTGTGATGATTAAGAATAATCAAGGGTTACACACGTTAATCACTTCGTCTAACTAAGTGACACGATCAATATACTCAGGGTCTGGATAAATAAAGGCTTCCATATGGTAAAAGATATTTCTAATCGAAACATCTTCTGATAACCGAGTCTATAAAACTAAATTAGTAGAAGTATAATAAGTAAAGAGAAGGAGAGAAATGATATTGTCATATCCTTGAATATCCTCCATCTATCTTTAACTTTAGCTTTCTCTTAGATATACCTTCTGACCAACTTCTTTTTTCTTATGCTTTCTTCAGAGCAGTCTTTCAGAGGTTCTGAATTATCTTCATATTGATTCATCTTATTTCTTTGAGTATTCTCAGTTTTTTCATTTGAGAAGAATAACCTTCTTATGAAGTCTAATCTCTAATCCAAGAGCTAGTATCAGTCTTCTCTTCAGATGATCTCTTCATTCTTCTGTTTAGAATCACCAATCCGACTTTTGAGAATAATCCTTAGAGTATAAATATTCTAATCCTTTATTATCAGAACATCCATCTGTTTGTCAAACTTCCTTTGAATGGAAGCTTATTTTTAAGAAGGTCAATATTTCATGAATTTCTAAGAAGCTATATTCTAGAGAGAATTAACTATCATTACCTAAAGTCTTCTGAATGTTTTGATTCCTTGAACAAATTGCAAAATCTGTTCTAATACAAATATCATCAAACTTTGACGATTTTGACTGACAATCTTGTTCTTGCAATGCTGAGCTAACTTATTTAGAGTTAATCTTTGATCATACTTATGATGAGTCAATGAGTGTTCTTTCCTCAGCAATATCTGGTCTTCTGCAAAGCCTCTTCCGACAGAGCCAATGTTTAGATCTTCTGCATAAGATCTTCTATCTACTAGAATAGACAACTTTATCATGAGGTTCGTATGTATCATAAGACAACAATCTTTCTTCTTTTGAAAATATTCCTAATGAGATCTTATGATAAAGTCAAGGGTGGACTAATCCATTTCTTGAAAACATCTCATACTCTTAAGGAACTTAATCAAAAGTATTCAACATATATAACTTCTTATCTGATGAATGTTTTCTTGTTAGCTTGTTCTTCAATTTTCTGATTTTAGATAGTAGTTGAAAATTGAATAACTATCACTTTAGAGTATTTCTTCACACATCATCTGGATCTTTATCTAACACAGTAAGGTGTTTGATACCCATCAATAACAGAACCGGGCTCTGATACCAATTGAAGGTGTGAAGAAAACACAAGAAAGGGGGTTTGAATTGGGTTTTCCTTTCTTGAGAAACTATTGCTTCTAAGCATTATTTGTTAAACAATGCTTCTGAACATTGCCTCTAAACAATGCTTCAAATTAGGTTATGAAAACATAAACTATTAGGCATAAGTAAAAGTAACGAACACGTGATATATCATAGTTCACTTAAGAAACCCCCAAGCTCATCCAGTCCATCATGCAAAGGTCATTTCACCTTGAACTCAAGGAGTAAATCCATTATAACCAAACTGATTACAATCTGCACAAGCTACCCGCAAGTAACTAACAACCTCTAAGACACACAAGTCCTGGACTTCTTAAGGATACAGACCTACCCGACCCCTTAAGGAAAATCCTACACAAGCTACCCGCAAGTGACTAACAACTACTAAGACCACCATCTTAGTCTTCTCAAAGCTTCTGACCTATCCGGTCCTTTGAGGAATACATTACCTTCTAAAGCTTCTGACCTAACAGGTCCTTTAAAAGAAACATAAATTTGTTTCTAAAGCTTCTGATCCAAATGGTCCTTTAGAAGGAACAAATAACTATTTGCTTTTCAAAGTTTGTTTACAAAAGAATCCTACTACACAAGCAGGTGTAAACTTAATTAAGTACATTAAAAGATCCTTATGAACACTAAAAAATATTACATTGTATTGTAGAATTAATGTGTGGTCTTCTTTTCTTCGAGTAGTTTCTTCACAGACAACAGCCCAAAGCACTTGAATTGATGAAGTCTTTTTCTTCATAAGCTTCTAAAAGCTTTGTTAATCTTGACGTAGTAAAGAGAAGAAATTATTCATCTTGATTCACCTTAGAACATTCTGGACAACAAACCTTGTTCTATTTTCTTCTATGATCACTTTAGAGCACAACATTTGTGTTGTGGATTTGTAACTGGAGGTTTCATGATCATCATCATTATCTTTTGTGGCTTAGCAAGCTTCGTGCATCATATGAAATTAAACACATTGTGAATCAAGGATTTCATTGTAATCATTATCAACAGATTGAAGAATCATTTTAATAACGGTTGTTCTTGTTGTTGTTATAGTGGTTGATAGCTTTTTGGTTGTTTTCCAATAATGACAGCTTTCATTTTAACATTGAACACCAACAGCATTTTAAACATACAATTATTTTATTATATGTCCAAGATAAATAGAGTCATTGGCTATTTGAGAAAGAGTCGTTACAAATAGTACTGCTACGTCCTTTTCTCTTACACAATTCAAGCTAGTGGAGAGATAGTGGAATAAGACTTTTTCATACTGTGTACTATTGTACATGTTAATGTTATATTCTTTCCTTCTGGACATCAGAGGCTTCTGCGAGAATGAGTTTAGAAGCGTGAACATAACATAAGGTCTTCATAACTTCAAGTCTTCAGATTCTTCAAAACTGCGTCTTCAGAGTCTTCAGCACTTGGTCATGAGAACCCGTTGTAGAGAACCTTGGATCAGAAGAGCTTCAAGTCTTCAGAGTCTTAAGAACTGTGTCTTTAGAGTCTTCAACACTTGGTCTTGATAACCCACTGTATAGAATCTTGGGTCTTTAGAACTATAAGTCTTTGGAATCTTCAGAACTTCCATCTTTAGAATCTTTAGCACTTGGATCTTTAAGAATCCTTTTAAGAACCTTGTTATTAGAAACACAGGTCTTCAGCATCTGGACTTTAGTAGAAACGTTGTCTTCAGATCTTTTGACTTTGTTTTCTTAAAAGTGGTTGTCTTTTTAGAAACTAAGTTTTTAGCATCTAGACTTCAGTAGAGACGTTGCCTTCAGATCTTCTAACTTTGTTTCTTTAGAACATACTGTCTTTATAAACTTCAGTATTTTTCATCTGGACATAAGTTAAAACTTATATCTTTAGATCTTCTGAATGTTTCTTTAGAACCCGTTGTCTTCAAAAACATGAGTCACCAGCATCTGGACTTAAGTAGCAACTTCTGTCTTCAGATCTTCTGACTGGTTTCTTTATAAAAACATCAGAGCCTACACTTCAGATCCTTTTGGAGTGTATTGCTACTTTTCAACACAACTAGTGTAGCACAAAAGTTGAACTAATTCTCTTTTAATATCTTGGCCACGCCATCCATCATAAGTAGAACTTGTTTGTTAAGTACTCAACAATAACAAACATTAGAGTATCAAAATTATTCATACAAACATACTCATTTGTTATCATCAAAACTTAGAGATAATATTGAAAAACCAAATCTTATTCTTACACATCATTATCGTTGAGAATATAAATGTGTATCAAGAAACATTGGCTAGAATGGAGTTGGAGAGAGACACTTGGGAAGGAAAGTATCACATCTCAGAGTACGAAAAGAGAGATTTCAAAAGATAGTTGAAAGATAAAGAAGATGTACTTTTTCTTCAAGATGTTTGGCTTGTGGAACAGGATGAGAAGCTTCATAAGAAGGATGCTTTGCTTAAACAGTATGCAGTATGTTTGTATGAATAATTTTGAAGATAACGTGACTGGGGCGAGTACTGCCCAACTCGATTCTGACGGTTCTCTCACGGAGGGCGATAGATGGCTACCGTGGGTTTCTGTTAAATAAAGTAGTGGGAGTAAAGTATGTGTTTTTGGTGATGTGTCTGTTGTTGGACAATAAATTGCAGCTAGAAAATGGAGTGTTGAGAGACAGAGGATGTTGGTGGTTGATTGTTCTGAGTTTTGGGTTCTGAGTTTTTGTTCTGAGTTTTGGTTCTGAGTTTTTGTTCTGAGTTTTGGTTCTGAGTTTTTGTTCTGAGTTTTGGTTTTGAGTTTTGGTTCTGAGTTTTTGGTTCTGAGTTTTTGGTTGAGTTTTTGTTCTAAGTTTTTGGTTCTAAATTTTTGGTTCTGAGTTTTGGTTCTGAGTTTTTGGTTCTGAGTTTTGTTCTGAGTTTTGGATCTGAGTTTTGGTTCTGAGTTTTGGATCTGAGTTTTGGTTCTGAGTTTTGGTTCTGAGTTTTTGGTTCTGAGTTTTGTTATGGGTTTTGTTCTGAGTTTTGGTTTTGAGTTTTTGGTTATGAGTTTTTGGTTCTGAGTTTTTGGTTCTAAGTTTTGTTCTGAGTTTTAGTTCTGAGCTTTGGTTATGAGTTTTGGTTCTGAGTTTTTGGTTCTGACTTTTTTGGTTCTGAGTTTTTGTTCTGAGTTTTTGTTCTGAGTTTTGGTTCTGAGTTTTTATTCTGAGTTTTTATTCTGAGTTTTGGTTCTGAGTTTTTGTTCTGCAGTTAACAGGTTCTGCTTTGAAGTAATGTTATGGTGCAGAAGTAGCAGCCTGAAGCCGTCAGAAGAATGGAAGATGATGGAGGAAGAAGCAAGAGGATACAGTGGGTGGTAAGGTTCTTTTTGTGAAATAAATAATGGTTTGTACGTTGTTTTAACAGTAGTTTTGAAGTATATTTTTATCAATTAATTTATGTTATTACTATTATTATAACTTCTAAAATTTCTAAATATCCATATATTGCAGCGACTCGAAATACAACAAAAAGTATGATAAAGCAAGCATTCACATGGCATAAAAGTGGTGTAAAGAGAAGGTTCAAACATATGAATGAGGAAGTTATGCAGAAGCAAACGGGGAGGAAGAAAATCAGAGCCTCTCCGATGGGGCTTCAAAACATTAAATTTTCTCTCCTTGAATTTGTGTTTTTCTTGTTGAGCTTTGTGTTACACTTGCTGAATTTTCTATGTGTGGTTCCCTCTTAATTTTCTGTCTCACTTGATGTTCCTCTTCTGATTTTTTGTGATTCTTGGACAAAACTCCTCCCTTTTTCTGTTGATAGAGGCCCTTATTTATAGTGAAATATATGGGGTTTTAGGGGGGAAAATAGTAGAGATTTGAACTATTTTAGGTCTTGTTTTGATGTTTTATGAGACAGCTTTTTGAAGTATGCATTTTAGTGCAATATTTGGAGTTTTGTAGACTGGTTTTTGTAGAAGCAAAGGTGCAGATTTTTGTCTTATGGGCTGCATTTTGGACTGTTTTGCAGGGCAGATTAGGACAGCAACTTGGCATGGTCTTTGTTGAAACAAGGTTGGAGAAAATGGACAGCATTATACTCAAGAATTGGACTGTTATTAGATTAAAATAGTGCTGGAAAAATGGGCAGCATTGGGACTATTTTGTAGCAAGAATAATAGCTTGATTTTCATGTACAAAATTTGAATTTCTTTTGTAACTTTGTAACAATAAATCCAAGTAAATTGTAACATGAATGAATATGTATTCTTCAATATATTCTCAATTCTCTTGTAATTGTAAATAACTTTGAATCTTCATTTGAAATTGAATCTTCATATGTCTTGATAAAAATTCAAGATCTTCCGTTTGAATTGGGAAAGAATTGAATAATACTTGAATAAATTGTTGAATGATGAATAAATAATAATGCAAGTCTTAGACTTTAATCTTTCATTTTGTTATAGAGATCCAAATAAATTACATGAATTGATTTTGTAATCAAATAGAAACCTTCATGTAATTAATCTTGTGATGAACGATTATTTGAATCAAATTTCTTCTTCTAATATCTTCTTAGTAAATGCTTCATGTGTGTTCAAATAACCATAATGTACATCCACTAAAATAATCACACAAAATAATCTTGAATAAATATTTCATGCGATAAATAATTATTCTTGAATGAGATCTCTTGGTAGCTCCTCTTTAATTATCACTTGAATTCAAATAAAGAAAATTCCAAGTATTCCGAATAAATTCTTCTAGAACGATCTTGAATTTAATCATCCCATTTTGACGAGATTCACCCCGCGTCATGAAAAAATTTGCAGATGACTTTTGGTCGAAGTGATCGAAGATGACTGGCATAGCTTGGTTTTATTGTATTTTAAAGCAATGTGAAACACACATGAATCAAAGGCAGTAAAACTACGATTGTTCTTTCCAAAAAATTTCAAAGACACTGGAGACCATCTGTTGGAAAGAGTGTGGAAATAAAAACACGATTCTCTGAAATTGTTTTGATGAATCAGCCTTTGAGAATCAACGACCGACCGCATTTCTGTCCTGAGACTCGAAACCCTAATTGATGTGTGACGTCTGATGCTCTTCTTTCAGACCTATTTCCTGCACATGGAATAAAAAAAACAAAACATACACTTCGTGCTTGATTGGTGGTTAGTCATTCATAAGATAAAATGCTCACAACACTCGATAATCTCTACACAGTCAAAGCTCGAAAGCGAAACGTTCGAAACCTACCATATTCTGTGACCTTGATGTATATATAAAACAATGCAAATGAAGCAGGGATCTTAGGTAAAAAATTAGGGTATGACAAAAGCAAGAATATTTGATAGATGTTGGTCCCTCTCCCGATGCTCGGTAGAAAGTGGTTGATTTGTTGGTCAAAGAGAAGACGAAGAGGGGATATTTCTACGAAGAGAAGATTGGAAGGCTTAAGATACATGGGGGAATTGGTTCTTCTTCAAATGAAGCTCCTTAGGACCCAAGGATTTAGCTGTTTTCCTCTTGTATTTTTAAGATATTTTGAAAATGTGCTTCAAATGTAATCCTTTAATGATTAATGAAATGAGGTTTTTTTTGGATATTTTCAAAAAATTTGTTTGCACGTTTATAATGAGTTCCTTGAAACAAATAAAAACATTTTATGTCTTATATCATTCATCAATTACCATTTAGTCTTCACATTCTAAAGTCTTAATCGTGTCTCCTTTCTCCATTTGAGTCAAACTGCACTTTGGCTAATCTTTGAAAAGATGGACATCACACTAGAGCAAGAGAACTACGAGCTTTATGAAGAAGTGATTACCCTTCGGGCCGAACATGGTGGATGTTGTACCCCAAAATTTCCCCTCTCATTTCTCAAGGCATTTCTCACAAGGATTCTCAAAGTTCAAGCTTGCACAAGTACATATGGAGGAAACTGTTAAAAAAGGGCAAAACAGATAAAAAATAATCTTTTCAGCAAAATTGGAGAAAAATAAGTTTTCTTCGATTTCCCTTGCTTCGATTGGATTTTTGGTCCCCTGTGTCATACCCCATTTTCCCCCTAATCTGTTCATTCATAACATCATATGCATTTTCATCATGAACCTTTCATTCATTTGAGATATTAAGACATCGACTCAAATGTCTCTTGATATTAGGGTTTTCCCCTATGAATTGAGGTTACTGTCTCTCTCAAGTTGATCCCACTGTTCCATTTATCATTCTTGGTATAAAACCAGGGTTTTTATCACAAGCATCATGGATATTTTCATTGACAAGATTCCTCGAGATACAAGTTTTTCTACATCTGAATTTCTTCAAGAAACCAGTGCATTAGGATTTGACTTGTGCGCTCAAGACTTTATCATGAATTCACTGTGAATGTCCTTGAGTTAGGTTTTATCCCTCTCGGCGTCTCAAGTTTTCATCATCAATGTACACTCAGAGAAAATGCATTAAACTTAATTTAGTATTTAGTTTCCCTACAACCCAATCAAACGTTCATTAGCTTTAGATTTGCAAAGTAACAATAGAAGACGGTAGTTCGATTCATCAGTCTCTGTGGTTTGATATCTTTTAAAACTACATGATAAGACTGTGCACTTGCAGTCTGAATCATTAGATACCTCAGTGTAATCCGACCAAGTTTTTGGCACCGTTGCCGGGGAGTGATTTAAGTCGATATAGCTACTCTTTTGTTACCCAGTAGAGACTAGAGCAAAACCTCTCAATTTCTTTTCTATTTCTTTTCTTATTGTATGCCAAACACTCGTTCGCAAGGCGATCCGTTATACATACAAATCAATGATATCGAGCGGTATCTCAGACTTAGACGCCACATTCAAGAGTATCATATCTTGACTAATCCCCCACCTTGTAAATTACTCGAATCTCTTGTTCCTCAACCAACCGAAGAAATGGCCGCACAACCTGCTTCACGTCCACTCAAATCCTATGATATTCCTTCGCAAGATGAACTGCATAATAACATTGCTGCTCCTCCAATTGAGGCTAACAACTTTGAACTGAAACCTTCTTTGTTGTATGCTGTACAACAGAACCAGTTTTCCTAATGGGTCAATGGAAGACCCCAATCTTCATTTATCAATATTTCTGCAGTACGCAGATACGATTAAGAACAATGGGGTCAGTCAAGAGGCAATAAGACTTCGTCTTTTCCCTTTTTCTCTAAGAGACAGAGCCCGAGCTTGGCTCCAATCTCTACCCGCAAACTTTGTTACCACATGGGATGAGCTGAAGAAAGTTTTTCTTGGTAGGTATTTCCCGTCAAGTAAAACAACTATACTAAGATCTAAAATAAGTGATTTTTGACAAAAGGACAACGAGTCCCTTTTCGATGCTTGGGAACGATACAAGGATCTAATGAGACTCTGCCCACATCATGGCTTGGAAGAATGGTTAATTATCCATACCTTCTATAATGGTCTCCTTTACAATACAAGATTAACGATAGACATTGCCGCATGAGGCGCACTTATGGATAAATCCTACACCGCTGCTTATGCTCTCATAGAAAGTATGGCTCAAAACCACTATCAGTGGGGAAGTGAAAGAGGACAAGTAGATAAAGCTACCGCAGAGAAAACACCGATGAAAGAAGGCATGTATGAGATAAGCGGTCTAGACAGCGTCCATGCTAAGGTAGATGCCCTCACCCTTAAGATAGATAACTTGACCGCAATACCTTCAGCCACCGTGGCTGCTATAACTCCAAATTGCGAGATATGCGGAGTGCCTGGACATGCAGTTACCGAATGTAAGATCTTGGCAGGAACTCCAACCGACCAAGTAAGTTATGCTCAAGGAAAACCTTACTCGAACACATACAACCCTGGATGGAAAAATCATCCAAATTTGTCGTATAAAAACCCCCAATGCATTATATGCTCCAAACCAAACACATGTTGTGCCACCTGGATATCAGAAACCTCCTGCAAACGCTCCTAATGTGCCTAGAAAATCAAACTTAGAATTGATGATGGAAAACTTCATAGCTACCCAAGCGCAAACAAACAAAGACGTCCAAAATCAAAACATACACACTAACGAGCAGATAAAACATTTAGCAAACAAAATAGATGCTTTGGCCCCTCACAATAAAATGTTAGAAACCCAAATCTCTCAAGTGGCTCAACAACAAGCACCTACAGCTGTACCGGCTGATACATTTCCTGGTCAACCACAACCTAACCCGAAAGGGCATGCTCATGCCATCATATTAAGAAGTGGAACTGAGTTAGACAGACCGACTGACCCAAGACTTACAAATCCAACTATGTACCAAAGATCCGAAAAACCACTGAGAAGGAGAATCAACCCGAGAAGAAGGAGGAGGATAAAGAAGATAAAGGAGGAGAGGCCGAAGAAAAAGAAAAACCTTATGTGCCTCCACCGCCTTATAAACCCCAAATCCCATTTCCTGGAAGACTAGCTAAACCTAAGAACGTAGGGCAATTTAAAAAATTCGTTGAACTTCTGAAACAACTTAATATAACAATTCCTTTCACAAAATACATAACTCAAATGCCCTCCTATGCCAAATTCCTCAAGGAAATCTTATCTAACAAGAAAAATCTAGAAGATAACGAAACAGTCAAACTTACTACCGAGTGTAGCGCAATTATCCAAAACAAGATGACTCCTAAGCTGAAAGATCCTGGAAGCTTCTCTATACCCTGTCATATAGGAAAGTTTGTCATAGACAAAGCCCTGTGTGATTTAGGAGCTAGTATTAGCGTTATACCTTTGTCCACATGCAACAGACTTGAAATGGGAGAACTAAGACCAACAAAGATGTCCGTTCAATTGGCAGAACGCTCTATTAAATACCCAGTAGGAATCTTAGAGAATGTTCCCGTACAAATAGGTCAGTTCTGCATCCCTACATATTTCATAATAATGGACATTAGAGAAGACGAAAGTACACCTATCATTTTAGGAAGACCATTCTTAGCTACCGCTGGAGCCATCATAGATGTAAAGAAAGGAAAACTAACTTTTGAAGTAGGTGAAGAGAAAGTCGAATTTATTCTGACATAGTTCCTACAAGTTCCTGCCATAGATGACACATGTTATCTGGTAGACATCATGGACGAATGTGTGAGGGAAATTGAATGGGAACCAATACCTTGTTCTGAAACCATGAAGATTCCCACACCTCTAATATTCGAAGATAACGAATGGTGTCCCGAATACCGAGACGACAATCTAAGCGAATGCTTAGCTCTGACACCTGACCACATGCCTTGTCCGAGAAAACCAGCCTTGGATCTTAAGCCATTACCTAAGACCCTTAGATATGAATTCCTTGACATCGAGCTTAAACGACCAGTAATTGTCATTGTAGACTTAGGACAACAAGAAACAAACAAATTATTACAAGTCTTAAGAAAATACCCATCTGCCTTGGGATATAACATTACGGATCTCAAAGGAATAAGTCCTTCCATTTGTATGCATCGCATTATGTTGGAAACCGACTGCAAATCTTCTAGAGAACATCAACGAAGAATTAACCCAATATGGAGTACCGTAGTTAAAGACAAAGTAAAAAAACTTCTGAACGCAGGAATAATATACCCAATCTCTGATAGTCAATGGGTAAGCCCAGTCCACTGTGTACCAAATAAAGGAGGTATAACAGTCACGGCAAACAAATCAGGCAAAGCTATAGCGAAACGAACCGTAAGAGGAGCTAGAATGTGCATTGACTATAGGAAGCTAAGCAAAGGCACTCGTAAAGACCATTTTCCTCTACCACTCATCGATCAAATGCTTGAGCGATTGGCTAAGCACTCTCATTATTGTTACCTAGACGGTTACTCAGGATTTTTCCAAATTCCTATTCACCCTGATGACCAAGAGAAAACAACATTCACATGTCCTTATGGAACTTTCGCCTACAGACGAATGTCGTTTGGATTATGTAACGCTCCCACCACATTTCAGAGATGCATGATGGCATTTTTTGCTGATTTCATAGACAATATCATGGAGGTCTTTATGGATGACTTATTTGTACGTGGAGAGAGTTTTAAATATTTTATAATAAATTTAGAGAAAGTTTTGGAGATATGCGTGGAAGTGAACCTCGTTTTGAATTGGGAAAAATGCCACTTTATGGTCAAACAAGGAATTATGCTAGGACACGTCGTGTCTGAGAGGGGGATTGAAGTCGATAAAGCAAAGATCGAAGTCATAGAAAACTTACAACCCCCTAAAACAGTAAGAGAAATACGCAGTTTCTTAGGACACGCCGGTTTCTACCGACGATTAATAAAAGATTTCTCGCAAATTTCCAAACCTCTAACTACCCTCCTTATGAAAGACGTTGAATTCGATTTCAATGACAAATGCCTAAGGGCATTTAACCAATTAAAAAAAGATTTTATATCCGCACCAATCATGAAACCACCCGATTGGAGACTACAATTTGAAATCATGTGGGACGCGAGTGATTACGCCGTAGGTGCAGTCATGGGACAAAGAAGAGATAAGAAGCTTCGTGCGATATACTATGCAAGTAGAACCCTAGACCATGCACAGATGAATTACACGACCACAGAAAAGGAACTTTTAGCTGTAGTATTTGCGCTGGACAAATTTCGCTCCTACCTCGTGGGCGCGAAAATAATCATTTATATAGACCATGCAGCTATTAGATACCTGCTAACCAAGCAAGATTTAAAACCAAGACTATTGAGATGGATTCTACTTCTACAAGAGTTAGATTTAGAAATTAAAGACAAGAAAGGTACCGAGAACGTAGTAGCCGACCATTTATCTCGAATGGAGAGGCTGAAACCAGAGGAGGTGCCCATTAACGATGACTTCTCGTATGAACGTCTGTTAGCTCAGATGGACTTAGGAGGTGCCAACGTAGAAAACCATGAATTAAATCCAAACCAATTACTTTTAGAACTTGACACACATGCCGTTAGCCATGATTTATAAGAAAGCCAAGACGCAATAGATAATGATATGAATGAAATTGTGAACACTGTCTGAACAAATCAGACCTTATCATGGTATGCAGATATAGAAAATTACTTAGCCGTTAAAATCCTACCCCCTAATCTTACCTATCAACAAAAGAAAAAATTATTTCACGATCTGAAACATTACTTTTGGGATGAACCTTTACTATTCAAGAGAAGTGCCGACGGTATTTTCCGAAGATGCGTCCCAGAGAGCGAAATTGAAAACATTATTTCTCATTGTCATGATGCCCCTTATGGAGGCCATGCAAGCACATCTAAGACATGCGCTAAAATTCTGCAGTCTGGTTTCTATTGGCCAAATCTATGGA
This sequence comes from Vicia faba, assembly GCA_948472305.1. Taxonomy (NCBI): domain Eukaryota; kingdom Viridiplantae; phylum Streptophyta; class Magnoliopsida; order Fabales; family Fabaceae; genus Vicia; species Vicia faba. The sequence goes on from OX451737.1 coordinate 1,175,486,278, forward strand.
AAGATGTGCACATAGCCATTCTTAACTGCGATTGATGCCAACACACTGGAAACATATCCAGACGCGATGAGATGCCTTAGACTGGAATTCTATAAGTCGAAGTCTTTAATGTGTGGGGAATAGACTTCATGGGACAATTTCTATCATCATTCGGAAATAAATACATACTCATGGCTGTAGATTACATTTCAAAATGGATCGAAGCAATAGCTTCTCCAACAAACGACACTCGAGTAGTGACTAAACTCTTCAAGAATATTATCTTCCCAAGATTTGGTGTACCCAAACAAGTCATAAGTGATGGTGGCTCACACTTCATATCCAAAATCATCGATAAACTCCTAACCAAATATGGGGTGAAACACCGCGTAGCAACACCATACCACCCCCAAACAAGCGGGCAGGTGGAAGTCTCAAATCGGGAAATAAAACAAATATTAGAAAAAACTGTCGCCACGTCAAGGAAGGACTGGTCGGACAAGTTACCTGAAGCACTATGGGATTATAGGACAGCATTCAAGACGCCAATCAGAACAACACCCTTTAAACTTATCTATGGTAAGTCATGTCACCTGCCAGTGGAGATAGAACACAAAGCTTATTGGGCAATTAAAACCCTAAACCTAAGCGACACCGCAACAGGTTAGAAAAGGATCCTCGACATAGATGAACTGGAAGAGCTAAGGTTAGACGCAAATGAGAATGCAAGGATCTACAAAGAAAGGACGAAGAAGTGGCATGACAAACGAATCTCTAGGAAGGAGTTCAATGAAGGAGATGTAGTTCTCTTATTCAACTCCCGCTTAAAACTCTTTCTCGAGAAACTCCATTCAACTTGGTTTGGACCCTTCGAAGTGACCAAAGTCTTTCTAAGTGGCGCCATCGAGATCAAAGGAAAGTCCACAAACCCATTCATAGTAAATGGCCAATGCTTAAAACATTATCACAACATTAAAAACAAAGACTACGCTGCGAGTTTAACGCTTATAGAGCTACCGCCCAAAATAGGAGACTAATTGACGTCTGAAACGATGTCGAGCTAACGACATTAAACAACCGCTGTATGGGAGGCAACCCACAAGTTTTTCATTTATTATATAATTTCTTTTAAAATCTCTTTAGTTTTTTATTCTGATTATTATTACGATTCGGAGATTATTATCATTTCATATTTTATTTCTTTCATTTTCTTTATTTACTAATTTTAGTACCGACTCACAGGAACTAACTAGATAGACTAACTTATGGATACTATCACCTTCGCTACTGGGGCCCAGCATAGGCGTTATGAGATACTAGCTCAGCGCCAGATGAATTTGACGACTTATGTGCATGATCCCACGTTAACAGTTTTAGGTATTAGGGAGAGTGTTGATTTTTTGTTTAACCAGATAGGTTAGGAAGAATTCCTTGCCCATAAGTACCCCACCTATCAAAACCTTACCCTAGAGTTCCTGAGCTCACTCCATTATAAACCTACCCGAGGATTAGGGCGTAGTAGAGGATAAATGTCCTTCAGACTATTCGGCTTTACCCACCATTTCACCATTCGTCGTCTTGTTGAGCTGCTAAAATTTCCTAGATCCATAGATGCTTACATGGAGACCCAGGAAGACGACTACCTTGATTTCAAGCTAAACCAATTTTGGAGGGATATAGCTGGCCAGTACCCTGAGGACCCTGACCGCCTGGATGTGACTGATATCCATAACCCAGCCATTAGTTACTTCCACCACATCTTAGCTTTTACCCTGTTCGGAAAACCTATAAATCGTCACTTAGTTTCTAGGGATGAGCTATTTATCATATACTGTGCTTTCAAGTCTAGACCCGTAGTTGGTGCATCATTTATGATCACCAATATGTTTGCCATAGCCCAATGTACCCATGGACCTATCTGTGTCGGCGGGCTAGTCACCATGATAGCCGAGGCATTTTCTCTGAGATCATCATTATCACGCCTTACGCCATATGGCAGATACCATACCATGGACATACCATTCTGTTTTAACATTACTCTCATAGCTAACCTAGACCCACCTCACTTTCAGCTCCTAGTGCGAAATGATCATGTCTACTAATTTACCTTGCCTAGCCCAGAGAACACGAGCATCAATAACAAGAAAATTTGGTTGTATAACCTCGAGAAGACAGATGAGCATGACCCTGAGAGATTGGAGAGCAACCCTTCCACACCTCCTGGTTACCATGAGTATACTCCACTAGACGACCCCACACCTTCCCCTGTTACCGAAGTTGTCGATGTTCCAATGGTAGATCAAGCACATAACACTGCATTCTGATGTTACTGCGCTCCGAGGAAAGCTCACCGCTATTAGAGACGACATCAGCACACTTCGCCGTGATTTCTTTTATTTCATGGATGTCGTCACTGAGCAGTTCGACCATATCTATCAGCTCCACCTCCAGGAGGCCCACGTGATCGCTAGTTTTGTTCTTGTGCCTCCCATGTGAGGACACTGTTTGTTCTCAGTATGGGGGGGGGGGGTTACATTATTATTTTGATGCTCATATTTTTCATATATTTTGTTACAATCGGTTCTAAATTTTTCGGATATTTATTTCATTCAATAGTATTTATTTATTTATTTACTTCATTTCGCATTTCATATTCCTATTTTTCGTTTTTGATTAATTTCTATATTTTTCGTTTTTGGTTAATTTCTATTTTTAGTTAATTTTTAATTCTATTCAATTATCATTCCTCCGATTCTACTCGAAGCATCATATTGATACGCTTACACTAATTCCATTAAATATTGATTAAAATACTAACACTCGATTGTATGCACTAAATATTATCGAATAGACGTATTATCTATATTTTTCAATGTATCAATAATAATTCCTACATATACCCTACAGATTGTGTGCCACTAACTATTCATATAAATATATAAACCATGTAAAAATATTTAAACTATATGAATAAATAAAAAATGCTTTAATTTGCACGTCTGATAAGATAACATGCACGCGGTCAGACAACCACAGCACGCGCCTTTGACCCTGACGAACGTCAAGAAGCATGTCCCTTTGACCCTGACGAACGTCAAGAAACGCGTGACGACTGTCAGTTATAACCTCCCATATTCTAAATTTTTTATAAACCTCATTCATTTGCCACTCATAAAATCCATCTATTTAAACCCTTCTTCCATTCTTTAGTTTTCACCACTACCACCCACCTTCCTTCCATTCCTTTATCACCATTACATTTTCTTCTTTGTCAAAAACACAATCATGGCCGCCCGAAGGAATCCACCCCGTGGAAGAAACCCACCAAACCAAGAAGAACCCGACATGAGCCATCTCGTGTTCCGGCAAGGGGAAATAGGCGAACTTCAAAGAGAACGATACATAAAATTTTATCGTCGAGGTTTGACATCCACAAGATTTATCGACAACAGCTGCTTGAAAGAATTGAGGTTACGAAACAATATTCAAGGCTTGCTCGACAAAGCAGGCCTGAGCTTTATAAGCACGTTGAACACACCAACCTACGAGGCTCTGACGTTGGAATTCTTGAGTTCCTACGCCTACCACACTCGCGACGATGCTGATGAATACCTAACTGGAGCCATTCAATTTTGAATGTTCAACCGAGAATACACGCTTAGCCATGAAAATTTGAGCGAAATGTTTCGTTTTCCCCGTGGAAATGATATGCAATATCGTATTCCCCCGGAGATAGATTGGAATGGAAGTGCATACGCACTATGGAAAAGAATAACCGGTGAGCCCAATGTTATTCCTGAAGCACGCTACGCCTCTCGTATTCAAAACCAAAATATTCGCTTCTTACACCGCATTATGGCCAACACGGTTTTTGGAAGGGCAAACAACAACAAAGTCAACACTAAGGAGTTGTATGCTCTTCACTGTGCCTTTTCACAAGATCTCTGTCTTAATCCCGTTACATTAATGATGGCCCATATTCAAAACCTTGTCACGAGATATGGGACTACGCCTTTTTGCATTTGAGGCATTGTCACCACCATCGCAGTTCACCTGAACTGGGGGGAAAGGATTCAACTTCTACCTACGCTGCCAGCAGTTTATATGGACATTGGTAACTGCAGAGCTGGCCGCCTGATCAAGGTAAGAGAAGCTGGAGGTTACTATCTGATGGTGAAGAATGCAGAAGTTCGTAGCGTTATCTTGCCAAATTACAGTCGTACAAATTTGGGCAATCCTGATAATTAGCTTTACAACTTGAATGCACCCGAACCTGGAGTAAATGAGCAAGGAAATCAAGGTGAGGCCAATAATATTGCTGTTGATGAAATTGAAGAAGAATTAGAGCAGCAAGAGCCCCAACTACAGCACGCCAATAATCCTTCCACCATTGATGCAATTTATGCCGCAATAATGCAGCAGAACCAGTTGTCCACTCAACGCTACAAAATCCTCGAGACGCGCCAAATTGACATGTCGAATCTCATGCAACAAATGCAAAGAGACCAAAGCAAATATGCTCACAGGCACGATCAAAGTATGCTAGAATTCACTGCAAGAATGACGAAAGATATGCAAGCTTTAACACTTCATGTCGAAGACTTGCATAACATTATTTATCAAGGTAATGGAGTCGAATCTTCCTGAAGCGGTGGCAGATTTCGAAGGCAAGAGGAGGAAAAATAATTGTCTAGTTTCCACTTCCCTTTTCCATCTTCTGTCAATACATTGAGGATAATGTATGATTCAAGTATGGGGGAGGAAGTATTTCCCTTTCCTAGTAATTTTTATTTTCTTTGTAATTTCCCTTCTGTCATTTCTAATTCAATACAATTTTTGTTATCAAGTTATCTATTGAAGCATTTGTGCTGTTTTTTTTATTCCCCTATCTTTTTTAGCCCTATCAAAAATTATTTTTAGACTTTTATGCATAACTTGACTCACTTGACAAGTACATAGCCTGCAAGATCTTTAATAGTTAGGAATTGTGGCAAGATTAAGCGAAATTACTACCGTCTAGACATTCTACAACCCCAGAGTATGATAAACTAGTTCAAGCACCTGTTATTCCAAAACCCTGAGTTTTAGTTTTTATAGTAACCCTGAGTAGTTTATATTAGCAGTCAGCACCGTCTTAAACACAAACTACGCAGGAAGTCGATGAATATAAGTGGATGATCTAATTTATTATTTCAGAAAAATGTTACAAGCTTTAAGAAGATAGGTAATACACTAATTAAATTGGGCGATCCTTACCCGATCGTTTAATCCAAAGGATGTAAGCCTTACAAAGTAACATTAAAAATCCTTTGTTAGATGGTTCAGGAGCGTCTGGTACTGAACTTGGTAGGGAAGATTACAGTCTGATCCCCTGCATCTTGCAATTGGATAGAAAAAGGTTGCCATATTACTGTGCCAGAAACCTAAGTGCTAAAAAAGGGATCATACCTACTAATCGGCTGTTCTGCTATGTGTGTGCAAGGATAAAGGGCTTAATGTGATTGCGCTAGAATGAAAGGGACGAAACGAGACAAATACTCGAGGTAGGCTATGTGTGATACGGTGGGAGAACTGACTGTGTGTTTTGCGTTTGTATTCGCACTTGTTCGGTTGAGCAAGAGTCGCCACCGACTTTTTATTTTATCCTAAAGGAAAGGTTAAAAAAAGCACAGCAAAAACCTTTTGAGATATTTCGTGGGTTCGGGGGGTAGATTATGAAAAGGGAAGGTATTAGCACCCTTTTCATCCATGGTTATCCATGGGCTCTTAGTTACTTGGTTTTTTAGATCACTTGCCTTGATTTTCGATTGCTTGAAAATGTGGTGTGTGTGAGTGTTTTTGAAAATGTTTTTGAAGAAGATGCCTTGTCTTAGGCTACCCTTGTAACAATTCTTTACTCGAATGTTTTACAAAGATGTGTATCTTTTCGAAAAGATGTTTCAAATGTTTTTGAGAGTTGATTTGAAAGTGTTGTGGAATGTGGTTTTTGAAAAGAAGGCAAGTGTTTTTGCAAGTTGATCTCAAGTAACTAAGAGTTTTGTCTACCCTATTGTACTCAAAGGTTTTCTCTATGTTTTCAACCCTTTTCAACAATTTTGTTCCACCATTGAATTTGATGGACAACCTTGCGTTTAGGATGTTTGTTCGGGACGGGCGCGGGTCATCGTATGGACCATGAATGCAATGGTGCCAAGTATCTTTGACAATTTGCTTTGAAGGGACTATGATCATTCCATTTAGGCAACTTTCGAAAGCGTCATCGAGGGACTTATGATCATTTGAATTTGTTTTGCCAAAGATACTCGACGTGCAAGCATGGCCCATTTTGGAAGGCAACATGTGGGATTACCCTAGAGGGTGCAAGTGTGATTGTGTATTGATTTCATGTATTTGTCTTGTATTAGGTTATCTAGCGTTTGATTTTATGTACATGCAAACCCTAGGTCTAACCATGGTATAATTCGAAAGCGGTAAATTGCGGAAATGTAAAATCTACGCTATTACAAAATAAGTATCCGGGAGTGGGGGTACAAATTTACAAATGGGGATGAGACTTAGGAATGTAGTGTCCAATAGATTACAACCAAATCGAATTTGCGATCAAATGTAAATGTAACGAATATAAAAAATAAGCAAATGTATAATGTATCAAATATAAGTATATTGTGTAAGTGTACGTGTATGTATATTTGTATATGTAATTATTTACAGGTTAGGAAAATGTGAATTAATGCGTATTATTAAAGTATTGCTAACTTAAATGAAAAAATTAAATGTTTATTTAATTAATCTTTTGTGATCTTATATATTCTTAATATGTACAAAAAGGAATGTTTTGATTAAATGTTTTAAATTCTAATTATGTATATAAAAAATGTATTTTTTATTTGTTATGCACAAAGAGAATATTTCAATTAAAAGAAAAAGGTGTTTTCAATTTTAATTATATTGTGTATAAAAGATATATTTCATTTATTATGTATAAATATAATATCTTTAAAAAAGGGAGAAGTATTTATCTTAAGAAAAAAATTAATATTCTATGTATAAAAAATAAAAGAAAATGTAAGTTTAATTATAGAGAAAAAAAAATACTATTTTTACAAGTTTCTATATAAACTTAATTATGCTATAAAAATATTGTTAGTGTAAAAATGTTATGTTTTGTTAATTTATTAATCAAAATAATATGTTTTAAAAAATTAAATGAAAGGGTTTGAATGGGCTTTAGGCGTGGTTGAAACGGGGAAGGCCCAAGTTCTTGAATGATTTTTTGCTTAGGGTTAGTTGTTTTTGTTTCATTCTGGAATAAGCTTAGGGTTTACAGAGGCGCGCCGTTTGTAACACTTTGTCTTCTCCGATTGCAATCTTCTCCGCCTAGCTCAAACCCTTCGCCTCAGCCACCAGCGCCGTTTTCCCTTCTCCCCTCAGATCACTCAGGCGACGATTAAACAAGGTAGCGCTTTGTCTCGAATTTATTAGGCGTTTTAGACTTCCATGTTATGATTTTACTGCTTCTTTTGATTAAGGCGTTTTGATTTTGTTTGTTTTAACGAGGTTGAAAAGGGAAGAGAAGAGAATTTACTACCTTTTTGTTTGAGGGAGGAATGGTGGAGGCGCTTAGGAGGTTCGATGGTGAAGAGGATTGCGCGATGAGAGCTTTAACTGGTATCTTTACCTTTTTGCCATTTTAGGGTTTTGTGATGATATTGACTGAAAACCCTTTTGAAAATTCACTTCTTTCTTCTTCTCTCCTACTGTATGCTAGTTGCTTATGTTGCCTTTAACGCTTGCCTTTTGTATGATGCCCTTTGTATGATGCCCTTTGATTGCCCTGTGATGACCCTTCTGAGGGCCTGCCTTGAATGTGCTTCTTTGTCCCTTCTCTGAGTTGCCTTGAATGTGCTTCTTTGTCCCTTCTCTGAGTTGCCTGCCTTGCCTTATTGTTTGTTTATGGCCCAATGATGAGTATTCCTCTGAGGATTCTGTGGTTTGGCTTTGGATGCTTTGTACGTGGGTTGAATGCTATGCTTGAATTTGATTTGGATGGTGTTGAAAGGTATGTTTGAGCAGGTTCTGGGGCTTTCTTGGATTAGCTTCAGGCAGGTTATGGCCCTCTTTTTTAGTTTATGCAGGTCCAAGGTTTTGGTGGCTTGCTTCAGGCAGGTTATGGCCTTACTGGAGGCTTAGCAGACTTGGCCTTTTGGTGAGTTTGTGTTTGATGGTTCAAGGTTGGACAGAGTTAAGGTTATGAGGTTTTTATGGTTATTGTTTCTGATAGGAAGGTTTAGAGCTTCAGCCAGGTTTGAGTCTTGACAGGCTCAGTTTATGAGGTTTTACAGTTTATTTGCTTGTGAAGTTTTTTTAGGTCTTTTTTTGCCGGTTGGGTGTTTTGAACTGGTATATTGTGAACTTGGGTGAGTGTTTTGGTTTTTACTGCAGGTTTGCTTCTGTCTATATGTTTTGTTTGATAATAGACAGGTTTGGCCTTTGGTTCAGTAGGCTTGGCCTTTGTTCAGTAGGCTTGGCCTTTGTTCAACAGGTTTGGCCTTTGTTCAGCAGGCTGGAAGGTTTTGACAGTTGGCTTGGCCTTTGTTTGATATCTTTCTGATCTCTCTCCTTTTATCCACTGTGTTCAGTTTGTTTTATATTCTTTTTCTTCATGCCTCAAGCCTAAACCTGCTTTCTTTGCTCTCTTTTTCTTCTCTCTCAGTACAGTTTGCATTAAATATTGTTTATGCTTTTGTACTTTCTGAAAGGGCCACTTCTTTGGGAAATGATGAAAATGAGTATGTTTTGCTTGCATAACAATTTTCCTCTGCATATTTGTTCCTTCTTTTGACAGCTTATTGTACTTTGTATCTTTTCAAATCTTCTTCCTTGATAGCTTGGGTAGCCTTGTGACAGTTTGACAGCAAGTTTGAATTTTTCAGTTTGGACTTTGTAGTTTGATTTGCACTTTGGAGTCTTGAGATTTGAACTTATGCAGTTTGGACAATTTTTGAATTGTGCAATTTTGACTTTTGTGCATTCATTTTTAGCAAATAAAAACTCGTCCCTCTTTGTGAACTGGGAGAAATCCCGTGATTTGCAGAGAGGGCTAACTGATCCCAATCAGTGGCCCTTAATGATGAATTTTATATCTGTCTCTTTTATTTATCTGCTATTGACTTTCCTTTTTTTCATTTGCAGATAAAAAATAAAATGGAGCACTGGAGCAAGGGATAGCAGATGAAGAAATGAAGATTAGAAAAAAATGTTTAGGATAGTCTTTTTTTATTTAAGTTTAAATTACTGTAAAATTATTGTTGTAAACAAATTGTAAACAATAATTGTACGAATAATTTAAAAGTAAATAAAAGGTTTTTATCCAATTAATTCTTTTTTATCCTTTATTGTTTATTTATTATTTAAAATTCTTTGAATTAAAATAATTGAAAAATAAATTCCAATCACTTAATTTTAGAATAATAAATAATTTAAATAAACAAAGCTTTAGCATTTGACCAGTTAAACCTGGAATTTCCAACATACAAAGCAAAACAACAATTAATCAAAACAACTGATCAGGCGCATTCCCTTCTTATTGATTTCTTACCAAACACTGTAAATCCAAACTGAATGTATCCTTTGACTGGTTCAATCAAACAAACGTGAATTCAATCCAAATGCATTCTTTTACTGATTAAGTCAAACAACGCGAATTCAAACCCAAATCTCGGAATAACTTGCAAAGCATCATAGAATTAAATATTTCTGAGGAACTGCGCACGAAAACCCTAATTCCTGATTAAATGCCAAAGAGCGTTCGCCTGATCAAAGTTGAGCCAAAATCAACCAAAACCCTAAACCAACTGTTTGAAACATTCCAGAGCCCTGAAAAATCAATAAAACCCTAATTGTGTCTGACTGACGAGAAAAGTCCATTTGACCGATTCTTGAGCCAGTTTGAAAGATCAGGAAAAGCCTGAAGCTGTGATTTCTTGTGGTAAAATGCGAGGGCAAATTTTGGGGTACAACAGTTGCCCCTGTTCAATCTTCTTGAACCTGAAGAGTTAGATTGGCAAGCTTGCCTTTCGCGACTTGAAGGTAAAAGAAGATTGGACACTAAAGTGCCCAGAAAATTTGCACTCGGTGATGTGATGGTAGAGGTGAATGGGCTTAAAGATGCCATTTGGTGATGGGCTTAAAGATGCCACCTGATGCGATAGAATCTTGTCGGGGGATGGGCTTAGAGATGCCATCTGGGAATGGGCTTAAAGATGCCATTTGGCGACTGCTGATAGGAAGATGGGCTTAAAGATGTCATCTGGTAATGTTGAACTGTATGTCAATGGTGAGTGGACGAGTATCAGAAAGGCACCCATGTTTTGGAACATCTCTGAATTGGGGGTCCGAATAAGCAATAGATTGACATCCATGTCTGGAGAATCCGTGAACTGTTTTCAGGAGTTGAGATTGAATGAGCAGTAGAGCAGCATCCGTTGTTGGGAAGCGTCCGTAAACTGTTTTCAAAAGTTGAGAAGAGTCTGAACAAGTGATAGGTTAACATCCGTTACTGGAGAACCTGTGAACTGTTTTCAGAATTGAAAAGAGTCTGAACAAGTGATAGGTTAACATCCGTTACTGGAGAACCCGTGAACTGTTTTTAGAAGTCTTGAAGTTGAATAAGCAATAGAGCAGCATCCGTTGTTGGGAAGCGTCCGTAAACTGTTTTCAAAAATTGCGTCTGAACAAGTTGGCAGATTAACATCCGTTGTTGGGAAGAATCCGTAGACTGTTTTCAGAAGTCGTGAGAAGAATCTGAACAAGCGATAGGTTAACATCCGTTACTGGAGAACCCGTGAACTGTTTTCAGAAGTCTTGAAGTGGAAGAGGAACCGGTGTAGGGCTTCCTGATGATGTGCTCGTATAAAACTGCATCTGGATGGATCTGGGATAAGTATCAGAATGTCGCCGTGTCCGGGTCACATCTGAACTATTTCTGGATGAATCTTGGGAGATGATCTTTGTCTGTCGATTGATTTTACCTGAAAAGGCAAAGGGTTAGTTGTATGCAATGTTATGATGCATGATGCAATATATGTGACATCAATGTTTATGACATGAATGTGATGAATGCGCATGTAAGCTGAAGAGCTGTCTTGCTGAGGATAAATGAATCCTGGATGGCTGAAGATAAAAGAATCTTGACTGCTGCCGGGGAGAACAAATCCTTGGCTGCTGCTGTGGAGGGAAAGAATCTTCTGATTGTTGAAAATGAGAAGTCTTGGGACCACTGTTGGGGAAATCAGAAGCTTGGGTTGTATGCCAAACTACTGGGGAATTCCTGATGACTTCTACTGGGGAGTTCCAATCTAATAGACTCATGCTGGGGAGGTAAGACTGAGAATCTTCAGTTTGGTGGGAAGTATCTCTGTGGGGAGAAGGTTCACTAGTCTGGCTCCGCTGGGGATTGATAATTGGAAGTTTTAGCTTCACTGTGGATAATGAGACTTGACTCTGAGGGGAGTTAGCCTCTGGAAGGTTCTCTGGCTGGGGATTGCGAGAGTCCTCTGATTGCTGCAGGTGAAGGCTTGGAATCTGAACAAGCGATAGATTGACATCCGTTACTGGAGAATTCGTAAACTGTTTTCAGAACGTTGAGAAGTGTCTGAACAAGCGATAGGTTAACATCCGTTACTGGAGAACCCGTGAACTGTTTTCAGAACGTTGAGAAGAATCTGAACAAGCGATAGGTTAACATCCGTTACTGGAGAACCTGTGAACTATTTTCAAAAGTCTTGAGTCTGAACAAGTGATAGATTGACATCCATTACTGGAGAATCCGTAAGCTGTTTTCAGAGCGTTGAGAAGAGTCTGAACAAGCGATAGGTTAACATCCGTTACTGGAGAACCCGTGAACTGTTTTCAGAAGTCTTGAGTCTGAACAAGCGATAGATTGACATCCGTTACGGGAGAATCCGTAAACTGTTTTCAGAAGTTTGAGAAGAATCTGAACAAGCGATAGGTTAACATCCGTTACTGGAGAACCTGTGAACTGTTTTCATAAGTCTTGAGTCTGAACAAGCGATAGATTGACATCCGTTACTGGAGAATCCGTAAACTATTTTCAGAGCGTTGAGAAGAGTCTGAGCAAGTGATAGGTTAACATTCGTTACTGGAGAACCCGTGAACTGTTTTCAGAAGTCTTGAGTCTGAACAAGCGATAGATTGACATCCGTTACTGGAGAATCCGTAAACTGTTTTCAGAAGTTTGAGAAGAATCTGAACAAGCGATAGGTTAACATCCGTTACTGGAGAACCTGTGAATTGTTTTCAGAAGTCTTGAAGTTGAATAAGCAATAGAGCAGCATCCGTTGTTGGGAAGCGTCCGTAAACTGTTTTCAGAAGTTGCATCTGAACAAGTGATAGATTAACATCCGTTGTTGGGAAGAATCCATAAACTGTTTTCAGAAGTCTTGAGATTGAAGAGGAACCGGTGTAGGGTTTCCTGATGATGCGTCTGTGTAAAACTATATTTTCCAACAGGTGATGAAGGAATCGCTGAACACTTTTGACATTCGGATGCCCCAAGTGATGGTGACGGAGACTTGCTCCAAGTTCACTGAACTTTTGAGAGATTTGTTGAAATCTTGACTGGACTGCCCCAGGTTAACCGAACTTTGAAAGATCTGTTGAAACCTTGACTAGACTGCCCTAGGTTAACCGAACTTTGAAAGATCTGTTGAAACCTTGACTGGACTGCCCCAGGTTAACCGAACTTTGAAAGATCTGTTGAAACCTTGACTGGACTGCCCCAGGTTAACCGAACTTTGAAATATCTGTTGAAACCTTGACTGGACTGCCCCAGGTTAACCGAACTTTGAAAGATCTGTTGAAACCTTGACTGGACTGCCCCAGGTTAACCGAACTTTGAAAGATCTGTTGAAACCTTGACTGGACTGCCCCAGGTTAATAGGATGGTGACATGTCATGCCCCTTATTGATAGGAGATTTGTAATGGAAGTGTCATCCTCTTGAAGTGATTTTAACTTACTGAGAGAGTTTTCGTTCCTCCGAACATTCGCTGTATGAATTTCTTCACTGTCAAACAAAAATCCAAATGCAGACAGTGATATTCAAGTAATGCAAAGTTTATGTTTGTCTCAAAGTTTTGAAAAATGCGTTTTTTTAGCAGGAAAACTTTTTTTGTAAGACAAATTCGACACAAGATTTTAGAGCAAAGCCTTACAGGAGTTAGGATACCTTTTGTAACAGTATGCTTTCGAACTAACCCATGCTTCAATTAGGACTTTTGCAGGGTTGTAACGTGGCCTGGTTCACGGTTTAAGAAACAAAGGATAAAGGCTCAAAGTATATTTGTACCCACCCGCTCTTCATGATGTTCTTCAACCCTAAGCTCAGTTAATTGTGTGTCGCACTCTATTCGAGTTTGGAACGACTTTTGGGCGATGGTTCACCGGTTGAATTTGGGGAGACAGTCATCATCTCCTTTTTTCTTTTTCAACATTTTTCATGTTGTTGAGGATTTTGTAACGACCTCACTATTTTGATTTTGATTTGTTATCCCTAACTTTTGCCTGACTGTTCCCATTTTCGAGATTACAGTCAGCGGGATGCCCCAGCTTTCTTAAGCCTCCTTTATAGGTTTTAGCTTGGTGGGCTTTTCTCTTTTGAGAGATTGACTGTCTATGTGATAGGGAACCACCATTGTCTTTTGATTCCAAAGGAATGCTTTTCTTTTTCTTTGACGTCGTTCGTTGTATTACGAACCGAGAGTTTGCGACTTCAATGCGCGTTTTTCTTTTGAATTAACCGAGATACTACCCTGCCCCAGGTTTATATTAAAGGTTTTGATTGTTTAGAACAGAAAACTCCTACTTCTTTGGCTCGAAGGGGTTGACTAGGGATTAACTTCCTTATAACTCCAGTGTTTGGGAATTGAAAGAAATGCCTGTACATCATCAGCAAGGTCTGTTCAAAAGCATACTGTATAAGATCATGGTATTGTTTCGTCATCCTCCCTCTAAAGGCTTGCAGCTTTTTATCAAGAGTCAGATATCATAAAGAAAAGCATAAGAGTAATGAAACGTATGGATGAATTCAAGACAAACATATGCAATGCATTAATGAAAACAGAGTTTAACATCAACAGATAATTGTTTGACAGCAAAAGAAATTAAAACTTTGAAAATTCAAAATGAAGCAAAAGTCTTTCAGTTTGAGCCTCATCACTTCAGGTGGAGAATCCTTTAACGGAAGATTTTCATCTCGCCGTCTGGCATGAATTCCAGCACTCCAATGTCGATCAGATCTTGAATCTTGTTCTTCAGGGCCCAACAGTCGTTGGTGTCGTGTCCCGGGCTGTAGGAGTGGTAAACACAAAATGCGTCGGGACGATAGTTAGGAGAGGAGGTTTTGAGCTTCTTAGGAGGATCCTTTAAGGTGAGCAAGTTGACCTCTAACAGGCGCTTCAGTATGAAGAATGATGGTATTTCAGTCTTCGTGAACTGTCTTCCCGATGTTTCTTGCTTATGCCGATTACCCCGTTGACGCTGACGAGGTTGTTGATGGGCTTGTGACCCTGAAGCAAGCAAAGGAGTTTTCCCCTTGTCTTCTTGAGTGGATGGAGGCTGAGCGGTGACTTGCTCTTCAACCTCAGATGTTTGCCCCAATTGTAGTGAAGAGAGATATTTTCCACTTGGGTGTTGAGTGAGGCATTGTTGATTTTAAAATCCAAGCCATATCCTCCACTTTGAGATGATGCAAATTCTCCTTTCTCATGATTGTGGGTAGTAAGTATGTTTTCCACACGGAAAATGATGATGTTGTCTTATCTCATAAAATTAACCAACAAACTTGTGTTTAAAATTTTCCAAGAGGAACTACGAGTGTTCTGATTACTCCTGGGATACGTAGGCACTGGATTGATGATCCGGGCGAACGCAATAATAAAAAACTTTGTTTTTCTCAAATTGATTCATTCATGCAAATAGATCTTTTTAATAGCCAACATACACAAATTTTACAAAGAGGTTCCTGCGGAGTACTGTAGATGTTTAGGGTGCTAATACCTTCCCTTTGCATAACCAACCCCCTTACCTAGAATCTTTCCCCCTCTTTTTGGGTTATTCTCTCTTTTCCCATTCCTTTGGAAACAATAAAGTGCGATGATGATTTTTATCTTGATTTGTACAAGTCTAGTCAATCCAATGGCTTAGTCTTAAACATTTCTACCACTATGTTGTACCCCGATTTTTTTCCCTAAGACCCCTTCATCATACCATGTTGATTCACTCACAACAAGATCACACTAGGGTTCTTGGTTCCCCTCCCTACTTTGAGTTTTGCTCCTTTTAAGGGATCACCAAGCACCTTGACTTATGTTCCTTTTGTGATCATGAATATTGTTTTGTTTTCTTCATTTAACTAATAAAATACAATGTTGGTTTGTCTTTCTTGTTATCCATGTAGGTGAAGGGCCATGAGATTTAACAAGTTACTCCATGGGTTCATGCGTTTATTTCCATGCCCTAGTCAATATAGCTTGAGAAGTTCAAACCTCACCATTGAATTGGTTTTGGGAGAATTGGCATGGAAAGGTTTTTTTGGTTCATCACATTTCAAGGTTATTAGATTTGACTCAAAAGTACAAGGGGTTGATTGGAGAAGTTGTCATGTTGGGACAAGGCCTTGTTCCTATTGGTCACAAGAGCATATTTCTCTCAAAATTCAAGACATGGAAGAGATTTTGGTGGCTAAGAGTTCTCATTATCATCCTCAACAACTTCTATTCACAAAGCAAGAATATTGGTACAAGAAGTTTGTTCAAACTTGTCAAAGTTCTCCAAGGCATTCTCTTGATCTAGAAGCTAGGGTTTTGAACTTCAAAGGAGTATATCTTGCTCACCTTTTGGTATTTTTGAGTGATTCCAAATACATACTTCTGTTCAAAGGGTTATCAACAAATACCTTCAAAATTTTCAAGGAGTTTTCATGTGGAAGAAACTTGGTGAAGAAGAAAGATTACAAGTCATCCAGATGAACCCACAATTTTACATAAGTAAATTCAATTGATCATAACTTGGTAAATTTTCATCACCTTGAGTCCATTCTTTTTCCATAATGATCTTGAAGATGTACACTTTATGCCTTCTTTTATGTGCAAAGTGGGAAAATGGATGGAGGTTGCCTTAAATATGCAAAAGATTATAGGTCATTTCATGATTTTTGGCCAACTTCAACAAGTTATTACTTGCTCAAGTTTTGGAGATTTTGAGTGCTTCAAGTTTCAAATTTCATTCAAGATATCTACTTCATTCCATCTTTTATGGTGAAGGAAAAATTCCAAGTGGAAGGCCATGTTTGGATGCAAAAGATTATAGGTCATTTTTGAAGAAGAATTTGAAATATTTCTAAGTATGGAAAGTCAACCCTTTTTCTTCAACTTTGACTCAATGAAACTTTCATCTCAAGTAGCCATTTAACTCCATTCTTTTTCCATTTCAAACCTTGTAACCTCACCTTTCTAAAGCATTAAGAATCATGCCCTAAGATCCATTGAGTTGGAAATGCCATGGATTTGAATTTGGTAACTTGAAACTGAATTTTCCATAAAATCGGAATTTTGAAATCCATAATGTGACTTCTAAACACAAGATTTATGCGCATTTTTGATTTAAACTTGATTAGAAAACTTGTCATAAGTGATTAGCACCCCAAAACGCAAGATTTGGTTGAGTTTTGATGGAAATGAAGTCACACTACACTAGTGCTCGACCTTCACTCAATTTCCCTCCAAAATTCCTTGTTTCTTCCAATTTTCATTCCCATTCACTTTCCTATAAATAGAGGGTCATCCCCCATTCATTTCTTCAAGCTTTGAGAGCCAAAAACACCCTGCCAAAACTTCACACGAACCCATCTTTTTTAAATTCAGTTTATGAGATTTAAGCTCCCTTTTACAAAATTCTTTGCGCATTCATCATCCTTAAGCATCATATAAACTCTCCAGCACTTAAACCAATCAAAACGAGCCATAATTCTAGCTACATAAGTCTGGTTTCAGAGCTTCTTCCTTGAACTTCGAAAAGGTAGAATTCTCCACCATTTGGATCCAAATCAAGCACTAATCTATTCTACTCCTTCTCCTGATTCTAAAGCTGCTTACAATTTTTAAATCTATTGAGAATTGAGAGAGAAATCTCACATTGAAGGTGCTCGCTATTTTCTGGATTTTTGATTCATATCTCTCTCCATACCTTATATAAATTTGGCGTGATGGTGGTGTTAGAATCATCTTGAAGAGACGAGTTCAATGATACTAGTCTGGGATCCTAATTTTTCCATTTGAAGGATGTCACAAAATCCCCATTGCAGGGTGTCTGGAGGTTGAAGACGATGACATATCTCGTCTCAACCAATGATAACGTGTCAAACGTTTTAATTTCATTGGTTGCCCTTTTTCTGATCCAATGTGTATCTCACTAAGGTCCATATCAAGCACAGCGCGTCTGGTCCACTGGATCAGCTTACTAACGCATTTTGACTATGATCTGATGGTCCACATCTTTTTGGTTTTATTTGATTTTCTGATTTTATATTTTATTGATTAAATTTTCAAAAATTCATAACTCTTTTATTTTTTATCCAAAAATTATGAAAAAATTCACAAAAATACTTTGAATTATTTCCGATCTCATGACTATTTTTTCACATTTTTATTTTGACATTTGACATTTTTTGTATTTTTTGAATTATTTGCTTTCTTTTAATTACTTAAAAAATACTTTCTGACATTATTTAATTCTGAAAAAATTCATAAATATTATTTTGCATATTTTTGACTTTCTGAAAATTTTATGGAATTTTATATTGAGGTTTACTATTTTTGACCTATTTTCTGTTTGTTTGAGCAATTTTAAATAGTTTAAAAATAGTTTCTGACTTTTAAAAATTACCAAAAATTTTATCAAAATATTTGGATCCATTTTTGATTTTTCTATGGCCTTACTTTTTCTTTCTTGATTAATTTGAGCATAGTTGATATTTTTCTCCTCTATTTTGATTTTTAAACATTTTTTAAACCCTTTTAATGTATATATTAAATATAATATTATTTTTTGATTATTTTCTGGCTCTCTTGAGTTGATTTTTTGATCATGACTTTATTAACATTATTGGATCTTGGATGTTGAATTCAACTCCACAAAAATGGATGAATGATTTTAATAATAGTTTGATTAAATTTTTGATTCAAAAGTGGTTTATTCATTTTTCCCATTCCCTCTTGATCTCATCCCCTTTCTTATTGCACTAGGTGTTATTGGAGAATTATCTCTATATCACGTCTCAAAACAAATGGTGCATAAATTGCTATTGACCGACCTCAAAATAGGTGCGACTTCTATATAAGTCCACTTACGATTGCTTAAAATAGCGCTAAATTTTGTCCCGATTCGAATAAATAATTATTCGTGGCCCAAACTTATGATTGCTAGCCCAAGTATGTTAATTTGATCTCTTTGATCCAATAACCTTGAGATTCATTGTGTGAAGGCTTTGGTTCTACCAATCCTCTAATGGATCTACAACACCTTTGGTCAACGTGGATCACTTAAACATCGTTGATCAGTAAATGGTACTTATGAGAATTACAAATGGATGATATACTTGACAAAAAGAAAATGCAACTTGTTGTGTGGAGGCTTTGGTTCTACCAATTCTCTAATGAGTTCCAAATGCAAGTTTCAAGATGGTCATCCAACTAACCACTAATTATTGACTTGTTTTACCTTATGCTTTTATTCTTTTTTATGCTTTATGTACTATTTACTTTTAGCATTTACATTTCATTCCATTTTAATCTTTGCTCATTTGAGCATTTATTTTCTTGCCATTTTTACTTTGCTCACTTGAGTTGTTCTTTTCCTTTCTTAAGATACTTAATAATCAACATAAACCCTAAAAAATATTTAATGGTACTTGGACTATTTGGTTACTATCCTTGGAATTATGGAGCATGGGACTTTTCCTTGGACTTAGGATTAGAAACCTTGGCCTATCTTGGAGACCTTGTGATCTTATCTGATTATTTTGTTTGGAGTTCTTGAGGTTTACCTCAAGACATTGGGTTGCTTGTTTGTTTTTGTGCGCAGGTTTTTGTGATTACATCCTCTGTTTGTAATCTGGAATTCACCCGTATACAACCGTTACTCTACCCAATTTTTATGAAGACTTAATACACTTGAAGTTTGGTTCTCTCAAGAGGTCTAGTATTTCTTTGCTTGATTGGTTTCAATCCAAGGAATGGGAATTCTGTCTTGGCTCATAATGTCAAGTTTTGGCTTCTTGTTGGTTAGATGGTTCTTATCTCTTGCTTTTACCTTGTGCTTTAGGATATTCCCTTCTTCTCCTCCCATCTTCTTTAATTTCAAAAATCATCTTCCTCCTTTTGAAAACTCTTCTTGTTTTAAACTGGAACCATTTTCATAATAAACATGGACTTATTTCCATGCATTTTCAAAACATTTTCATAAATAAACTCCAATAAACTTAATAATACCTTGACTTTTTTTTGTGAGAAGACTAAACGTCAATCAATCTCATTTCAAACCATTTTGCCACTTTGGCTTTTTACCTTTAAAACTTTTCTTAAAAGATTAAACTCTTGTCAATCCTTGTAGTGATGCAAACGACTATACTTCTACAATATGTAGTGAAAAGAGATATTTTCCACTTGGGTGTTGAGTGAGGCATTGTTGATTTTGAAATCCAAGCCATATCCTCCACTTTGAGATGATGGAAATTCTCATTTCTTATGATTGTGGGTAGTAGGTGTGTTTTCCACACGGACAATGACGATGTTTTATCTTTTAAAATTAACCAACACATTTGGGTTTTAAATTTTTAAAAGAGGAACTACGTGTACCCTGATCCCCTATTGCACGAAAGGTGGTACGTAGACACTAAAGGTTCACAACCGCGGCGGGTGCAAAAATCATAAAATAAATATATTTATTTTCTCACCTCCACCATCCATTTTTTATATAACTTTTTTATAGCCAAAATATACAGATTTGACAAAGAGGCTCCTGCGGAGTACCGTAGATGTTTAGGGTGCTAATATCTTCCCTTTGCATAACCAACCCCCTTACCTTGAATATTTCCCCTTCTTTTTGGGTTATTCTCTCTTTTCCCATTCCTTTGGAAACAATAAAGCGCGGTGGCGATTTTTTTTATTTGTATAAAGTCTAGTCAATCCAATGGCTTAGTCTTGAATATTTCTACCGCTACAGAAAAATGGCGACTTCACTGGGGACAGATTGACCTATTGCTGGTCCATCCCTAAGTAGGTTAAGCATATCTTTGTTTATATCTGTATATGTGTTATTATTGTTTTTGTGTTATATGTTGTATATATGTTTGTCTGTATTTTCCTGGTTTTCAGGGTGCTTGGTGATTACTCATAAATCCTATACCCGGACTTGGGTAAACTTTAAGATAGGATGGGTGGTATAGTCATGTTAACTTTGAGGGAGTAATCCCAAAAAAGGAGGCATGAGATCCCCCACTCAGTGGAGGCCCCTTTGACTGTAGTGTCGTTTACCGAGTAATCAGGAAGACGTACTGCTTTCGACCTAGGAGCCTGCTGAAACTGAGGACCCTAGAATACCAAACCATCTTGGCCTTTTAGGTGTAGTGCAGAAGCTATGACGGAGTAATCCAGAAATAGTTGTCACGCGATACTACACTCGGACGAGTCTTTCTTGAGAATATTACTAATTACCGAGTTAATTGAGAAGTTGGTAATATCCGAAGGAAGGATGTAGACTCTGGGAACCTCTAGAACATTGTTCGGCATGTGATAACTTTAGACCAACACCTTATGGGTAGTACCTTTGACCTCAAGCTCATGACGTTGAACCTATGAACCCTATATGTGTGATCTTGTGTGTGATTGTTGCATCATGCATCCATGCACTCATAAGCATCTTTTGAAAAAAACTATATTTCAAGGGATTTAAAGGTTGACTATTTGTGAATATCTCAGGTAATTTTAACCATGGATTCTGGAAAGAGAAAGACCGAGAAGTACAGTTTCAAGGATCCCAAGATAGATGAGTTGATCAGTCTAATTCCCAAGATCGAGTGTTCTGCAGACTTTCGGAAGAAGTATGGATCCATTATTCCTCTCACGAAGCTGGATATGAAGGTGGATATTCTCTCGACCTTGGTCCAGTTCTATGATCCGATGTATCATTGCTTTACTTTTCCTGACTATCAGTTGATGCCTACACTGGAGGAGTATTCTTATCTATTGGATTTACCTATTACCGATCGTGTACCTTTTACTGGTTTGGAGGGTGAGCCGAAATCACATGAGATTGCTACTTTGATTCATCTGGGGAAATCTGAGGTGGAAGCCCATATGATTACTAAAGGAGGGATTAGAGGATTACCAGCTCAGTTCTTATTGGAGAAAGCTCGTTACTTTGCCAGAATGAAGAGTATAGTTGCTTTTGAGGCCATCTTTGCCCAACTTGCTTACGGGTTGTTCTTATTTCCTAACATGGACATGTTTGTCGACATTAACGCTATCAGGATCTTCATGATTGGAAACCCAGTTCCTACACTATTGGGTGACGCTTATTACTCTATTCATCTTCAGAATTCTTATCATAGAGGATGATTATTTTTTGCACGCCTTTGTTGTACCGGTGGTTTATCTCTCATATGCCTCCGTCTGATGCTTTTTGGGATATCAAGAAGGAACCCCGTTGGGCTCCTAAGATCATGGCACTTACTCACTCAGATATTGATTGATATCATCGAGCTTACCAGGATATAGAGATTATTGACAGTTGTGGTAGTTTCCCCAATGTATCTCTTCTTGGTACAAAGGGAGGAATTAACTATAACCCTGTTCTTGCACGGCGACAACTTGGTTATCCGAGGAGGGATAAACCGAATAGTATTCATTTGAGTAATTTCTTTCTGAAGGAAGGAGAAGACCATAGGGAAGCTAGGGAGCAGATTACAAAGGCCTGGCGTCACATTCATAAGAAGGGTAGGAAGGATTTGGGACCTAGGGGTGGTGTTTCTTTGGAGCCATATCTTCAATGGATCCGATCGAGAGCCATTCAGTTAAAGATGCCGTATACCCGGGAGACACCCATGCCTGATCTATTTGTGAAGACCACTCATCCCTTATTAGATAATCTGGAAGAGCTGCAGCTTGCTTTGGTTAGGATGCAACAAGAAAGGGATGCTTGGAAGAACAAGTTCCAAACTTTAGAGAGTTCATATAGAGAAGATTTGAAGTAGAAAGATGACTTGATTGAGATCCTTGAGAGTCGAGCGGTAGAATCTATGGAGAGGCAAGGGGATTTATTTTATCCTGGGCCTCAATCAGGTGTTGATCACTCACTTCCTAATTCAGATAATTGGAAGGAGATTGCCATCAGATATACAGAAGAAAACTAGAGGTTGAAGGCTCAGATTGCCAAGCTCACGGGGAAGCGCCAACGTATAGAGTGATCTCCATCAGTTTTACTTCTTAGGGTTTTAGATTTTATTTTCATCTTGTACTTGGGATCATTGAAACTTGTAATCCATGTTGGAGTTATTATAATAAAATTTTCAGTATTTCAAAAGCACAATTACTTTGATGTTTGCAATATGTCTATAAACTTTAAATCCTTTGAAATATTAAATAACAAAGTAAAAATAATCATATGCATTGCATATCATGAATCATATTGCACATATTTCTTGCATTTGTTATGCATATCCAGGTGGCTTACCAAGCTTCTTTACTTCGTTCAGCAAGCTGACTCATCACTACAACACTCGGGCTAATTTCAAAAAGAAGATGGACAACTTAGAACAGGAGAATCGCGAGCTGCGAGAAGAAGTTTTTTCTTTGAAGGCCGGCTTGGCCAATTTGACTACTCTAATGGAAGCTCTGGTGGCTGCTCAGAATCAGCCACTGAGTGTTCAACCTCAACCAACAAGGGCAAATACTGAATTTCCGATTGTTCCCGTATCTGCTACTCCGACTGTTGTTCAGAATCGCATGCCTCAAGGTTATCCGTGGGGAATTCCAGAGAATTTTGCACCTTAAGGTTTCAATCTTGGGCCTCAAGATACTCCAGTGGTTCAGACTATTGTTACTTCAACACCTCATGTGGTGCATGTTGTTCCTGCTGCGCCTCCTTCGGTGAATATGGTTCTGTTTATTAATGATGATGTGTTTCGTCCTTTCCCTCCACCAAGTGAAGACCTGGGTCTTTATGACAGAATGGATTATTTTCAAGAGCAATTTGACAAGATGCAAAGATAGATGAAGGCCCTCAAGGGGAAAGAGCTATTTGGGCAGAATGTGAATGAGCGATGATTGGTCCCAAAGTGTAAGATACCTGCTAAGTTTAAGGTCCCGAAATTTGAGAAGTATAAGGGCAACACTTGCCCTCGTGCTCATCTGGTGATGTACGTAAGGAGAATGTCTACCCATACTAATGATCAGTGTCTATTGATTCACTTTTTTCAGGATAGTTTGACTGGTGCTGCGTTGAAGTGGTATATGAGTTTGGACAACGCCAATATCTATACTTTTAATGATTTGGGAGAAGCATTCATCAAACAATACAAGTACAACATGGACATGGCGCCTGACCGTGATCAACTTGGGGCCATGGTTCAAAAAGACAGGGAATCGTTCAAAGAGTATGCGCAGACATGGCGAAGGTAGCCACCCAAGTGATTCCTCCCATGGAAGAGAAGGAGATGACTAAGATTTTCTTGAAGACGCTGGGTGCTTTCTACTATAAGAGGATGGTAGCAAGCGTGCCAAGTGACTTTACTGAGATGGTAGTAATGGGTATCCGCTTGGAAGAGGCTGTAAGAGAAGGTCGTTTGACGAAGAATGAAGGATCTGGAGGTGTGAAGAAGCCATCTTATGGGTTTACCAAGAAGAAAGAAGGACATGCAAATGTTGTTATACAAGAGTGGAGGGTAAACACTCCTAGAAGGAATTATCAGCGTCATCAGCAAGTCGCCTCAGTTACTCCTGTTATGAATGTCGCTCCGACTACCATTGCTTATCAGAGACCGTCCCAGCAGGGGAATCAAGGGTAAAATCAGAGAAGGGAGAGTTATGACCCTATTCCCATGAGCTATACAGAGCTATTACCAGCATTGATTCAGAAAAAGTTGGTCCATACGCGACAACCTCCCACCGTACCATCACCATTGCCTTGGTATTGCAAGGCATACCAAACATGTGCTTTTCATCAGGGAGCACCAGGGCATAATGTTGAGAATTGTTATCCTTTGAAGAATGAGGTGCAGAAATTGGTAAAGTATGGTGTTCTATCTTTCAAGGACACGAGACCTAATGTGAAAGATAATCCTCTACCCAAGCATGAGGGAGTAAATGCTGTAAATATGGTGGCCGGTTGTCCAGGTGACTTCCTCATTTTTGACATTATTCAGGTTAGAGGAGATTTGGTGAAAATGCACGCTGAACTCTGTGAATTTAGCTACTATACACATGACCATACCGGTTGTGCTACTTGTAGTACAAATATACAGGGTTGTGATAAGATAAAGGGTGATTTAGAGGAGATGATGGATGAAGGCCTCATCCACATAATCAGGCCTAGGGCAGAGTATGAAGAGAAAGTGAACATGGATTCTAGATGTCCTGGTGAATTCAGAATTTTTTATGTGGAGTATATGAATGAGGATCTCGTGCAGTTGCATGCTACCTTATGCCATACGGCTGGTCAGGTGGAACACCAATATGGATCTTGCCTAGTTTGCTGTCGAGATCCCCGAGGATGTTCAATCGTGAATAAGGGTGTTCAGTTGCTGTTAGACAATGGAACTATCAAGATCACATGTCAGAGGGATGATTATCATGAAGTTGATATGGTTGAGGTTTGTTTAATGGAAGAAGAGTCAGAGGAAGAGTATGCCTCCATAGATGAGTATTTCTCTTAAGACGAAGATTTGTTTTCCATAAATGACTTATTGATGACTGATTGTGTTGAAGAAGGGGTAAACGTCATTGTGCATTGTTTCGGTGCACCCGCCCATTTTGAAGTGGAGTATCATAGCAAGCCAGCTGTTACCCCATTGGTAATTAGTTTTCCAGGTCCTATCCCCTACAAATCAGATAAGGTTGTGCCTTACAAATACAACTCTACAATCTTAGAATATAGGGTGGAAGTTACCATCCAGCCAATGCCCGATGTTGGAAATATAGTTGAAAACAACAGGGTGAATCGTAGCGGTCGTGTGTTTGTGCTGATTGTTCGGAGAGATGTTGCTGTTGGAAAGAAAATTGTTGAGAATGATGAACCTAAGAACACTACAAGAGAGACTAGTGGAGCTATGCTAGAGAAAGAAATGGATGATATTTTAAAGATAATTAAGATGAGAGACTACAAAATTGTAGATCAGCTATTGGAGACTCCTTCAAAGATATCTATCTTAGCTTTATTAATGAACTTCTCTGTTCATAGAGAATCCTTGATGAGGGTACTGGACCAAGATTTTATGGAGAGTGACATGCCAATAGATGAATTCAGCAGCGTAATTGGAAACATTACGTCATGTAATAACTTGAGTTTATGCAATGATGAATTACCAGATGAAGGGAGGATCACAACCTGGCCCTCCACATATCTATGAACTGCAAGAATGACTCACTATCCAATGTGCTAATTGATAATGGATCCACGTTGAATGTTATACCGAGGAGTACTCTCATGAAGTTGAAATATCAAGGAACACCTATGTGCCCGAGTGGCATCATTGTGAAAGCATTTGATGGGTCGAGGAAATCTGTCATCGGTGAAGTGGACTTACCTATCCATATAGGACAACATTTGTTCCAGACAACCTTCCAGGTCATGGACATTGTTCCCGCGTATAGTTGTTTGCTAGGACGGCCATGGATACATGAAGCAGGGGCCGTCACTTAAAATTTACATCAGAAGCTAAAGTTTGTGCGTGAAGGGAAGTTAGTGATCATAAATGGGGAGCAGGCATTGTTGACATCTCATTTGTCCTTCTTCAGTATTGTAGAAGCAGATGAAGTTGCTGTTGGAACCCAGTTCCAAGCCTTATCCATTGACAACATAAGTAGAAATGTGAGTTCCATGGTTTCGCTGAAGGACGTGCAGAAGGTTGTGCGTAATGGTTATAATGAAGTTTGGGGACAAATTGTGGATCCACCCGTGAACCAAGAACATAACTGGTTTGGGATTCTCTTCAAAGAATGGCAAAGGCAGAAGTTTGAAGTCAAAGTCTATTATAAGCAACTATCATGATGTTTTCCGCAGCGGAGGTTACCTCCATTCAACTAATTCTGGAATTAATGCTGTTGAGGAGGATGAAGCAGAGCAGGAAATGCCGAATTATGTGACGCATGGAGTCAGGGTTCAGAACTGGTTCACCATTTATGTTTCCTCTTGCATACATGTTTCAAATTAATTTGATTTGTTAATATTTTTTCTTGAAAAGCTTTCACTCTGCCCAAGGTGGAAGTATTAATATTGTGGGGATTATCTGTTTGCTGTGACTTTTAAGATCATTAACAAAAGTTGTCTTTGCTTCCCGAATTATGTCTTTATTTTCTGCTTTTTCTCGGAAAATGGTAATAAAAAAAACATTTCAAAATAAATAATAACTGAAATTCAATCTGCATGATCACTTGTTATATGTGTCAGTTTCTAAATGCAATCACAAATCATATGTGCAGATTAACTAAAAAAACCTGTTGAATACAATGACCCTGCACCCTCTCCCAACTTTGAATGTCCTGTGTTTGGGGCTGAAGAAGAAGATTATGATGAGATTCCAGAAGAGGTCTCACGGTTGCTTGAGCATGAGGAAAATACCATTCAGCCATATAAAGAGCCTTTGGAAGTGATCAATTTGGGTTCAGAAGAAGATCCGAAGGAAGTCAAGATTGGAGCATCGTTGCATCCCAATGTAAAGAGAAAGTTGATTGAGTTGTTGAAGGAGTATGTGGATATTTTTGCTTGGTCTTACCAAGATATGCCTGGTCTAGATACATACATTGTCGAGCACCGTTTGTCGTTGAAGCCAGAGTGTCCGCCAATTAAACAAAAGTTAAGAAGAACTCACCCAGATATGGCAGTAAAGATCAAAGAGGAGGTTCTAAAGCTGATTAATGATGGTTTTCTTGTGATGTAAGTGTATCCTCAATGGATTGCCAATATTGTCCCAGTACCAAAAAAATACAGAAAAGTTCTCATGTGCGTAAATTACAGAGATCTAAATAAATCTAGTCCAAAAGATGATTTTCCATTGCCTCACATCGACATGTTAGTGGATATCACAACAAAATTCAAAGTATTCTCGTTCATGGACGGATTTTCCGGGTATAATCAAATAAGAATAGCTCTAGAGGACATGGAAAAAACAACGTTTATCACACCCTGGGGAACATTCTGTTACAGAGTGATGCCCTTCGGGTTGAAGAACGCTGGTGCAACATACCAGAGGGCTATGACAACCCTATTCCATGATCTGATGCACAAGGAAATTGAAGTATATGTTGATGATATGATTTCCAAATCCCAGACTGAAGAAGGACATATAGAAGATTTGTTGAAGTTGTTTCAGCGTTTGAGGAAGTATCATCTGCGCTTGAATCCAAATAAATGCACCTTCGGTGTTTGATCAGGGAAGTTGTTGGCTTTCATTGTTATCCAGAAAGGAATTGAAGTTGACCCTGATAAAGTCAAAGCAATTCAAGAAATTACAGCACCAAGAACTGAAAAGCAAGTCAGAGGTTTCCTCGGGCGTTTGAATTATATTTCCAGATTCATTTCCCACATGACTGCAACATGTGAACCGATCTTTAAGTTGTTAAAGAAAGATAAAGGTTGTGTGTGGACGGATGACTGCCAAATGGCATTTGAGTGTATTAAGAAATATCTGCTTGAACCTCCTATTTTGCTCCCTCTCGTAGAAGGAAGACCGTTGATTATGTATCTGACAGTGTTAGATAAATCCATGGGTTGTATTCTGGGACAACAAGATGAAACAGGGAAGAAAGAGTTCGCCATATATTATCTCAGTAAAAAATTCACTGATTATGATTCGCGGTATTCCATGTTGGAAAAAACATGTTGTGCTTTGGCCTAGGCGGCAAAGCGTTTGCAATAATATATGTTGAATCACACCACTTGGTTAATCTCCAAAATGGATCCAATCAAGTACATATTTGAAAAGCCCGCTCTTACTGGGAGAATTGCCTGCTGGCAGATGTTGTTATCTGAATATGATATTGAATACCGCACTCAAAAGGCTATTAAAAGTAGTGTGTTGGCAGATTATCTTGCTCACCAACCAGTGGAGGATCATTAGTCTGTGGTATATGAATTCCCCGATGAGGATGTGATGTTCCTAAAACTGAAAGATTGTGATGAACCATTACTTGAGGAAGGTCCTAATCCTGAATCTCGTTGGAGTATGGTATTTGATGGAGCTGTGAATGCTTATGGTAAAGGAATTGGTGTTGTGATTGCCACTCCTCATGGATCACACATTCCTTTTACTGCAAGGTTAACATTTGATTTCACTAATAATATGGCTGAATATGAGGCTTGCATCATGGATCTCGAGGAAGCTATTGATCTCAGAATCAAAATTCTAGATATGTATGGTGATTCAGCTTTGGTAATAAATCATATTAAAGGAGAATGGGATACTCGTCACCCCGGCTTGATCCCTTAAAATGATTATGCTAGAAGATTATTACTATTCTTTAATAAATTTGAATTCCATCACATCCCTAGAGATGAAAACCAAGCTGACGGAGGCTGAATGGGTTCAGAACAGGTTTGACCAATTGAATTTGATTGAGGAGAAGAGGATGACAACCTTGTGTCATAGCCAATTATATCAAAAAAGAATGAAGAAAGCTTTTGATAAAAAGGTCAAACCTCGTGAATTCAGAGAAGGCGACCTCGTGCTCAGGAAGATCATGTCTTTCAACATTGATTCCAGGGGCAAGTGGACTCCCAATTTTGAAGTCTCGTATGTTGTCAAGAAAGCCTTCTCTGGTGGTGCATTAATTCTTGAAACTATGGATGGTGAGGTGTTCCCACGTCCCATGAATGCTGACGCAGTCAAGAAATACTTTTCCTAAATAAATAAAAGAACAGCTCGCTAAGTTGAAAACCCGAAAGGGAAGCTTATGCAAAAAAGGAGCGTCTCGGTAGGCCGAAAACCCGAAAGGGCGGTCTAGGAAAAAATTAAAGACATAAATAGAATAAATTTCCCGCTAAGTTGAAAACCCACAAGGGCAGCTTAGGCAAAAGTTAGGGATTTTCTTGGCAAGTAACTACGTCAGACAAGACTTGATCGTTGAAGCAACAATCTTCTCGGATCCTCACCATACTTCAACAAAAGCTGCTGCTCAGGATTTCAAAAGTTGTTAGGGGGGATAGTGGTCATTGTATCTCAATGTATTTTTTCCATTATGTATTACCATTTTCCAAACTTTGTAATCATCTATGGAGTCTCGCCATTCGCAGACTACCATTCTATTAATGAAAGTCGAGTTTTTACCCAATTCTTTGTATTTCCTATGTTATTTAGCTTGCAAAGACTCCATTTATTACTGATAATAACTTTCAAAGCAAAGAGATTAAATAACAAAATTGATTTTTCAAAAAAAAAAGATTTTTACAATTTACATTTACTTTGAGATTTGTGATGAAACAATGACAACAAAAATGTTGATCCCAGGAATGGACAAACTCCAGTTGTTTTCAGAAGTTTTTGTTCCCCTCGGGAATGTCTACTCAGGATGTTTCGCTGCACGAGGTTTATGATTATGATATCCTCGGTCAAGTTTGGATTCATTTCTCCTTTTTATGAGTTTTCATGATGTGAATCCGCATTTCCTCCAGTGAAGTGGGTCTGAATTCCCCAGTGAATGTTTGGATGTGTCGGTGTGAGTCTGCTTTATTTGAGACTGGTCTTGCAATCTCTAGTAGGCATGTTACTTTCGAAAACACTTGTTTCCTCGGTGAAGCCTGAAGAACGATGTTCTATCCCTGTATCTGTACTATTTTCATCACTTTGATTTATCTACCTCCGGATCATGTTTCTCCTCAGTAAAGTTAAAGAAGGAAGTAGGTTTGGTTTCTGCAGCTGGCCTTTACCTTTCTTGTAATGATTATCTTGGTTGAAGCTTATCCGAGTGTTGTTAGTGCCCGAGGCAGTTTTTCCTGGTTGTTCCACATGTTGTGTATCTGTTTTATCATCATGCACACAATAACACTCATACAGTCATACATGCATCATGCATAGCTAAAATTGACAAATCATTGTTCATTGACATTTGTTAATATTTTTGTTGACATATTACCCTGTTTTGAAGAGATAAGTTACCCTCTTTTCATTAGAGCGTTGGTCTTAAGCAGAAAACATACATTCTTTCAAAATCCCTACTGAGTTGTCCCTCATAGAAGATTTCTGCCTTAGCCTTCCGGTACAGTTCCTTGTTTGGACGGATCTTGTTTTCCCTCTTGATTTTGTTTCTCAAAGGATGTATTCTGGTTGACTGTTTCATTCCAGTTTATTTCTGGTTTGGATCTGTGGTCCCCCGTGAATATTATTTACTTTGGAATCCTGAAAAACTCCAAGCTTTGGTTGGTTCATTTATTTTGCACAAGAAGACTTTATCCCCTTAGCAAGAACATCATGGCCTCTCGCCAGGAAGTCATACCTCTTGCCCCAAAAAAGTCACTTCCTTTTACAATCCTCCGTGACCATAAATAGAAAGTTCTCTTTATTTGAGATAACTTATGTATTATCCTTTCCAGGAGGAGTGCCTTGGTTAAAGAAGAAGTTGAGACCCGTTCTAGGCGAAACACTAGAATCTTGGGGAAACTTGTTATCTTTTTTATACCCTCAGTGAACGTTGGTAGTTCATCGTCAGTGAACGGCGGTGATATATATATTCTCTTTCTACCTTCAGTAAAAGTTGGTAGAGCATCGGCAGTGAACGTCGTTGTTTGTTATCTTTTTGCTACCCTCAGTGAATGTTGGTAGTTCATCGTCAATGAACGGAGGTGATATGATATTTCCCTTTCTACCTTCAGTAAAAGTTCGTAGAACATCGGCAGTGAACATCAGTGTTTGTTATCTTTTTCCTACCCTCAGTGAACGATGGTAGTTCATCGTCAGTGAATGACGGTGATATGATATATTCTCTTTCTACCTTCAGTGAAAGTTTGTAGGACATCGGCAGTGAACATCAGTGTTTGTTATCTTTTTTCTATCTTCAGTGAACATTGATAGTTCATCGTTAGTGAACGGCGGTGATATGATATTTTCTCTTTCTACCTTCAGTGAAAGTTGGTAGACATCGGCAGTGAACGTTGGTGTTTGTTATCTTTTTGCTATCTTCAGTGAACGTTGATAGTTCATCGTCAGTGAACGGCAGTGATATGGTATTTCTCTTTCTAACTTCAGTGAAAGTTGGTAGGAGATCGGCAGTGAATGTCGGTGTTTGTTATCTTTTGCTATCTTCAGTGAATGTTGATTGTTCATCGTCAGTGAATAGCGGTGTTATGATATTTTATCTTTCTATCTTCAGTGAAAGTTGGTAGACCATCGGTAGTGAACGTTGATGTTTGTTATCTTTCTCTCTGCCTTCAGTAAACGTTGGTAGCTTCGCCTTTAGTAAAAGTTGGTGTGTCCTTTGACCATCATACCATCCTTTCTGATTCAGTTCTCTGGGTCCACCAGTGATTTATTTTCCTGGTGGGGGTGCTCCTTTGTCTCTTTAATATTGTTACATTCCCAGTGTTATTTTTGCGTCTCATTGGTCCTGTTCATATGCATTCATGATCATAAGCATTTGCATGGTATCTTAGGGACAAAAATAGGGTTTGTTTTATATTTAAGTATCTTCAATCGTGTCGACACGAAGATTTTTAACCTTCGTATCTTCGGATAGAAGAGAATTAAATAAGGGCAACTGTTGTACCCCAATTTCCCCCCCTAAGATCCCTTCATCATACCATGTTGATTCACTCACAACAAGATCACACTAGGATTCTTGGTTCCCCTCCCTACTTTGAGTTTTACTCCTTTTGAGGGATTACCAAGCACCTTGAGTTATGTTCCTTTTGTGATCATGAATATTGTTTTGTTTTCTTCATTTAACTAATAAAATGCAATGTTGGTTTGTCTTGCTTGTTATCCATGTAAGTGAAGGGCAATGAGATTTAACAAGTTACTCAATGGGTTCATGAGTTTATTTCCATGCCCTACTCAATATAGCTTGAGAAGTTCAAACCTCACCATTGGATTGGTTTTGGGAGAATTGGCATGGCAAGGTTGCTTTGGTTCATCACATTTCAAGGTTATTAGATTTGACTCAAAAGTACAAGGGGTTGATTGGAGAAGTTGTCATGTTTGGACAAGGCCTTGTTCCTATTGGTCACAAGAGCATATTTCTCTCAAAATTCAAGATATGGAAGTGGTTTTGGTGGCTAAGAGTTCTCATTATCATCCTCAACAACTTCTATTCACAAAGCAAGAATATTGGTACAAGAAGTTTGTTCAAACTTCTCAAAGTTCTCCAAGGCATTCTCTTGATCTAGAAGCTAGGGTTTTGAACTTCAAAGGAGTGTATCTTGCTCACCTTTTGGTATTTTTGAGTGATTTCAAAGACATACTTCTGTTAAAAGGGTTACCAATAAATCCCTTCAAAAGTTCCAAGGAGTTTTTATTTGGAAGAAACTTGGTGAAGAAGAAAGATTACAAGTTATCCATATGAATCCACAATTTTACATAAGTAACTTCAATTAATCATAACTTGGTCAATTTTCATCACCTTGAGTCCATTATTTTTCCATAATGATCTTGAAGATGTGAACTTTATGCCTTATTTTATGTGCAAAGTTGGAAAATGGATGGAGGTTGCCTTAAATATGCAAAAGATTATAGGTCATTTCATGATTTTTGGCCAACTTCAACAAGTCAGAACTTGCTCAGTTTTTGGAGATTTTGAGTGGTTCAAGTTTCAAAATGTCATTCAAGATATCTACTTCATTCCATCTTTTTTGGTCAAGGGCATATTCCAAGTGGAAGGCCATGTTTTGATGCAAAATATTATAGGTCATTTTTGAAGAAGAATTTGAAATATTTCTAAGTATGGAAAGTCAACTCTTTTTCTTCAACTTTGACTCAATGCAACTTTCATCTCAAGTATCCATTTAACTCCATTATTTTTCCATTGCAAAGCTTGTAACCTCATCTTCCTAAAGCATCAAGAATCATGCCCTAATACCCCTTGAGTTGGAAATGCCATGGATTTGAATTTGGTAACTTGAAACTAAATTTTCCACAAAATCAGAATTTTGAAATCCATAATGTGACTTCTAATCACAAGATTTATGTGAATTTTTTATTTAAACTTGATTAGCAAACTTTCCAGAAGTGATTAGCACCCCAAAACGCGAGATTTGGTTGAGTTTTGATGGAAATGAAGTCACACCTCACTCATGCTCGACCTTCAATCATTTTCCCTCCAAACTTCCTTGTTTCTTCCAACTTTCATTCCCATTCACTTCCCTATAAATAAAGGATCACCCCTCATTCATTTCTTCAAGCTTTTAGAGCCAAAACACCCTGCCAAAACTTCAACGAACTCATCTTTTTTGAATTCAGTTTATGAGATTTAAGCTCCCTTTTCCAAAATTCTTTGCGCATTCATCATCCTTAAGCATCATATAAACTCCCCAGCACTTAAACCAACCAAAATGATCCATAATTCAAGCTACAGAAGTCTGGTTTCAGATCTTCTTCCTTGAACTTCGAAAAGGTATAATTCCCCACCATTTGGATCCAAATCAAGCACTAATCTATTCTACTCCTTCTCTTGATTCTAAAGCTGCTTACAATTTTTAAATCCATTGAGAATTGAGAGAGAAATCTCAAAATGAAGGGGCTCGCTATTTTCTGGGTTTTTTTATTCATATCTCTCTCCATACCTTATATAAATTTGGCGCGATGGTGGTTTAGAATCGTCTTGAAGAGACGAGTTCAATGATACTAGCTTGGGATCCTAATTTTTCCATTTGAAGGATGTCACAAAATCCCCATTGCAGGGTGTCTGGAGGTTGAAGACGATGACATGTCTCGTCTCAGCCAATGATAGCGTGCCAAACGTTTTAATTTTATTGGTTGCCATTTTTCTGATCATATGCGCATCTCACTAAGGTCCATATCAAGCACATCGCGTCTGGTCCACTGGACCAGCTTACTAACGCGTTTTGACTATGATCTGATGGTCCATATCTATTTGGTTTTATTTTATTTTCTGATTTTATATTTTTATTGATTAAATTTTCTAAAATTCGTACTCTTTTATTTTTATCCAAAAATTATGAAAAAATTCACAAAAATACTTTGAATCATTTCTGATTTCATGATTATTTTTTCACATTTTTATTTTGACATTTGACATTTTTTGTATTTTTTGAATTATTTTTTTCTTTTAATTACTTAAAAAATACTTTCTGACATTTTTTAATTCTGAAAAAAATTCATAAATATTATTTTGCATATTTTTGGCTTTCTGAATATTTTATGGAATTTTATATTGAGGTTTACTATTTTTGACCTATTTTCTGTTTGTTTGAGCAATTTTAAATAGTTTAAAAATAGTTTCTGACTTTTAAAAATTACCAAAAAATTGATAAAAATATTTGGATCCATTTCTGATTTTTCTATGGCCTTACTTTTTCTTTCTTGATTAATTTGAGCATAGTTGATATTTTTCTTCTCTATTTTGATTTTTAAGCATTTTTTAAACCCTTTTAATGTATATATTAAATATAATATTATTTTGTGATTATTTTCTGGCTGTCTTGAGTTGATTTTTGGATCATGACTTTATTAATATTATTGGATCTTGGGTGTTGAGTTCAACTCCATCAAAATGGATGAATGATTTTAATAATAGTTTGATTAAATTTTTGATTCAAAAGTGATTTATTAATTTTTCCCATTCCCTCTTCATCTCATCCCATTTCTTATTGCACTAGGTGTTATTGGAGCATGATCTCTATATCATGTCTCAAAAAAAATGGTGCATAAACTGCTATTGACTGACCTCAAAATAGGTGCGAATTCTATATAAGTCCACTTACGATTGCTTAACATAGCGCTAAATTTTGTCCCGATTCGAATAAATGATCATTTGTGACCCAAACTTATGATTGCAAGCCCAAGTATGTTAATTTGACCTCTTTGATCCAATAACCTTGAGATTCATTGTGTGGAGGCTTTGGTTCTACCAATCCTCTAATGGATCTACAACACCTTTGGTCAACGCGGATCACTTAAACATCGTTGATCATTAAATGGTACTTATGAGAATTCAAAATGGATGATATACTTGACAAAAAGCAAATGCAACTTGTTGTGTGGAGGCTTTGGTTCTACCAATCCTCTAATGAGTTCCAAATGCAAGTTTCAAGATGGTTATCCAACTAACCACTAATTATTGACTTGTTTTACCTTATGCTTTTATTCTTTTTTATGCTTTATGTACTATTTACTTTTAGCATTTACATTTCATGCCATTTTCATCTTTGCTCATTTGAGCATTTATTTTCTTGCCATTTTTACTTTGCTCACTTGAGCTTTTCTTTTCCTTTCTTAAGATACTTAATAATCAACATAAACCCTAAAAAATCTTTAATGGTACTTGGACTATTTGGTTACTATCCTTGGAATTATGGAGCATGGGACTTTTTATTGGACTTAGGATTAGAAACCTTGGCCTATCTTGGAGACCTTGTGATCTTATCTGATTATTTTTTCTGGAGTTCTTGAGGTTTACCTCAAGACATTGGGTTGCTTGTTTGTTTTTGTGTGCAGGTTTTTGTGATTACATACTCTGTTTGTAATTTGGAATTCACCCGTATACAGCCGTTACTCTGCCCAATTTTTATGAAGACTTAATACAGTTGAAGTTTCGTTCTCTCAAGAGGTCTAGTATTTCTTTGCATGATTGGTTTCAATCCAAGGAATGGGAATTCTGTCTTGGCTCATAATGTCAAGTTTTGGCTTCTTGTTGGTTATATGGTTCTTATTTCTAGCTTTTACCTTGTGCTTTAGGATAGTCCCTTCTTCTCCTCCCATCTTATTTAATTTCAAAAATCTTCTTCCTCCTTTTGAAAACTCTTCTTGTTTTAAACTGGAACCATTTTCATAATAAACTTGGACTTATGTCCATGCATTTTCAAAACATTTTCATAAATAAACTCCAATCAACTTAATAATACCTTGACATTTTTTTGTGAGAAGATTAAAAGTCAATCAATCTCATTTCAAACCATTTTGCCACGTTGGCTTTTTACCTTTGAAACTTTTCTTAAAAGATTAAACTCTTTTCAATCCTTGTAGTGATGCAAACGACTATACTTCTACAATATGTAGTGAAGAGAGATATTTTCCACTTGGGTGTTGAGTGAGGCATTGTTGATTTTGAAATCCAAGCCATATCCTCCACTTTGAGATGATGGAAATTCTCCTTTCTCATGATTGTGGGTAGTAGGCGTGTTTTCCACACGGACAATGACGATGATGTTTTATCTTATAAAATTAACTAACACATTTGATTTTTAAATTTTTAAAAGAGGAAATACGTGTGCCCTGATCCCCTATTGCACGAAAGGTGGTACGTAGGAACTAAAGGTTCGCAATCGCGGCGGGTGCAAAAATCATAAAATAAATATATTTCTTTTCTCACCTCCACCATCCATTTTTTATACGACATTTTTTATAGACAAAATATACATATTTGACAAAGAGGCTCCTGCGGAGTACCGTAGATGTTTAGGGTGCTAATACCTTCCCTTTGCATAACCAACCCCCTTACCTTGAATCTTTCCGCATCTTTTTGGGTTATTCGCTCTTTTCCCATTCCTTTGGAAACAATAAAGCGTGTTGGCGATTTTTATTTTGATTTGTATAAAGTCTAGTCAATATAATGGCTTAGTCTTGAACATTTCTACCGCTACACACTAAACCCTGCAAATCTACTTTGATTCACAAGGCTTCGATTGGACTTTGGTCTCTTTCAGGCCTTCTTCGACTTCCCTTGTTTTGTTTGGACTAGGACTTCTTTCATGCTTCCTTCGATTCATAAGACAGTAGCATCCTTTGTGCCTCTTTCGAATCTGGACATTTTGGCCTCCTACATGCACCTTTCATTTGGGCATGTGGTTCCTTCAGTACAAGATACTGGTTACACCCTTCGTTTGGCCACATGAATCTTCACCACAAACTCTTAGTCATGCATTTTGTTTGGGCATGTGGCTCCCTCTTTACAAACTTTCATTTGAGCATATTTGCATAAGGTCATAAGGCAGTGACCTCCTACATACACCTTTCATTTGGCCACATGGCCCATTTGCAGGCAAATTTAAGCAGGCACTATCTCCCTTGGAAAAGGCTTCCTTCAACACACGAATTCTACACTTTGCCTTTGGCTCATGCGAAAGAAGTACCATGGTGGCACATTCGAAGGACTTTCCAGACATGTCTGAATGTCCTAATCAAATGACTTTTTTTTTGTTGATCCATTCGAAGAAAACACAGTTTGTCCATTCGAAGGACACGCAACTGGTGGAAACGAATGCTGCTTTGTTGAGTTTGGTCGAAGGTTATGGAAAGATAAAACATTCGAATCAAAGAGTCAAGTTGTTCATAGGTCAGGATACATAGGCCTCCAACTTGTGCCTAACTCTATATTAAATTATTCTTCAAGCCAAGTTGCTCTTGATGACATCACTACCTTTTTAGAAAGTTTTTGAGCCTTGTGCCCGTCTCTTCTGCACACTTTCCCCCTATAAACTAGGAGCCA
The DNA here is from genome assembly GCA_948472305.1 of Vicia faba. Taxonomy (NCBI): domain Eukaryota; kingdom Viridiplantae; phylum Streptophyta; class Magnoliopsida; order Fabales; family Fabaceae; genus Vicia; species Vicia faba. The sequence continues at coordinate 1,175,524,199 of OX451737.1, forward strand.
CCCATCTAAACCATTGATTTTGTTACTTTTATCTTGGGATCATAAAAAGAGTGACACAAGTGGATGTTGTCCTTTCAAAGAAACTATATTTTATTCTTTCACAAAGCTGCTCATTCCAATTTTTCCCCTCTATAAATAGAGAGTTCATTTGCACATCAAAAGGGGCTGGAGACTCTAAAAGGCTAGGAAGCAACAAGAGAAAACGCTGGCAAATTTTGGATGTGTGGGAAGAACCTTCAAAAAACTCTCAAACTCTCAAGATTCCCAAACACTAAATACACTCTCAAACCGAGAATCTAAAGAAACACAACACTAGTTTCTTTTTTCTCTTTCAAATCTAAAAAAATCCCCACACCATGTTTTTCTTTCGAATCTAGTAGAAAGAACATTACACCTGTTCTTCTCCTTCGAGTCCAGAAATAAAAAACACCACCCTCACACCTCATGAGCTTCGAATCCAGTCAAAGGAACACCACACCTGTTTCTTTCCTTCGAATCCAGGAGCATCCATTTCAACCACTTGAAGGTCCAGCGCACGCTCCAGCCTCCAGCAAGGTAAGTCATTCTTAAATTTGACCCTTCGTTTCTAGCATAGCATGTAAATAGGTTTTATTTTCGTTTCAAACATGTACATACTATTTTCTTCTTTTTGTTTACACTCTTTTAATGGGTGTCATGGTTAACAATCTTCTTGGATTTTTCTCTTTGTACATTTAAACATGTTTTTAAGCACTAATATAGCCTTAAGGTGATATTGGCATGGCCTTGGGCCATGTTGCTATTCAAACTCAAACAAAAGAAACAGGAGACAGAAAGTTAGAAACAAATCCTCTGGCTTCCATACTAACCTTCAGGTCAAACGAAAGAGGCAACCAGAAGGCACAACATGTTGGCCTCCAGGCCCCAAAAGAAAGACATGACATGCTGGCCTCTAGTCCCCAATCGAAAGATACAATATGCTTGCCTTTAGGCCCCAAACGAAAGACACAACATGCTGGCCTCCAGGCCCCAAACGAAAGACACAACATGCTGGATTCCAGGCCACAATCGAAAGTCATGCCTTCACTCCTTTTCAGGCCCAATCGAAGGAAGCCAGAAAGTGCAGAATTGAATGGTTTTCTTCCCTAAATCGAAAGATCCATGTTTCTTTCTTTTACCTTATTTTTGCCTTTATATTTTCATGCAATTCAATATGGTTGTAATAGTGTAGGATTTTATCTTTCTGCACTTTTGACTATGCAAAATGTTAGTAATTAGGGTGTATGGCAAGATAAAATCAACAAGTATACCACCCTGATCAAAAGACAAAAATGCATGCAATCAAAACATGTTGCACATGTGCACCTCTAGGGTTAACTCCACTTGTTTCCTTGAAAAAAATGGTCATATACGCATGTAAGACATCTTAGCAAAAACAATCAAAAGATCATAGTCCCTCGATGACGCTTCGAATGTTGCCTTAAAAATGATCTTAGTCCCTCAAGAGAAATGCTAAGATGTCTCACAACATTTCTGTTCATGACTATACGATGACCCACGCCCGTCCCTATTATATCCAAAGATAAGGCTTCTTACCAATCAATGGTAAGATAGAAATATCAAAGGAAGACAGAAATGAACAAAAGACTTTTGAGTAAGGTTGAATGTTCCTAGTTGCTTGCTCATCTTCAAAACATAAACACCTTTTCAAATGCACCAACACTTTCAATTGAAATATTTTCAAAAGATCAAAACAATTTGTATACATTCTTATAGAGATGAGAATCATTACAAGGTTTGCCTAAACTAAGTGGCTTTTCAAAAATACTTTCAAAAACCACCACAAAGCACACTTTCAAACAAAATCAATGATCTAGCAAGAAACTAAGAGCCCATAGATAACTATGGATGAAAAGGGTGCTAACACCTTCCCTTTTCATAATCTACCCCCAAACTCAAGAAATAATCTCGAAAGGTCTTTCCTGTTCTTTTCAGCCTTTCCTTATTGGATAAAAGAAAATTCAATGGTGACTCTTGCTATCCACAACAATTGCGATAAAACGTAAAACATCCCAAGTCAGTTCTTCGACCATATCACAGAACTGGCGACTCTGTTGGGGAATTATTCCTGAAAAGTGGGGTTACCTTAGGGCTAGATCACCTTTAATTTATTTCCTTGTTTGACTTGCTTGCTTTATATTTTGGGTCCTTGTTTGGGTTATTGTTAAAGATCCTACACCCGGATCTGGGGCACCTTTTTAGGTAAGTAGAAATAAATCATGGAAGCTGTACGGGATAGACCAATATGGACGAAGTGATAGCTACGTTAGCGTGATAATTTGGCTTGTACTAATGTTCTTTAAGTCAGTAAAGGATAAATTTAGACTTACTTAGTGTCATTAAGCGCTAACTTACCTTTATAACCTTTTAATTGACTAATCCTTGGCCATTAGGAAGTAGCAAGATAGCCGACTTTGGTTATGACCGAAGATTGGTTGATACTCGATGCTAGGCTTATTGAGATTGGACTTTTGGGATATTCTAGCGACAATACTTCGGTGCTTGAGCTAGAACAATGCCTAAAGGAAAAGTCAATGATATGAGACTCCTTAGAACCCGGTCACTTTCTAGGACAAGTTAAGCCAACTAAACTTCAAGAGGGTACTTACCTACAAACTCCATGCAAGCCTAAACCTAAGGATTTGTATGCTTTGTGTATATATGACTATTTGTACATAACAACTCATACCATAGCATTTTCAATAACCATTTCAAGGATCTCAAGGGCCTATGATGCAGGGTCATTTTGAACCAGACGCCTATCAAAGGGATAGAGGATTTATTTTCCTCTAACCAAATGCTGTCAAGACCAAAGCACGGTAACTTGAGTCAAGGTCTACGACCCACTTGACATGGTGAGCTTGATTCTCATGGAAGGATATCCACTGATACAAAGTTCTCCAATTAAAGTTGTTGGTCAAAATTCAACTTCTAACATTTTCTTGTGTTTATCCCGCGAGATCCTTGAAAACATTGCATCCACATATCATGCATGTCATCATAACAGGTTTTCCCGTACAAGCTTTCTCATCTGCTTACTGTTTATTTCATTAAGAGATGGCTCTAGAGCAAATAATTAAAGATCTCCAAGCTCAAAACACGCAGTTCCAACAAGCGTTCATGAACTTGGCCCAGGGGCAGAAAGATCTGAAAACACTCTTCACCAAAGAGGGAAAGAAGAAGAAAAAGTCTGTCATCCTGAACGTAAGGAGAAAGTCCAAGGGGCATGCCCATCTAGCTCAAAAATAAGATTCTTCTTCTAAAGACAGTCAAAAAGAGGAAGCTGGAAGCATTAGAGCTAACATAGCTACTGATGACGATGATTCTTTTGAGGAGCAGTATCCACCGGCAGATGAAAAATACAAACAGCTTGAAGACAGACTAAAAGCTGTGGAGATCCAAGTTGTGCCTGGCATGGACTTAGGAGACATGGGTTTGGTTACTGGAGTGGTCATCCCACCAAAGTTCAAAATCCCTACCTTTACCCCGTATGATGGAGTCTCTTACCCTAAGATGCACCTAAAGTCTTATGTCCGCAAGATTCAACCATACACAACTGATCAGAAGCTTTGGATGCATTTCTTCCAAGAGAGCTTAGCTGGGACACGGCTTGAGTGGTTCTATCAATTGGAGAGTTCCCACATTCACACTTGGGAAGATCTAGCTGCTGCTTTTTACAAGAAGTACCAATACAACACTGATGTTGCACCATCTCGTGCGCAATTGCAGAACATGGCCATGCGTTCCTTAGAATATAAAGTGAAACAAAAATATAAAGTGAAACAAGAAAGCCAAAATCACAATGTAAAACCAGCACTGGGTTCAGAGTAAGGGAGAGGCCGAAACCCCAACATTATTTTCCACTTTCTTTTCACAAAAAAAAACATACACAAACCATGCCCTGACCCTTTCCAATTTTTTCCAACAAAAATATACAGAGTGAAAACAAAATCAACAAAAACCAAACTTTGTTCAACGCAAAAAAACCGAGCTATCACACAAGAACTCCTCAAAGCCATTTTTAGAAAATAAAAAAAAATATAGATATACAAAACAAACCACAGAGCTAAAACCCTTTCCATATTCTGTCAAAATCGAACAACACAAATATACACAGAAAAATACAGTTCAAAATCGTAGCAAACACAAACCATAAAATTTTTCATCATCATTTTTGCAAAAATCCATAACACTTCATAATTAGTAAAAAGAGAGAAGAGAGAGGAAAGATCTCACAGAGGTAAAGCCATTTCCGTCAAATCCGACTCCAGGGTTTCATTTTCCCCCTTTTAGATCTACGCGAAACCAAGCAAAATCTGCAAAATCAAGCATAAGATTAGTAATCGGGAAGACGAGAGGAAGATAATGATGTAAAAAAATGAGGATCTGAGTTACGCCACCGCCGTTACCGCCGCGAAGGCGATTTCTGGCGTGTTGTGGTTTTCTACTCTCGTGGGAGAACTCCATAGAGAATGAGAGAGAGAAGAGAAAACAAGAAAGATAACTTTTCTGTCTAAATGAGACTTAGTCTCATTTTCTTTTTGTTTTTGTTATTTTGTTAAACAACAACTTGGGCCATCCCCAAATTTTTATGCAAGCCCAACTGTTTCAGCGCATGCATCCCCCTGGTTACTAACCACTCCAGGCCCATTTTCTCTTTTTTATTATCATTTTTTATGGCTAACAAAAAAACACTAATGGACCAAATGAAAACCTTTTTATAACAAACACCCTAATCTGATTTTCACACACCAAACTTCATTTTCATATTTTTTATTTTATTCTCTTATTATTTATTTTGACTATTATTATTACTAATTTTATTACTATTTTTATTAATAAAAAAACAAAATATATGTATTATGTGGTTAGCAATATATATTTATTACTTTCTAAACTAAAGACAATAAATATTTTCTTAAACAAATTTATTTTTTTGAGACTTAGGGTTTTAATTAAAATTAAATTATAACTTAGGTTTTCTTTTAATTGATTCATTTTTACTAGTTAAATTAATATTCAAAACTTTTTCATAAGAAAGCCTAAAAAATATCTATTTTTCTAAATTAACTTAGGCTTAATTTTTAATTAATTACTTTCTTTTAGCTAATTAGTTTAAATCCTTTTCCTTAACAAAAATCAAAACAAAAACGTTTTTTTCTTTCTCTTTTTAATACGTGATATTTATTCTCTTTTCCATTATCTCTTGTAAATTATATTCATATAATTATTTATACATTATATTCATTCCATATCTTGTACATAATATTTATTTCAATTCTTGTTCATTCAATTCAATATGGTTGTAATAGATAATTAGGTTTAATTTCTTGCAATCCCCATTTGTAAATATGTATACCTCATCCCCAAATGATGTAATAGTGTAGAATTTATTTTCCACAATTTATCGCTTTCATATAATCCTAGTAATTAGGGTTTGTATGAAAAGATAAAACCAATGCCTAGAAAACCCTAATCCAAGATAAATTCAAGCATGAAATACAAAACACTTGCACACTTTGCACCTCTAGGGTTAACTCCACTTGTTGCCTCGAGAAAATGTTCATAATATGCATGCGAGACATCTTAGCAAAAACAATAAAAAATACAAGATCATAGTCCCTCAATTACGCTACGATTGTTTCCTTACAAATGATCTTAGTCCCTTAAGAGAAATGCTAAGATATCTCACAACATTGATATTCATGACTATACGATGACCCACGCCCGTCCCTTTACATCCAAAGATAAGGTTACTTACCAATCAATGGTGAGATAGAAATATCAAAGGAATGAAGAAATGAACAAAATACTTTTTGAGTAGGTAGAACATTCTTAGTTTCTTGCTCACAATCCATCTTCAAAAACAAACATATTTTCAAACACACTAAACACTTTAAAAAAAATGAAATATTTTCAAAAGTCCAACACTTTGTATGCATTCTTATAGAGACGAGAATCATTACAAAGTTTGCCTAAAAGAATGCGCTTTTCAAAATACTTTCAAAACCCATCACAAACACATTTCAAACAAAGTAATTTTCAAGTGATCTAGCAAGAAACTAAGAGCCCATAGATAACTATAGATGAAAAGGGTGCTAACACCTTCCCTTTTCATAATCTACCCCCCGAACTCAGGAAAATATCTCAAAGGTCTTTCATGTTCTTTTCTCCCTTTCCTTATTGGATAAAAGAAAAGTCGGTGGCGACTCTTGCTATCCGCAACAATTTCGATTAAACACAAAACAACCAAGTCAGTTCTCCCACCGTATTACAGAACGGGCGACTCTGTTGGGGAAGTTCTTAAATGTGGGGTTACCTTAGAGATAGATCATATTTATTTGCTTTCATTGTTTGATTTGCTTGTTTTACATTTATGGGTCCTTGTTTGGGTTTGTATTGATCCTCTACCCAGATCTGGGAACACCATTAGGTAAATAGAAAAGATTATGGAGACTGTACAGCATAGACCGATATGGTTGAGACAATAGCTATGTTAGTTTGACATATTTGTGGGTACCAGTATCCCTTATGGCGAATTAAGGATAATACGGGGCTGCTGAGTGATGTCATGAAGCAGTAACGAACCTTAGAACCTTTAACTGAACAACTTGGCCATTATGAAGTAGTTAGATAGCCGGTTTCGATGGAAAGTTGAAAATTGGTTGATACTCGATACTACGCTCATTTAGATCGGAATTTTGGGATATTTTGGCCGCAAGAAAATATTGATTATGCTAAAAAAATGCCCAATAAAGAAAGATCAGTGATATTGAGATTCCCTAGAACCCGATTACTTTCTAGGACAGGTTGAACCAACTAAACTTCAAGAGGGTACTTACCTATAAACTCCATGCAAGCCTAAACCTAAGGACTTTTTTGCTTTGTTTGTATATGACAACTTATTTTCTTTGTTCGTACATAACATCATACCATAGCATTTTCAATAACCATTTCAAGGGTCTGTGATGCAGGGTTATGTTGAACAAGACATCTATCAAGGGGCAAGAGGATTTATTTTCCTCTAACCAAACACCATCAAAGACCAAAGAATGATAACTTGAGAAAGGGCTATGACCCACTTGATATGGTGAGCTTGATTCTCGTAGAAGGACATTCAATGACACAAAGTTCTTCAATCAAAGCTATAAAATTTTCTTGTGTTTACCCTGCGAGATCCTTGAAAACATTACATCCATATATCATGCATCATACCATGTCAAATTTTCCCCATACAGGTTTTCTCATCTGCTTACTGTTTATTTCCATAAAAAATGGCTCTAAAACAAACTTGTAAGTGTTTAGTTATTGGCATGTATTTTTGGTAAAACCAGGTGTGTGAATGTCATGACTGATGTCATAACATTCTGGATTATTAGGTACTTTATGCAGAAAAAGTATGGCATACAGTAGCTACTGTTTATGAGTGTGTATCTGAGCATTTTGCAATGATCACATTTATTGCCTTCTACCAAAATCAGTAAACAGGAATTCTGATGTCATAACAAATGTTAAGACATCCTGTACTGATCTAACAGTTATGCAGTTTGGTTAATTCTGAGATTTTTCAGGAAGTTGGCTCATTCCTTCCAGAACAGAATCTCACGTGGTCTTTAAGTTAACCTAGCTCAACCCTAATCTGGTTGATAAAGTCTTGTGACCAAGTCTTGAGGTTAACCCTAATTAACCCTAGCTTTTCGTGGAAGCCCTAACTGAAGAAACAATTGCATATATATTCAACAGGAAAGCTGATTGGAGATCAACTCTTAGACAGAAGATCAATTAGGAGCTGTATAGTTTCAACTGCTGTAATCCAAGCAAGTATCATTTGTGATAAGTGACTTGGAATAGGTTTTGATTGTAAGGGTTTTTGTATCACTCAAAGCTTTGAAGCAAGAGTGTTTGTGTCTCTTGACTAAAGCTTTGAAGCAAAGTCAAGTTAGGTTTATGGATCACTCAAAGCTGTGAAGCACGATTGTTTGTGTTACTTGATTAAAAAGCTGTGAAGCATAATCAAGTGTATGTTCTGAAGAGTGTCTTCATTATTTCATTAGTCAATTGTTTAAGTATCACTGCTGTGATTGAGGGGGAGTGAGTAGGAACTCAGGTTTAAGTTGAACTTAGATTGAAGTTGCATTGGGTAGGTCTTAAGTGAAGGAGATAAACTGGTTGGTTTATTCCTGAATTAATATCTCTTATAGTGGATTTCCTCCCTGGCTTGGTAGCCCCTAGAGTAGGTGTTGTTTCACACTGAACTGGGTAAACAATTGACTGTGTTCTTTACTGTTTTTATTTACTGTCTTATAAAAAGTCAGATACGGTGTCATAACATTCACTGTGACATTGAGTATCTGCTGCCAGAATTTCAATTGGCATCAGAGCAGGCACCCTACCTGTATTACTGGGTGAGATCTAGGGATATCACTTTCTGGCACTATGGACAAAGAAGGAGTTTTTGGAAACAGACCACCCATTCAGGATGGATCAAATTATGACTACTGGAAACCTCGTATGATTGCCTTCTTAAAATCACTGGACAAAAAGGCTTGGAGAGCTGCTGACAAAGGATGGAACCATCCCACCATAACTGAGAAAGATGGGACGATCAGTCAGAAGCCTGAGGAAAAATGGAGCAAAGAAGAAGATGAGTTAGCCCTGGGTAATTCCAAAGCTTTAAATGCCTTGTTCAATGGAATTGATAGAAACATATTCAGACTAGTACATCAATGTGAACTGGCCAAGGAAGTGTGGGACACTCTCAAAACTACCCATGAGGGCACATCCAAAGTAAAAATGTCAAGGCTTCAGATGCTGACTACCAAGTTTGAGAACCTAAGGATGAAGGAAGATGAAACCATTCATGAGTTTCACATGAACATCTTGGAGATTGCCAACACCTCAGGAGCATTGGGTGAAAATATGTCTGAAGAAAAACTGGTGAGAAAGATTCTCAGATCCCTGCCTAAAAAAATTGCAATGAAGGTAACTGCTATAGAGGAAGACCAGGATATCAGCAAGTTAAAGGTGGATGAACTCATTGGGTCTCTTCAGACTTTTGAGATGGGGATCAGTGACAATGTTGACAAGAAAAACAAGAGCATAACACTTGTATCCAACACTGAAGATGAAACCAAGGAGGATGAAGAAGAAAATATTTCAGAAGCTATAGCCATGCTTGGAAGACAATTCAACAAACTCATCAAGAGAATGGATCCAAAGTCAAGGTCAAATGTTAAGAACATCCCCTCTGACATTAACAGATCTTATGACTCCAGCAGAAGACCAAAGTCTGAAGAGAAGGGAAATCAAGGCAGAGGAATTCAATGCCATGGTTGTGAAGGATATGGGCATATTCGAGCTGAATGTCCTACCTTTCTTAAGAAACAAAATAAAGGAATGTCTGTTACCTGGTCTGACTGTGATTCAGAAAGTAATTCTGAAGAAGAATCTGCCAAACTAGTTACTGCACTAACTGGTGTTTGTACCTCTGAAAGTGACACTAGTGATGAGGAAGTGACATTTGAAGAACTGGCTGATACTTACAAGAAATTATGTATCAGAAGTGCTGAAGTCTGTATGCAAAATGAGAAACAAACAAAACTCATCATAAAGTTGGAGGCTGAAAAAAGGGCAGACATTGAAACTATAAGTCATCTAGAAGGGGAAGTTCAAATGCTGAACTCAAAACTGAACCAGATGACCAAATCGGTCAAGATGCTGACAAATGGAACTGACAAATTGGAAGAAATCCTTCAGGTTGGACAAAATGTGGGAAACAAGTCTTGTCTAGGATTTGTGGCAGCAAAGAAATCTGGTGCAGACAAGAAGATCAGGCCTGATAAACAAATGTCAAAGCAGATGTCACAACATAACACTCAACATCAGGAACAGAGAAATATGAAGAAAAAGTACCAAAGATGGAGATGTCATCATTGTGGGAGGTTTGGTCACATAAAGCCATTCTGCTTCAGATTGTATGGATACCCTAATCAGAACTCAGGTGTCAAACCTAAGTCTAACAAGGTACCACATACTCCACAGTGGAAGAAAAAGGCTACTGCCCTGATAGCCCACACTTCCCTTAGAGTCTCTGCAAAGGAAGACTGGTACTTTGACAGTGGGTGTTCTAAGCACATGACTGGAATCAAGAACCTTCTCAATAATGTTAAACCTCACACCACTAGTTATGTGACCTTTGGAGATGGTGCTAGAGGAGAAATCAAAGGAGTTGGTAATTTGGACTGCCCTGGAGTTCCAAATCTAAATGAAGTACTATTGGTAAAAGGCCTGACTGCTAATCTCATTAGTATCAGTCAATTATGTGATCTAGGATTCAAGGTCAACTTCTCAAAATCTGAATGTCTTGTAACTAATGAAAAACAAGAAGTTGTAATGAAAGGAGTCAGATCTAAAGATAACTGTTACTTGTGGGAGCCTGAGAACACTAATTACTCCACTGTGTGTTCTATTGCCAAAGAAGAAAGAGAGGTGAAACGGTGGCACCAAAAACTTGGCCATCTTCATATAAGAGGAATGAAAAGGATTATCTCCATGGAGGCAGTCAGAGGGATTCCAAGACTGCAAATTGATGAAGGGAGAGTTTGTGGTGAATGTCAGGTTGGTAAGCAGACTAGGATGTCACATCCAAAGTCAAGACATCTGACCACCTCTAAGGTTCTAGAACTTCTTCATATGGATCTGATGGGACCAATGCAGGTGGAAAGTCTTGGTGGAAAGAGATATGCCTATGTTGTGGTGGATGACTTTTCCAGATTCACCTGGATTAACTTCATTAGGGAAAAATCTGATGTGTTTGAAGTTTTTAAAGAACTGTGCAAAAGAATTCAAAGAGAAAAAGAAGGGTGTATTGTCAGAATCGGAAGTGATCATGGCAAGGAATTTGAAAACAGTAAGTTTAATGAGTTCTGTTCCTCGGAAGGAATTAGTCATGAATTCTCTTCTCCTATAACTCCTCAACAAAATGGAGTTGTAGAAAGGAAAAATAGGACCATACAGGAATCTGCCAGAGCTATGATACATGCCAAAAGACTTCCTATTCATTTTTGGGCTGAAGCTATGAATACAGCCTGTTATGTCCATAACAAAGTCACTTTGAGAAAGGGAACCTCATCCACCATTTATGAACTCTGGAAAGGAAGAAAGCCAACTGTGAAGTACTTCCATGTATTTGGCAGCAAATGTTATATTCTGGCAGATCGTGAACAAAGGAGAAAGCTGGACCCTAAAAGTGATGAAGGTATATTTCTAGGATACTCCTCCAACAGCAGAGCTTATAGGGTATTCAATTCCAGGACCAAAGTCATGATGGAATCAATAAATGTCATAGTTGATGATTATCATGAAGAAACAGATGTCCCTTGTAATGTTGAGACATTCTTTGAGACTCCAACTCAACAGAATGACCTTCCTAACACCACTACAGCAGACTCTGAATCCAAGGAAGCTAGCAAAATCCCTTCCATCAGAATTCAGAAAGATCATCCTAAAGAACTCATCATAGGGGATCCTAACAGTGGAGTCATTACAAGATCTAGAGAAATCATCTCAAACTCTTGCTTTGTGTCTAAAATTGAACCAAGAAATGTTAAGGAGGCTTTAACTGATGAATACTGGATTGGTGCAATGCAAGATGAATTGAACCAATTTAAGCAACATGAAGTTTGGGAGTTAGTTCCTAGACCAGAGGGAACAAACATCATTGGCACAAAATGGATATACAAGAACAAATCAGATGCTGAAGGAGTTGTCACTAGGAATAAGGCAAGACTTGTTGCCCAAGGATACACTCAAGTTGAAGGGGTTGATTTTGATGAGACCTTTGCCCCTGTAGCCAGACTGGAATCTATCAGACTCCTATTGGGAATTTCTTGTCTCCTGAAGTTCAAGCTGTTTCAGATGGATGTAAAAAGTGCCTTCCTAAATGGGTACTTAAATGAGGAAGTTTATGTGGAACAGCCTAAAGGTTTTGTGGATCCAAACCACCCTAATCATGTCTACAAATTGAGGAAAGCACTATATGGCCTGAAACAAGCTCCTAGAGCATGGTATGACAGGTTAACAAAATTTATCTCAGACAAAGGATACAGAAAAGGAGGCTTGGATAAAACCCTCTTTGTCAAAAATGAAGGAGGGAAGTTAATGGTAGCTCAAATATATGTTGATGACATAGTGTTTTGGGGAATGTCAGAACAAATGGTTAAACATTTTGCTGACCAGATGCAGGCTGAATTCGAAATGAGTCTCATGGGAGAACTGACTTATTTTCTTGGACTGCAAGTCTCACAGATGGAGGACTCAATCTTTCTATCTCAAAGCAAGTATGCAAAGAACATTGTCAAGAAGTTTGGTATGGAGAATGCCAGTCACAAAAGGACTCCTGCACCTACTCATTTAAAGCTATCCAAAGATTCAAGTGGGGTTAAGGTGGACCAAAGTCTGTACAGAAGCATGATAAGAAGTCTGTTGTACTTAACAGCCAGCAGACCTGACATTGCTTTTGCAGTTGGAGTTTGTGCAAGATACCAAGCTGATCCTAAAGTCAGTCATATCAACCAAGTGAAGAGAATTTTGAAGTATGTAAGTGGAACTTACAACTATGGCTTGTTGTACTCTCATGGTTGTGAACCATCTCTGACTGGTTATTGTGATGCTGATTGGGCTAGAAGTGCTGATGATAGAAAAAGCACCTCTGGAGGATGTTTCTTCTTAGGAAATAATCTGGTCTCCTGGTTCAGCAAGAAACAGAACTGTGTGTCTCTCTACTGCTGAAGCTGAATACATTGCAGCTGGTTGTAGCTGTTCTCAAATGATCTAGATGAAACAGATGCTCACTGAGTATAATGTCACACAAGATGTTATGACATTGTATTGTGACAATCTGAGTACAATCAACATTTCCAAGAACCCTATTAAGCATAGCAGGACCAAGCACATTGACATTAGACATCACTTTATCAGAGACCTTGTAGAGGAGAAGACAATTAAACTGGAACATGTTGCCACTGAGCTACAACTGGCTGACATTTTTACCAAGGCACTTGATGCAAATCAATTTGAAAACTTGAGGGGCAAGTTGGGTATTTGCCAACATGAGGAATTGTAGCAATTAATTTTGCTTAAAACAAGGGTTGAAGGAGTTATTTTTGTTAAGTCTATTTTGACTGGGTTAATCATATGTTTTCCCAATTCGTTCAAAATTATTAAGAAGTTGAATAGACACTCATTTGCCTCCTTCCACTCTCGACTTTGCAACAAATCCAATTCTCTCAATCAAAGTTTTCTCTCTCGTTGCTACTGGTTTTCTAAGACTATCAAAATGTCTCAAACATCATCCTCATCCAAGACGATTGTTTCATCTTCATCATCTGATCAGGATTCTCGGGCAATCACCTCATGCATGGATTCTGAAGTCCTGGAGATTACTCCTCTTAGAGAAATGGCAACTAACCCCTCCAAGGTCAAAAAGCTAAGAACAAGGCATGCAGGAAGGTCTCAAGCTACTTCATCCGGTAATCCCTCTCAACCTTCATCTTCTGTACCAAATAGGGAAGACTCAGCTTACGTTCATCAAGCAATAGCTAGGCTTGTTACAAGAATTTTGAGTGAGAACCACTCTGTACTTGGGATTTCTGTTCCATTAAATCAAGAACCAGCAAGCCCAAATGTTAAAGTAAATCTAGATGTCTCTGAGAATGTTGAGACTCCAAATGACAACATTCAGAAATCATATGAAAACCTTGATGATATTCAGAACCCTTCAGAGAAGAATATTGAACCACCTGTTATTGATGTGGATGAGGAATACTCAGATAATGACCTAATTGCAAATATCAACCTTAGCGTAGCTAGGAGAATGATGAACAGAAAGGGTAATCAGGATGCTGCAAAATGTCTGACCAAAGAGAAACCTGCTGATAAGAAAACCAGGTCTGAAGGCAAGACTGGTGTGGAAACTGTGAAGACTGGACTGTCCAAGGGGAAGGTGAAAGCCCGAGTACATGCTGGGAGTCTCTCAAAGCCTATGAGACAACCAATAGCAAAGAAGAGGAAAGAACCTCAACCTTCTGATTCTGACGAGGAATCAGAATTTGAAATTGATGATGAAGACATTCCTCTCAGAAGGAAACTCCCTTCCAGCAAAATGGCTAGAGTTCTTGAAGTCCCCACTGACAACATTTCATTTCACCACCCTGAAAATTCCAACAGATGGAAGTATGTTTGCTTGAAGAGAATAGCCTTGGAAAGAGAACTAAACAATGGTGCCATGGATTGTAAGGAAATCATGGACCTAATCAAAGCTGCTGGACTAATGAAGACTGTGGAAAAGTTTACCAAATGCTATGAAAATCTTGTCAAGTAATTCATAGTGAATTTGTCTGATGAATATGTTGATGGAAGGTCAGCTGACTTTGAATGTGTCTATGTGAGAGGAAGAAGGGTTAATTTCTCTCCATCTGAAATTAACAAATTCCTTGGAAGATCAAATGAGGCTTGCCCTGAACTAGAAGTTACTGACAATGAAGTATGCCAAACCATCACAGCAAGACAAGTCAAGTGCTGGCCCTCAAAAGGCAAGCTGAATGCTAGCAAGCTAAGCATAAAATTTGCCATCCTGCACAAGATTGGTGCAGCCAACTGGGTCCCTACAAACCATAAATCAACCATCTCTACAGGATTGGGGAGATTCATTTATGCTGTTGGAACCAGGACTGAATTTGACTATGGCAGGTATATTTTTGATCAAACTTTAAAACATGCTGGAAGCTATGCTGTTAAAGGCCCTATTGCCTTTCCCTCCCTCCTATGTGGAATTGTCCTTGCTCAGTACCCTGACATCCTGGTGGAAAGAGATACTGTTTGCAAAAGAGCTCTTGCTCTTGGGTTATACTACAAGCTATTTCAGGGATCTCATGTTCCTGACATTGTCATGACATCAGCTGAGACATCAACTGTAAAAACTCAGTCCAAGACATCTGATGTTATAGCTGTACTGAAGGAGACCTGCAAAGAGCCGGAGACAAGGAAAAAGACTCTAGAAAACCTAATTTCCAGATTAGAACAGGAGGAGACTGAACGAAACAGAAGGGAAGAGGGTGCTGCTGAAGATCAGCTCAATGCTGAAGAAAGTAGCTCCTCTGAAGATGACAGTGCTTAAAGTTTGGTGGAGTTGACAAGCCTGATGCTGGTTCCTGTTGATGCAAGTGTTTTCAGATTTTATTTGTTGTTTTTATTACTCATTTTGGATGACTGTATAACATATAAGTACATGTATCTTTGGCCTATTTGTGGCTAAAGAGGGGGAGATATTTTGTGTTAATTACTTGGTAGACATCATATTTTTCTGCAGTCATATTCATTCTGCTGCTCTCTATTCTCTGATTGCTTAGGGGTTTTAGCCAAAAATCTGCCAAAGGGGGAGTATGTAAGTGTTTAGTTATTGGCATGTATTTTTGGTAAAACCAGGTGTGTGAATGTCATGACTGATGTCATAACATTCTGGATTATTAGGTACTTTATGCAGAAAAAGTATGGCATACAGTAGCTACTGTTTATGAGTGTGTATCTGAGCATTTTGCAATGATCACATTTATTTCCTTCTACCAAAATCAGTAAACAGGAATTCTGATGTCATAACAAATGTTAAGACATCCTGTACTGATCTAACAGTTATGCAGTTTGGTTAATTCTGAGATTTTTCAGGAAGTTGGCTCATTCCTTGCAGAACAGAATCTCACGTGGTCTTTAAGTTAACCTAGCTCAACCCTAATCTGGTTGATAAAGTCTTGTGACCAAGTCTTGAGGTTAACCCTAATTAACCCTAGCTTTTCGTGGAAGCCCTAACTGAAGAAACAGCTGCATATATATTCAACAGGAAAGCTGATTGGAGATCAACTCTTAGACAGAAGATCAATTAGGAGCTGTATAGTTTTAACTGCTGTAATCCAAGCAAGTATCATTTGTGATAAGTGACTTGGAATAGGTTTTGATTGTAAGGGTTTTTGTATCACTCAAAGCTTTGAAGCAAGAGTGTTTGTGTCTCTTGACTAAAGCTTTGAAGCAAAGTCAAGTTAGGTTTATGGATCACTCAAAGCTGTGAAGCACGATTGTTTGTGTTACTTGATTAAAAAGCTGTGAAGCATAATCAAGTGTATGTTCTGAAGAGTGTCTTCATTATTTCATTAGTCAATTGTTTAAGTATCACTGCTGTGATTGCGGGGGAGTGAGTAGGAACTCAGGTTTAAGTTGAACTTAGATTGAAGTTGCATTGGGTAGGTCTTAAGTGAAGGAGATAAACTGGTTGGTTTATTCCTGAATTAATATCTCTTATAGTGGATTTCCTCCCTGGCTTGGTAGCCCCCAGAGTAGGTGTTGTTTCACACTGAACTGGGTAAACAATTGACTGTGTTCTTTACTGTTTTTATTTACTGTCTTATAGAAAGTCAGATACGGTGTCATAACATTCACTGTGACATTGAGTATCTGCTGCCAGAATTTCAAAACTGTCCAAGATCTTCAGACCCAGAATGGTCAACTTCAAGATTTTTTCCTAAATTTATTCAAGGCGCAAGAAGAAGTGAAAGCACTCCTCATTGAGAGCATGACTGAGAATAATCCTAAAGACGACAAGGATAGCCAGTTGAAGAAATTACAAGCTGAAGTAGCAACAATGAGAATTCAGATGTTGGAGCAGATGGCTCTTATCCAAAACTTAGCTCGGGGACAAGAAGAACTAAGAGCCCTTATCAACAAGCTTCCTCAAGATGGATGAAACCATATGGAGAAAAAAAACTAGAATGGAGGATCCAGTCATTAATCAGGCTCAGTTGAAACAAGAAAATTTAGTCGAGAGTACACCCTTCAAATTGGCTACTACATCGCGAGTCCAATAACAACCTCACCAACCAGGACAGGGTGGCCCGTGTAAGCAAGATACGCCCAAAAGACAATTTACCAAGATCAACGTGTCTCTGGCCCAAGCATTGTGTTATATGCTGGAGGCCAAGCTGGTTACATTGAGGGAGCCTCCTCAAAAACCTAATACTTTTTCTCACCACTACAAACATGATGAAAGATGCGTGTACCATTCCAACAGTCATGAGCACGACACTAACCACTGTTGGACATTGAAGAACAAAATTCAAGACTTGATCGATAAAGGAGTGTTGGAATTTACACAAGATGGTCAACTGGAGTTTTTGTCACCCCTCAAAGACACACTATCTGAAGTGACAAAGTTTAGGCAGAGAAACTTTTGTTCATTTGAATTTCCAGTTGGTATTCCTTTGTTTGTTTAAACATTTATCCTTATGTCAAACCTTGGTTGTTCTCATTAATGCAGTACATATGTTTGTCTTAAGTTAATCCATTCGTTTTCACTATACTAAAATTATACTTTCACTCCTTTTTGTATGATATTCATATCTGGATTACAAGCTATAAGCCTTTAGAGGGATGATGACGAAAATAATACCATAATCTCATACAGTATGCTTTGGGACAGACTTTGCTGACGATGTACAGGCGTTGTTTCAAATCCCAAAATAGTGTAGCTATAAGGAAAATAATCTCTAGTCAACCCCTTTGAGCCAAAGAAGTAGGAGTTTTCTTTTCCAAGCAAACTGAAACTTTTAATTGTAACCTGGGGTAGGGTTGCTTCTCAATTGATTCAAACGTGCATTCAGTCGTAAGTTGTCACCTCACAACAAAAATATCCTTCTGAATCAAAAGATGATGTTGGTTCCCCATAAATAAGGCAGTCTTTAGAAAAGCCTACTAGGTCAAAACCTATGAAGGAGACTTAAGAAAAAAACGGGGGCATCCCACTGACTGCAATCTCAAAACAAGAGCAGTCAGGAACAAAAAAATTAGGGATAGTAAATCAAAAAAAGAGGTCACTACAGATCCTCGACAATATGAAAATGTCACAAAAATGACCGCCTTCCCAAATGAACTTCCAGTATCTAAACAATCACCAAAATATTATTCAAGATTCTAGTAGGAGATAAATGCGCGATTAACTGAGTTTAGGACTGGAGAACATTATGGAGAACAGGTTGGGTACAAATAAACATTGAGCCTTATCCTTTGTTTCTTGAACCACGAACTAGGTCACGTTACAACCCCTTAAAAATCGTAATTGAGGCATAGGTTAGTGCAAAAACATGTTGTTACAAAAGGTATCCTGACTCTTATAAGGTTTATTGTAGATCCCGAGTTGAATTCATATTCTTACAAATTTTTGTTTCTCTTTAAAAGTGAAGTTTTCAAAAAATTTCTCAAGACAGACATAAACTTTGCATTGTTTGAATACCACTGTTTACATATGGCTAATTGTTTGAAAACAGAGAAATTTGCACGACGGATATCCAGTGAATGATAACTCTCTCAATAAACAAAGTCACTTCAAATGGAAAGACTCCTCCAGTAACAAATCTCTCATAATCAAGGGGCGTGGCATGATCATTGTCCAACACATCTGGGGCAGTCAAGTCGAGATTCAAATAATCTCTCAAAGAAATGTTGAATAACCAGGGGAAAATCTCAATTTGAACCACTCAAGAAGCAATGTTACATTGATCATGGGCTTGTACAAAATCCACTATGAAGACTTCCGGTACCACCAAATTTCTTGTTTGTGCCAGTAGTATCAGATGGTGTCAGTATCATGTCTTCGGATCCTTCCATGACAGTTATTAGAAAATTCTGAGACTTGACCAAAGATCTTAGGTACCACCAAATTTCTTGTCTATGCCAGTAGTATCAGATGGTGTCAATATCATGTCTTCAGATCCTTCCATGACAGTTCTTGTAAAATTCTGAGACTTGATCAAAAGATCTTCGGTACCATAAAATTACTTGTATGTGCCAATAATATCAGATGGTGTCAATATCATGTCTTTGGATTCTTTCATGACAATTCTTAGAAAAGGTACATAGGAAGTTCAAGACTATAAGAAATTTGATCAAAACTTCAAACATTAAGTGCACCATACTATCTCTAGGGGAAAACATGCTCCCACATATAAAAGATCACGTGCTATCGAACAATTAATTTCTGGCATTTCTACAACACTTACTACCACAGACAGTGACAATCCTCCACACCCTATGAACACGAACATAGTCAGAAAATACTACGCATGAAAAGATACACGCTAGGTTGACATACCAAGGCAAAAATAAGGGCATCCCGACGAACCAAAAGGTTCGGGAAAAAATTAGGGTTATATTCAAAATATTGTACACACGGCAAGTCGAAAACCTGAAAAGGCGGATTGGGCAAAAATGGGTATCCTGATGGGCTGAAAACCCGAGAGGGAGGTCCAGGCAAAAGTTATGGATTAAAGTGTACGACTATGTCCCGTTATCTCATCATTTTGTCTATCAGTAAAAGATTTGTCGCTCTGACAGAGTTCAAACTATCTACGAATCACCACAAGGCTAATTTCATGGATGTCCCCACAAGAGTTACATCAATCATATTATCCCAGAAAATTTGGATTCATGAAATCCCCAGCCAGAGTTTCAATCTCTGGAAAACCCTCTCCCCGACTGAGTTGGTCCAAAATAAGAAGTCTTATGGAGTTCCTTTTTAGAGAATACCTCCCCTGCAGATCATCAAATATTCTCTTCAATAGGGTTTATTTTCCCAACAAAACTACAAACTCCCTAGTTTGAGTTTGCCTCTCATATTACTACAAATAAACAGACAAGACCCCTTAACCTCCTGTTAAGTCATTACAACCCCCAACGGAGTCGTTACTATCCCTGAAAGTTACTATGAAGCCTGGACCCGACCAGATACTAGTTCAACTTCATCTCTTTCAAAGCACATTTACTACAAAGCCTGGACCCGACCAGATAATAATTCAACTTCATTCCTATCTAAGCAAGTTATTATAAAACCTGGACCCAACCAGATACCATTTCAACTCCATTCTACCCTCAAATTGCTTAAATCTGGACCCGACTAGTAAACAGCTCAAGCTACTGAAGCCTGGATCCGACCAAATAACAGTTGACCTCAATTTTCAAGTTACTAAAGCCTGGACCCGACCCAATAATAGTTTAACTTCCTTAATTTACTGCAAAGCATGGACCCAACCAGAAAACAATTTTAAGTTACTAAAGCCTTGACTCGACCAAATAATAGTTTGACTTCTTTAATTGCTGAAACCTGGACCCGACCAGATAATAGTTTGACTTCTTTAATTGCAGAAACCTGGACCTGACCAGAAAAAAGTTTGAGTTTCTGAAACCTGGACCTGACCAAATAACAGTTAATCTCAATTTTAAGTTACTAAAGCCTGGACCCGACCAGATAATAGTTTGGCTTCTTCAATTGATGAAACCTGAACCCGACCAGATAATAGTTTGAGTTTCTGAAACTTGGACCCGACCAAATAACAGTTAATCTCAATTTTAAGTTACTAAGGCCTGGACCCGACCAGATAATAGTTTGACTTCTTCAATTTCTGATGCCTGGACCCGGCCAGTTAACAGTTCAAGTTACTAAAACCTAGACCCGACCAGATACCAGTTAACCTCAAGTTCAAAATTGCTGAAGCCTGGACCCGACCAGATAGCAGTTTAATTCCTACAAAATCACTAGCAAAACTCCTCTTCCCCAATAGAGTTTGCCACTATCCCTAATGAGTTGCTGTAAAGCTTGGAATTTGACCAGATAATAGTTAACTTCCTTATCCCCAGCAAGTTGGTGTGAAACCTGGAAGCCGACCAGATAACAGCTAACTTTCTAGACGTAATTCCCCACTAGAGCAACAAACGACTAGAAATACCGAACTCTTTCCCCAAGCAGAAATAAACACTCTCCAAGAGTATTCTCAAAACAAAGTTAATATTCCCCAGCAGAGTTCTTCTCAACAAAACAGGAATCCCCAGTGGAAGCATTTTCAACAAAGTCTGAAGATGTGTATATTCTTCATCTCCAACATCAATCCAGGATTTGACTTCCCGAAGCTCCTCAACATTTATCAAAGATACACTTCGATAACATTACGCATTCATACATCACATTACATACATGACAAATGCATATAATACAATATCATTTATTTTGAGAACATCATGTATACATCTGCATGCAAGTAATCCTTTCTCCTTACAGGGTAAAAGTCAATCATCAATCAATACCTTTTCTGGTTAGATTTATTTCTTTCAGATTAAAGACAGGCGAATAAAGACCTCTTCTAGTTAGATTTATTTCTTCCAGATTAAATACATGCGAATTAAGACCTCTTCTTGTTAGATTTATTTCTTCCAGATTAAAGACAGGCGAATCAAAGACCTCTTCTGATTAGATTTACTTCTTCCAGTTAAAGACAGGAAAATATCATCAACATTTCCCATATAGGTCAAAGATTAATTACCGAAGCAAGCCGGGGCAACTATCTCTACGACCAACAAAAAAGTGGGTTCCAGATTAATACCTGAAACAAGACAAGACAACTATCTGTGGACAACCAATTGTAGATTAATAACTAAAACAAGACATGGTAACTATCTACATGAACAAATTGAAGATTAACTCCCGAAACAAGACGTGGAAACTATCTTTCTTTATGATTAGATAAAGATCAATTCCCGAAGCAGGACAGGGTCACTATCTTTATTACCAATGGTATGAACTCCTGAAACAGTACAAGTTTACCAACAAATTGATCGTAGATCAATTCCCGAAACAAGACGGGGCGACTATCTAAATGACAAACACTTCCCTCAAGACATTTTTTGTTTCAGTATAAGTCGATCAAATATTTATTCTGATATTCCTTCCAATCTCTACCTACAGTCACTTTATATGGCATATATAAGCCCATCTACGACATATCTCTGTCACCTTTGGATGGAATCTATAAGCCCACCTCCGATTGT
Organism: Vicia faba; assembly: GCA_948472305.1. Lineage (NCBI taxonomy): Eukaryota > Viridiplantae > Streptophyta > Magnoliopsida > Fabales > Fabaceae > Vicia > Vicia faba. The sequence goes on from OX451737.1 coordinate 1,175,546,153, forward strand.
ACTTCATTACTATCCAAATGTCATCTTTTAAGCCCATCTCTGATAGTACTTCATTACTTTCCAAATGGAATCTTTTAAGCCCATCTCCGATAGTACTTCATTACTTTCCAAATGGCATCTTTTAAGACCATTCCCTACACAATCAACTAATACATCAGCAAGTGCAAATTTGTTCAATCATCTTCCACCTTCAACCTACGAACGACGACATGCCATTCTCGCTTTTCAGGTTTAAGAAAACTGAACAGGGGCAGCTGCTATACCCTAAAATTTGCCCTCCCTTTCCTTTAAAACTTTCTTCTTGGGTTTTTCAACTGTTCAAAGCTTCTCAGACCTCCAAACACATCAATTACTTCCTCAAGGGTTCAAATTTGCAAGTGTTCAAGGTTTCTACTGTCCTTTAGTATTGAGTTAGGGATTTAACTCTTAAAGATGTGACGCCTGTTGAGATCAAAAAGTAGTGTTTCAATGGTTGCGCAATATTAATGCATGCATTTGAGTTTATCTCGAATTAAGGGTTTGGATTCATGACAGGACGAATTGGGGTCGTGATGATTCAAACTTTGGTTTTCAGTCAGCATTCACTAAAGAAGCTTCAATTGGGATTTAATTTCATGATTTGACAAGTTTGTTTTATTCTGAGAAATGTGAGAATTATTCAAGTCTCTATGATTCCAAATTTGTTTATCGTGGGTAGTGCAAGGATACCGAGTCTTTTATTTCACAAGATAGAATTCTTGGATTCTTCTTTCATATTTTTCTTTCAAACGCATTACATTTTATATTACCTTTTACATTTTTCTGCTTACATTCTTATTCTTTATTTTCCAGTATTACAAATTACATCATAAATCTATTTTAAAACATCATATCTTATTATTTTTTTCTATTATTCTTTCAATATTATGAATCACATCATATTTATTTTTATTATTAAAAAAAAAATTCATTTTTTATTTTATTTCACATCTACAATTCTTTTTATAAACTACATCACAATTGCATTTTGTTTATTCTCTTCAACGTTACAAATTCTTCCACGTTTATTTCAATATTACAATATTTATCTTTTCTTTCAAACATTTATTTCCAAAATATTCATACTATTCAATTACAAATATTCATTGATATTCATTTCCAAAATATTCATTAACAATTCAAATTTCCCAAACTCATAATGTTCAATATTATTCAAACTTCAAATTTCAATTACAATTAAAAGGCATAAAATTTTCAATTTTTTCTATTCTATTACAAAATAAAAGGTTTCTTCATCTTCAAGTGTCTTCAAATCTCCCCCTTTGATCTTGCAATCTCATCCAATACATGAAACAAAAAAAGAAATTTGTTAGCAAACATAAACATGGAAATAAGCATTCAAATTGGAAATCATTTTAATTCATCATTAGGGTGAGTTTTTTGGAATCAGAAAAAAGGAATGTTTCATGTGTTAAAGCCTCAAACATTTAGTTCTATCATTGGCCAATGCTATTGCAAATCACAAAGGGTTTTGGTTCATAATAGAGGGAAAGGTGCCAAAAGAATTCAAGCCCAACAGAACAAAGCCTCATAAATTGGATTCTATCATTGGCTAGGGAGCATTTCTATTGCAAATCACAAGCAAGGTTCACAATTAGAAAAGTCAGAAATCAAAGAAGAAAACAGAATTGTACAAGCCTCACAAGTCAGAACTCTATCATTTGCTAGGAGTAGGACTTTTGCAAATCACAAAGACAAAATTTGGTTCACAAAATATAGAGAAAAAGTCCAAACCAGAAATTTAAACTCAACACCAATTTTCCACGTAACAAGAAGCATTACAAATCAAAAAAGCCTCATTGTTTTACAAACATAATCAGATCCAATTTAATCACAAGCCAAGTTACATCCCTACTACAAATCACAAGTTTAGTTGGTTCGCAGTGAGATGAAATCAAAGAGAAAAAGAACTCAAAATGTATTCAGTACAACAAGCATATGGTACAGCAAAACCATCATCTATTACAAGTGAAGCAAAAAGCAACTGTACAACAAACATAAAATACAGAAAACTAAAAAAGAGAAAACCAGCAAAAATAAAGTACCAAAATCTGTACAAAGTCCACAAGCAACCATACAAAAGGTACAACCACAAAAGCAAGCAAAAGTCAGCATCCATCATAAATGAATAGCACAACCAACATCACAAGAAACCAGTACAAGCATGAACAAAAGCCAGCTTTTATCACAAATAAGTGAACAGTCCAACAAGCAACAAGGTACAAACTCAGAAAAATATTCATCACTGTGTAAAATCAAATCAATCAATACCACAAAGGCAACCAACAAGGTACAAAGTCAGCAAGCTAGCCTGCTAAAAGTACCAAAACAAGCTAGCATCTCAGAAACCAGACAGTTATCAAAAATCAGTAAAAAGTGACAAAACAAGCTTCCCTCAAAGTCCTTATCAGTAACAAAAAAAAGTGAAACAAGAAACCCAAAATCACAATATAAAACCAGCACTAGGCTCACAGTAAGGGAGAGGCGGAAACTCCAACATTATTTTCCACTTTCTTTTCACACAACAAAAAACATACACAAACCATTCCCTGACCCTTTCCAATTTTTTCCAACAAAAATTTAGAGTCAAAACAGAATCAACAAAAACCAAAATTTGTTCAACGCAAAAAAACCGAGCCATCACAGAAAAACTCCTCAAAGCCATTTTCAGCAAATAAGAAAAATATACATATATACAAAACAAACCACAGAGCCAAAACACTTTCCATATTCTGTCAAAACCGAACAACACAAATATACACAGAAATACAATTCAAAATCGCAGCAAACACAAACCCTAACATTTTTCATCATCATTTTCCCAAAAATCTATAACCCTTCAGAATTAGTAAAAAGATAGAAGAGAGAGGAAAGATCTCACCGAGGTAAAGCCATTTTCGTCAAATCCGACCCTAGGGTTTCATTTTCCCCCTTTTAGATCTACGTGAAACCAAGCGAAATCTGCAAAATCAAGAATGAGATTAGTAACTGGGAGGACGAGAGGAAAGAATGATGTAAAAAAATTGAGGATCTGAGTTACGTTGCGGCCGTCACTGCGAGGGAGATTTCCTGCGTGGCGTGGTTCTCTTCTCCGGCGGGAGAACTCCATAGAGAACGAGAGAGAAGAGAAAACAAGAAAGAGAATTTTTCTGTCTAAATGAGATTTTGTCTCATTTTCTTTTTGTTTTTGTTGTTTTGTTAAACAACAACTTGGGCCATCCCCAAATTTTTCTGCAAGCCCAACAGTTCCAGCGCATGCACCCCCTGCTTACTAATCACTCCAGGCCCATTTGCTCTTTTTTATTATCATTTTTTCTGACTAACAAAAAAAAACACTAATGGGCCAAATGAAAATCTTTTTGTAACAATCACCCCAATCTGATTTTCACACCCCAAACTTCATTTTCATATTTTTTATTTTATTCTCTTATTATATATTTTTACTATTATTATTACTATGTTTATTAATAAAAAAAATACATGTATTATATAGTTAGAAATATATATATTATTACTTTCTAAACTAAAGACAATAAATATCTTCTTAAACAAATTTAGTTTTTTTTAGACATAGGATTATAATTAGAATTATATTAGAACTTAGGTTTTCTTTTAATTGATTAATTTTTACTAGTTAAATTAATATTCAAAACCTTTTCATAAGAAACCATAAAAAATATCTCTTTTTCTAAATTAACTTAGGTTTAATTTTTAATTAGTTGTTTTCTTTTAGCTAATTAGTTTAAAACCTTTTCCTTAACAAAATTCAAAACAAAAACTTTTTCCTTTTTTATAAGTCATATTTATTCCCTTTTCCATTATCTCTTGTACGTTATATTCATATCATTATTTGTATATTATATTCATTTCATTTATTGTACATAATATTTATTTCAATTCTGGTTCATTCAATTCAATATGGTTGTAATAGATAATTAGGTTTAATTTCTAGCAATCTCCATTTGTAAATATGTATACCCCATCCCCAAATGATGTAATAGCGTAAAATTTATTTTCCACAATTTATCACTTTCATATAATGCTAGTAATTAGAGTTTTAAAGGAAAGATAAAACCAATGCCTAGAAAACCCTAATCCAAAATAAATTCAAGATTGAAATACAAAACACTTGCACACTTTTCACCTCTAGGGTTAACTCCACTTGTTGCCTCGAGAAAATGGTCATAATATGCATGTGAGACATCTTAGCAAAAACAATCAATAATACAAGATCATAGTCCCTCGATGACGCTACGATTGTTGCCTTACAAATGATCTTAGTCCCTTAATAGAAATGCTAAGATATCTCACAACATTGCTATTCATGACTATACAATGACCCACACCCGTCCCTTTACATCCAAAGATAAGGCTACTTACCAATCAATGGTGAGATAGCAATATCAAAGGAAGGAAGAAATGAACAAAAGACTTTTTGAGTAGGTATAACGTTCTTAGTTTGCTCATAATCCATCTTAAAAAACAAACATCTTTTCAAACACACTAAACACTTTAAAAAAAACATGAAATATTTTCAAATGTCCAACACTTTGTATGCATTCTTATAGAGATGAGAATCATTACAAAGTTTGCCTAAACGAAGGCGCTTTTCAAAATACTTTTAAAACCCACCACAAACACATTTCAAAGAAATCAATTTTCAAGTGATCTAGCAAGCAACTAAGAGCCCATAGATAACTATGGATGAAAAGCGTGCTAACACCTTCCCTTTTCATAATCTACCCCCCGAACTCAAGAAAATATCTCAAAGGTCTTTCCTGTTCCTTTCACCCTTTCCTTATTGGATAAAAGAAAAGTCAGTGATGACACTTGCTATCCGCAACTATTGCGATCAAACGCAAAACAACCAGGTCAGTTCTCCCACCGTATTACAGCAGGTTATTCTGATTATGTGCTTTGCCGATGATTGGGAATTCATCTGTATAAAGCCGTTACTATGCCTAATTTTTTGTGAATACTTAATGCATTTGAAGCTTGGTTTTCTTAAGAGGTTTATCATCTTTTCTTATTTGGTTTCAACCCAAAGGAGGGAACTATACATTGACTTATTGTGTCAAGTGTTGGCTTCTTGTTGGTTAGACGGTTCTCTTCCCTAGCTTTTATCTTATGCTTTAGGATAGTTCCTTCATATCCTCCCATCTTCTTTAATTTCAAAAGTCTTCTCCCTCCTTTTAAAAACTCATCTTATTTTGAAACTTGAACCGTTTTCACAATAATCTTGGACTTAATAATCAAATTTTAACCAACTTAATAATACCTTGACATTTTTTTGTGCAGACTAAAAGACAATCAATCTCATTTCAACTCATTTTGCCACTTTGGCTTTTTACTTTAAAATTTTCTTAAAATATTAGACTCTTGTCAATCCTTGAAGGGATGCGAGCTATTATACTCCTACAATATGTAGTGAAGTGAGATATTTTCCACTTGGGTATTGAGTGAAGCTTTGTTGATTTTAAAATCCAAGCTATATCCTCCACTTTGAGATGATGCAAATTCTCCTTTCTCATAATCGTGGGTAGTAAGTATGTTTTCCACTCGGAGATGACAAAGATGTCTCGTCTCTTAAAATTAACCAACACATACGTGCTTTAAAATTTGTAAAGGTGAACTACGAGTACCCTGATCCCCTATTGCACGGAAGGTGGTACGTAGGCACTAAAGGTTCACAATTGTGGCGGGTGCAAAAATTGTAAAAAAATATACTTCTTTTCTCATCCCCACAAGTTATTTTCGTATACAACACTTATAGCTAAAATACACAAATTTTCAAAGAGGTTCATGCAGCGTAACGTAGATGTTTATGGTGCTAATACCTTCCATTTTCATAACCAACCCCCGATCGTATATTCTCTCCCCCTCTTTTTGGGTTATTCGCTCTTTTCCTATTCCTCTGGAAACAATAAAGCACGTTGGCGACTTTTATTTGACTTGTGCGAGTCAAGTAAATCCAATGGCTTTGTCTCAACATTTATATTGCTACACAGGCTTATAACACATAATAGCCTCAACAATAGGCTTACAATAATCAATAGTCAAAATACAACCATCAGGAAAATAGAGTAAGATGTGTATCGTGTTTTGACCCGATCCCAATGACTTATGAAGATTTGTTACTTGGTTTACTACAAAAAAATTTGGTTCAAACAAGGGAACTGCCTAAAGGTATGAAGAAAGTGCAATAAAGGGGGGTTTGAATTGGGTTTTCCTTTCTTGTATAACTCTCGCTTCTAAGCATTATTCATTGAACAATGCTTCTGAGTGTTACTTCTAAGTAATGCTTCTAATTAAGTTAAGAAAACATAAACTCTAAAGCATAAGCAAAAGTAAAGAACATGTGATATATCCTGGTTCACTTGAGAAACAACCAAGCTAGTCCAGTCCACCCTACCAAGGTGATTTCTCCTTAAACTCAAGGACTCCACTATAACCAATCTGATTTCAATCACACGGGAAACCGTCAGTGAATAACATCCAATGACACATTCAGTGATCCAAATTAGATATAACATTCATTGACCCAATAGAATCTGATCCCTCAGAATCTTCTACCAGGATTTTCTTCCAATGATATCCATCAGTGATATCACAAGGCTGACCTTCACTCAGTCCCTTTTTAGATGTGACTACCATTTACCCAATAGAATCCACTACCATGATTTCATCTACGAAGATCACAACCAAAGTATTCTTTAGAATACTGACTCAACCGAGTCTCTCAAGGAACCATCAACATTCAGTTGGTAATGTTTGTGTTTACATGATTGCTTCTTTCTAAGCATATTACACAAATGATTAAGTCCTGATTGTTTGACACAATTATGGATAATAACTCTTGTGTACAAATAATTTACATGAATAACTAAAGATATAACACAATATGAGCAACAACTCTTGTGTTTACGTGATTCCACAAAGATGAATATCATATAAGTTTAAGTGCAGCATCTTGTAGTCTTCTTGTCTTCATTTTCTTTATTGATCAAGCTATGAGCAACAACTTCATGCTTCTTCATATTTCTACCAGGAAGTATTTGATAATAATTTGAGTATCATCTTGTTGAATTCTTCTTCTTGTTGTTGTTATAGTGTTTGATAGTTTTTTTATTGTCTTCCAATAATGACAACTTTCATTTTTAACATTGAACACCAACAACATTTTATCATACAATTCTTTTCTTATATAGCCAATAAAAAGAGAGTCGTTGGCTATTTGAAAAAGAGTCATTACAAATAGTACTGCTACATCATTATCTCTTCCATAATTCAAGCTAGTGAGAGGTAGTAGAATAAGGCTTTTTTGTACTGTGTACTACTGTACCATGTTAATGTTATATTCTTTCCTTATGCACTTCAGAGGCTGTTGCGAGCATGAGTTTAGATGCGGGAACATAACATAAGGTCTTCAAAACTTCAAGTCTTTAGAGTATTTAGAACTGCGTCTTCAGAGTCTTCAACACTTTTTCATGAGAACCTATTGTAGAGAATATTGGATCAGAGGATATTTAAGTCTTTAGAGTCTTAAGAACTGTGTCTTTAGAGTCTTCAGCACTTGGTCTCGAGAACCCACTATATAGAACCTTGGATCGTTAGAACTTCAAGTCTTTGGAATCTTCAGAACATCCGTCTTCAGAATCTTTAGCACTTGGTTCTTTAAAAATCCTTTTAAGAACCTTGTTATTAGAAACACAAGTCTTCAGCATCTGAACTTCAATAGGAACTTTGTCTTGAGATCTTTTAACTTTGTCTTCTTTGAAACAAGTTATCTTTTAGAAACTAAGTTTTTAGCATCTGGACAGCAGTAGAAACTTTTTCTTCAGATCTTCTAACTTTGTTTCCTTGGAACGCACTGTCTTTAGAAACTTGAGTCTTTAGCATCTTGACTTTAGTAGAAACTTGAGTCTTCAGATCTTCTAACTGTTTCCTTAGAACACACTGTCTTTAGAAGCTTGAGTCTTTAGCATTTGGACATAAGTAGAAACTTCTATTTTCAGATATTCTGACTTGTTTCTTTAGACAAACATTAGATCCTGCACTTAAGAGCCTTCTGGAGTGTCTTACTATTGTTCAACAGAACTTGTGTAGCACATAAGCAGAACTAATTCTCTTCTAATGTCTTGGCCACGCCATCCATCAGAAGCAGAACCTGTTTGTCAAGTACTCAACAATAACAAACATTAGAGTATCAAAAAATTTCATACAAATATACTCATTTGTTATCAACAAAGCTCAGAGATAATATTTCAGAACCAAATCTTGTTCTTACAATCTCTCCCTTTTTGATGATGACAAAACTATGTATTTTGATGACACATTTTTTTCCTTATAATCTAAAAAAGTGAAAATAGAAAGGTAAGGAATACTTATCCTTTTTATGATACTCCCCCTGAGTCAATAACTTGATGAAGATCGAATATATTTACTCTGAAATATTTTATTAAAGCTCCCTCTGGTTCCAATAGATCAGATATCGAGGTCTTTAGAGTCTTGACTCTGGATGCAAATAATTGAGATCTTGATATTTCAGGAAGTCTTGAACTTCTATTTGCTCAGTTCTTCTGGGAGGAATCTTCTTCTGTTTTGATTCTTATGTTATGAATTTCATTTTTACATACATTTTACATCTTGTGTACATTATGATACCAAAATCAAGATAACTTTAACTTTCAGAGAGTTCTCAACTTCTGAACAATATTGGGTTTATCTGATTCTTGAACATATGTTCATAAAGTGTACATCTTCGATTATATGAATAATCAGTTCTTAAGAACTTTAATAGAGTTCTTTCATTTTGACCTGTCTTAGAGTGCCTAGTGAACTTGTTAAGAGTTCCTCGGTTAATCATCGAACAAATAAACAGGCGTCAGCGGTAAATGCACATTTTATATCATTTTATTATTATGATGAGTTTTTGCATTTCTTTAGGTTCATCAAAATCATTATATTTCTCCCCCTTTTTGACATCAGCAAAAAGGATAACTATGAGAGAAAAACATTAACAACCAATAAAAGTAACAATAGGTGAACAAAAGGAGTTTTTTATGGATGCTTCTGACACCGAACAAAAACTTCTGATAGGAGTCTTCCATAGGGAATAAAGGTTTTGTTCAAAATTTCAGAAGAAGTGATAGACCTTTTAAGATGATTGAGGATCACTTGAGGAAGGTTTATCGGAATATTATTGATCAGACATAAAATTAGAGTCTTATCCTCCTTGTTTAGGACATTATTTGTTAGTTTCGTGAGGACAAATATTTGTCAGGATAAAGCGAAACCAATCTTTGGAAAAAGGCTTAAAACTCTCAGGGTTAGTAGAGTCAAACTCAAAAGATGCATTTAAGATGGAATTAATTTGACCATCAATGATGCTATCGAGAGAGACACGATCAGTCATGATACCCACTCGACGACAAACAAATATTTCAGCAATGCATTCAACAGTGAAGAAAACATCCTCATCGTAGATGTTTGAATAGATTTTGGTAACACTGCGATTGAAGGAAGCATTTTTCCAAAAAATCTTTTCAAGATTTGGATAAATGGGTCCTTTGCGTAAAGAGAGATAGAGATTCCAATTTTGAGCATGAATTCTGATATGGAATTTTGGACTAGCACCGAAGAGTTTTAGATGTCTTTCAATGATAACTTCGAAGCATTCATCATTTTCATGAGCAGTTGTTGAAGTCATGATGAAAAAGAAAGAGAATGAAGTAGAAGGCAATTGTTAACAATTATAAAAGATTACTTGTTAGAAGAGGTAGAGGGTAAACATGATGTATAAAAAGAAGCGAGAATATGTGGCTTGGCGAGAGAAATGATTTTCCTTACGTAAGTTAATTAATCTTGGGAGACTCAATAATAAATGACTGATGAAGGTCAGAAGAGCAGCTTTAACTCCTAAGATTCGATAAGAGAGTGAAATGAGTGACCATTGATATATTTGAATTAGGTTGTAAGTATCTAGAGTAGACTAGGACACATAGATGTATGGGAAAGGGAAAAAGAATAGTTGATATAATTTATGAGGGAATATCAAATTATTCATAACTTTAAACAGCTATCTTCTAACATGTGGATAAAGTAACTGACAAACATCAAGGGTCTAAAACCTTACCTATGCTCTTGAGACACATGCATGACTGTTTTATTTCAATCTTTAATGAATTTATAATGCCTAAACACTTGTCATTTCATGATAATGTATGATTATGATTATATCAGAGTCTTAAGATATTTGTATCCAATTAAGCATACAAAATAGTCCATTAAAATGAAGGGTTTCATTAATTAAGGAAATACAACAAACACAAACAAAAAATAGCCAGACAAGAGAACAAGCAATAATGATAACTATGATAAGATAAACTATGTTCTCCTATCCATTAAAAATATCACACTTTTTTCAAAAAATAGTTTTCAAGACATCTCTCTGGGCCATGTTTTGTTAACATTTCTTTGATAGTATCCACTATTCCCTCTTGAAATAATATCTCAGTCAAAAATCTTCCATAAGGAATGTATGACTTAATGTGATTCCTAGACTCAGAGATATATTTACAAAGGCAAATGAAGATAGATTGTGGCAGGCTTACTCAAGTATGATTCATCATAAGATAGATGAATGATTGGTCATCATACTTTAGAAGGTCTTGGTTTTCCCCTCATGGAAGAAAGTTGGACAACACAAGCTTAAACCACGCTTTGGGAATGGGTGGTAGATTTTCAATATTCATAGGCTCATATCCCGGTGACATGTCATGAAGAGAAGATAATTTATTGGACAAAATAAAACTATATTTTACAAAGTCAACAGTCACACCAACATTTGTAGCAAGATTGTCAAAACCAACCATTAATTCCTTAAGAATAATCAATTCCGCTGGTTTTAAGCTGCAATGAACTTGAGAATTTTTTTGCGTAATGTGATTGACATCAACAAGATTTGCAGAAGATGAAGGAAGCATAATTAATGAAGATGGAGCGATGGTTGATGATGACAGGGCTGTTAAAGTCATACTTTGTTCCACTTCTTTTGCAAACTCAACGACAACTTGTTGATTAGGAGTCATCATTGTATGAGAGAGATGAAAAATGATGCAGGTTTGTTGAAGAATGCAGAAAGCTTGTTGAACATTTGAGAGAGAAAAGAGGGTTTAGGGTTTCTACCGTGTGGGAGTGAAGTGGACGTGTAAGATTTATAGTGTTTAAGAGGTGGGATAAAATACAGTTAAATATAATAATTAGAATCATTAAATGAAATTCATAATTATCATATCAATCAGTTCCAAGAAATATGCGCATTTCTCATTGCATATCTTAGTTAGCGTGTGATGATTAAGAATAATCCAGGGCTACACGCGTTAATCACTTCTTCTAACTAAGTGACACGATCAATATACTCAGGATCTAGATAATCAAAGGCTTCCATCTGATCAGAGATATTTCTGACCGAGACATCTTCTGATAACTGAGTCTATAAAATAAAATTAGCATAAGTATAGTAAGTAACGAGAAGGAGAGAAATGATATATCATATCCTTGAAGATCTTCCATCTGTCTTTAACTTTACCTCTCTCCTAGATACAACTTCTGATCAACTTCTTTCTTCTAATGCTTTCTCCAGAGTGGTCTTTCAGAGGTTCTGAATTATTTTCATATTGATTCCTCTTATTTATTTGAATATTCTTAATTTTCTGATTTAAGAAGAATAACCTTCTTCTAAATTCTGATTTTAGACTCCTTGAGAGAAATATTCCTTAGATCCTTTAGAAATTGTTCCAATACAAGTATTATCAAACTCTGAATAGTTTGAATAACAGTCTTGTTCTTGTGATGTTGACCTAACTTGTTTAGAGTTATTCTTGATCATACTTCTGATGAATCAATGAGCGTTCTTTCCTCATCAATGTTTGATCTTTTGCAAAGCCTCTTTTAACAGAGCCAATGTTTAGATATTCTGCATAAGATCTTCTTTCTGCTTGAATAGACAGCTTTATCATGAAGTTCTTATGTATCATAAGACAACCATCTTTCTTCTTTTGAAAAGATTCCTAATGAGATCTTATGAGAAAGTCAAGGGTGGACTAATTCGTTTCTTGAAAACATATCATACTCTCAAGGAACTTAATCAAAAGCATTCAACATTTATAACTTCTTATCTGATGAATCTTTTTTTGTTAGCGTGTTCTTTAATTTTCTGATTTTAGACAGTAGTTGAAAATTGAATAACTATCTGTGATACGGTGGTAGAACTGACTTGAAGGTTTTGCGTTTTATTGGAAATGTTGCGGTTAGCAAGAGTCGCCACCGACTTTTCTTTTATCCAAAAGGAAAGGTGAAAAAGCACAGGAAAGACCTTTGAGATGTTTTCTTGACTTCGGGGGGTAGATTATGAAAAGGGAAGGTATTAGCACCCTTTTCATCCATGGTTTTCCATGGGCTCTTAGTTACTTGCTAGATCACTTGCTTTTGTTTGAAATTGTGCTTTGTGTGGTTTTGAAAGTATTTTGTAAAAGAGGCCATTGTTTAGGCAACCTTTGTAATGATTCTCGTTCGTAAGAATGTATACAAAGATGTTTGTCTTTTTGAAAATGTTTTCTTTGTTTGTAAGATGTTTCTGAAATGTGAGTGTTTGTTTTTGAAAATAGAAAGGATAGTTGTTTTGAAAAGGAGAAAGTAACTAAAAGTAATTTACCTACTCAAATGTCTTTCTTGTTCATTTTCTTTTCCTTTGACATTGTTGTCTTACCATTGATTTGGTAAGCAACCATATCTTTGGATGTAAACGGGACGGGCGTGGGTCATCGTATAACCATGATTAGAAATGTTGCAAAGTATATTATCATTTTTGAGGGACTAAGATCATTTTGTAAGGCAACTTTGAATAGCGTCATCGGGGGACTATGATCTTGTTTTTTTGTTTGTTTTGCTAAGATACCTTACATGCGTAATATGGCCATTTTGTTCAAGGCAACAAAGTGGAGTAACCCTAGGCGGTGTTTGTGTTCAAGTGTGTCATTTTCATGCTTGATTTTGTCTTGAATTAGGGTTTTCTATTTGATTGGTTTTATCTTTCCATACAAACCCTAATTATTAACATGTTATACATAAAGCGATAAATTTGCGGAAAGTAAATATCCTACGCTATTACAATCATTTGGGGATGGGGTATACAATTTACAAATAGGGATTGCAAGAAATTAAAGTCCTAATTATCTATTACAACCATATTGAATAGCCATGAAGAAAATATATGAAGCACATAAAAGTAATGAAGGGAAAAGAAGACATTTTGGATCATTATGTGTCAACACATGCCGTAAACTCAAGCTTCTCGAATTCACTCTTGTTTTAATGAAGACAAATCATGATTTATAAAGAAAGCAAAAATTATTGATCAAGCTAAAACCCTCTTTGGATGAAGTCTTTTGTTCAAGTCCTTAGCAAATTTCAAGGTATAATGATAATATGTACCTTGAACTTAAGATATAGATGCTCAATGACCAAAAGAAACATTTTTATATTGTCCAATCCTTTATTCAAGCTCTTTCAAAGCAAAAAATAAATTTTTATTTTAGTGCAATCGATTTACATGTTAGTGCAATCGATTGCACGCTTCAGTTTTTCAAAACATTGGCTACTGGCTTCCAGTGCAATCGATTTGCATGGTTGTGCAATCGATTGCACAATCAAACAAATTGGAAATTTGGCTACTGAAACCCCGTGCAATCAATTTTCATGGTTGTGCAATCGATTGCACACTCAAAAAATTTGGAAATTTGGCTACTGGAACCCCGTGCAATCGATTTGCATGGTTGTGCAATCGATTGCACACTGTATGCTTTTAAAAAACAACTGCCTTACACCTGCCTGTTCATGATACTATTTCATGGAAAACTTCTCACTTAATCTTGGAAATTGTTCATGATTTTTTACAAACCTTTTCTTCAAAGGTCACTGAATTTTAGCCTTAAAAATGAACAAAATTATGATGATTGAAATGAAGAGTTTAAAGCCAAGAAAACATACCTTGAAACTGAAATTTATGCTTTGAGTTTGAGCTGTTGTATGGGCTGTTGTTGAACTTGGGAAGTGATGATAGTGATGTTACAGAAGTTTGTCTTGTGTTTGAACAATTTCTATATGATGTATGTGGAGTGTTTAGATGGTTGGACAGAATTTGCAAGGTATGAGAGGTTCAAAGGTTTGGACTTTAAAACTCAAGAGTGGATATTTTGTGGACTGTTATGGCTTTTGTGAATATGAGATTTTTGAGAGTTTGTCAACAAAACTTCTGGTTTTCTTTCTCCCTTTTTCCTCTTCTCTCTCTCTCTCTCCCTTTTTTCTAACCTCTTTGTCTTGCAAATGCTTCTTTTATTTATAGGCAAAGGACTTGTGATCAAAGGCTGAATAGGTTTTTAAGACAACATGTTATGGTTTGGTTGGGATGTAAGTATCAAACTATGTCAAGTAATCCATGGTTCCAAGATGAAGTACAAAAGTTGCTGGTTTAGAGGGGTTGATTTCCATGTTTTATGGTGGAGTAAAATCATAAACAAACAAAGTATAGGCTCAAGACAAGTTTTGTACAAAAAGCTTGCTTTTCAAGAATAGCAATGGTGCATTTATGCCATAAAAGGAAAGATCCTTTGGAAAATGGCTTTAAACACTTGGATAATAGCTCAAAAGTGGGTATAAACATTAAATTATGTGGAGATTTGCAAGCAAGAAGGCCTGCAACATAAGATTATGCAACATAGCATAAGGGTTTTGTTGTGTGTTCTTCAATAGAATGACTTGCAAATCAAGGGTGGATGCCTAACTTCATGCCCTTGAATCTCCTAACTCAAGTATGATAAATTCATGCTCTTGGATGTTTTGGAAAGCTTGAAACACCCTCTATAACTTTCATGTTTCCCATTTTTACAAAATTATCTTGGAACTATGTGAAAAAATTCCAAGAAGTTGGGATTAAATCCTGCACAAAATCTGTTGAAAATTTCTCTAAGTGTTAAATGAAAATATCATGACTTTATGAATTTATAACTTGAGATCCAAGCATATTTAGGAGAAGTTGTGTAAAGAAATGTTGTAGATATCATGGAGATCTACAACTTTCATGTTGAAAGTTTCTTTTGAATCATCTTGCATCATGTTGGAAATTTGGCATAAAGTTGTGAAAAATCATGAATTTTCCAACACTTAGAAAAATTTCTAAGTTTGAAATTTTGACTTTTCAAAGATAAAATTTGAATTTTTTGATTTCTTGATGAACAAGTTTCATATTCTTGAATGTCTTGATGAAATTTGATCTTTGGAATGTAATGTTGACCAAAAAGTCAAAGTTTGACTTTCCAGTATGTAATTGACCATTTTTCCCTTGTGCCAATTTCAAGCCTAAATTGATGTATCAATGCTGCAAACTTGTCGTCGTAGATTATCTTGTAAGCAAATACTTGACAAATGAGAGGGAAAATTTTGGGGTACAACATCTGCCCCTGTTCAATCTTCTTAAACCTGAAGAGTTAGATTGGCGAGTTTTTCCATTCGTGACTCGAAGGTGGAAGATGATTGGACACTAGAGTGCCCAGAAATTTGCACTCGGCAATGCGATGATAGGAGGAATGGGCTTAAAGATGCCATTTGGAGAGGTGATAGAATCTTGTTGGAGATGGGCTTGTAGATGCCATACAAGAATGCTTGTTGAATTGTAATTTGTAAGTTGAAAGAATGAGTATCAGAATTGCATCCACGTCTGGAGTGTATTTGAAAGCTGAATCTGAATGAGTATCAGGATGGCATCCGTATCTGGAGCGTATCTGTACTGTATCTGAGAGTTGAATATGAATGAGTATTAGGATATCATCCGTGTTTGGAGCATATCTGAACTGTATCTGAAAGCTGGATCTGAATGAGTATCAGGATGGCATCCGTATCTGGAGCGTATCTGTATTGTATCTGAGAGTTGAATCTGAATGAGTATCAGGATGGCATCCGTATCTGGAGCATATCTAAACTGTATCTGAAATCTGGATCTGAATGAGTATCAGAATGGCATCCGTATCTGGAGCGTATCTGAACTGTATCTGAAAGCTGAATCTGAATGAGTATCAGGATGGCATCCGTATCTGGAGCGTATCTGAACTGTATATGAAAGCTGAATTTGAATGAGTATCAGGATGGCATCTGTATCTGGAGTGTATCTGAACTGTATCTGAAAGCTGAATCTGAATGAGTATCAGGATGGCATCCGTATCTGGAGCGTATCTGAACTGTATAAAAAGGTTGAATCTAAATGAGTATCAGGATGGCATCCGTATCTGGAGCGTATCTGAACTGTATTTGATTGCATATTGTTAATGGTAGCTGTTAATCTTATCCTGAAAAGGGTAGAAAGTTAGCTGAAACACAAAGTTATATTGCATGAAATGTATGATGCAATGTATTTGCTTTATCAATGTTTATGATATATGGATGCAATGTATGCGCATGTAAGCTAATTTGTTGTATTGTTGTTTGATTGAGGAAAATAAATCCTTGAAAGCTGTTGAGGATATGTTGAACTTTCATGTCTTGGAGTTGAAGTATTAACGAACTCTTGTTCGAGAGAAGTAAATTCTATTGTGAGGGCAATTCCATGTACTGCTTGTAAGATTTGCTTGGGGAATCTTGAGAAATTTGACGATTTCTACTGGGGATTAATAATTTGAAGTTTAGTTCCGCTGTGGATTCAAATGACGTACTGTGGGGATTTCCTGGATAATAGCCTAGAGACATTTTCCTATTCTTTCCATCTATCAGTAATTGTATTTCTCATTTTGTTTATTTATAAACAGTAATTATGTTCAAATGCATATGTTCATCAATGAATCATTGGACATTTTTGCAAACAAAACGCAATCGTAAAGAAAGAGACAAATAGTTTTCTGTACTTTTAAAGAGATATCTTTGTATTGACTTTGAATAAGTATTTTGTACAAAGGGGACAAACATTATAGTAAGAGAATGGTGCCATAAAACAAGAAGAATTTATACAAAGAAAGATAACTATGTGTAATAATCCCATGGGGTTCCCATTCTACTATAGCCTTCATATCTCTAAATATCTTGTCTATTTATTGCTTCGTCCGAAGATGATTAAATTGATCAGAAACTCCGAGTTTGTCAGTGGAAGTCAAAGGTTGTCCGTAAAGTGATCCGACGGGACATAGTCATACGCTTTAATTCCCTAACTTTGCCTGGACCGCCCTTTCGGGTTTTCAGTCCATCGGGAAACCCTTTTTTGCCCAAGTCGCCCTTTCGGGTTTTCAACTTGCCGGGTGTACATATTTTTGATTTTATCCCTAATTTTTGCCTGAACCTTTTTGGTTCGCCGGGATGCCCTTTTTTCCTAGGTATGTCAACCTAGCGGGTCTCTTATGCGTAGTATCTTTTGACTATGTCCGCGTTCGTAGGGTGTGGAAGGTCGTCGCCGTCCATGGTGGTTAAGATCATTGCCCCACCGGAGAATATGCTTTTGATTACAAATGGTGCTTCATAGGTAGGAGTCCATTTTCCCCTGGGATCACTTTGTGGCAAAATGATACTTTTGATCACTAGATCCCCAACTTGATATACTTGGCGTCTAACTTTCTTGTTGAAAGCCTTGATCATCCATTTTTGATACATTTGACCATGGAAAACAACAGTAAGTCTCTTTTTATCAATTAAGTTAAGTTGATCAAGTCGAGTCTGGATCCAATCGTCTTCATTCAAATCTGCATCCTTCATAATCCTCAGAGAGGGGATTTGGACCTCAATTGGCAAAACAACTTCCATGCCATATACCAAAGAATAGGGTGTTGCCCAGTTGATATGCGAGCCGTGGTGCGGTACCCGTGGAGAGCGAATGGTAACATCTCATGCCAGTCTTTATACGTGACTGTCATCTTTTGTATGATCTTTTTAATGTTTTTATTTGCAGCTTCAATAGCACCATTCATATTTGGCCGGTAGGGAGAAGAATTGTGATGCTGGATTTTGAATTGCTCGCACAAGGCGGTGATCATAGTGTTGTTAAGATTTGTACCATTTTCAGTGATGATCCTTTCCGGGATACCGTATCGGCAAATGAGATTTTTCTTGATGAAGCGGGTAACAAAATTCTTAGTGACGGATGCGAAGGAAGCTGCTTCAACCCACTTGGTAAAATAGTCAATGGCCACCAGGATGAAGCGGTGTCCATTGGATGCTGTAGGCTTGATCTCCCCAATCATATCAATTCCCCACATAGCAAATGGCCAAGGAACTGTCAAGACATTCAGAGGACCCAGAGGTACGTGCACCTTGTCAACATAAATTTGACACTTATGACAAGTCCGAGAGTGTTGATAGAAGTATGCTTCCATGGTAGACCAATAATAGCCTACCCGCTTGATTTTCTTTGCCATCGTATGCCCACTGGAATGAGTGCCAAAAGTACCTTCATGTAATTCAGCCATATTCTCTTCCGCTTCAATCTTATCCACACACCGAAGCAGAATGGAGTCATGATTGCGCTTGTACAGGATGCCATTACTCAGGAAGAACTTAGCAGAGAATCTCCTTAAGAACTTCTTATCATTGATTGAAGCTCCTTCTGGATATTATTGAGCCTCGAGATACCTCTTGACTTCATGAAACCAAGGCTGGTCCACTACCTCTTCAGTATTAATCTCGTGACAATGTGCTGGTTCATCCATTCAATGGTGATCTGGGGAGCCTCGTTATCCCAATTAACTTTAAACATAGATGACATTGTGGCTAGAGTGGCTGCTAGCTGATTTTCTTCTCGCGGGAAATGCTCGAAGGTAATCTCCTCAAAATGTGGTAGCAATGTCAAAACATGTTCTTTGTAAGGGATAAGATTTGGATGTTTAGTGTCCCATTCTCCTTTGATCTGACTGACGACCAAAGCTGAATCTCCAAACACATCTAAAGATTTGATTCCCAAGTCTATGGCAACCTTGAGACCAAAGATGCATGCTTCGTATTCCGCCATGTTGTTCGTACAGTTGAAGCAAAGTCTGGCAGTAAAGGGAGTATGACACCCTTCTGGAGATATGAGTACGGCGTTGATACCATTATCGAGCGCATTGGATGCTCCATCAAAGAACAAGGTCCATCGGGATCCTTGTTCAGGTCCGTCATATGGCCTAATTTCTTCACAGTTGTCTAATGTCATGATGTCTTCATCCGGGAAATCAAACTTCATGGGATGATAGTCTTCCACAGCTTGTTGAGCAAGATGATCAGCTAATACACTACCCTTTATAGCTTTCTGAGTAGTATACTGTATATCATATTCTGTTAGGATCATCTGCCATCTAGCTATCCTCCCAGACAGAGCAGGATTTTCGAAGATGTATTTTATCGGATCCATCTTAGATATCAACAAAGTAGTATGAGTCAGCATATACTGTCTTAGCCGGCGAGCAGCCCATGCCAGAGCACAACAAGTTTTCTCGAGTAGTGAATATCTGGTTTCACAGTCGGTAAACTTTTTGCTCAGGTAGTAAATAGCGTGCTCTTTTCGGCCAGACTCGTCATGCTGCCCCAATACACACCCCATTGAGTTTTCTAAAATGATCAGATACATGATTAGTGGTCTTCCCTCGACTGGTGGCATCAAAATAGGAGGCTCTTGTAAGTACTCTTTGATTTTGTCAAAAGAAACCTGGCATTCGTCGTTCCATCTGACTACTTGATTTTTCTTCAATAGCTTGAATATTGGCTCACAAGTAGCTGTTAGGTGAGAAATGAATCTGGAAATATAGTTCAGGTGCCCCAAGAATCCTCTGACTTCCTTCTCAGTACGAGGAGCAGGCATTTCTTGTACTGATTTAACCTTGGCAGGATCAACCTCGATGCCTTTGTTACTGACGATAAAACCTAAAAGTTTACCGGACCGTACTCCGAATGTGCACTTGTTTGGATTCAACCATAACTTGTACTCCTTCAATCTCACAAATAACTTTTGCAAGTGATCAAGGTGCTCTTCTTCAGTTTGTGATCGGGCTATCATATCGTCTATGTAGACCTCTATTTCATGGTGTATCATATCATGAAACAAAGCTACCATGGCGCGCTGATAGGTGGCCCCAGCATTCTTCAGTCTGAATGGCATCACTTTGTAGCAGAATATGCCCCACTGTGTGACAAATGTAGTTTTCTCCATGTCCTCAGGTGCCATTTTGATTTGATTATAACCTGAGAATCCGTCCATGAAGGAAAACACCTTGTGCTGGGCTGTATTGTCAACCAGGATATCTATGTGGGGGAGTGGAAAATCATCCTTAGGGCTGGCCCTATTCAAATCTCTATAGTCCATGCACATTCGTACTTTGACGTCCTTTTTAGGCACGGGAACAATGTTAGCAACCCATTGAGGATAGGAAGTGATAGCCAAGAATCTAGCATTGAATTGTTTCATGACTTCCGCTTTGATCTTCTCTGACATATCAGGTCTCATGCGGCAGACTTTTGTTTTACTGGTGGACAATCTTCTCTTGTTGGTAGATGATGTACCACGATGTCTGTATCAAGTCCCGACATGTCTTCATATGACCAGGCAAAGATCTCAACATAATCATGCAACAACTGAATTAGACACTCCTTGACATTGGCCTCTAGATTGGCACCCACCTTGACCTCTTTTCTATCCTCCTCGGTACCCAAGTTAATTGTGTCTACCGGTTCCTCATGAGGCTGAATAGATCTTTCCTCTTGTTGAAGTAGTTTGGCCAGTTCCCCTGGTATTTCACAATCTTCCTCACCTTCGTCTTCGGCTTGGTAGATTAGATCCTCAGAGTCATGAAAGGCCACAACACTATCGTTACCCATGGGATCCGGAATGGAGTGGTACCTGCATTTGTGAGTGTGGGTGTGTGTAAGGGTATATCCATCCTTAAAAATAAAATGTAAAATAAAAACAATGAGCACAAAAAGTTTGTATGTGAAAAAGTCCATGATTCATTGAATGTCATATGAAGATGAAATAAAACCCTTACAAATGGACCATTGTGCCTCGGGCAAGACACAAGGTTTAAAATGTGTGAATTGTTTGTGAATATTACAAGTCCAACATAAATGTAAAAGATAAATTACTGAGGGATGAAAGTTATTGGAACAAAGTCTCTGGCTTCCCAATTGCAAAGTCCTCCGTTGATAGTAGGAAAGATCCAATCCTCCAAGTTGCAATCCTCTTCACCATCTTCCACCGCATTGACCTCTTGGTTGCTAATCTTCAAGGGTGACCCTCCAGCACGGGAACGACGCACAGTCTTCTGAGCATTTGAAGTGAACCCTAAGCCAAATTTGTCAGATTTATACGGAATGTCCGGAAGTTTTCCCCAGATGGTGCATCCACCCTCCTCTACTACTGCCTTGGCATCCTTTAGAGATGACATCCGGAGCAGAGGTCTTGTAATCTTAGGGATCTGGGACACTGTCTTGGTTACTGCTACCTCTTGAGAGACTTCTTTGAAATGTTGAAAAGGAGTTTCAATGAACTCGCCGTCCAATTCCACATACCAGAAGGAATTGAGGTGGCTAATCATATACTCTTCCTCTCCGTGGACAGTGATAATCTTTCCCTTGACCGGATATTTCAGCATCTGGTGCAGTGTGAAGGTGACAACACCGACGTTATGGATCCAGGGTCGTCCTAGCAGACAGGAGTAAGAGGGGCGGATGTCCATTACATAGAAGGTTGAGTTGAAAGTCTGAGTCCCAACATTTATGGGGATGTCCACCTCCCCGTGGACCATCCTCTTTGAGCCATCAAATGCTCTTACGATTATGTTACTAGGTTTCAAAGTCAATCCTTCGCAGTCTAGTCTATCGAGAGATTTCTTTGGTAAAACATTTAAAGATGAGCCAGTGTCCACCAAGACATGGGCCAGATTTTTTCCTTTACATTCCACGGAGACATGTAATGCCTCGTTGTGCTTCCTTCCCCTTGGTGTCAGATCAGTATCTGAGAAGCCTAGGCCATTATCAGTTGTCAGGCTGGCCACACAATCTTGAAATTGGTCAACAGATATCTCTTGAGGCACATGAGCTGTCTTGAGGAACTTCACCAGGGCTTTCGCATGTGCCTCAGAACATAGTAATAATGCTAGCATGGAGATCTTGGAGGGAGTTTGCCCCAACTGTTCAACTACGTCGTAGTCACTCTTCTTTATTATTCTCAAGATCTCTTCCATTTCCTTCTTGGAGGTTTCGGGGATAGTCAGTGGTTGAGCCTTCGTCTGGATAGGCTCTTCTTGAATACTTTTTCCTCGATTTTCAGCAGTAGGAGTGTTGGTAGGATAACAGCAGGGGTTGTGTCGTCTTTGTCATTAGGAGCACTTGCAGATATGATTATTGGTACGGAGGTAACCTTTGGAATAACCACGGGTCCAAAAACTGCCTTTGGAGGGGAAATCTCTAGAGAGAAGATTCTACCGCTACGGGTAATCTTACTGGTTCCGATAATATTGCTAATGTCGGAGTCTTCTTCTTCGGAGCTCATCTCTTCGGCGGCCAGCCCATCTTGTTTGATACCATGGTAGTAGATGTCTCCACCATAATTCCACGACACTGTTTTGTCTGATTCATACGGGACCGGCCCGAACATTGTAATTATAAGAGGAGTAGTCTTTGGAACCGATGTAATCCTAACGGGTCTTTTGGGGACCCTGGAAGGATTGGCGGAGATGGTTATGATTGAAACGTCTTCAACAGGAACATGTGAAACAGGAGCATTTTCAAACAGAATCTCTTGGTTGTCTATCAAGCGTTGGATGCTTGTCTTCAATAAAGGGCAAACAGTTGGTGAGGATAAGAAAAGATGGAAGTCTTTATTACAACCCGGGAATACACCAACTTTCAACAAGTTTATCTTAATGATTGGGAGTGGAGTCAAGAGTTCATCAACTGTGGTAACAAATAAATCTTCTTCGATAGCATTGATGTTGTGACCATGCCTAGGCATCGGAGCAGAAATGACATTTGGCTTCTCAGGTGCATCAAACTCAATCTCTTTTGCATCTATAAGGTCTTGAATTTTGTTTTTCAGGGCCCAACAGTTGTTAGTGTCATGACCCGGACTTTCAGAATGATATGCGCATCTGGCATTTGGGTGATAATAAGGGGACGCAGTGTTGGGGTTCTTTGGAGCTTCCTTTAGAGTTGTGAAATTGGATTTTAGAAGATGTGGTAAAACCTGGGCTAGAGTCATATTAATTCTGGTGAATTGTGGGACTGGCCTTTCCATCCTTAATTGGTTACTCCTTGATTGATCAGGTGTAGGCTTTGGGATCATAACGGCCCCTACCATTGGTCGACGTTCAGCTCTCCCTTGGTTCCTTTATGGATAAACAACAAATACCTCCTTCTTCCCATTGAAAGGTTTTTTCACAGCTGTAGAGGCAGACGAATCCTTCTGAATCTTTCCACTTTTTATGCCAGCTTCTACCCTCTCTCCGGTTAGTTTTAATTCAGTAAACCCAGCAGATGAGCTCCCAATCAAATGATTGAAGAAAGGGCCCGATAGAGTGCCTAAGAACATATCCACCAACTCCCTTTCAGACAGAGGGGGTTTCACTCTCCCAGCTAGATCTCTCCATTTCTGCGTGTAATCTTTGAAACCCTCATTTGAAGCCATAGCCATACTCTGAAGTTGAGTATGGGTAGGTGCCAAATCTACATTATACTGGTATTATTTATAGAAAGTTGCGGCAAGATCTTCCAACTTATGGACGTCGACCCTTTCTAATTGGTAAAACCAATCGAGTTGTGTTCCGGATAAACTATCTTGAAAAAAATGGACCCACAAGTCTTTATCGGCAGAATGCGGCTGAATCTTTCTCACGTATGATCGGAGGTGCATTTTAGGACATGACACCCCATCATATTTTGCAAACAACGACACTTTGAACTTTGGTGGGATCACAATTCCCGATACTTGCCCCAATTCTTCAAAGTCTAGACCTGGTACCCTTCGTATTTCCATAGCGCTCAAACGCTCTTCAAGATGTCTGTACTTATCATCAGCCGGAGGGTACTGTTCCTCAGAGTAGTCTTCCTCTTCTTCAGATTCTGACAGAACTACTGTTTCTTTTCCTTTCCCTTCTCCTTCATCAGATGTTGCTGCGAAATTCAAGGTTCTTCTAGTTTGTCCTTGAAAACTTCTCCCCATGATTACAACACCAGTTGGTTTCTTCTCTTTCTTCTTTTTCTCTTTTGCCAACATAGTCTTCAGCTCCTCTTGTCCTTTGGCCAGGGTTGTGAGTAACTGTTGAAACTACATGTTTTGAGCTTGAAGATCTTTGACTGTCTGTTCGAGATCCATCTTACTGAAATAAACAGTGGAGAGATGAGGAAACTTGTTGCAAAAGATCTGTTTATGTTATGATGAATGATATGTGCATATGTAATGTTTTCAAGGATTTTAAAAGATTTAAGTTTGTTTTGAACAAAAAGAAACACACGTTATATTAATAAGATAGAGTTTGAGTACATCAATGCCCCTTGGGCAAAATAATACAACACTCTAAGATAAAAAAGTAGTGCGCATCCTCTTTGGTTCTATGTAGGCATTTAGAGTCTGCTCCTCATGAAGTAGCCTAGTGAGTTCCAAAAACTTCTTCTCACTTGCGTAGAATTGGGCTTCGAAAGTATCTCACTCTACTTTGAGTTGTATCCAATCCCTTTGTAGGTCTTCAAGAGATGTGGGCATGTCAGGATGTAGGATAGTGTATGGAACTTCTCCTTCCTTAACAGGCTCAATAATCACCGGGAGAATGGAAGGATAAGGCATCATAAGACTTTGAGCAAGGGTTCGTACCCACTTGAGGTAAGGCTCAAGAGGGATGGAATTATTGTGTCCCAAAGTCTTGCTATCCACCTTGTTTAGCATCCTCCATGCTCGGATGAATCTCTGGCGAAGACCTTGATCGTTGCTGTCGTAGTCGAATACTAAGCCTTGAATCAGCATATCATGTGGGCCATCCCTTCGGGCATAACCAAACTGTCTTAGAGCCAAGCATGGGTTGTAGGTGATGCCTTCCCTAATTCCAAGTAGAGGGACATTAGGGAATTCCCCATAACGGTCAACAATGATAACATTCTCTTTGTGACCACCTTAATCGTTGCTCATTCTTTAAGACTGATTGGGGAAGATGAGAAATAAACCATCTTGCCAGGAGGGGAGTGCAACACATAAGGACACCTCTTTTCCTCATTGTAGGAGTGTGAAAAGAGTGCAGGATATCCCCTAGTAATGTAGGCACCGGATTGCGTGACATGAAGATTTTGACGACACTCACATCTATGAGTTGGTCAGGATTGGGGAACAAGACCATCCCATAGATAAGAAGAGCCACAATCTCCTAAAATTCTTGCAAGTCTAAGGAATTCCAACATCTTTGAGCCTTCTCAAACGAAAACCTTTCTAAGAAGCCTTTAACACCACTTCTAGTTTCCCAATGAGTTGTGACATCAGATGAGTGCAAGTGCAGAGCTTGAGCAATCTCTTATGGCTTTGGATCTCTTTCCGTACCGTTGAAAGGTAGTTGATTAAGAATGGGAATCCTCAAGAGTTGAGATAATTCTTCCAAAGTGGGCACAAGTTGATAGTCAGGAAATGTGAAGCAATGATGCAAAGGATCAAAGAACTAGAAGAGCACCTTCATCATGTCCTCCTCTGTGTTAGAGGTGACCAAGTTGAGTAGACGACCATGCCTCTCGGTGAAAGGAGAGTTCTCAGGGATCCTTGAAGCTAGCTCCTTAAGTTGCAGAGGAATTCTTACAAGGTTGACTTGGATAGTTTTCCTACGAAGTGAATCTATATCCTACAAAACAAGAACAAACATGAATCTCCAAGATCCTTGAAATGGTTAGTGGATGCATATGATGCTCATGATGTCCATGATGTTATGTACAAGTATACATATACAAGCAAAACAAACAAGTTCTTAGTTTAGGCTTGCATGGGGTTTTATAGGTAAGTACCCTCTTGAAGTTTAGTTGGCTCAACCTGTCCTAATAATAGTAACCGGGTTCTAAGGAGCTCAATATCATTAGACTGTTTCCTTGGTCATTGTTTTAGCTCAAGCCTCTTTTAATGGCGACCGAAATATCCCAAGAAACCAACCCTCAATGAGTGTAGTATCAAGTATCTACCAACTTTGGACTGCACCAAAGTCGGTCATCTCACTACATCCTAAAGGCCAAGTTGGTCAAGTAAAGGGTTCTAGAAGTTCATTAGTGCTTCATGACATCACTTAGCGGCCCCGTATTCTATTTGATTGACTCAAAGGCTACCGGTATCCACAAATATGTCACACTAACATAGCTATTTCTTAGACCATGTCGGTATACCCCGCACAGTTTCCACAATGTATTGCTATTTACCTATAATGTTTCACAAATCCGGGTGGAGGATTCAAACCCAAACAAAGAACCATAATGTAAAGAAAACAAGTCAAACAATGTAAGCAAATAAATGTGATCTAGCCCTAAGGTAACCCCACTTTCATTTTAATCCCCAGCAGAGTCGCCAGTTCTGTGATACGGTGGGAGAACTGACTTGAAGGATTTGTGTTTTATTGCAAATGTTGCGGTTAGCAAGAGTCGCCACCGACTTTTCTTTTATCCAAAAGGAAAGGTGAAAAAGCACAGGAAAGACCTTTGAGATGTTTTCTTGACTTTGGGGGGTAGATTATGAAAAGGCAAGGTATTAGCACCCTTTTCATCCATGGTTTTCCATGGGCTCTTAGTTACTTTCTAGATCCCTTGCTTTTGTTTGAAATTGTGCTTTGTATGGTTTTGAAAGTATTTTGTAAAAGAGGCCATTATTTAGGCAACCTTTGTAATGATTCTCGTTTGTAAGAATGTATACAAAGATGTTTGTCTTTTTGAAAATGTTTTCTTTGTTTGTAAGATGTTTCGGAAATGTGAGTGTTTGTTTTTGAAAATAGCAAGGAT
The DNA here is from genome assembly GCA_948472305.1 of Vicia faba. Lineage (NCBI taxonomy): Eukaryota > Viridiplantae > Streptophyta > Magnoliopsida > Fabales > Fabaceae > Vicia > Vicia faba. The sequence continues at coordinate 1,175,573,201 of OX451737.1, forward strand.
AGTTGTTTTGAAAAGGAGAAAGTAACTAAAAGTAATCTACCTATTCAAATGTCTTTCTTGTTCATTTTCTTTTCCTTTGACATTGTTGTCTTACCATTGATTTGGTAAGCAACCATATCTTTGGATGTAAACGGGACGGGCGTGGGTCATCGTATAACCATGATTAGCAATGTTGCAAAATATCTTTGCATTTTTGAGGGACTAAGATCATTTTGTAAGGCAACTTTGAATAGCGTCATCGAGGGACTATGATCTTGTTTTTTTTTTTTTTTTTGCTAAGATACCTTACATGCGTAATATGGCCATTTTGTTCAAGGCAACCAAGTGGAGTAACCCTAAGGGGTGTTTGTGTCCAAGTGTGTCATTTTCATCCTTGATTTTGTCTTGAATTAGGGTTTTCTATTTGATTGGTTTTATCTTGCCATACAAACCCTAATTATTAACATGTTATACATAAAGCGATAAATTTGCGGAAAGTAAATATCCTACGTTATTACAATCATTTAGGGATGGGGTATACAATTTAAAAATAGGGATTGCAAGAAATTAAAGTCCTAATTATCTATTACAACCATATTGAATAGCCATAAAGAAAATATATGAAGCACATAAAATTAATGAAAGGAAAAGAAGACATTTTGGATTATTATGTGTCAACACATGCCGTAAACTCAAGCTTATCGAATGAACTCTTGTTTTGATGAAGACAAATCATGATTGATAAAGAAAGCAAAAATTATTTATCAAGCTAAAAGCCTCTTTGGATGAAGTCTTTGGTTCAAGTCCTTAGCAAATTTCAAGGTATAATGATAATATGTACCTTGAACTTAAGATATAGATATTCAATGACCAAAAGAAACATTTTTATATTGTCCAATCCTTTATTCAAGCTCTTTCAAAGCAAAAAATCAATTTTTATTTTAGTGCAATCGATTTACATGTTAGTGCAATCGATTGCACGCTTCAGTTTTTCAAAACATTGGCTACTGACTTCTAGTGCAATCGATTTGCATGGTTGTGCAATCGATTGCACAGTCAAAAAAATTGGAAATTTGGCTACTGGAACCCCGTGCAATCAATTTGCATGGTTGTGAAATCGATTGCACACTCAAAAATTTTGGAAATTTGGCTACTGGAACCCCGTGCAATCGATTTGCATGGTTGTGCAATCGATTGCACACTATATGATTTTGAAAAACAGCTGCCTTACACCTGCCTGTTCATGATACTATTTCATGGAAAACTTCTCACTTAATCTTAGCAATTGTTCATGATTTTTTACAAACCTTTTATTCAAAGGTCACTGCATTTTAGCCTTAAAAATGAACCAAATGATGATGATTGAAATGAAGAGTTTAAAGCTAAGAAAACTTACCTTGAAACTGAAATTTGTGCTTTGAGTTTGAGTAGTTGTATGGGCTGTTGTTAAACTTGGGAAGTGATGATAGTGATGTTATAGAAGTTTTTCTTTGTGTTTGAACAATTTATATATGATGTATGTGGAGTGTTTAGATGGTTGGACAAAATTTTCAAGGTATGAGAGCTTCAATGGTTTGGACTTTAAAACTCAAGAGTGGATATTTTGTGGACTGTTATGGCTTTTGTGAATATGAGATTTTTGAGAGTTTGTCAACAAAACTTCTGGTTTTCTTTCTCCCTTTTTCCTCTTCTCTATCTCCATTTTTTATAACCTCTTTGTCTTGCAAATGCTTCTTCTATTTATAGGAAAAGGACTTGTGATCAAAGGCTGAATAGGTTTTTAAGACAACATGTTATGGTTTGGTTGGGATGTAAGTATCAAACTATGTCAAGTAATCCATGGTTCCAAGATGAATTACAAAAGTTGCTGGTTTAGAGGGGTTGATTTCCATGTTTTATGGTGGAGTAAAATCAGAAACAAACAAAGTATAGGCTCAAGACAAGTTTTGTATAAAAAGCTTGCTTTTCAAGAATAACAATGGTGCCTTTATGCCATAAATGGAAAGATCCTTTAGACAATGGCTTAAACACTTGGGTAATAGCTCAAAAGTGGGTATAAACATTAAATTATGTAGAGATTTGCAAGAAAGAAGGCCTGCAACATAATATTATGCAGCATAGCATAAGGGTTTTGTTGTGTGTTCTTCAATAGAATGACTTGCAAATCAAGGGTGGATGCCCAACTTCATGCCCTTGAATCTCCTAGTTCAAGTATGATAAATTCATGCTCTTGGATGTTTTGGAAATCTTGAAACACCCTCTATAACTTTCATGTTGGCAATTTTGACAAAATCATCTTGGAACTATGTGAAAAAATGCCAAGAAGTTGGGATAAAATCCTGCACAAAATCTGTTGAAAATTTCTCAAAGTGTTAAATGAAAATGTCATGACTTCATGAATTTATAACTTCAGATCCAAGCATATTTAGGAGAAGTTGTGTAAATAAATGTTGTAGATATCATGGAGATCTACAACTTTCATGTTGAAAGTTTCTTTTGAATCATCTTGCATCATGTTGGAAATTTGGCATAAAATTATGAAAAAACATGAATTTTCCAACACTTAGAAAAATTTCTAAGTTTGAAATTTTGACTTTTCAAAGATGAAATTTGAATTTTTTGATTTCTTGATGAACAAGTTTCATATTCTTGAATTTCTTGATGAAATTTGATCTTTGGAATGTAATGTTGACCAAAAAGTCAAAGTTTGACTTTCCAGTATGTAATTGACCATTTTTCCCTTGCGCCAATTTCAAGCCTAAATTGATGTATCAATGCTGCAAACTTGTCGTCGTAGAATATCTTATGAGAAAATACTTGAAAAATGAGAGGGCAAATTTTGGGGTACAACACTATCACCTTAGAGTATTTCTTCATACAACATCTGGATCTTTATCTGACACTGTTAGGTGTTAGATATCCATCAATAACAGAACTTGGCTCTGATACCAATTGAAGGTGTGAAGAAAATGCAAGAAAGGGGGGTTTGAATTAGGTTTTCCTTTCTTGAATAACTTTCGCTTATCAGAATTATTCATTGAACAATGCTTCTGAGTGTTACTTCTAAGTAATTCTTCTAATTAAGTTAAGAAAACATAAACTTTAAAGCATAAGCAAAAGTAAAGAACACATGATATATCCTGGTTCACTTGAGAAACCCCTAAGCTAGTCCAGTCCACCCTACCAAGGTGATTTTTCTCTGAACTCAAGGACTTAATCCACTATAACTAATCTAATTACAATCTCACGGGTAACTGCAGACTACTAACATCCAATGACGTGTTTAGGGATCCAAACTAAATATAACGTTCATTTACCCAATAGAATTTGATCCCTCGGAATCTCCTACCAGGATTTCCTTCTAATGATATCCATCAGTGATCTCACAAGGCTGACCTTCAATCAGTCCCCTTTGAGATATGACTACCTTTGACCCAATAGAATCCACTACCAGGATTTCATCTAGGATGACCGCAGGCAAAGTCTTCTTGAGAATTCTGACTCAATGGAGTCTCTCAAGGAACAAACAGCATCCAATTGATAATGTTTGTATTTACATGATGCTTCTTTCTAAGCGTATTACACAAATGATTAAGTCCTGATTGTTTGACACAATTATGATAAATAACTCTTGTGTGCAAACAATTTACATGAATAACTAAAGATATAACACAATATGAGCAACAACTCTTGTGTTTACATGATTCTAAAAAGATGAATATGATCTAAGTTTAAGTGCAGCATCTTGTAGTCTTCTTGTCTTCATTTTCTTTATAGAGCAAGCTATGAGCAACAATATTGTACCCTAAAATTTCCCCTCCATTTTTTCTCAAGACATTCCTCATAAGAGATCTCTAATTCTCAAGGAATTGATCAGACAAAATCATCTCCGACGCATTGGGACTCTAAATTAGGGTTTTGTTTGAGAATGACCAACCTTTGACTTTTGACCTAGTAAATGACTTATTGGTTCGAAATATGATCCAAAGGGTTCAAGTACATCATTTTGGCTTAATCATGTATTTCAATTCATCTCCTGATATCAGTGGGTTGATAGATGAAATTTGGTCCACCGATGAAAAAGTCAATTGTATACTGAAAAGTCAAACTTTGACTTGTTGGTCAAATTTGAGTTTCAAAAATCACATTTCATCAAGACATTTAAAATATGGATTTTGATCATCAAAAATCAAGAAGGCCAAAAATCAAACTTGGCAATACTTGGAAAGTTTTTCTAAGTATTTTCTATACATGATTAAGTTCATTACCTCATGACATCTTTCTTCACTATAATTCAAAATAATTCAAGATGTTACAAATAATTCAAGTTATTACAATACTGTATTTTTAATTTCGAATTTGTTAAGTTACAAATCCTAAAGCCTTGTCTTGTTTGAAATTTTCCCTTTGACTAAATCCACAAAAACAACCCTGCTATATTGTCACAGTCAGCTCCAAAACCTGCAATGCTTCCCTAAAAATCTGCATCATATCAGTCCAATGTTTGCACCAAATTAGCATATAAGAGCTGATCCTAAAAAGGATATGAAACATCATACCCAAAAAGTTCAAAAATCCATTTGTTTCCCTCCTAAACTTCAGCCAACTTCATCTACAAATAAACTATTTTCACAACACACAAAGGTTTTTTTTTATAGAGAGAATAGAGAGTTTTAAACAAAAATATAACAAAACTTTTCTTGTAACTTCTGCTCATCTTCAGTTCTATCTTCATTCACAAAACAGAAAAAACCTCAAACTATTGTTCCACCTTGCAAGCTCTCCCATAAACCATCCATCCAAATACTTCATATCACAGAGATTGTTCAAACACAAGAACAATTTCTATAGCGCCATTATCATCACTTTTCAAACACAAACAAAAGACAGTATTGTATAACTTGATTGAGTTGGAGAGTGGTCCAGCAATTTCCAATACAGAGGAAGGACTGAAGCATTATCCTGGAGGTTCACTGAGGCTACCACAATATCTTGAAAGAGGTTCAAATTAAAAAAAAATTGTAGTCTCAAGGTGAGTCTTCTTGACTTTGAGCTATTCATTTCAAACATCATTAACGATTCATTGTTGAAGATAAATGTAGTAATCATTGCCTTTTGAAGCTAACCATTTACTTGGTTTTCATTTTTGTCAATACTATGTTGATAACTGACCTGTACACACAATAGAACAATGTTTAAGGCAAAAAACTGCAGCATGAGTCGACACATACTCATATGAGTCGACTAATTTTAGTGACAGAACATAGTATGAGTCGACACAAGGCCTTATGTATCGATACATACTGCTATCCAGACCCAAAACAGAAAGACAAAAGGTGTATGAGTCAACACAAAACACGAATGTATCGACACAAACAAGAAATGAGTCGACAATTCCCATTATGCATTGACTCATACTGAGTTGATTTGGGATTTTTCAAAAATAAGAAGTGGAATGAGCCGACACATCCCAATATGCATCGACTCATACTGACTTTATTTGGATTTTTTAGAAATAGGAAATGGCATGTGTCGATGCATGCAGCTGTGTCAATACATAAAGTTTGTTTTACTATCTTTGTAAACTATTTTCCTTTTATATTTTTTAGTGCTATTTATTTTATTAAATATGGTTGTAATAATTTCATTAGACCTATGCTTCATCCCCATTTGTAAATTGTACCCTCATCCCACAAGTGATGTAATAGCTTAAAATTTTAATTTCCGCAATTTACCGCTTTAATATAATTGTTAGTAATTAGGGTGTGTATGGTAAGATAAAATCAACCGTTAGAAAACCCTAATCTCAAAGACAAAAATGCATGCAATCGAAACACAATTCACACACGTGCATCTTTAGGGTAATCCCGCTTGTTGCCTACGAATAAAATAGTCATGTCCCTCGAATATGGGACGTTTTAGTAAAGACCCTCGATAAAAAAAATCATAGTCCCTCGATAACCCTTCGATGTTACCTTCGGTAAAACGATCTTAGTCCCTACAAAAATTTCTAAAGCGTCTCATAATTTTCCTTCTATGACTATACGACGACCCACGCCCGTCCCTTCACATCCAAAGATAGGGCTTCTTATCAATCAATGGTAAGGTAGAAATATTTAAAGGAGGAGGAAAAAAACAAAGACCTTTTGAGTAGGTAGGATGCTCTTAGTTTCTTGCTCACAAACTAAAACCATTTCCACACTCACACTTTCAAAACGTCTTCAAAAAGAAACATCTCTTTGAACTATTCTCAAAAACCAATCATCACTAACACATTTCAAACAAATCATTTTCAAAGTGATCAAGCAAATAAGAGCCTGTAGATAAATACAGATGAAAAGGGTGCTAACACCTTCCCTTTTCATAACCTACCCCCCGAACTTAAGAAAATATCTCAAAATGTTTTTCTTGTTCTTTTCACCATTTGGTTTATTGGATAAAAGAAAAGTCGGTGGCGACTCTTGCTATCCGCAACAATTGCGATAAAATGCAAAATAGCCAAGTCAGTTCTCCGACCGTATTACAAAACTGGCGACTCTGCTGGGGAATAACTTAAAAGTGGGGTTACCTTAGAGATAGATCACCTTTAAATGCTTTCATTGTTTGATTTGTTTGCTTTACCTTTATGGGTCCTTGTTTGGGTTTTTGTTGATCCTCCATCCAGATCTGGGAACATCATTAGGTACATAGTAATAGATTGTGGAAAATGTACAGTTTAGACCGATATGGTTAAAGCAATGGCTACGTTAGTGTGAGGCATTTTTTGGTACGGGTAACCCTTGTGTTGAATCGAGGAGAATACGGGGCCGCTGAGAGGTGTCATGAAGCACTAACTGACCATAGAAACTTTAATCGAACAACTTGGCCATTAGGAAGTAGTGAGATAGCCGACTTTGGTGCAAATATGAAGATTGGTTGATACTCGATACTCCGCTCATTGAGATTGAGATTGAGACAATGCCCAATGAAGAAAGATCAGTGATATTGAGATTCCCTAGAACCAAATTACTTTCTAGGACAGGTTGAACCGACTAAACTTCAAGAGGGTACTTACCAATGAACCTCATGCAAGCCTGAACTTAAGGACTTGTTTGCTTTGTGTGTATATGTCTACTTGTACATAAAATCATGGCATCATACCATCGCATTTGCACTTACCATTTTAAAGGATTTTTGGGATTTATCTTTGTTCTGTTTTTTAGGTCATGACTTCCACTCGTAAGAATACCATCTAAGTCAACTTCATGAAAGTGCATCCTTAACTTCAAGAGTTAGCATCAAGATTTCCTGGAGATTCTCCCTTCACCAAGAAATATGGTCGACTTCTCAACTTGGCTACCTCAAACTTCCAAGAAGAAATGATGTGTGTGCTTTTCTAATTCTTTGATCCTATGTATCATTGCTTCACCTTTCCCGACTACCAATTGGTGCCTACATTATAAGAATTCTCTCAATTGTTACGAGTGCATGTGCTTGATCAAATACCATTCACCATTTTAGAGGAGACTCCTAATCCTGAAGTTATTGCCAAAGCCTTGCATTTTAAGAGATCTGACATTGTGACAAATTAAGAGACAATAAGTGGAGTTAAAAGTTTTCTAGACAAATTTTTGTTGAAGAAGGATCGTTTATTCTGGGAAGATATGGATTTTCAAGCTTTTGAGGATGTCTTGTCCCTTCTAATCTATGGTTTTGTTCTATTTCCTAATCCGGACCAACTCATAGATGTAAATTCCGTCAATGTTTTTCTCTCTCGTAATCCTATACCTACCTTGCTTGGAGACATTCTACATTGTTTCCACACTCGCACCATGAAGAAAAGGGGTACTCTTCTGTTTTTCATTCCATTACTGTCTAGGTGGTTTTTTTCACACCTACCTCGATCAACATTGAAGAATGAGCAAGCTTTGACATGGTCTCAAAGGATGATGTCACTCTCGCACTCGGATATCCATTGGTGTTCTCGATCTTTGGAGGATATTACCATCATTGACCGTTGTGGGGAATTCCATAATGTCCCACTCTTAGGCATTATGGGAGGTATCACCTATAAACCTTTCCTTGCATTACGACAATTTGGGTATGCATGAAGAGATGGTCCACGTGATGCACTCATCCAAGGTTTGGTATTCGACTACAAGGGCAAAGACCAAGGCTATCGTCAAAAGTTCACACGAGCTTGGAGAGTGATAAAAAAAGTGGATAGTGAGACATTGGGGCATAAAAATTACATTCCCCTTGAGTCTTGCCTAAAGTGGGTACAAACTCGTGCTCAAAGTCTCGTGATACCTTACCCCGCCATCCTACCTGTAATTATGGAGCCTGTTGGTAAGGGAGACACCCCTTACACTATTATTTATCCTGACATGCCAACTAATCTCGAGGAATTGAAAATATCTTGGATTCAACTCAAAGGGGAGAGAGACACCTTTAAGGCCTAGTTCTATGCAAGCGAGAAGAAGGTTTTGGAGATCACAAGACAACTTCATGAAGAACGGAGTTTAAATGCTTACATTGCACCAACGAGGATGCGCTCATTGGAAGCTTGAGTTTTGTTTTGTTTTAGGAGTTTATTTTGTATTGTCTTTGTTTCTTCCCTTGTAAGCCCAAGAGGCATCTTGTAACCATTTAAACTTATTAATGTAATTAATGTTTGTTCCCCCTTTGTATAAACATATTTAAATCTTAAAAATTCTTGAAATCATTTGCATACGCATTCCATGCATCATAACATAAGAAAGTTTTCAGACACAGGTTTCCTCATCTTTCTACTGTTTATTTCAGTAAGATGGATATCGATCAAACTATGAAAGACTTGCAGAAACAAAATTCTCAATTCCAAGAAACCTTGTTGACTCTGGCTAAAGGATAACAGGAGCTGATGTCACTTCTGGTGGCTAAAAAGAAGACCAAGAAGACAACACTGATTAACATCGGGAAAAGGTTTAAAGGTCCCGCCCATCAAGTACTGGTGGTTGAAGAGTCATTTAAGGAGGATGAAAATAAAAATGAAGAAGTAAGGGGCACCCATGGTAGGGGTGCAAACGATCAAGCTTTTGAGGATGAAGATTACTTTGATGAACAGTATCCACCGGCTGAGGGTAAGTACAAGTAACTGGAAGAGAGGTTGAAAGCTATGGAAATTCAAGCTGTACCTGGCTTGGATTTTGGTGATTTTGGCTTAGTTCCTGGGGTAGTCATCCCCCATAAGTTCAAAATTCCAATCTTTGCTAAGTATGGCAGAGTTTCATGCCCAAAACTTCAATTGAGGTCCTACGCCCGCAAGATACAACCATATACCAGTGACAAGAAGCTGTGGGTACATTTATTTCAAGAGAGTCTGTCTGGGACTCAGTTGGAATGGTTTTACCAGTTGGAGGGTTCCAACATTCATAATTAGGAAGATCTAGCCACCGCTTTCTACCGTCAATATCAATACAACATTGATTTGGCGCCAACTAGAGTTCAACTTCAAGGAATGACAATGGGTACTAATGAAGGGTTTAAAGAGTACGCAAAAAAATGGAGGGACCTTGCTGGTAGAGTTCAACCACCACTGACTGATAGGGAGCTGGTGGACATGTTCATGGGAATATTAACTGGCCCGTTTTTCAAGTTGTTAATTGGGAGCTCATCGTCCGGTTTCACTGAGTTAATTCTCACTAGTGAAAGGGTCGAGAGTGGTATCCAGAGTGGAAAAATTCCCATGGCGTATGTTTCAAAATCAAACACTGTAACGAAGCCCTTTATTATAAACAAAGAAGACAATGATGTATATGGGTCAAGGGCTCATACCAAGAAGGATAACCGTTCATCTGTTAATGCAGTTTTGATCTCCAACCTTCCATGTACTCAAAGACAACCACAATAAACCAATCATCAACGACCTGAGATCCAAAGAAGACAATTGACGAGGATTAACATGTCGTTATCCCAAGCCTTGAGACACCTATTGAAGGCGAACTTGGTAGAATTGCATGATCCACCATCAAATTCCAATGTTTCATCACCGAAGTACAATCCTAATGCCAAATGCACATATCATTCCAATAGCTCTAGGCATGATACTGATCAATATTGGGCTCTAAAAAACAAAATTCAAGATCTTATCGACTAAGACTATTGAGTTTGATCCACCTACAACTCCAAATGTTATAACTGCACCAATGCTAAATCATGGCAAAGGTGTCAATGTAATTGAAAACACTGTTTTTGTTTCCTCCGTTAAGGATTTGACTACTCCACTAATTGTTGTTAAAAAGAACATGCTGAGAGATGGAGTGTTTCTTGGTAGTTTAAAAGACTGTAATTACTGCGCCAAACAAGTTAATGGATGAAAATGGCTGAAAGAAGGTGTTCAATGCCTTATCAATAGTCATGAAATCTTGTTCGAAAGAACTCCGACCATCAAAAGTTTGACCGATATAACTGAGGACGTTTCCATCATAACAATTTCCAACAAGCCTTTTAGGATCTCTTCAAAGGGTCCTATTAGGATTTCCAATGAACCGATGATTTCTCCCTTGATAATTACTACTCTTGGGCCAATTCCTTACTCATCCGACAAAGCAGTCCCTTGGAATTACGGTGCCGAAGTTTACTATCATGGAATTAAGCAAGATTCCTGGATCAATGAAGACAAGGCTGATGATGTTACAAATATTGCGGGTTCTAGTAGGGTAACGAGAACGGGGAGGATTTCCTCTCCTAACATTTCACCCCTAACTACTACGATGACACCTGTCCGCATTGCCATTAATAAGCCTAGTACTGACACTAGGTGTAAAGAGAAAGTATTTGAGCCTACTGGGATAGAGGCACCTGCCAAAGACATTGTTGCTGAGGAACCTTCCACCCAAGAAATGGAAGAAATATTGAAGATTATAAAAAAGAGTGATTTCAAGATAGTAGAGCAACTGGGGAAAACCCCCTCCAAAATATCTATGTTGTCTTTGTTGCTTTATTCCGATGCTTATGCCCAAGCTTTAATCAATTTTTTGAAGAAAGCGCATGTTCCACAAGAGACCACAATTGATCAATTTGAAAACTGTGTGGCGAGTCTGACTTCTGACAATGGATTGGGGTTCTCTGATGGCGACTTGACACCAGTTGAAAAGAATCATAACAAGGCTTTGCATGTGTTTATTAAGTGCAAAGGGACTACCCTGGCCCATGTCCTGATTGATATTGGTTTCTCTCTAAATGTTCTACCCAAAGGTGCATTAGACCGGTTAGATTATGAAGGTTTGGTATTAAAACCAAGTGACATAGTTGTGAGGGCTTTTGATGTATCCAAGAGGATGGTACTTGGAGAAGTTGATCTCCTCATTAAAGTTGGTTCGCAAGTTTTCAAAACTGCCTTTTACGTGATGGATATACATCTCACCTATTCTTGTTTACTTGGACGCCCTTGGATACATGGGGCAGTGACATCCACCCTTCGCCAAAAGTTGAAATACCTAGTCAAGAGGAAGATTATTATTGTTTGTGGTGAAGAAGATTTCATGGTTAGCCACTTGAATTCGTTCAAGTATGTGGAGATGGACGGTGAGTTTACAGTGACTCCTTGCCAAGATTTCGAAGTGGTTTCTCCCATGGTTGCTGCCATCAAAATCTCTTCTAATATTCAAAAAACTGATGAAGTTGCGCCAAGAATGGTGTCATTCAAATATGCTCGCATTGCAGTTGAAAATGGAAGTTGTACTATTTGGGGACAACTCCCCGACATTCCTTTCAAAGAAGACAAGTTTTAGCTGGGTTTCACTGCCAAAGCTCAAAGGGAGGTCATACGCGCTCGCATAGGAAAACCACCTCTTCGCATTGGTAATCATGGAATGAATGCTATTGAAGACTCTGAGAATGACTGCGAATTTGATGAATGGATCTACCCTACTGGCGGTGAAGGACTCAACAACTGGCATGCAAAGGATTTCATTCCCATCTCCTTCAACGAGGAGTAATTACTATTTACTGTTTTCTATCAATTCAAGAAATTTTGTCTGTAATTTTAATTCTAAACAATGACTTTAAGCAATATGCCTTGCCTGGGGCACCATGGTCCATTTGTTAAGGGTTTGTTCATTTCCATATGCCATATGATCATTTAATGAAAAAAATTGGACCTTTTGCATTCAAATTTTGCGCTCATTGTCTTTCTTTTTCTTATTTGCATTTTCAAAATAGCCATGTATCTTACATGCACACACACACAAACACTTGCATATCCTCATCCACTCCGGATCTCATTGCCAATGACTCTTCTACTGCTAGCTATGACTTTAAACATCCAATCAACCAAGTTGAAGACGAAGGCGAAGAAGATTGTGAAATACTTGGGGAATTAGCTAGACTTCTGATGCAAGAAGAAAAATCCATTCAACCTCATGAGGAGCCAATTGAAGTGATCAACCTAGGTACTAAGGAAGACAAGAAAGAGGTCAAGATCGGTGCTAACTTGGAAGATGGTGTCAAAGGAATATTGGTACAGATGTTACACGACTACGTTAAGGTGTTTGCTTGGTCATATAAAGATATGTCGGGGCTGGATACTAATATTGTGGTTCATCGTCTACCAACAAAATGAGATTTCCCTCCAGTTAAGAAAAAAGTGCATCGTATGCGGCCAGACATGTCTAAAAAGATAAAAGCTAAGGTAATGAAGCAATTCAATGCAGGTTTCCTGGCTGTGACGTCATATCCTCAATAGGTTGCGAATGTGGTCCTCGTTCCGAAGAAAAATGGGAAGGTTCATAGGTGTGTAGACTATAGAGATTTGAATAGGGCAAGCCCCAAAGATGATTTCCCGCTACCTCTTATTGACGTCCTTGTTGACAATACAGTTTAACATAAAGTTTTCTCCTTCATGGATGGTTTCTCCGGCTATAATCAAATCAAGATGGCTCCCGAGGATATGGAGAAGACCACCTTTTCCATACAATGGGGCACCTTTTGTTACAAAGTCATGTCGTTCGATTTAAAGAATGCAGGGGAAACATACCAATGAGCTATGTTAGCCTTATTTCATGATATGATCCATCATGAAATATAGGTCTATGTGGATGATATAATTGCAAGGTCGCAAACTGAAGAAGAACACCTTGATCACTTAGACAAGTTATTTAAAAGGCTGAAAGAGTACAAGCTGAGGCTGAATCCTAACAAGTGCACCTTCAGAGTGAGATCTAGAAAACTCTTGGGCTTTGTCGTTAGTAGTAAAGGTATTGAGATCGACCCTGCAAAGGTCAAAGCTATCCAAGAGATGCCAGCTCCCCTTCTTAGAAGGAGGTCAGAGGCTTCTTGGGTCGACTTAACTACAATGCTCGCTTCATATCTCACCTAACTGCTACTTGTGATCCAATCTTCAAACTCTTGAAGAAAGATCAAGTAATCAAATGGAACGATGATTGTCAAGCTATTTTCGATAATATCAAATAATATTTGCAAGAACCTCTTATCCTTATGCCCCCAGTTGAAGGAAGACCTTTGATTATGTACTTGACTGTATTAGAGAATTCAATGGGGTGTGTGTTAGGCCAACATGATGAGCCAGGCTGAAAAGAGCATTCAATATACTACCTGAGCAAAAAGTTTACCGACTGTGAAAAAAGATATTCACGGCTCGAGAAAACTTGTTGTGCTCTGGCATTGGCTGCTCGCCGGCTAAGACAATATATGTTGACTCACACCACCTTGTTGATTTCTAAGATGGATTCCATCAAGTATATCTTTGAGAAGCCAGCTCTCTCCGATCGAATAGCTAGATGGAAAATGATCCTGACCAAATATGACATCCAATACACTACACAAAAAGAAATCAAATGAAGTGTATTGGCAGATCATTTGGCCCATCAAGCGGTTGACAACTACCAATCTATGAACTTTAAATTCCCGGATGAGAATATCATGCTTGTAACTGACTGCGAATAGCTTGGACCGTATGACCGACCTGAACAAGGATCCCGATGGACTATGTTTTTTGATGGGGGATTCCAACGCTTTTGGTAATAGAATTGGAGTTGTGATTGTTTATCCCGAAGGTTTCCACACACCTTTCACTTCTAGATCATGCTTCGACTGTACGAACAACATGGTTGAGTACGAGGCGTGCATCTTGGGTCTAAAGGCGGCCATTGACCTAAGGATCAAGTTCTTGGATGTTTTTGTACCCAAATTTTCCCCCCTAAGATCCCTTCATCATACCATATTGTTTCAATCATCACAAAATCACATTAGGGCTTTTGGTTCTTCTCCCTATCTTTAGCCTTGCTCTTTGAGGAGTTACCAAGCACCTTGACTTGTTTTCTTTGGTGATCATGGATATTTTGCTTTGATTTTCTCTCTAAATTAACAAAATACAATATTGGTTTGTCTTACTTATTAATAATCTAGGTAAAGGAAATGAGGTTTAGCAAGTTGCATCATGGGTTCATGAGTTTATTTCCATGCCCTAGTCAAAGTCTTGAGAGATTCAAAACTCACCATTGAAGTTGTTTTGAAGTTGGTATCGAAGTAGTTTTGGTGGCCATGAGTCCTCATCATCATCCTCGACAAATTCTATTCACAAAGGTAGAATATTGGCACAAAAAGTTTATTCAAACTTGGCAAAGTTCCACCAAGCATTCTCTTGATCTAGAGGCCAGGGTTTTGGACTTCAGAGGGGCATATCTTGCTCATCTTTTGGTATTTTTGAGTGATTCCAAGAACATTCTCTCTTCAAAGAGTTACCAACAAATCACTTCAAAAGTTCCAAGGAGTTTTCATGTTGAAGGAACATGGTGAAGAAGAAAGATTACAAGTCATCCAGATGAATCCCTCATTTTCCATATGTGACTTAAAATGGTCAAAACATTGGTCAATGTTTATCACCTTGAGCCCATTCTTTTTTCATGATTACCCTAAGTTTATGTACTTCATGCCTTCTTTTATGTGCAAAGTAAGAAAGTGGATGGAATTTTCCTTAAGAATGCAAGAGATTATAGGTCATTTCATGATTTTTGGCCAACTTCAACAAGTCATAACTTGCTTAATTTTTGGTGATTTTAAGTGGTTCAAATTGCAAAATGTCATTCAAGAGATATACTTCATTCCATCTTTTTTGGTCAAGAGCAAATTCTAAGTGGAATGCCATGTTTGGATGCAAGATATTATAGGTCATTTTTAAAGAAGAATTTAAAATATTTCTAAGTATGGAAAGTCAACTCCTTTTCTTCAACTTTGACTCCATGTAGTTTTCAGCTCAAGCATCCATTTGATTCCATTCTTTTTCCATTGCAAAGCTTGTTACCTCATCTTTCCAAAGCATCAAGAATTTTGCCCTAAGACCCCCTGAGGTGGAAATGCCATTGGATTAAATTTGGTAACTTGGAACTGAAGTTTCACCATAAGTCAGAATTTGAAATCCTTGTTTTGGCCTTTAAACATCAAATTAGCACGCGTTTGTGATCTAAACATGTTTAACCAAGTTGCCAAAGTGGATTAGAGCCTTGAAACGCAAGGATTAAATGAGTTTTGATGCAAATCAGATCACACTTTGCTCGTGCATCAGGTTCACACGATTTCCCTCCAATTTACATCATTCCACACGCTTGAACATTCCTTTTGATTCCCTATAAATAGAGGGTCATCCCCCATTCAATTTCCCAAGCTTAGATAGCCAGAATCACCCTGTCAAACTTGCTTCACAACTCAGAATTCAGCTACTTTGAATCCTCTTCTCAAGCCTTTTTCAATCCATATTTTTCATCAATTTAACTTCCTTGATCTTCCCTGAAGCTAACCATATAATCACATTCAAGAATCGTGCCTTATATTGCTCCCTAGAAGTCCAGTTTCAGAGCTATGCAACTCAACTTCAATAGGTGTATTCCTTCATCAATTCTTCAAAACTTTGGTATCATTATGTTGCTCTCATTTCCCTGGTTCTAGTCGCAACCGTTACTTTTATCTGGAAGCACGTTTTGACCATAAATTTTCAAATCCCTTTTCAAAACTTTCTTTCCAAATTGCTTGAGTTACAGTTTATATAAATTTGGCGCTAGGGTGTGGTTATCTTCGTCTCGAAGAGACGAAGCGAATGACATAGGTTTGAGGTTCTGATTTTACAGTTTGAGAGACCTGTAATTCGTGAAGGCTGGAGGTTGAAGATGACCAACGTGTCATCTTCTAACCAATGAAAGCGTGACATTTGATATTTTCAAATTCTGATTTTATTAATGATTCTGTACGTTATTCATTAAAGACCATGATATGCACAGCGCGCCAGATCCTTTGGATTTGATTACTAACGCGTTTTGACTCTCATCCAATGGTCCACATCTTTTTCTTTTATTTTCTTTTTCTGATTTTTATATTTTAATTGTTTTAAATTTCAAAAAATCATAGAAAATTCATTTTTAGTCCAAAAAATCTAAAAAGTTCATGAAAATTATTTTTGATTATTCTCTTTCTGATTTTTATTTTTTCACAATTTAATTTTATGTTTTGATATTTTTTATGAATTTTACACTTATTTTATTTGTTTAAAATGTTTAAAAATACTTTTACACATTTTTAAATTCTGAAAAAATTATTGAATGATCCAATGATATTGTGATAAATATTGGTGACCTTATTTTATTTTTGTGTCTGACTTTGCTATTTTTTACTATTTTTGTTTATTTTACCCATTTATTTTAATTTTTAAAAATAGTTTCTGACTTGTAAAAATTCCCAAAAATTTTGTAAAATTACTTGGCCTCTTTTCTGATTTTTCTATGGTCTTATTTTTCATTTCTTGATTAATTTGAATATAATTGGCATTTTCTTCATTATTTTCCACTTTTTTTAAAAACATTTTTAAACCCTTTAATGAACATATTAATAATATTATTATTTGTGAATATTTTCTGGCTGCCTTGGGTTGATTTTTTGGTCATGGCTTTATTAACATCGTTGGATCCATGGTGTTGAGTTTAACTCCACAAAAAATGGATGAATGATTTTAATAATAGTTTGATTAAATATTAATTCAAATGTGGTTTTTCTTTTTACCCTAATTCCTCTTCATCTCATCCCCTTCTTATTGCACTAAATGTAGTTAGAACATGATCTCTATATCATGTCTCAAAACAAATGGTGCATAGATTGCTATTCACCGGCCTCAAAATAGGTGCGACTTCTATATAAGTCCACTTATGATTGCTTAACATAACGCTAAATTTTGTCCCGATTTGAATAAATGATCATTCATGGCCCAAACTTATGATTGCAAGCCCAAGTATGTTAATTTGATCTCTTTGATCCAATAACCTTGAGATTCATTGTGTGGAGGCTTTGGTTCTACCAATCCTCTAATGGATCTACAACACCTTTGGTCAACGCGGATCACTTAAACATCATTGATCATTAAATGGTACTTGTGAGAATTCGAAATGGATGATATACTTGACAAAAAGCAAATGTAACTGGTTGTGTGGAGGTTTTGGTTCTACCAATCTTCTAATGAGTTCCAAATGCAAGTTTCAAGATGGTCATCCAACTAACCACTAATTATTGACTTGTTTTATTTTATGCTTTTATTCTTTTATGCTTTATGAACTATTTATTTTTTAGCATTTTACAGTTCATGCCATTTTCATCTTTGCTCATTTGAGCATTTATTTTCTTGCCATTTTTACTTTGCTCACTTGAGCTTTTCCTTTTCCTTTTTCTAAGATACATAATAACCAACTTAAACCCTAAAAAACTCTAAATGGTACTTGGACTATTTGGTTACTATCCTTGGCATTATGGAGTATGGAACTTTTCTTGGACTTAGAATTAGAAACCTTGGTCTATCTTGGAGACCTTGTGATCTTATCAGATTATTTTGTCTGGAGCTCTTGAGGTTTACCTCAAGACATTGGGTTGCTTGTTTGTTTTTGTGTGCAGGTTTTTGTGATTACACTCTTTGTTTGTAATCTGGAATTCACCCGCATACAACCGTTACTCTGCCCAATTTTTGTGAAGACTTAATACATTTGGAAAGGTCTAGTATCTTTGCTTGCTTGGTTTCACTCCAAAGAATGGGAATTCTATCATGGCTCATAATGTCAAGTTTTAGCTTGTTGTTGGTTAGATGGTCCTTATCCTTAGCTTTTACCTTATGCTTTAGGATAGCCTCTTCTTTTCCTCCCATCTTCTTTAATTTTAAAAATCTTCTCCCTCCTTTTGAAAACCCTTCTTGTTTTGAAACTTAAACACTTTCATAATAAACATAGACTTAGGTCCATGCATTTTCAAAATATTTTCATCAATAAACTTCAATCAATTTAATAATACTTTGAAACTTTTTTGTGAGAAGACTAAAAGTCAATCAATCTCATTTCAAACCATTTTTGCCACTTTGGCTTTTACCTTTAAACGTTTCTCAAAAGATTAGGCTCTTGTCAATCCTTGTAGTGATGCAAACAACTATACTTCTACAATATGTAGTGAAGTGAGATATTTTTTACTTGGGTGTTGAGTGAGGCATTGTTGATTTTAAAATCCAAGCCATATCCTCCATTTTAAGATGATGCAAATTCTCCTTTCTCATGATTGTGGGTAGTAAGTATGTTTTCCACACGGACAATGACGTTGACGTCTTATCTCATAAAATTAACCAACACACTCGTGTTTCAAATTTTTAAAACAGGAACTACGTGTACCCTGATCCCCAATTGCACGAAAGGTGGTACGTAGGAACTAAAGGTTTGCAACCGCGGCGGGTGCAAAAACCATAAAAATACTTCTTTTCTCACCTCCACTATCCATTTTATATACAACAAATTTTTATAGCCAAAATATACAGATTTTATAAAGTGGTTCCTGCGGAGTACCGTAGATGTTTAGGGTGTTAATACCTTCCCTTTGCATAACCAACCCCCTTACCTTGAATCTTTCCCCCTCTTTTTGGGTTATTCGTTCTTTTCCCATTCCTTTGGAAATAATAAAGCGTGGTGCCGATTTTTATTTTGATTTGTATAAAGTCTAGTCAATCCAATGGCTTAGTCTTGAACATATCTACCGCTACAGAAAAATGGCGACTTCACTGGGGACAAATTGACCTCTTGCTGGTCCATCCCTATGTGGGTTGAGCCTATCTTTGATCGTTATCTGTATATGTGCTATTTTTGTTTATGTGTTATATTTTGTATATATGTTTGTTTGGATTTTCCTAGTTTTCAGGGTGCTTGGTGATTACTCATAAGTCCTATACCCGGACTTGGGCAAACTTTAAGATAGGACGGGCGGTATAGTCATGTTAACTTTGAGGGAGTAATCCCAAAAAAGGAGGCATGAGATTCCCCACTCAGTGGAGGCCCCTTTGACTGTAGTGTCGTTTACCGAGTAATTGGGAAGACGTACTGCTTTCAACCTGGGAGCCTGCTGAAACTGAGGACCATAGAATACCTAACCTATCTTGGCCTTTTAGGTGTAGTGCGGAAGCTATGACGGAGTAATCCGAAAATAGTTGTCACGCGATACTATGCTCGGACGAGTCTTTCTTGAGAATATTACTAATTACCGAGTTAATCGGGAAGTTGGTAATATCCGAAGGAAGGATGTAGACTCTAGGAACCTTTAGAACCTTGTTCAGCAGGTGATAACTTTTCAGACCAACACCTTATGGGTAGTACCTTCGACCTCATGCTCGTGACGTTGAAACTATGAACCCTATATGTGTGATTTTGTGTGTGATTGCTGCATCATGCATCCATGCACTCATAAGCATCTTTTGAAGAAAATAATATTTCAAGGGATTTAAAGGTTGACTATTCGTAAATATCTCAGGTACTGTTAACCATGGATTCTGGAAAGAGAAAGACCGGGAAATACAGTTTCAAGGATCCCAAGATAGATGAGTTGGTCAGTCTAATTCCAGAGATTGAGTGTCTTGCAGACTTTTGGAAGAAGTATGGATCCATCATTCCTCTCATGAAGCTAAAGATGAAGGAGGGTATTCTCTCGACCTTGGTCCAGTTCTTTGATCCGATGTATCACTGTTTTACTTTTCCGGATTATCAGTTGATGCCTACATTGGAGGAGTATTCTTATCTATTGGATTTACCTGTTACTGATCGTGTTCCTTTTACTGGTTTGGAGGGTGAGCCAAAACCACATGAGATTGTTGCTTTGATTCATCTGGGGAAGTCTGAGGTGGAAGCCCATATGACTACTAAAGGAGGGATTAGTGGATTACCAGCTCAGTTCTTATTGGAGAAAGCTCGTTACTTTTCCAGAATGAAGAGTACGGTTACTTTTGAGGCCATCTTTGCTTTACTTGCTTATGGATTATTCTTATTTCCTAAAGTGGACAAGTTTATCAACATTAACGGTATCAGGATTTTCATGATTGGAAACCCAGTTCCTACACTGTTGGGTGATGCTTATTACTCTGTTCATCTTCGGAGTTCTTATCATGGGGGAATGATTATCTGTTGCACGCCTTTGTTGTACCGGTGGTGCATCTCTCATATGCCTCAGTCTGATGCTTTTTGGGATGTCAAGAAGGAACCCCGTTGGGCTCCTAAGATCATGGCACTTACTCACTCGGATATTGATTGGTATCATCAAGCTTATCAGAATGTAGAGATTATTGACAGTTGTGGTAGTTTCCCCAATGTACCGCTTCTTGGTACAAAGGGAGGAATTAACTATAACCCTATTCTTGCACGGCGACAGCTTGGTTATCTGATGAGGGATAAACCAAACGGTACTCATTTGAGTAGTTTCTTTATGAAGGAATGAGAAGACCATAGGGAAGCTAGGGAGAAGATTGCGGAGGCCTGGCGTCACATTCATACGAAAAGTAGGAAACATTTGGGACCTAGGGGTGCTGTTTCTTTGGAGCCATATCTTCAGTGGGTCCGATCGAGAGCCATCAAGTTGAAGATGCCGTATACTCGGGAGACACCCATGCCTGATCTGTTTGTGAAGACCACTCCCCCTTTATTAGATGATCTAGAAGAGTTACAGCTTGCTTTAGTTAGGATGCAACAGGAAAGAGATGCTTGGAAGAACAAGTTCCAGACTTTAGAGAGTTCCTACAAAGCAGACTTGAAGGAGAAAGATGATTTGATTGAGATCCTTGAGAGTCGAGCAGTAGAGTCTATGGAGAGTAAAGGGGATTTATTTTCTCCTAAGCCTCAAATAGGTGCTGATTGCTCATTTCCTGATCCGAATGATTGGAAGGAGGTTGCCATCAAACATGTGGAAGAAAACCAGAGGTTGAGAGCTCAGATTGCCAGGCTCACAGGGAAGCGCCAGCGTACAGATTGATCTCTATCAGTTTCTTTCTCTCAGGATTTTTAGATTGTATTTTCATCTTGTACTTGGGATCATTGAAACTTGTAACCTATTTTGAATTTATTATAATAAAAGTTTTCAGTATTTCAAATGCGTTATTATTTTGATGTTTCCAATATGTCTATAAACGTTAAATCCCTTGAAATATTAAATGATAAAGTAAAAATAATCATATGCATTGCATATCATGCATCATATTGCACATATTTCTTGCATTTATTATGCATATCCAGGTGCCTTACCCAGCTTTTTGCTTCGTTGAGCAAGCTGACTCATCACTACAACACTCGGGCTAACTTAAAAAAGAAGATGGACAATTTGGAACAGGAGAATCGCGAGCTACATGAATAAGTTTCTTATTTGAAGGCTGGCTTGGACAATTTGACCACTCTGATGGAAGCTCTGGTGGTTGCTCAGAATCATCCACCGAGCGTTCAACCTCAACCAACAAGGGAAAATGTTGAAGTTTCTGTTGTTCCTGTATCCGCTACTCCGACTGTTGTTCAAAACCACATGCCTAAAGGTTATCCGTGGGGAATGCCAGAGAATTTCGCACCTGAAGGTTTCAATCTTGGTCCTCAAGATGCTCCAGTGTCTCAGACTGTTGTTACTTCGGTGCCTCCTGTGGTGCATGTTGTTCCTGCTGCACTTCCTTCGGTGAATTTGGTTCCGTTTGTTAATGAAGATGTGTGTCGTCCTTTACCTCCGCCGAGTGAAGACTTGGGTCTTTATGACAGAATGGATGATTTTCAAGAGCAGTTTGATAGAATGCAAAGAGAGATGAGGGCTCTTAGGGGAAAAGAGCTGTTTGGGCAGAATGTGAATGAGCTGTGTTTGGTCCCGAATGTCAAAGTGCCTGCTAAGTTCAAGGTCCCGGAGTTTGAGAAGTACAAAGACAACACTTTCCCTCGTGCTCACTTGGTGATGTATGTAGGGAGAATGTCTACCCACACCGATGATCAGTGTCTGCTGATTCACTTTTTCCAGGATAGTCTGACCGGCGCAACATTGAAATGGTATATGAGTTTAGACAGCACCAACATCCATACCTTTAATGATTTGGGAGAAGCATTCATAAAACAATACAAGTATAATGTGGACATGGCGCCCTATCGTGACCAGCTTAGAGCCATGGTTCATAAAGACAGAGGATCGTTCAAAGAGTACGCGCAGATATGGCGCAAAGTGGCTGCACAAGTGATTCCTCCCATGGAGGAGAAGGAAATGACTAAATTTTTTCTGAAGACGCTAGGCGCTTTCTACTACGAAAGAATGGTAGCAAGTGCCCCAATTGGTTTTACAGAGATGGTAGGAATGGGTGTCCGCCTAGAAGAGGCAGTAAGAGAAGGCCGTTTGGCAAAGGGCGAAGGATCCAGAGGTGTGAAAAAGCAAGCTTATGGGTTCACAAAGAAGAAAGAAGTGGATACAAATGCTATTATACAAGAGAGGAGGGTAAACGCTCCTAGAAGGAATCATCAGCGTCACCAGCAAGTTGTTTTAGTGACTCCTGTTATGAATGTCGCTCCAACTACCGTTGCTTATCAAAGACAGTCCCAGCAGGGGAACCAAGGGAATAATCAGAGAAGGGAGAACTATGACCCTATTCCCATGAGTTATGCAGAGCTACTACCAACATTGATTCAGAAGAAGTTGGTCCAGACGCGACCACCTCCAGCAGTACCATCACCATTGCCTTGGTATTACAAAGCAGACCAGACGTGTGCCTTTCATTAGGGAGCACCTGGGCATAGTGTTGAAAATTGTTATCCTTTGAGGACTGAAGTGTAAAGGTTGGTGAAGTCCGGAATTTTATCTTTCAAAAACACGGGACCTAATGTAAAAGAAAATCCTCTACCCAAGTACGGGGGAGTGAATGCTGTGAATATGGTGGCCGGTTGTCCAGGTGACTTCCGTATTTTTGACATTAATTTGGTTAGAGGGGATTTGGTAAAGATGCATGTAGACCTCTGCGAATTCAGTTATTATACGCATAACCAAGCCAATTGTGCTATTTGCAGTACAAACATACAGGGTTGCGAGAAAATAAAGGCTGATTTACAGGATATGATGGATGAAGGTCTAATTCATATAATCAGGCCTAGGGCAGAATATGAAGAAGAAGTTAATATGGTTTCTGGATGTCTGGGTGAATTCAGAAATTTTGAAGTAGAGCATTTGAATGAAGATCTCGTACAGTTGCATGCTACCTTATGTCGTACTGCTGGTCAGGTGGAACACCAATATGGATCATGCATAGTTTGCTGTCAAGACCCCCGAGGATGTTCTATTGTGAGAGAGGGTGTTCAATTGCTGTCAGAGAGATGATTATCAC
This sequence comes from Vicia faba, assembly GCA_948472305.1. Taxonomy (NCBI): domain Eukaryota; kingdom Viridiplantae; phylum Streptophyta; class Magnoliopsida; order Fabales; family Fabaceae; genus Vicia; species Vicia faba. Next base: position 1,175,596,818 of record OX451737.1, read on the forward strand.
GAGATTGATATGGTTGAAGTTTGTTTGATGGGAGAAGAGTCAGAAGAAGAATATGCCTTGGCGGATGAGTATTTCTCTTCAGACGAAGATTTGTTTGCCGAAAATGGTCTTTTAAGGGCTGATTGTGTCGAGGAAGGTGTAAACATCATTGTACCTTGCTTTGGTGCACCCGCTCATCTTGAGGTGGAGTACCATAACAAACCAGTTGTTACTCCATTGGTAATTAGTCTGCCAGGATCTGTTCCCTATAAATCAGATAAGGCTATGCCTTACAAATACAACGCTACAATCTTAGAAGATGGGGTGGAAGTTCCCATCCAGCCAATGCCAGACGTTGGAAATATAGCTGATAATAGCAGGGTGACTCATAGTGGTCGTGTGTTTGTGCCGGTTATTCGAAGAGAAGTTGTTGCTGGAAAGAAAATTGCTGAGAACAATAAGCCTAAGAAGGTTGCAGGAGAAACTAGTGGAGATACATTGGAGAAAAAAGTGGATGATATCTTGAAGATAATTAAAATGAGCGACTACAAAATTGTGGACCAGCTATTGCAGACTCCTTCAAAGATATCCATCCTAGATTTATTGATGAATTCCTCTGCTCATAGAGAATCACTGATGAGAGTACTAGACCAAGCTTTTATAGAGAATGACATGTCGTTAGATCAATTCAGCAACGTAATTGGAAACATTACATCATGTAACAACTTAAGTTTCTGCAATGATGAGTTACCAGATGAAGGGAGGAATCACAACCTGGCCCTCCACATATCTATGAACTGCAAGAATGATTCTCTATCCAATGTGCTAATCGATAACGGATTCGCGTTGAATGTTATACTGAGAAGTACTATCATAAAGTTAAAGTATCAGGGAACACCTATGCGCTCGAGTGGCATCATTGTAAAGGCTTTTGATGGGTCGAGGAAATCTGCCATCGGTGAGGTGGACTTACCCATCCATATAGGACCACACTTATTCTTGATAACTTTCTAGGTAATGGACATTATTCCCGCGTATAGTTGTTTGCTAGGACGCCCATGGATACACGAAGCAGGGGCTGTCACTTTAACTCTGCATCAGAAGCTAAAATTTGTGCGTGAAGGGAAGGTAGTGATCATAAATGGGGAGCAGGCGTTGTTGATATCCCATCTATCCTCTTTCAGTATTGTAGAAGCGGATGAGGCTGCTGTTGGAACCCAGTTCCAAGCCCTATCCATTGATAACATAAGGAAGAATGAGAATTCTGTGGTTTCCCTGAAGGATGCGCAACAGGTTGTGCGCAATGGTCATAATGCAGTTTGGGGACGACTTGTGGAACCACCTGTGAACAAGAACATAACTGGTTTGGGTTTCTCTTCGAGGAATGCCAAAGGCGAAAATTTGAAGTCAAATTCTTCTATGAACAATTATCATGATGTTTTCCGCAGCGGAGGCTACCTCCATCCAATTGGTTCTGAAATTAATGCTGTCGAAGAGGATAAAGTAGAGCAGGAAGCACCGAATTATGTGACGCATGGAGTCCGAGTTCAGAACTGGGTCACCATTGATTTTCCTTCTTGCATGCATGTTTCAAAGTAATTTGTTTTGTTAATCTGTTTCTTTCTTTTGAAAAGCTTTCACTCGGCCCAAGGTGGAAGTATTAATGTTGTAGGGCATATCTGTTTGCTATAACTGTTAAGATCATTAATAAAAGTTGTCTTTGCTTCCAAATTATGTCTTTTATTTTCTACTTTTTCCTGGGAAATGGTAATAAAAAAAACCTTTCAAAATAAATAATAATTGAAAATTAATCTGCATGATCACTTGTTATATGTGTCAGTTTCTAAAAACAGTCATAAATCATATGTGCAGATTAATTAAAAAACACGTTGAATACAATGACCCTGCACCCTCTCCCAACTTTGATTGTCCTGTGTTTGGGGCTGAAGAAGAAGATTATGATGAGATTCCAGAAGAGGTCTCACGGTTGCTTGAACACGAGGAAAATACCATTCACCCTTATAAGGAGCCTTTGGAAGTGGTTAATTTGGGTTCAGAAGAAGATCCGAAGGAAGTCAAGATTGGAGCATCGTTGCATCCTGATGTAAGGAGCGGGTTGATTGAGCTGTTGAAAGAGTATGTGGGTATTTTTGCTTGGTGTTATCAAGATATGCCTGGTTTAGATACAGACATTGTTGAGCATCGTTTGCTGTTGAAGCCATAGTGTCCGCCAGTTAAACAAAAGTTGAGAAGAACCCACCCGGATATGGCAGTAAAGATCAAAGAGGAGGTCCTAAAACAAATTAGTGCTGGTTTTCTTGTGACATCAGTGTATCCTCAATGGATCGCCAATATTGTCCCAGTACCGAGAAAAGACGAAAAAGTCCGCATGTGCGTAGATTACAGAGATCTAAATAAAGCTAGTCCAAAAGATGATTTTCCATTGCCTCACATTGACATGTTAGTGGATAGCACAGAAAAATTCAAGGTATTATCGTTCATGGATGGATTTTCCGGGTATAATAAAATAAGAATGGCTCCAGAGGACATGGAAAAAACAACGTTTATCACACCCTGAGGAACATTCTATTACAGAGTGATGGCCTTCGGGTTGAAGAACGCCAGTGCAACGTACCAGAGGGCCATGACAACCCTATTCCATGATCTGATACACAAAGAAATCGAAGTATATGTTTATGATATGATTGCCAAATCCCAAACTGAAGAAGGGCATATAAAAGATCTGTTGAATTTGTTTTGGCGTTTGAAGAAGTATTGTCTCCGCTTGAATCCAAATAAATGCACCTTCGGAGTTAGATCGGGGAAATTGTTGGGTTTTATATTTAGCCAGAAAGGGATTGAAGTTGACCCTGATAAAGTCAAAGCAATTCAAGAAATGCCAACACCAAGAACTGAAAAGCAAGTCAGGGGTTTCCTCGGGCGTTTGAATTATATCTCCAGATTTATTTCCCACATGACTGCAACGTGTGAACCGATCTTTAAGTTGTCAAAGAAAGATCTAGGTTGTGTGTGGACAGATGACTGCCAAAGGGCATTTGAAAGTATTAAAGAGTATCTGCTTGAACCTCCTATCTTTCTCCCTCTCATAGAATGAAGACCGTTGATTATGTATCTAACAGTGTTAATAAATCCATGGGTTGTATTCTGGGACAACAAGATGAAACAGGAAAGAAAGAGTTCGCCATTTATTATCTCAGCAAAAAGTTCACTGATTGTGAGTCGCGGTATTCTATGCTAGAAAAAACATGTTGTGCTTTGGCCTGGGCGGCAAAGCGTTTGCGGCAGTATATGTTGAATCATACTAGTTGGTTGATCTCCAAAATGGATCCAATCAAGTATATTTTTGAAAAGCCTGCTCTTACTGGGAGAATTGCCCGCTGGAAGATGTTGTTATCTGAATATGATATCGAGTACCGCACTCAAAAGGCTATCAAAAGTAGTGTGTTGGTAGATTACCTTGCTCACCAGCCGATGGAAGATCGTCAGTCTGCATAATATGAATTCCCCGATGAAGATGTGATGTTCTTGAAAGTAAAAGATTATGATGAACCATTGCCTGAGGAGGGCCCCGACCCTGAATCTCGTTGGAGTATGGTATTTGATGGAGCTGTGAATGTGATTGTTTCTCCTCATGGATCAAACATTCCTTTTACTGCAAGGTTAACATTTGATTGCACTAATAATATGGCGGAATATGAGGCTTGCATCATGGGTCTTGAAGAAGCCATTGATCTCAGAATCAAGATTCTAGATGTTTATGGTTATTCAGCCTTGGTAATAAATTAGATTAAAGGAGAATGGGACACTCGTCACCCTGGCTTGATCCCTTACAAAGATTATGCTAGAAGATTATTACCCTTCTTCAATAAAGTTGAATTCCATCACATTCCTAGAGATGAAAATCAAATGGCGGATGCTCTGGAAACTTTGGCTTCCATGTTCCAAGTGAATGCTTGGAATGATATACCCTGAATTACAGTTCGACGGCTAGATAGGCCCTCTCATGTGTTTACAACAGAGGAGGTAGCAGATGAAAAACCTTGGTACTATGATATCAAGCATTTTCTTCAGACTCAAGAATACCCGTTTGGTGCGTCAAAGAAAGATAGAAAGACACTGAGAAGATTGGCAGGCAGTTTCTTCCTCAGTGAAAATGTGTTATACAAGAGGAATTTTGACATGGTCTTGCTCAGATGCGTGGATAGACACGAAGCAGACATGTTGATGCATGAGATCCATGAAGGTTCATTTGACACTCATGCTAATGGACATTCAATGGCTAAAAGGATGCTAAGGGCAGGTTACTATTGGTTGACAATGGAATCTGATTGTTACAAATTTGCAAAGAAGTGCCATAAATGTTGATGCAGTCAAGAAATACTTCGCCTAAAGAAATAAAAGAATAGCTCGCTAAGTTGAAAATCCGAAAGGGCGGCTTAGGCAAAAAAGAGCGTCTCGGTAGGCCAAAAACCCGAAAGGGCGGTCTAGGCAAAAATTAGAGACATAAACAGAATAAATTTCCCGCTAAGTTGAAAACCCGCAAGGGCGGTTTAGGAAAAAGTTAGGGACTTTCTTGGCAAGTAACTACGTCAGAAGATACTTGATCGTTGAAGCAACAATCTCCTCGGATCCTCACCATACTTCAACGAAAGCTGCTGCCCAAGATTTCAAAAGTTGTTAGGGGGGATAGTGGTCATTGTATCTCAATGTATCTTTTCCATTATGTATTACCATTTCCCAAACTTTATAATCATCCATGGAGTCTCGCCATTCGCAGATTACCATTCTATTAATGAAATTCGAGCTTTTGCCCAACTCTTTGTGTTCTTACTTTTATTTAGCTTGCAAAGACTTCATTTATTACTGATAATAACTATTAAAGCAAAAAGATTAAGAAAGAAAAATTAACTTTTCAAAAAAAAGAGAGATATTTACAAATTCAATTTACTTTGGGATTTATGATGAAACAATGACAACAAGAATGGTGGTCCCAAGAATGAACAAACTCCGGTTGTTTTAAGAAGATTTACTCTCTTCATGAATGTTTTCTCAGTTCATTTTGCTGGTAGGTGCGCAATCTTTGTGTGTTTCTCAGATAGTTAAAGACGATATCAGTGGGTGTAAGATACATTATTGGGTTTATGATCCCATTATCACCAGTCAAGTCTTGGTTCACTTTTGATTTTGGGTTTGCATGGCCAGAAGCCTCTGTCCCAGATTTCCCAGCAAAGTCTTCCCTCATATAATGAAAGGTTTTATTCCTTTAGTGTGCTGGGATGTCGCTCTATTTGCAGTTTTGGCATTAATATTAACTTCTTGACATCCCAGGAAGATTATTCCAGGGCATCTCTTATTGGAATGAGTATTCATGATGAAAGTTTTCTCCAGGGAGGTAGGTTTGAATCCCCCAATGAGGTTTGGTTGTGCCGGCGTCAGTCTGCTTTATTTGAGGCTGGTCTCGCAATCTCCTATAGGCATGTTGCTTTTGGAAAACTGTTTTCTCCAATGAAACCGGAAGAAAGACGTTCTATCCCAATGTCTGTTTGATTTGGCTACGTCTAGATTATGTTTCTCCTCAGTGAATTTAAAGCAGGCAATAGGTTTGGTTTCCGCAGTTGCTTTTACCTTTCTTAGATTGATCTTTCTGGTTGAATTTTAGCCCAATATTGTTAGTACCTGAGGCGGTTTTGTTTGTTTGTACTGATCATGTATCCTTTTACCAGCATATGCACGATATCACTCATACATTCATACATACATCATGAATTGCTAAAAATCATCGTTCATTGATATAGTGTTCTGACCTTTCCTGCAGCGCTCTTTGCTTAGTTGAATTTGGTTTTCCCTCTTGAGTTTATTTCTCAAAGGATGAATCTGCATTGGCCGTCTTGCTCCAGTTTATTTCTGAATTGGATTTGTGGTTTTCTGAAAACTTTGGGTTTTGGTTTGTGCATTTATTTTGCACAATAAGACTTTATCTCCTCAGCAGGAACATCTTGGCACTTTTCCGGGAAATCATATTTCCATCCCTAGAAAGTCATTTCTCTTTGCAAATCCCCTTGATAATAAGTGGAAGTCTCTTTATTTGAGGCAGATTACGTATTACCCTTTCCAGGAAGATTTCCTTGGTTAAAGAAGAAGTTGAGACCCGTTCTTGGCAAAACACCAGAATCAGAAGTGAACGTCGGTGTTTGTTATCTTTTTTCTATCTTCAGTGAACGTTGATAGTTCATCGTCAGCGAACGGTGATGATATGATATATTTTCTCTTTCTACCTTCAGTGAACGTTGGTAGTACATCAGTAGTGAACGTCAGTGTTTGTTATCTTTTTACTATCTTCAGTGAACGTTGATAGTTCATCATCAGTGAATGGCAGTGATATGATATATTTTCTCTTTCTACCTTCAGTGAACGTTGGTAGTACATCGGCATTGAACGTTGGTGTTTTTTATCTTTTTGCTATCTTCCGTGAACGTTGATAGTTCATCATCAGTGAACGACGGTGGTATGATATATTTTCTCTTTCTACCTTCAGTGAATGTTGGTAGTACATCGGTGGTGAACGTCGGTGTTTGTTATCTTTTTGCTATCTTCAGTGAACGTTGATAGTTCATCGTCAGTGAACAGCGGTGATATGATATATTTTCTCTTTCTACCTTCAGTGAACGTTGGTAGTACATCGGCAGTGAACGTCGGTGTTTGTTATCTTTTTGCTATCTTCAGTGAATGTTGATAGTTCATCGTCAGTGAACGGCGGTGATATGATATATTTTCTCTTTCTACCTTCAGTGAACGTTGGTAGTACATCGGCAGTGAACGTCGATGCTTGTTATCCTCCTCTCTGATTCTTTTCTTGTGGTTTAACAGTGATTTATTTTCCTGGTGGGATTGCTCTTTTGTTTCTACATTTCATGTTGCATCCCCAATGCTACTTTGCGTCTCTTTTGTTCCATTCATATGCATAAATGTTTGCATGGCATCTTAGGGCCAAAAACAGGGTTTATTTTATATTTAAGTGTCTTCGATCACGTCGACACGAAGATTTTTAACCTTCATATCTCCGGATAGAAGAAACTTAAATAAGGGCAGCTGTTGTACCCCAATTTTTTCCCCTAAGATCCCTTTATCATACCATATTGTTTCAATCATCACAAAATCACATTAGGGCTTTTAGTTCTTCTCCCTATCTTTAGCCTTGCTCTTTGAGGAGTTACCAAGCACCTTGACTTGTTTTCTTTGGTGATCATGGATATTTTGCTTTGATTTTCTCTCTAAATTAACAAAATACAATATTGGTTTGTCTTACTTGTTAATAATGTAGGTAAAGGAAATGAGGTTTAGCAAGTTGCATCATGGGTTCATGAGTTTATTTCCATGCCCTAGTCAAAGTCTTGAGAGATTAAAACCTCATCATTGAAGTTGTTTTGAAGTTGGTATGGAAGTAGTTTTGGTGTCCATGAGTCCTCATCATCATCCTCGACAAATTCTATTCACAAAGGAAGAATATTGGCACAAAAAGTTTGTTCAAACTTGGCAAAGTTCCACCAAGCATTCTCTTGATCTAGAGGCTAGGGTTTTGGACTTCAGAGAGGCATATCTTTCTCATCTTTTGGTATTTTTGAGTGATTCAAAGAACATTCTTCTCTTTAAAGAGTTACCAACAAATTACTTCAAAAGTTCCAAGGAGTTTTCATGTGGAAGGAACTTGGTGAAGAAGAAAGATTACAAGTCATCCAGATGAATCCCTCATTTTTCATATGTGACTTCAAATGGTCATAACTTGGTCAATTTTATCACCTTGAGCCAATTATTTTTTCACGATGACCCTAAGGATGTTTACTTCATGCCTTCTTTTATGTGCAAAGTAAGAAAATGGATGGAAGTTTCCTTAAGAATGCAAGAGATTATAGGTCATTTCATGATTTTTGGCCAACTTCAACAAGTCATAAGTTGCTCAATTTTAGGAGATTTTGAGTGGTTCAAATTGCAAAATGTCATTCAAGAGATCTAATTTATTCCATATTTTTTGGTCAAGAGCGAACTCTAAGTGGATGGCCATGTTTGGATGCAAGATATTATAGGTCATTTTTAAAGAAGAATTTAAAATATATCTAAGTATGGAAAGTCAACTCCTTTTCTTCAACTTTGACTCCATGTAGTTTTCAGCTCAAGCATCCATTTTATTCCATTCTTTTTCCACTGCAAAGCTTGTTACCTCGTCTTTCCAAAGCATCAAGAATTTTGCCCTAAGACCCCCTGAGGTGGAAATGCCATTGGATTGAACTTGGTAACTTGGAACTGAAGTTTCACCATAAGTCAGAATTTGAAATCCATGTTTTGGCCTTTAAACATCAAATTAGCACGCGTTTGTGATCTAAACATGTTTAACCAAGTTGCCAAAGTGGATTAGAGCCTTGAAACGCAAGGATTATATGAGTTTTGATGCAAATCAGATCACACTTTACTCGTGCATCAGGTTCACACGATTTCCCTCCAATTTGCATCATTCCACACGCTTGAACATTCCTTTTGATTCCCTATAAATAGAGGGTCACCCCCCATTCAATTTCCAAAGCTTAGATAGCCAGAATCACCCTGCCAAACTTACTTCACAACTCAGAATTCAGCTACTTCGAATCCTATTCTCAAGCCTTTTTCAATCCATTTTTTCATCAATTTACCTTCCTTAATCTTCCCTGAAGCTAACCATATAATCACATTCAAGAATCGTGCCCTATATTGCTCCATAGAAGTCCAGTTTTAGAGCTCTGCAACTCAACTTCAATAGGTATATTCGTTCATCAATTCTTTAAAACTTTGGTATCACTGTGTTGCTATCATTGCCCTGGTTCTAGTCGCAACACTTACTTTTATCTGGAAGCACGTTTTGACCATGAATTTTCAAATCCCTTTTCAAAACTTTCTTTCCAAATTGCTTGAGTTACAATTTATATAAATTTGGCGCGAGGGTGTGATTATCTTCGTCTTGAAGAGACGAAGCGAATGACATAGGTCTGAGCTTCTGATTTTACAGTTTGAGAGACCTGCAATTCATGAAGGCTGGAGGTTGAAGATGACTAATGTGTCATCTTCTAACCAATGAAAGCGTGACATTTGTTATTTTCAAATTCTGATTTTATTAATGATTCTGTACGTTATTCATTAAAGACCATGATATGCACAACGCGCCAGATCCTTTGGATTTGATTACTAACGCTTTTTTACTCTCATCCAATGGTCCACATCTTTTTCTTTTATTTTTTTTCTTCTGATTTTTATATTTTAATTGTTTTAAATTTCAAAAAATCATAGAAAATTCATTTTTAGTCCAAAAAATCTAAAAAGTTCATGAAAATTATTTTTGATTATTCTCTTTCTGATTTTTATTTTTTCACAATTTAATTTTATGTTTTGATATTTTTTATGAATTTTACACTTATTTGATTTGTTTAAAATGTTTAAAAATACTTTTACACATTTTTAAATTGTGAAAAAATTATGGAATGATCCAATGATATTGTGACAAATATTGGTGATCTTATTTTATTTTTATTTCTGACTATGCTATTTTTTTACTATTTTTGTTTTATTTTACCCATTTATTTTAATTTTTTAAAATAGTTTCTGACTTTTAAAAATTCACAAAAATTTTATAAAATTACTTGGCCTCTTTTCTGATTTTTCTATGGTCTTATTTTTCATTTCTTGATTAATTTGAATATAATTGGCATTTTCTTCATTATTTTCCATTTTAAAAAAAACATTTTTAAACCCTTTAATGAACATATTAATTATATTATTATTTTATGAATATTTTCTGGCTGTCTTGGGTTGATTTTTTGGTCATGGCTTTATTAACATCGTTGGATACATGGTGTTGAGTTTAACTCCACAAAAGATGGATGAATGATTTTAATAATAGTTTGATTAAATATTAATGCAAATGTGGTTTTTCTTTTTACCCTAATTCCTCTTCATCTCATCCCCTTCTTATTGCACTAAATGTTGTTACAGCGTGATCTCTATATCATGTTTCAAAATAAATGGTGCATAGATTGCTATTGACCGATATCAAAATAGGTGCGACTTCTATATAAGTCTACATACGATTGCTTAACATAGCGCTAAATTTTGTCCCGATTCGAGTAAATGATCATTCGTGGCCCAAACTTATGATTGCAAGCCCAAGTATGTTAATTTGATCTCTTTGATTCAATAACCTTGAGATTCATTGTGTGGAGGTTTTGGTTCTACCAATCCTCTAATGGATCTACAACACCTTTGGTCAACGCGGATTACTTAAACATCGTTGATCATTAAATGGTACTTGTGAGAATTCCAAATGGATGATATACTTGACAAAAAGAAAATGCAACTTATTGTATAGAGGCTTTGGTTCTACCAATCCTCTAATGAGTTCCAAATGCAAGTTTCAAGATGGTCATCCAACTAACCACTAATTATTGACTTGTTTTATTTTATGCTTTTATTCTTTTATGCTTTATGCACTATTTATTTTTTAGCATTTTACAGTTCATGCCATTTTCATCTTTGCTCATTTGAGCATTTATTTTCTTGCCATTTTTACTTTGCTCACTTGAGATTTTCTTTTTCCTTTTTCTAAGATACTTAATAACCAACTTAAACCCTAAAAAACTCTTAATGGTACTTGGACTATTTGGTTACTATCCTTGGCATTATGGAGTATGGAACTTTTCTTGGACTTAGGATTAGAAACTGATGGGGGTGTGACGTATAGCCTAAATATAGTACTGCAAGTGCACAGCCTATCGAAGTAATATATAAGATTATCGAACCACAGAGACCAATTGTCAATCTATCAACTCTATTGCTAAGGTGCTTATCTAAGGTGAACAAGAATATTGATGTGAGTGCAGTGCAACAAAGTAAATGAGCGAGGTAAATAACAGTTTAAAAGACAGGTTGAAATGTAAATCATGTAATCAGATATTGGTCCAGTCATGCGTAGATGAAACTACTTATGGGGCAGTATTTTCTATTGATAGCAAAGAATCAATTTAACGGGAACTTGTAGCTTTTGACTACTAAGAACCGAATTTACTCTTTAAATTAAATTCCTTTATTGTCACATATAAAGGGTGCCTTCCGCGTTAAAGAGGTAAACCTATTTTTAAGAAATTGATAGTTTTGACTTAACAGAAAAGTAATTTTACTTGGAAAGATTAACTTAAAGAGACTTTTGGCTTTTGACCAAGAGTCAGATTTCAAACCTACAAACGCGTCCGAAAATAGTTTCAAAATCGTTTTCTAAAAAGGTCAATGATTCCTATTTAACCAATCAACGGCTTTCGCTCTTTTCGTTTGGTTAAATAATAATCAAGTCGTATCATTAGTTTGGACGGCTTTCGATCTTACCCAATAAACATTTAAACATAATTGACTTAAGTTAAAAGCAAAACATCCCCAAAGTATTTTCACTAGCATGATAATTGGAACACGACCATGATGACAATCATTACATCCAAACCTTTATAGTTTAGCCAGACATAATAAGTGTGAGTCTATAAAACATGTAGACTATGGTAAGAGCATTTAGAGTCTATAAAACGTGTAGACTATGGTAAGAGCATTTAGAGTCTATAAAACGTGTAGACTATGGTAAGAGCATTTAGAGTATATAAAACGTGTAGACTATGGTAAGAGCATTTAGAGTCTATAAAACGTGTAGACTATGGTAAGAGCATTTAGAGTCTATAAAACATGTAGACTATGGTAAGAGCAATTATAAGTAAAGAAATGCAATAAAATAGAACCTTGCTCCAGTCGGAGACTTGAATCTGATACAAATCTGCAGAATGGTAAGGCTGGTATGATGAACTTCAACCAAAGTGCTCCAAGACTCGATTACAACTCAATCTACACCGCAATAACTCCCCGATGTGAAGAGATTATTACTTTACAGAAACTGATAGTATATGGCTTAAGATTGTACTAAGCTTGGATGAAACTAAAAAATGAAAATCGAAAACTATTTATAGAGGATCCTTGAGATGCTTAAAGACCAGCATGCCCCTCAACTTCTTCTGAGCGGGAAACTTTTTGTGAAGGCCGCGGGCGCGGTGGCAGTGGCCGCGGGCGCGGTGGCTGGAACTGCCAGATCATGGGAACGTGGCAGTTGGTCTCTGGGTGAAAGTGGGCCACGTCATCGCGTTCCCTGTAGCCGGCGCGGCACTGAACGCCATAAGTGCAGAATATCTTGAAAAACCCTAATTTCTTGGCGTTTTGGCTCGTTTCTTCACAGAATGCTCTGAAATGACAAGAATCCTGAAAACAAAGGAAAAAGGAACATAATACGAGAAAATGATAATAAAAACTAAGGAAAACATGTGATAGTTGAGTCAGAAACATAGTGCGATTTAGTGCGATCAAATCCTCCCACGCTTAGACCTTTGCTTGTCCTCAAGCAACAACTCTTAGAAGTAGATGAAAGAAAATTATGGTGTATACAGGTTTTGGGCAAAGAGGGCTTCTAAGTTCGAGTAAGGGTGTGTTGTCAGGCACTAACTATCTGAACCAAGGGTATCCTAATTACACTACTCGCAGAAATGTGGACATAAACCTCATAAGTATACAGATCGATCCTAATATCCTTACTATGCTAAGACTTCTTTTTGTACGAGGTCCTTTTTCATTCAGGCGCAATCACATTAAGCCCGTTATCCGTACATACTCATGGTGTAGTGACCGTTTAGTGACTCTGATCTCAAGTGATGGGATTCTGGTACAAGAGTTGGTTTAACCCCTTTTTATTTTACCCATTTGCAGTTGCGGGGGATCGGACCGTAGTCCGCCCTACCAAGTCCAGCACCAGATACCTCTGGACCAACTACAACGGATGTGCCTTATATATATTTTTTTTTTCTTTGTTTTTATTAGTGCTTACAACTTTCTTGAGTTGAGTAATCTTTGTGAGGATCACCCAACTCGTAGTCGTATTCATACTTTATTTTATAAACTTTTAAAGAAAAATAGAGATCATCCACTTATATTCATCGATCCTACACTTAGAGCATGCTTAGGCCGGAGCTGACTGCTTAGATAAACTACTTGAAGACCTATTTGTACCTGTTTTATTCAAAATCATAGCATATTGGGAAGAAAGGATCTAATCTAAATGTTCAAAAAGGCTTACGGTGTTAAAACGATAACGAATTTTTCAAAAAGTGAGTGCCCAAGAAATAGACCCTATCTAGGACCTGTCTCATAGCCCAAATCCTTAAAAACAACCACAATTCTTTGAAAAAGATTTTGTAAAAATTTTGTAAGGCTAAAAAGTGGGGGAAATGAAAGGGTACACTACGCAGAAAGACTCGCCTATCACATGCATTTTATTAACTACGAATATAACATACCTAAAAGGAAAAATGCGGAAGGGAAATAAAAGCAGGAAAAATGGGAAATAAAAGCGATAAATGCTCCTCCCACACTTAAATCGGACATTGTCCTCAATGTTCCAAAATAAGGTAGGAGGAGGTACCTGAAAACGCTAGTGGGGGCCACTAGGACCTTCACCATCCTGGTTGGTACGACCGGAACGGCGGCTACGGCTGCGACGGCGGCTCTCTCGGTCCAAAACTAGCTGCTCCATTCTCTCTGTCAAGGCGGCATTTGCCGCTTGTAGCTCTTGGGTCCTACCAATGAGGGTGCCTTGGGTTGCCTCCTTCAATTGGAAGTGACGAGCGTATGTGGTTTGGTTAAGGTGCTGTTCTCTGTGGAAAGCCAGCTGACTTTCCATAATAGTGCGCAGAGAGCTAGCATTTTGCTGTTGGGATGCTTGCATGAAGGCCATGTTATCGGTCGCCTGTTGCTGCAAAGTAGCAAGGAGGGTGTCCCTCTGGGCCTCTCGGGCCATATGCTCACGCCACATGTCCTCAGTGACATGGAAACCAGGAGCTGTACCTGCATGTGGGTTAGACGTAGATGGTGTCGTGTGTGGTGGTGAAAAGTGGGGTGGTTCTTCCGTACGGAAATCGTACTCATCATCAGTGTTGTTACCCTCATTTAAAGGTAGATTTGGGGGCAACGGACCGATAAAAGCAGGAGCGTTGAGATCGTAGGTCCAGTTACGCTCAAATCTGATATTAGTACGACGGGTGCAAGGAATAACAACGCTGGGTACAGCGACACCTCCAACCATGAGGAAGTAACCACCTTCCCTCCTCGTCTTGCATAAACGCATATCCCTTAAAAATTTAAGATTTGCAATACGAGGAGGAAGTGGCTCAGGGGTGGCAAGTTCTGTATCCAATCCTATGGCACGGGCAATAGTAGTAATCAGTCCACCAAAGGAAATCGGCCCACCTTTTCTTAAAACATGGTGCATGTGGGCAATCATAAATGGGACTGGATTAACTTTGGTGTCTGTGAGGCAGCTCTGCATGATAATTAATTCTTTAGCATTCACCTTGTTTGGGTTTTCCCGAGCAAAGATGGTGGATGCTAAAAGAAATCTAAAAACACGAAGGGCAGGATTGTGGATATGAGAAGCAAGTAGGCCATCAAAAGATGTTGCATTTTGTTTAGTAATCCTGGCCCAAAATGCTTCAAATGCCCAATTCGTGTCTAAAGGTGCTTCACAAACGGCACCATCCCCATAAGGCCATCCTAACATGGCAGCTAGACCGTCAGTGGAGTAGTCATATTCAACATTAAACATTCTAAATTTTACTCCACCTACGGCGCTAGCAGTGTTAGGAGAGACGTTATAAATTAAAGAACTCAAAAATTCGAACGTCAGCCTAGGGTAGGTTGGTGCTTGAGTAGCAAAAATATCATGCATGCCTAGTTTGTCGAGAAGGAAAAATACACTATGGTATATATCTAATGAATATAGACAGTTTTCATCGATATACCTGGTAGAGTGTATTGGTGTTGTCAGCAATTTCTCAAGCCGCTTTTGTTGTCTTTCTCCGGGTTGGCCATCTCGCAAAATGTAGCCGTGATACTCCATAGGATTTTCTTGTGGATGAATATAAAGAGAAAGAATTGGATGTATAAGTAGTGAAGGTGTGAGGAAGAAAATGAAATAGTGGGGGTATTTATAGGTAGTGAAGAAAAATGGTGGTTGATGAATATTTATGATGGGAATAAATGTAGTGGGGTAGGTATGGATAATAAAGGAAGTTATGGGGGGTTAAGAATAGAAGAAAATGGGATTGGAAGTGGAAAAAGAGGCAAAATGGGGGGAAAACCGAGCCACTAGCCGTTAGGTGACCGTTACGTCACCGCGGGCGCGGCAGGGATCACCGCGGGCGCGGTCAGGGCGAGCCAAGTTGGGCCGGTCTTGCTTCCTTTCCATTGGGCTTTTCCTTCCTTGCCATTAGCTTCAATTTTTGGAGGTGTACCTAGTTTTTTTTACGAACGTGCATATATGTATGTGAATACATATATACATGTATATTTATTTATTTTTATATCAAAATTTTCATTATGGTGACCAGAAAAACAAAAACATTAGTAAATGAAAGATATATATAGAGAAAAAAAAACACAAATGCATATGTATATATAGGTACGGACATCGGGTCACCAAAATAGTTATTAATAATGCAGGAAACAGATAATGCAAATAAAAATGAGTCTGAAAAGGAAATCAACATAATATTAATAATACTAGAACTAGAGATCTTGTGAATAACACAGATCTATCGCCAACCGGGAGGATGCTCTGCAGGAGTGTCTGGGCCACGCAGCTCAGTCAGCTGGCGTCGAATCTCTGCCACCTCGTGAGCTAATTCATCTAACTCACCAGCAAAGGTAACATCATTCAGTTCCAACTGTAAATGAAGGTCAGCCACCTTATTGTGGAGAGTGGCTATCTCAGTGCGCATAGCAGTCAACAGAGTGCGAATATCAGGTTCCTGCAAGCTGAGGTTATTAGTAAGAACAGTAGTGCGTGTAACCTCGGGTCGGGATGTGTGATCTGGAGTAGAGTCCTCGGGAGCAGGAGTGTATTCAGGAGTAGGATCTTCGGAAGCAGGAGTGTATTCTGGAGTGGTATCTTCGGAAGCAGGAGTATATTCTGGGGCATACTCTGATATCTCACCCCAACCTTCTACAGAATAGTTCTAATTAGCAGGGTTGGAAACACAAGTCATCTGAGGGTCTGGCAGTGTGAAGGTGTAAACTGTCTGGTCATCGATGAGCAATCTGTACTGATATGGGTGGAAAGAGGCCCTCCTCATGAGCCCACGATCCATGCAAAAGTCTAAATCTAGGAAAGTATATCCACATTATGGGGTCAGCTGTGCTATCATACTGTCCAAACCCAAAGCAGAAGCTATCTGTGTCACATTCCCTCCGGAATGAATGAGTCCTACAGCGGATCGAGCAGTCTGCTCGAGGCTCTCTATCAGAAAACCTCCACTAGCTATAGGTCTGTACTGACTGGCACAGTATAGGAAAAGGATCTCTTCAGCGGTGACTAAGTGGTCACAGTAACTCCTCCCAAAGAAAGTGTGGCACAGAATCATCTCGAAGTATCGGAAAGCCGGGTTATGGATCTTCCTGGACAGCTGGGTAGAGGGGTCAAGGCTGGCTCCATCAGTAATGTCCTGCCAAAATTTATCAATATCTCTGTCCATATAGTAACTCAATGGAAACTCAATGATAGCGGTCGGTCCAGTTTGGAAACCAAGCAAATCCCCAAATTCTTTGATGGTCAGGGTATACTCGGTACCAAACAATCTGAAACTTAGGCATCCTCGCTCATCTCCTTCACCCACCCATGGGTTATAATCCACAGAGCTAAGAAACTCCAGAGTAAGGTTCCTGTAGGTTTTGTGGACATCATCAGCATAATAATCCCAGCCAAGTTGGTTGCACAGATACCTAATACTTGGCTCAATCCCGAGTGCCTCCATGCAGCTCTGATCGGGGTACCTAGTGGGTACCATAGGTCTAGCAGATAAGGTAGCAAATCGGGCTTTTTGTGCTTCATCCCTGAAAATCACAACCATACCATCGGGGTAATGCATCCTGAAAATATAAACACAAGAAATTAGTCCAGATAAAACATATATAAATTAATAAAATAAAATTAAGAATAAACCATGGGTTGCCTCCCATGCAGCGCTTATTTAACGTCTTTAGCTTGACGATTAGATCTTACTTTATGTGGGTATTGGTGGGTCTATAAGAATATGACTAGAGTAGTCAACAGGCAAATCGCCTCCTTTGTATAGCTTCAGTCTTTGTCCATTTACCACAAATGGAGCGCATGAATTGTTTTTGATTTCTACTGCTCCAGACTTTAGAACTTTTGACACTTCAAATGGACCTGTCCATCTTGAACGAAGCTTACCAGGAAAAAGTCGTAACCTTGAGTTAAATAGGAGAACAGGGTCACCAATGTTGAAATCTTTCTTGATGATTTTTTTATCATGCCACATCTTGGTTCTTTCCTTATATATGATGGCATTCTCATAGGCATTCAAGCGAAGCTCTTCCAGCTTGTGAATGTCCAGGATACGTTTTTCTCTGGCTTTTAGGTAATCTAGATTCAAGGATTTAATGGCCCAATAGGCTTTATGTTCTAGTTCGAAGGGTAAATGACAGGACTTTCCATAAACCAATTGATAAGGAGTTGTTCCAATAGGGGTTTTATAAGCCGTTCTATAGGCCCATAAGGCGTCTTTAAGTTTTCCAGACCAGTCTTTTCTGGATAATGATACAGTTTTCTCTAGGATCTGCTTAATCTCCCTATTCGATACTTCTACTTGGCCACTGGTTTGCGGGTGATATGGTGTTGCTACTTTATGTTTTACTCCGTATTTGCTTAGAAGCTTGTCAAATATCTTAGATATAAAATGCGATCCTCCATCACTTATGACTAACCTCGGGGTTCCAAACCTAGGAAAAATAATATTCTTAAACAGTTTGATAACTACCTTGGTATCGTTTGTGGGTGATGCAACAGCTTCTATCCACTTTGAGACATAATCGACAGCTACTAGGATATACTTGTTACCCATTGAGGAAGGAAAAGGTCCCATGAAATCTATACCCCAGACATCAAATATTTCCACTTCTTGGATGTTACTTAAAGGCATTTCATCACGTCTTGAGATGTTCCCAGTGCGTTGGCATCGGTCACATTTTGTAATGTAAGTGTGGACATCGCGCCATACAGTAGGCCAATAAAAACCTGCTTGAAATATTTTGGCGCATGTTTTAGATGTGCTTGCATGTCCACCATAAGGTGCAGCATGACAATGTTTAATGACGTTGCCTACTTCTTCTTCCGGCACACATCGTCTGAATATATTATCTATTCCTCTTTTGAATAGGAGGGGTTCATCCCAAAAGAAGTGTTTAACATCACTAAAAAACTTCTTCTTCTGTTGGTAGCTTAAGTCAGGGGGTATGATATCAGCGGCCAGATAATTCACAATATCTGCGTACCATGGTATGTTGTTCAAGGTTGAGATTTCCTCATAGGTCTCTTCTTCAGTTGAGTTTATCCCAGCTATTAATCTTTCATAAGTAGAGTGATCGTCTATAGGTATAAGTTCAGGTTTAAGGTGTTCTAACCTAGAGAGATGATCAGCTACTAAGTTTTCAGCTCCTTTTTTATCCTTAATATCCAAGTCAAATTCTTTGAGTAAAAGAACCCATCTGAGCAATCTAGGCTTAGCATCTTTCTTACTTAACAAGTACCAGATTGCTGCATGATCTGTGTATACTATTATTTTTGCTCCTACCAAATAAGATCGAAATTTATCAATAGCAAAAACTACGGCTAGCAATTCCTTTTCTGTGGTTGTATAATTTAGCTGGGCAGCGTCTAGTGTTCTACTAGCGTGGTAAATAGCATGCAGTTTCTTGTCTTTTCTTTGCCCTAGTACAGCTCCTACAGCGAAATCACTAGCATCGCACATGATTTCAAAGGATTGTGTCCAATCAGGTGGTCTTATGATAGGTGCTGAAATAAGAGCTTGCTTTAAAAATTCAAAGGCCTCAAGACATTTTTGGTCGAATTCAAACTCGACATCCTTCATCAATAAGTTAGTTAAAGGTTTTGTTATTCCGGAAAAATTCTTGATGAAACGTCGGTAGAACCCGGCATGTCCTAGAAAACTTCTTACTTCCCTAACGGTCTTAGGTGGGTTTAGGTTTTCTATAACTTCTATCTTGGCCTTATCAACTTCTGTACCTCTTTTAGAAATAATGTGTCCCAAGACTATCCCTTCATTTACCATAAAGTGGCACTTTTCCCAATTCAACACAAGGTTTACTTCCACACATCTTTTTAAGATTTTCTCTAAGTTTGAGAGGCAGTTTTTGAAATCAAACCCACAAACTGAAAAATCGTCCATAAATACTTCCATAATTCCATCTAGGTAGTCTGCGAAAATTGACATCATACAACGTTGGAAAGTGGCAGGTGCATTACAGAGTCCAAAGGGCATTCGTCTATAAGCGAATGTTCCATAAGGGCAAGTAAATGTGGTTTTTTCTTGGTCCTCTGGGTGAATAGGGATTTGGAAAAACCCCGAATACCCATCAAGATAGCAGAAATATGAGTGTCTTGCTAGACGTTCAAGCATCTGATCTATAAATGGGAGAGGGAAATGGTCTTTTCTCGTTGCCTTATTCAACTTTCTGTAATCTATACACATACGCCATCCTCCTTCTGTTCGTTTTTCCACATGCTCACCTTTCTCATTTTTCATAACAGTGATACCTCCTTTCTTGGGTACCACATGGACTGGGCTTACCCATTCACTATCCAAAATTTGGTATATGATACCAGCTTCTAATAACTTAAGAACTTCTTTCTTGACTACATCACTCATGATAGGGTTTATTCTTCTTTGATGTTCTCTTGAGGGTTTTGAATCTTCTTCTAGCATAATCCGATGCATGCATACGGATGGGCTTATACCTTTTAAATCTGAAACTTTATACCCTAAAGCTGAGGGATATTTTCGCAAGGTATCTAAGAGTTGATTTGTTTCTATTTGGTTTAGAGCGGCGCTAATTATAACAGGTCTATTCATCTCCTCATCCAAAAACTCATATCTTAGATTCTTGGGTAGTTCCTTAAGTTCTATAGTGGGTTTCTCAGTACGCGGCATAAGGTCAGGGGTAAGAGCTAAGCATTCGAAAAGGTTGTTGTCAATGTACGGTTCGATACTCTTAAATCCGTCATCCTTTAAAATAGGGGTTGATGGTAACTTGATTAAAGATTCGTTTTGTTCGAGCTCATTTACACATTCGTCAATGACGTCGATGGCATAACACGCATCTCCTATCACTGGTGCCATTAGAAACTTTGATAAAATGAACTCAATCTTTTCATCTCCTACCTCGAAAGTCAGTTTCCCTTTCTTAACATCTATTATAGCTCTGGCGGTCGATAGGAATGGTCTTCCTAAGAGGATTGGGATGTCTTCATCTTCTTTGATATCCATTACGACGAAGTCGGTCGGAATGTACAACTGACCAATCTTGACAGGTATGTCTTCTAAAATACCCATGGGATATTTTACAGATCTATCAGCTAGTTGTAAGGACATCTTAGTAGGTTGAAGTTCTCCTAATTTTAACCTCTTACAGACGGCCAGAGGCATCAGACTTACGCTTGCTCCTAAGTCTAAAAATGCTTTGTCTATCATATGGTTACCTAGGATGCAAGGGATAGAAAAACTTCCAGGGTCTTTATCTTTCTTGGCGAGTTTATTTTCGGATATAGAATGACATTCTAAAGGCTTGGGATCATCGAGTCGCCGTTTATTGGTCAAAATCTCTTTCAAGAACTTAGCATATGATGGTATCTGGGTTATAGCTTCGGTAAAAGGAATCTCTACATGGAGTTTCTCTATTACCTTAATAAACTTTTGGTACTGGTTTTCTACTTTGGTGTTTTTCAGCCTCTGTGGGAACGGAATAGGTGGTTTATAAGGTTGTTGAGTGTTATTCCCTACTTCTGGTTTTGATTGCTTTTCTGGTTTCTCTGGTTCCTTTACCTGGTCTTTAGGTGTAGCATCTTCCATAGGTTTTTCTGATGTGCTTAAGTTAGGATTTCTAGGCCCTTCATAAGCAGTTCCACTTCTTAAGGTGATAGAATTTGCTTGGCCTTTTGGATTTGGTTGAGTTTGTCCAGGAAATTGTCCTCCAGGTGCAACTTGTACAGAGGTGTTTTGTGCTACTTGGGAAATCTGAGTCTCAAGCATTTTGGTGTGGGTTATAATCTGGTCAAACTTGGTTGCCAGTTGAGTAACTAGTTTGTTCGTGTGAATGTGTTGGTTCATAAACTCCTTATTTTGCTGAGTTTGAGTCTGAATAAAGGTGTCTATGGTTTCTTTAAGGTTTGGTCTTGGGGGCACTATTTGCATAGGTTGGTTTTGTTTTTGCGTTTGGAATCCTTGAGGTCTCGAAGGTCCGGGATTTTGGATAGGGTTATTGTTTTTGTAAGAGAAATTCGGGTGGTTCCTCCATCCAGGATTGTAGGTATTCGAGAAAGGGTTCCCTTGGGTATAGTTAACTTGGTCTGAGCTAGATTCGTTCAAAAGGTTACAGTCAACGGTTTGATGTCCCTGAGTTCCACAGAGTTCGCATTCCGATTGGATTGCTGCTACTGTGGTTGGGTTTTGAGACATGTTCTCGACTCTCAAAGCTAGGGCGTCCATCTTGGAATTAATCATGTCCATGAAACTTATCTCATGCTTTCCTCCATGGCTCTCCTTTTTCTCTACTGTCGCTCGTTCTAATCCCCACTGGGCGTGGTTTTGGGCCATGTCCTCTATTAGGGCACAAGCGTCAGGGTAAGGTTTGTTCATCAACGCTCCGCCAGCGGCAGCGTCTATGGACATCTTTGTGTTGTAATGGAGTCCATTATAGAAGGTATGTATGATTAACCATTGCTCCAGGCCATGGTGCGGACAAGCTCTTAAAAGTTCTTTATATCTCTCCCAGGCATCAAAAAGTGATTCGCCTTGGTTTTGGGCGAAACAAGTGATCAGGTTCCTAAGAATAGCGGTCTTGCTTGGTGGAAAATATCTCGCAAGAAAAGCTCTCCTAAGGTCTTCCCAAGTTGTTATTGAGTTAGCTGGAAGGGCGTCTAACCAGTCGTGAGCTTTACCTCTAAGGGAAAAAGGAAACAGTCTTAAACGGATGGCTTCGGGTGTGGCTCCATTTTCCTTAAGGGTGTCAGCTAACTGGATAAATACCTTTAAATGTTGATTCGGGTTCTCGGTAGCGAGACCAGCGAATTGGTTTTGTTGTACTAATTGTAATAATGAGGGTTTTAGTTCTAAGTTGTTGGTAGTTATAGTAGGGTTTACTATACTGGAACTAGGTTCCTCGTTAGATGGTTGGGCGAATTCCTTGAGTGGTCTTTGGTTACGATCTTCTGCCATAGCTCTTCTTATCTTGCGTATAAAAAGACGGGCACGAGCGTAACGTTCAGGTTCTACTAAAGGATCTATTAGGTTACCGGTGCTACGATTTCTACGCATCTACCGGCTAGAATAGCCTTAGTCTAAATGGGATAACAATAGGGTACGAAATTTGACGAAGTTGGTCCCCAGCAACAGCGCCAAAAACTTGATGGGGGTGTGACGTATAGCCTAATTATAGTACTGCAAGTGCACAGCCTATCGAAGTAATATATAAGATTATCGAACCATAGAGACCAATTGTCAATCTATCAACTCTATTGCTAAGGTGCTTATCTAAGGTGAACAAGAATATTGATGTGAGTGCAGTGCAACAAAGTAAATGAGCGAAGTAAATAACAGTTTAAAAGACAGGTTGGAATGTAAATCATGTAATCAGATATTGGTCCGGTCATGCGTAGATGAAACTACTTATGGGGCAGTATTTTCTATTGATAGCAAAGAATCAATTTAACGGGAACTTGTAGCTTTTGACTACTAAGAACCGAATTTACTCTTTAAATTAAATTCCTTTATTGTCACATATAAAGGGTGCCTTCCGCGTTAAAGAGGTAAACCTATTTTTAAGAAATTGATAGTTTTGACTTAACAGAAAAGTAATTTTACTTGGAAAGATTAACTTAAAGAGACTTTTGGCTTTTGACCAAGAGTCAGATTTCAAACCTACAAACGCGTCCGAAAATAGTTTCAAAATTGTTTTCTAAAAAGGTCAATGATTCCTATTTAACCAATCAACGGCTTTCGCTCTTTTCGTTTGGTTAAATAATAATCAAGTCGTATCATTAGTTTGGACGGCTTTCGATCTTACCCAATAAACATTTAAACATAATTGACTTAAGTTAAAAGCAAAACATCCCCAGAGTATTTTCACTAGCATGATAATTGGAACACGACCATGATGACAATCATTACATCCAAACCTTTATAGTTTAGCCAGACATAATAAGTGCGAGTCTATAAAACGTGTAGACTATGGTAAGAGCATTTAGAGTCTATAAAACGTGTAGACTATGGTAAGAGCATTTAGAGTCTATAAAACGTGTAGACTATGGTAAGAGCATTTAGAGTCTATAAAACGTGTAGACTATGGTAAGAGCATTTAGAGTCTATAAAACGTGTAGACTATGGTAAGAGCATTTAGAGTCTATAAAACGTGTAGACTATGGTAAGAGCAATTATAAGTAAAGAAATGCAATAAAATAGAACCTTGCTCCAGTCGGAGACTTGAATCTGATACAAATCTGCGGAATGGTAAGGCTGGTATGATGAACTTCAACCAAAGTGCTCCAAGACTCGATTACAACTCAATCTACACCGCAATAACTCCCCGATGTGAAGAGATTATTACTTTACAGAAACTGATAGTATATGGCTTAAGATTGTACTAAGCTTGGATGAAACTAAAAAATGAAAATCGAAAACTATTTATAGAGGATCCTTGAGATGCGTAAAGACCAGCATGCCCCTCAACTTCTTCTGAGCGGGAAACTTTTTGTGAAGGCCGCGGGCGCGGTGGCAGTCTCCGCAGGCGCGGTGGCTGGAACTGCCAGATCATGGGAACGTGGCAGTTGGTCTCTGGGTGAAAGTGGGCCACGTCATCGCGTTCCCTGTAGCCAGCGCGGCGCTGAACGCCATAAGTGCAGAATATCTTGAAAAACCCTAATTTCTTGGCGTTTTGGCTCGTTTCTTCACAGAAGGCTCTGAAATGACAAGAATCCTGAAAACAAAGGAAAAAGGAACATAATACGAGAAAATGATAATAAAAACTAAAGAAAACATGTGATAGTTGAGTCAGAAACATAGTGCGATTTAGTGCGATCAGAAACCTTGGCCTATCTTGGAGACCTTGTGATCTTATCTGATTATTTTGTCTGGTGCTCTTGAGGTTTACCTCAAGACATTGGGTTGCTTGTTTGTTTTTGTGTGCAGGTTTTTGTGATTACACTCTTTGTTTCTAATCTGGAATTCACCCGCATACAGCCGTTACTCTGCCCAATTTTTGTGAAGACTTAATACATTTGGAAAGGTCTAGTATCTTTGCTTGCTTGGTTTCTCTCCAAAGAATGGGAATTCTATCTTGGCTCATAATGTCAAGTTTTGGCTTCTTGTTGGTTAGATGGTCCTTATCCTTAGCTTTTACCTTATGCTTTAGGATAGCCTCTTCTTCTCCTCCCATCTTCTTTAATTTCAAAAATCGTCTCCCTCCTTTTGAAAACCCTTCTTGTTTTGAAACTTAAACACTTTCATAATAAACTTGGACTTAGGTCCATGCATTTTCAAAACATTTTCATCAATAAACTTCAATCAATTTAATAATACTTTGACACTTTTTTGTGAGAAGACTAAAAGTCAATCAATCTCATTTCAAACCATTTTTGCCACTTCGGCTTTTACCTTTAAACTTTTCTCAAAAGATTAGGCTCTTGTCAATCCTTGTAGTGATGCAAACAACTATACTTCTACAATATGTAGTGAAGTGAGATATTTTCCACTTGGGTGTTGAGTGAGGCATTGTTGATTTTAAAATCCAAGCCATATCCTCCACTTTGAGATGATGCAAATTCTCCTTTCTCAAGATTGTGGGTAGTAAGTATGTTTTCCACACGGACAATGACGTTGACGTCTTATCTCATAAAATTAACCAACACACTCGTGTTTCAAATTTTTAAAACAGGAACTACGTGTACCCTGATCCCCAATTGCACGAAAGGTGGTACGTAGGAACTAAAGGTTTGCAACCGCGGCGGGTGCAAAAATCATAAAAATACTTCTTTTCTCACCTCCACTATCCATTTTATATACAACAAATTTTTATAGCCAAAATATACAGATTTTATAAAGTGGTTCCTGCGGAGTACCGTAGATGTTTAGGGTGTTAATACCTTCCCTTTGCATAACCAACCCCCTTACCTTGAATATTTCCCCCTCTTTTTGGGTTATTCGCTCTTTTCCCATTCCTTTGGAAATGATAAAGTGTGGTGGCGATTTTTATTTTGATTTGTATAAAGTCTATTTAATCCAATGGATTAGTCTTGAACATATCTACCGCTACAGATGTATACGAAGATTCTGCTCTAGTGATCAGTCAAGTTAAAGGAGAATGGGATACCAAACACCCTAATATGATTCCTTTCAAAGAGCTTGTGCTAGCTTTGATCCCATACTTTGAGGAGGTTACTTTTGAACATTTCCCAAGAGAAGAAAACCAACTGGAAGATGCCCTAGCAACAATGTCATCTATGTTCAAGATCAATTGGGTCAATGAAGCTCCCCTAATTACCACATAAAGATTTTCCGAAGCTGTACACTGTTATGAGTTTAACACTGACGAGGAGAAGCCATGGTACCATGAGGTGAAGAGATATCTTGAAGAACAAGAGTATCCTGAAGGAGCTTCCATCAATGATAAGAAATTTTTGCGAAGATTTTCAGCCAAATCCTTCCTAAGCAATGGAATCCTGTATAAGCGCAACCATGATTCTACTTTACTCCGTTGTATGGACAAGAAGGCGACAGAAAAGATCATGGAATACATGCATGATGGTATCTTTGGGACCCACTCTAGTGGACACACTATGGCCAAGAAGATTCTAAGGGATGGTTACTATTGGTCAACAATGGAAACTGATTGTCACCACCACTCGAGGACTTGCCATAAGTGTCAGATCTATGCCGACAAAGTTCACGTGCCTCTGATACCTCTAAATGTCATGAATGCTCCATGGTCGTTTGTAATGTGGGGCATTAACATGATTGGAGAGATCAAACCTACTGCTTCCAATGGACACCATTTCATCCTTATTGTTGTTGGCTACTTCACCAAATGGGTTGAAGCTAACTCATATGCCTAAGTCACAAATAATATTATAGCCAGATTTATCAAGCATAACCTCATCTGCCATTATGGTATCCCCGAAAGGATCATCACTGACAACGGGACCAATCTTAACAATGCTATGATTACAGAACTCTGCACGAGTTCAAAATAAAACATCACAATTCTTCTCCATACAGACCTAAGATCAATGGTACAGTGTAAGCTGGAAATAAAAACATAAAGAAGATTGTGCAAAAGATGGTAGTAACCTACAAAGACTGGCATGAGATGCTACCATTTGCTCATCATGGATACCGTACTTCAACTCGAACATTACTGGGGTAACTCCTTTCTCTTTGGTCTATGGCATGGAAGTTGTCTTGCACATTGAGGTTCATATTCCTTCCCTAAGGATTATGAAAGAGGCAGATCTAGGCGAGGATGAATGGATTCATACTAGATTGGATCAGTTGAACTTGATCGATGAGAAAATATTTGTTGCTTTTTGTCATTGTCAAATGTATCAAAAGCGTATAATCAAGTCTTTCAACAAAAAGATCAAGCCTCGAGAATATCAGACTGGGGACTTGGTAATAAAGCGTATCATTCTTCCACAGGGAGATCCCATGGGCAAATGGACTCCCACATACGAAGGGTCGTTTGTTGTCAAGAAATTTGTATCTGGTGGTGCCATGATGCTAACTACTATGGACGGAGAAGTCTTCCTCAATCCTGTGAATGAAGACATAGTCAAAAAATACTACGCATAAAGTGACTCGCTCGGTTGACATACCTAGGAAAAAACAAGGGCATCCCGGTGAACCAAAAAGGTTCGGGCAAAAGTTATGGATATATGCAAAAGATTGTATGCCCGACAAGTCGAAAACCTGAAAGGGCAACTTGGGAAAAAATGGGTAGCCTGGTGGGCTGAAAACCCGAATGGGCGAACCAGGAAAAAGTTAAGGATCAAAGAGTGTGACTATGTCCCGTATCCAGCTTTATTACCAAGGACCAAGTTCAATGGTCCAAGAACAATCCAATCAACTTCTTTCAACAACAAGGAATGATGTCCGAAGACATAGGGGAAATAGCGAAGTTGGAACACATTGAGATCACTTCCACTTGGATATTCATTTTTGTTTTCACTTTGTACTATTTTCATTCTTTCGACGATTTCCTCTTACTAGGATTTCTGTCTCCTAGTACAAAAATGCCTATTTTTGGGCAAAGCATCAATACAAATATGTTTTGAAGTGCAACCTTTTGTTGTTTCTGTTTTGAGTGCAAAATGTCCAATGACTAAAAGTGAATGAACATATGCATATGAACATGATTAAACTGTTAACAAGTGTATGCATAAATACAACAATAAGCATATCCTTAAGGATTTGGAATATCCCCATAGGGATACTCCAATAAAATTATCCCCACAAAGTTGGATTCATGCAATCCCCAACCAGAGTTGCAATCTCATGAAAACCCTCTCCCAAGCTGAGGTAATCTTAATTAAAAAAAAACTTGTGCAGTTCTTCCTAAAGAAAACACCTTCCCATAGGGTCGTTGAACATTCTCTTAAACAAGGTTTATTTCCCCAACAAACTACAAGTTCCCCAACTTGAGTTGGCCCCTCAGACTATCACAAATCAATGGACAAAACCCCTTAATCCTCGGTAGAGCCATTGCAATCCTCGATGAAGTCGCTACTACCCCAGTAAGTGGTTGGGAAGCTTGGAATCCGACCAAATAGAAATTAACTTCATCTATTTCAGTAAGTTGTTATGAAGCCTGGAATTCGACCAAATACCAGTTTAACTTCATCCTTCACAGTAAGTTACTGTAAAGCCTGGAACCCGACCAGATAACAGTCAACTTCAAGAAGTGGTGGCGAAGCCTGGAATCTGACCAGATATCAATTGACTTTATCTATTTGATCAGTTACTATGAAGCCTGGAATCTGACCAAATAACAGTTAATTTCAATAAGTTGTTACGAAGCCTGGAATCCGACCAGATAAAAGTTCAACTTCATTATTTCAAGCAAAATACCGCGAAGCTTGGACCCGAACAGATAACAGTTCAACTTCATCCTTTGAAACAAATTACTGTGAAACCTGGACACGACCAGATAATAGTTGATTCAATTTACTATAAAGCCCGAACCCGACCAGATAACAGTAAATCTCAATTTTAAGTTACTAAATCCTGAACCTGACCAAATAATAGTGTAACTTCTTCAATTGCTGAAGCCTGGACCCGACCAAATAACAGTTCGAGTTGTTGAAACCTGGAACCGACCAGATACCAGTTAACCTCAAGATTAAATTGTTGAAACTTGGACCCGACCAGATAACAGTTCGAGTTACTACAAAACCTAGACACGACCATATAATAGTTTAACTTCTTAAAATCACTAAAAAACTCCTCTTTTCCAGTAGAGTTTGCCACTATCCCCAGTGAGTTGTTGTAAAGCCTGAAATTCGACCAGATAACAGTTAACTTCTTTATCCCCAGCAAATTGTTGTGAAACCTGGGATCTGACCAGATAACAACTAAACTTTCTTCCTCTCCAATCAAGATATGGTTCCCCAGTATAGCATTAGACAACTACAACCTCTGATATCTACTCCCTCAAGCAGAAATCAACACTCTCCATAGAGTTTCCCTCAAGCAAAGTCAATATTCCCTGACGGAGTTCTCCTTAAACAACAAAATTGGAATCCCCAGCGGAAACATTCTAAACAAGGTCTGAAGATGTGCATACTCTTCACACTCTACAACAGTAGTCCGTTATTTAACCTTCCATAGCTCCCCAAATTTTTTCGAGGATTTATTTTCCAAGACAAAGATACACTTCGACAATATTTCACATTTATACATCATATTACATACATGACAAATGCATACGGCACAATCTCATTTATTTTGAGAACATCATCGTGACATGCATACATCTGCATACAACTAACCTTCTTCCTTGCAGGAAAATTTAATCAACAAGACAAAGACATCTTCTGGTTAGAATTCATTTCCACCAGTTAATGACAGGCAATCAGCAGACCTCTCCTAGTTAAGATTATGTCCCTAGTGAAGTTGCCAAGCAACAAACCTTTTCTTTATCACCTCTCCAAATGGCATCTTTAAGTCCATTCACGACATAATCAACCAACCCATCATCAAGTGCAAATTTCTGGGCACTCTAGTGTTCAATCATCTTCCACCTTCAAGTCACGAATGGTGGACCCGCCAATCTAACTCTTCAGGTTTAAGAAGATTGAACAGGGGAAGCTGTTGTACCCCAAAAAATTTCCCCTCCCTTTTTTCTCAAGACCATTCCTCACAAATGATCTCTAATTCTCAAGGATTCTCAAGGAATTTATCTTACAAAATCATATTCGAAGCATTGGGACTCCAAATTAGGGTTTTGACTGAGAATAACCAATCTTTGACTTTTGACCTAGTACATGACTTATTGGTTCGAAATATGATCTCAAGGGTTCAAGTAGATCATTTTGGCTTAATCGCATATTTCAATTCATCTCCCGAGATTCATGGGTTAATAGACGAAATTTGGTCCACCGATGAAAAAGTCAATTGTATACTGAAAAGTCAAACTTTGACTTGTTGGTCAAATTTGAGTTTCAAAAATCACATTTCATAAAGACATTCAAAATATGGAATTTGATCAACAAAAATCAATAAGGCCAACAATCAAACTTGGCAAGACTTGGAAATTTTTCTAAGTATTTTCTATACATGATTAATTGCATTACCTCATGACATTTTTCTTCACTACAATTCAAAATAATTCAAGATGTTACAAATAATTTAAGTTATTACAAGACTGCATTTTTTAAGTTAGAATTTGTTAATTTACAAATCCTAAAACCTTGTCTTGTTTGAACTTTTACCTTTGACTAAATCCACAAAAATAGCCTTGTTATGCTGTCACAGTCTGCTCCAAAACTTGCAATGCTGCCCTGAAAATCTGCATCATATCAGTCCCATGTTTGCACCAAATTAGCATATAAGAGCTGCTCCTAAAAAGGCTATGAAACAGTATACCCAAAAAGTTCAAAAATTCATTTGTTTCCCTCTCAAACTTCAGCCAACTTCATCTACAAATAAATTGTTTTCACAACACACAAAGGGGGTCTTTTTAGAGAGAGAATAGAGAGTTCTGAACAAAAATCTAACAGGACTTTTCTCGTAACTTCTTCTCATCTTCAGTTCTATCTTCATTCAAAAAACAGAAAAAACCCTCAAACCATTGTTCCACCTTGCAAGCTCTCCTATAAACCAGCAATCCAAACACTTCATATCACACAGAAATTGTTCAAACACAAGAACAATTTCTGTAGTGCCATTATCATCACCTTAAAACTCAAAAATAAATTTAATAAATTGTCAAAATACTTGGGCTGGCACATGGATCAGTTTGTATGAAGCCAAATACAGCTGTTAACAGCCAACCACTTCCCATTTTCGTGCAAGAACTAAATGGGAATAAAGTCTTCACTTATGGAAACTTTTCAAAAATAATACTTTTTCTTTAAACCATGGCTTTATACATGAGATTATCTCCATTTTTGTTACCCTAATTTTGTCTCACATATAAGCACAAACATCCCAGCAAAAGGACACGCACAACCAGCCACAAACAAACCATAGAAAAAGTTCAAAAGTTTAAAAGATTGGTGCAATTAAAAAACAATCAATCCAACCAATCTCCATCAGATCCAAGCATTATATCATCCTTTTGAGGATCCCAGGGGTTGAACCAACCCAATTTTGAAGGCCAAAGCATACAGGATCGTCCCCTCCAACAACTCACGGTTTGGTAAGCTTCTCAAACTTCAAACTTTTGATTCATGGCATATAAATGATATATCTGCATATATTTGTGTTTAACATCATGTTTGTGTATGTTTATAACCATTATATGAAAGCTTTGACTTCAGAATCAAGAAGTACCATTGTTAGGGCACAAAGATTCTTTTTCTTTGTATCTGAGTTTGCAGGTTGTTTCAGCTAGAAAGAACACCACCATCGTGATCACAGCCCTCGAAATAGAGGTATAGGGTACCCTTCGCATCCTTATATTGCGTGATTTGCAGGTTTGGAATTTTGTCGACAGAAGAAGGTGACCAGAGTTGAGTTCTGGAATCGTTGACTAGCTTGGACTCTGGTGGCCTGATTGGCATCTTATCATTGGTCCAGTAGAAGCTGATCTGGCGCATTTTGAAAATTTGACAGTTTGACTGAATTTATCATTATATTATTTGCGTGTTATTATGTATATTAATTAGCATGCATCGCTAATGGTAAGGGTGGAAGCGTGTGAGGGAAGGGACCCGGGTTCGATCCCAGGTCCAACAATTTCACATTTTTCTAACGTTTCTTGCAGGTTCCAGTACATGACATCCCAATACATCCACCCTGTGTCCTCACTATCATCCACTGGATCATCCATTGATTAAGATCTAGTGCCCAACAAGCAATCTCCATGGTGAACCCCTTGGGGCTAGCAACACTAGATCTCATGCAACTATGGGCCAGCGCAACTTGGGCCTAACAATTTCCAGATTCACAACTCCCAATTGCCTAACAACACAAGGCTCATTTTCCATTTAATTTTATTATTTCATTTTGTTTTAATTATTTTATTTTTCTTAAATTCATTTCTTTTATTAGTTTAATCATAAAATCAATAAAAAATCACAAAAAATAGATTTAGGTTTTTTTCAATTAAATTTAAATTTTTGTAAATTAATTAACTTGATTATTTCAGTAAATAAAATTAATAAGAAATTAGGTTAAAAATTTCAAATCTTTTCTAAAATAAAATACCAAAAATATTTTTCTAAATCAATTAGATTTTTTAGGTTTCTTAACTTGTTCCCGTCTTGATCTTCGTGCTTTATCATTTTTCCATTTTATTTTCTTTCCCAATTATGTAACTGTTTCCCGGTTTGTAATAGCTTTAATTAGGTTTAAAATTCAGCATTTTATTTTCTTGTACTCTTCATGTAATTTCCCCAAGGTCTTGTAATAGCTTAAAAAATTTATTTTCCGCAATTTATTTTCTGCACTATTAACTGCTAGTAATTAGGTTTACATGGAAAGACTATAAATGAAAACGATTAGATAACCCTATAATTGCAAGATAAATGAACTGAATCAATACACTTGCACATGCTCACCCCTAGGGTATCTCCCACTTCGGTTGCCTTCGAAAATGGTCACAATTCTCGAAACGTGAGAATTTTTAGCGGCTGTCCTTTAGTTCAAAGGATCACAAGTCACTCGATGACCCTTTCGACACTGCCTCAATTAAAAAGTGATCTTAGAACTTTAGGACAATTACTAAAAGTTCTTGTACAGTTGCCTTAGTGACCGTAAACGTCCATTTGATAGTCCCTCAACATCCAATGATAGGGTTACCTACTCACTAATAGTAGGATAACACTGTCTAAAGGAAAGGAGGAAAAGAACACCTTTTTCGAGTAGGTAGATAGCTGTTAGGTACTTGCTAAAAAATAACCTTTTTCACACTACACTTTCAACACCTTTTTCAAAAACGCTTTATCAGCACTCTTGAGGACTGATACAAGAGTTATCATAAAGCAAAAAACTTTTCAAAACACATGAACATGAAAGAAATTTGCATAAATGAGCAAGTACCTAAGAGCCCGTAGATAACTACGGATGAAAAGGGTGCTAACACCTTCCCTTTCCATAATCTATCCCCTTTACTCAGAAAATCTCGAAAAGGTCTTTTTTTTGTTCTTTTAACCCTTTCCTTAATTTGGATAAAAGAAAATTCGGTGGCGACTCTTGCTCACTACAACATTTGTGAACACAAACGCAAAACCAGTATTAACAGTCGGTTCTGCCACCGTATCACACAAACCATTATGTGTCGACTCGTGCTGAGTTGATTTCGATTTCAAGGAGTAAAGAAATGATATGTATCGATGCATAAGTGCATGTGTCGATGCAAAACAGGTTATGAGCCGACACATACCTTTATGTATCAACTCATACTGAGTTGATTTTGACTTTCAAGAATAAGAAACATATATGAGCCAATGCATAAAATTTTTCGTATCAATGCGTAAGTGCATGTGTCAATACATAAAACTTTTTTAAAAAACAAATTTTCTTTTTTATTACATTATCTTTATATTTCTTTATATTTTTATTATTATTCATTATTCAATGTGGTTGTAATAGTAATTATGTTTTAATTTCTTTCATTCCCCATTTGTAAATTTGTATCCCCCATCCCCAAAAAATATGTAATAGCATATAACTTTAAATTTCCGCAATTTATCATTTTCAATATAATTTCTAGTAATTAGGGTGTGTATGGAAAGACTAAAAATTAAACAATAGAGAACCCTAATCTCAAGCCAAAAATGCATGAAAACAAACACTTTGCAAACTTGCACCTCTAGGGTTAACCTAACTTGTTTCCTTGAGAAAAACAGTCATGTCCCTCGAACGTGGGATACTTTAGAAATGAACCTCGAATAAAAGATCGTAGTCCCTCGATGACCCTTCAAATGTTTCCTTCGATAAACAATCTTAGACCCTTATGAAAAATTGCTAAGGTATCCTACAATGTTGCCTTCAATGACTATACGATGACCAACGCCCATCCCTACACATCCAATTATAAGGCTTCTTATCAATCAATGGTAAGATAGAAATATATAAAGGAGGAGGAAATGATTTAAATACTTTTTGAGTAGGTAGAATGTTCATAAGTTACTTGCTCATAACCATCTTCAAAACATCTTTCAAAATACACCAACACTTTCAAACATGAAATATTTTCAAAAGTCAACACTTAGTATGCATTCTTATAGAGACGAGAATCATTATAAATTTTGCCTAAAAAAAGGCACTTTTCAAAAATACTTTCAAAAAAACATCAGAAAACACATTTCAAACGAAGCATTTCAAAGTGAGCTATCAATTAAGAGCCCGTAGATACCTACGGATGAAAAGGGTGCTAACACCTTCCCTTTTCATAACCTACCCCCCGAACTCAAGAAAATATCTCAAAAGGTCTTTCCTGTTATTTTCACCCTTTCCTTTATTAGATAAAATAAAAGTCGATGGTGACTCTTGCCATCCACAACAATTGCGACAAAACGCAAAACACCCAAGTCAGTTCTCCCACCATATTACAGAACTGGAGACTCTGCTTAGGAGTATGAGTTAAAAGTGGGGTAACCTTAGATTCTAGTTCACATTTAAATGCTTTCATTATTTGATTTTCTTGCTTTACTTTTAAATGGTTGTTTGGGTTTTGTATTGATCCTCTACCCGGATCGAGGAATATTATTAGGTAAGTAGCAATAAATTATGGGGAATGTGTGGGGTATACCGACATGGTTGAAGTGATGGCTACGTTAGTGTGACATATTTGTTGGTACCAGTATCCCTTGAGTCCAGTCAAGGAGAATACGTGGCCGTTGTGTGGTGTCATGAAGCACTAACTGACTGTAGAACTTTTAATTGAACAACTTGGGCATTAGTAAGTAGTGAGGTAGCCGACTTTGGTGTAGTCCGAATTTGGTTTATACTCGATACTACACTCATTGAGATCGTTCTTTCGGGATATTTATGTCGCCAATAAAGAGGCTTACGCTGAAATAATGCCCAAGGAAGAAAGATCAATGATATTGAGATTCCCTAAAACCCGGTTACTTTTTAGGACAGGTTGAACCAACTAAACTTCAAGAGGGTATTTACCTATAAACCTCATGCAATCCTAAACCTAAGAACTTGTTTTCTTTACTTGTATCTGTTTACTTATACATAACATCATGACATCATACCATGGCATTTTGCACTAACCATTTCAAGGACCTAGAGATTTATCTTTGTTTTGTTTTGTTTTGTAGGACATGGCTTCCACTCACAGGAATACTCTTCAAATTAACCTCGTAAGAGTGCCTCCTCAACTCAAAGAGTTAGCATCAAGGATTCCAGATAATTCTCCGTTTAACAAGAGACATGATCGAATTCTCAATCTGGTAATCTCAAGCCTTGATGAAGACATGATGAAGGTGCTCTTTCAGTTATTTGACCCTTTACACCATTGCTTTACATTTCGTCATTACCAATTAGTGCCCACCATGGAGGAGTTTTCTCAAATCTTGGGAGTGCCTATTCTTGATCAAGTACGCTTCACCAGTATTAAGAAAGACCCAAGACCTGAGGAGATTGCTTTAGCTTTACATTTGCAATGGTCCGATGTTTTGGAAAATGGGGAAACAAGAAGTGGTGTTAAGAGTTTTCTAGACCATTTTCTGTTTGAGAAGGCTCAACTCTTTTGGGATGATCTAGGTTTGCAACCATTTGAAGAGGTTTTGGCCCTTATAATCTATGGGATGTGTGATACGGTTGGAGAAATGACTTGAGGGTTTTGTGTTTGTTTGCAAATGTTGCGGTTAGCAAGAGTCGCCATCGACTTTTCTTTTATCCAAAAGGAAAGGTGAAAAAGTACAGCAAAGAACTTTGAGATTGTTTCTTGGGTTTGGGGGGTAGATTATAAAAAGGGAAGGTATTAGCACCATTTTTATCCATGGTTTTCCATGATCTCTTAGTTACTTGCTAGATCACTTGCTTTTGTTTGAAATTGCGCTTTGTGTGGTTTTTGAAAGTATTTTCTAAAGAGGCCATTGTTTAGGCAATCTTTGTAATGATTCGTGTTCGTAAGAATGTATACAAAGATGTTGATCTTTTGAAAATGTTTTCAATTTTTGTAAGATGTTTGAAGGTGTATGTGATTGTTTTGAAAATAGCAAGGATGTTTGTTTTGAAATGGAGCAAGTAATTAGGAGCAAACTACCTACTCAAATGTTTTTCTTGTTCATTTCCTTTTCCTTTGACATTGTTGTATTACCATTGATTTGGTAAGTAACCCTATCTTTGGGTGTAAACGGGACAGGTGTGGGTCATCGTATAACCATGATTAGCAATATTGCAAGGTATCTTAGCATTATTTTTTGAGTGACTAAGATCATTTGTAATGCAACTTTAGATAGCGTCATCGAGGGACTATGATCTTGTATTTGCTTGTTTTTGCTAAGATACCTATCACGCGTAATATGGCCATTTTGTAAGGCAACCAAGTGGATTTTACCCTAGGGGTGCTTGTGTGCAAGTGTGTTATTTTCATGCTTGTTTTTGTCTTGGATTAGGATTTTCTATTTGATTTATTTTATTCTTTCCATACAAACCTTAATTACAAGCATATTATGTAAAAGCGATAAATTGCAAAATTTAAAGTTACTACGCTATTACAACATTTGGGGAGGGGGTATAAAAATTTACAAATGGGGGATGGAAGCAATAAAGTTATAATTATACTATTACAACCATATTGAATATTGCAAGATAAAATTTGCAAGAATATAAAAATAATGTGAAAGGAAAAGAAAATTGTTTTTTTTTGTTTATGAAAAGTCTTGATTTAATTAAACTAATAAAAGGAAAGAATTTAATTAATTAAAATCCCTAAATTCTAATTTGATTTAATTAGAAAATAAATTCAAAGAAAAAACTAAGTTAAAAATTAATTTAATCAAGAAAATAAATTTGTTAAGAAAAATGTTTTTAATAAAGAAAAAAAACCTAAAAGATGATACTTTGAATAAATCACGAATAATGAAAACAAAAATATTTTTGGTAAGATTTTTATATATTCATAAAATAGACCTTATAAACTAGTAGTATGAAAAAATTAGTTCAAAAGGAGTTAATTTGATGGGTTAAATAAATTGTTGAAGTTTGTTAAAAATGTAAAATGAGTCAAGTGATAAAAATAAGATTTTTGGTTCTGCCAAGGCTTGAACTCAAGACATTCAAGTTACTGGCTCAAAATAATACACCAAGCCAGGCATATTTCCTTGTCAACCATGCGCTTGCGTAATATTATATGAGAACATTGCTTCCTGAAATTAAAAAATCACAAAATAACACAAAATATGCAAAAGGGGGGTTCACTATGGTTCAAACACGTGCTCTTAAGGTAAAAGTGACATGAAACGTGCGCTGCTTGCCACTGGGGTGGCTGTTACATCCGGTGATAAAACAACAATCATTAAATATAAAATAAACTCATTTTCAAAATTTGATTTTTCTCTTCTTCTTCCCTGCATCTATCGTTACTGTTACTGTAACAACATATTTCCATTTTTTTTCAAAAAATTCTAACTTCCTCATTTTTCAACCAAATTCAAAAATGTAAAAATGAAACTTGCTTATAAATTCGCAAGGATTTTAAATATGTAATTAGTTTTTATTTATTCCTACTATAACTCACGAATTTCTACCTGTACCAAACTGAAAACCTAAATGTCCAAAAAATTCAATTTCAAAATTCTCATCCCACAGTCAATTAAAATGAAATTTAAGGATATGGTTAGCTTCATAGACATGATATCTACATTTTATCTTTTGAAAGTAAGTGCAAATGATGCTTGTATCAAGATTTCAAAGTTGGAAAAACATACCTTTTGATGCAAAAATTCAATGGCCTCTACACGACTTCCAGAAGAAATATGATGATTGCTTTAGCTTCCTGGAAACTTAGTGAGTAGTTGCAACTTTTACTTTGCCTTGAAAGTGTATGGATTAGTCTACTCAAGTCAAGTTGCAATGGTGGATTTTGAAAATGGTGGATGATGAAAATGGTTACAATAAGGAAACAAGGGTATGGATAGTTTCTATATGATATATATGAAGTGTATGGATGATTTGTTTGGACAATAGTTGCAAGAGTGATGAGTTTCGAAGTTAAGGTTTCAAAAGCTTAAAAATGGTGATTTTTGTCCAATTCGGGTTTGAGAGTGTATTAGAGGGTTTAAGGGATTATAAAATCATCTCCTCATTTGCATAAGAGTGTCTTGATATATAGGAAAAGGTTTGGAGACTTTAGATGATCAGATTACCCAGATCACATGTTATGACATTTTTCCTTGTTTTTTGAAGCAAAGTGGAAAACCAAAATCCCAATGTGTGGTACAAGCTATGTAGAGTGGTTGAATCACTTTAAACATGCTTCTTATGAGTTGCTAGGTTGAGTGTGTGTATATGGAGTCATTGAGAGGCTCAAGAAAGGGTTGACATTGTGAAAAAGCTTGCTTTACAAGAATGGATATGTTACTTTTGGAAATTTCAACCATAAATGGTATCAATACTTGAACAAAACATCAAATCATTGTGTATTACACTTAGGGTCTGTGTAATTACTTAATTATGGAGAGAGTTAGAAGCAACATGTCCTGAAAAGTGAGATTGAATGATAAGGTTATGAGAATTGATTATGAGTTCATCACAAAAATGACTTATAATTCAAGTTTATCATGCCAACTTCAAGTCTTCGAATCTCCTAGCTCAAAAATGATCTCTTCAAGATCTCTGAGATTTTGAAAAACTTTGAACATCCTTTGCAACTTTCATGTTGGACATTTTTTAAGAATCAATTTGGAACTAGGTGAAAAGTTGCCATGAAGTTAGGTCAAAATCCTGACTAAAATACTCAAAATTTCACCAAGTATTTTTAGTTTCATGGACATATCTTCATAAATTTGATACTTGAAATCCAAGCATTTCTAGAAAAAGTTCTGCCCTATAATATTTTAGATCTCATTGAGATCTACAAATTTCATGTTGGAAGTTTTCCTTGAATCATTTTGCATCATGGTGGAAATTTGGCACAAAGTTATGAAAAAATGTTAACTTTCTAACACTTAGAAAAATTTCTAAGTTATAAAATTTTGACTTTTCAAAATGGAATCTTGACTTTTTGATTTATTTATGAATAATTTTCATATTTTGACATGTTTTGATGAATTGTGATCTTTGATATTGGATCTTGACCAAAAAGTTAAAGTTTGACTTTTCAGTGTACAATTGACTTTTGATCAGTTGACTGAAAATTCATTGTCAATCCAATTGATCTTGAGAAATGTTTTAGGTCATGACATTAGGTCAAAATTATGCAATTGAACTCTTGAAATCATGCTTCAAACCAATTGACCATTTGCTAGGTCAAAAATCAGAAATTGCCCCTTCTCAGTCAAAACCCTAAATTTGACCATTTTGCCCTTTTTGAGATTTCATCAAATTTTTTGAAGAGTTGTGGTCCAAACTTGATCAGATGATATATATGAGTTTAAAATGTTGATGTGAATAAAAAATTATGAATTTTGACTGTAAATTGGCCATGGTTGACTTTATCCCAATACAAGTGATTTTTAGGTCAATTGTGCAATTGACTGATCAAAAGTGTAATCCAAGGCTTGAATCTTGACATGAGTAATCTTGAGGGTCCACAATGGTCCATGAAAGTCATATGAAGCTTTGATATTTCAAAAATACTTGTGCAAACTCAAACCCTAATTTTGGTCATCAATGCCTAAGGAGGTGTCTTGAGCTGATCAAACCCTAGTGCAGTCTTGAGCCCAAGAAAATTTTGTGAGCAAATTCTTGATAAGTGAGAGGGAAAATTTTAGGGTGCAACAGCTTCCCCTGTTCAATCTTCTTAAGCCTGAAGAGTTATATTGGCGAATTTTGCCATTCGTTACTCGAAGGTGGAAGATGATTGGACACTAGAGTGCCCATAAATTTTCACTCGGGGATGTGATGGTAGAGGGAATGGGCTTAAATACGCCATTTCGAGAGGTGATAGAAAGTTGTAGGAGATGGGCTTAAATATGCCATCCGAAGGTGATTGTTTGTGTTGTAATTTGTAAGTTGAAAGAATGAGTATCAGAATGGCGTCCATGTCTGGAGCGTATCTGAACTGTATATGAAAGTTGAATCTAAATGAATATCAGAACGACATCCGTGTCTGGAGCGTATCTGAACTCTATCTGAGAGTTGAATCAGAATGAGTATCAGGATGGCATCCATATATGAAGCGTATCTGAACTGTATCAAAAGTTTGAATCTGAATGAGTATCAGGATGGCATCCGTATCTGGAGCGTATCTGAAGTGTATCAAAAGGTTTAATCTAAATGTTTCTCAGGATGGCATCCGTATCTGGAGCGTATCTGAAATGTATCAAAAGGTTGAATCTGAATGAGTATCAGGATGGCATTTGTATTTGGAGTGTATCTGAACTATATCAAAAGGTTGAATTTGAATGAGTATCAGGATGGCATCCGTATCTGGAGCGTATCTGAACTGTATGAAAAGGTTGAATCTGAATAAGTATCAGGATGGCATCCGTATCTGGAGTGTATATGAATTGTATCAAAAGGTTGAATCTGAATGAGTATTAGGATGGCATCCGTATCTGGAGCGTATCTGAACTGTATCAAAAGTTTGAATCTGAATGAGTATTAGGATGACATCCGTATCTGGAGCGTATCTGAACTGTATCAAAAGGTTGAATCTGAATGAGTATCAGGATGGCATTTGTATCTAGAGCGTATCTGAACTGTATCAAAAGTTTGAATCTGAATGAGTATCAGGATGGCATCCGTATCTGGAGCGTATTTGAACTGTATCAAAAGTTTGAATCTGAATGAGTATCAGGATGGCATCCGTATCTGGAGCGTATCTTAACTATATCAAAAGGTTGAATCTGAATGAGTATCAGGATGGCATCCGTATCTGGAGCGTATCTGAATTGTATCAAAAGGTTGAATCTGAATGAGTATCAGGATGGTATCCGTATCTGGAGCGTATCTGAATTGTATCAAAAGGTTGAATCTGAATGAGTATCAGGATGGCATCCTTATCTGGAGCATATCTGAACTGTATCAAAAGGTTGAATCTGAATGAGTATCAGGATGGCATTCGTATCTAGAGCGTATCTGAAATGTATCAAAAGTCTGAATCTGAATGCTGAACATTGTTAATGATATATGTTAATCTTATCCTGAAAAGGGTAAAATGTTTAGCTAAAATGTAAAGTCATGTTGTATGAAATG
This sequence comes from Vicia faba, assembly GCA_948472305.1. Classification (NCBI taxonomy): domain Eukaryota; kingdom Viridiplantae; phylum Streptophyta; class Magnoliopsida; order Fabales; family Fabaceae; genus Vicia; species Vicia faba. The sequence goes on from OX451737.1 coordinate 1,175,638,037, forward strand.
TATGATATCATGCATTCTCTTTTATTAATGTTTATGATATACGAATGCAATGTATGTGCATGTGAGATAGTCTATTACGCTGTTTGTTGGATTGGGGAAAATAAATCCCTGAATGTTGCTGAGGATATGTAAGTCTTCATGTCTTGAAGTTGAAGTGTTGATGAATCTCCTTTTAGAGAAATAAACTCTGTTGTAAGGGAAATACCGTGAACTTCCTGTAAAATCCTGTAGGGGAATCCTGAGGATTTTGGTGATTTCTACTAGGGATTGATAACTGGAAGTTTCATTTCGCTGGGGATTAAACTGCACACTGTGAGGGATTGTACTTTGTTGGGGAAATAAACCCTGTTGTCGGTCTGTTGGAGAAGTGTCTTTTTCACTGAGGAAAGTTCTCGAGGGTTCTTGAGGTCGACTCAGTTGACAAGGAATTTTCAGAGATTGAAATTCTGGCTGGGGGTCAATCTATGAGAAGGATTTTAGGGAGATTTATCACTGTCTCTAGTAGTAAATGCCATAAAATGTTTGCTTGGTCGCACATGACCCTTTATGTGGGAGTCTGTTTGCCCCCTAGAGTTAATCTAATGTATTTCGACGCTTGATATTTTGCTCATATTTTCGGTAGCCCTAAACTTCCTAGAGATATTTTTCTAAGACTGTTGTGGAAGAAATATGAAGACATGATACTGACACCATTTGATACTATTGGCACGAATGAATTGGTGGTACCTAAGATTATTGGCCAAGTCTCAGAATTTTATAAGAACTGTCGTGGAAGGATCTGAAGACATGGTACTGACACCATCTGATACTACTGGTACAGACAAGTAAGTTGATGGTACCTAAAGTCTTCAGAGTGGATTTTGTTCGAACCCCTGATCAACGTAACATTTCCCCTTGAGAGATACATATGGAGATTTTCCCTTGGTTATTCAACAATTCTTTGAGAGATTATTTGAATCTTAACTTGACTGCCCCAGATGTGTTGGACAAAGATCATGTTGTGCCCCTTGATCATGAGAGATTTGTCATTGGAAGTGTCTTTCCAATTGAAGTGATTTTGTCCACTGAGAGCTTTCGTTCATTGAATATTCGTTGTGTGAATTTCTTCGTTGTCACACAAATCAACATATGCAAACAGTGATATTCAAGTAATGCAAAGTTTATGTTTGTCTCAAAAATTTTGAAAATACGTTTTAGCAAGTAAAGAAGTTTTTTGTAAGAAAAATTCAACTCAAGATTTTACAGTAAAGCCCTACAGGAGTCAGGGTACCTTTTGGTAACAGTATGCTTTCGAACTAACTCATACTTCCATTAGGACTTTTGAAGGGTTGTAATGTGGCATGGTTCACGGTTTAAGAAACAAAAGATAAAGGCTCAAAGTGTATTTGTACCCACCCGCTCTTCGTGATGTTCTTCATTCCTAAACTCAGTTAATTGTGCGTTTGAACTCCAATTGAGTCTGGAATGACGTTTTGGGTGATAGTTCAGACAAGTTAGGTTTTCCGGAAGGCAATCATTTTTCGTAACACACCTTTTTTTGTTTAGGATTTGTAGTGACCTCTTTCTTTTGATTTGTTATCCCTAATTTTTGCCTGACTGTTCCTATTTTGAGGTTACGATCAGCGGGATGCCCCCGTTTTTTTCTTAAGTCTTTTTTTGACTTAATGGGCTTTTGAGAGATAATGACTTCCTTTTTGGTAGGGAACCATCACTGTATTTTGATTTCAGAGGAATGTTTTTGATGTCACTCATTGTATTACGAGATGAGAGTTCGCGATTTGAACGCGCATTTCAACTAACTGAGAGACTACCCTGCCCCAGGCTTTGATTAAAGGTTTCAATTTGTAAAAAAGGTAAAACTTCTACTTCTTTGGCTCGAAGGGGTTGACTAGGGATTATCTTCATTATAACTCCAGTGTTCAAGATTTGAAAGAACGCCTGTACATCGTCAACAAAGTCTGTTCAAAAGCATACTGTATGAGATTTATGGCATTGTTTTCGTCATCCTCCCTCTAAAGGCTTGTAACTTTTAGCAAGAGTTAAATGTCATAAAGAGAGTAAAAAGCACAATATAGTGAAAACGAATGGACAGATTCAAGACAAACATATGCAATGCATTAATAAAACAAAGTTTGACATTAATAGATAATTGTATGAGCAACAAAAGAGATTATAATTGAAAATTCCACTGAACATAAGCCTCTTGTCTGGACTTGTCACTTTAAGTGGTGAGCCTTTGAGGGGTGATAGAAAAAAGCTCCAATTGACCATCTTGTGTGAACTCCAATGCTCATTTGTCAATCAAGTTTTGAATCTTGTACTTCAACGCCCAACAATCGTTTGTATCATGTCCAGGACCGTCGGAATAATAGGCACACCTGGCATCAGGATTGTAACTGGGAGCATAAGTTTTGGGATTTGGATGCGGTCTTATTGGTGTAATCAGATCCATTTTTAACATATGTTGCAAAGCTTGAGACAGTGGCATGTTGACGTTAGTAAACTGTCTTTTGGGCTCTTTTAGCCTTTGTTGATTTTCCGATTGATGCTGACGAGGCCGTTGTTGGACCCGTGACGTGGTGGCAATTTGAAATGGTCTGTTTTATCTTGAACCGGCTTCTTGTCTTATGGGTGGCTAGATAACGATTTGACCCCTACTTCTAGCTATTTGCCCCACTTGGTTACATCCGTTTTGACGGAGTTTGTTGACGAGAGTCCTTAGCTCTTCTTGTCCTTAACCCAAGTTTTGGATGAGAGCCATTTGACCTATCATTTGGATTCTCATTGCTTCCATCTCAACCTGCAGCTGTTCAACCTGGTCATCCTTGTTGTTATCACAATGCTTCTTAGTCAGATTCCTAGCGAGGAGTGCTTTCAATTCTTCCTGCCCCTTGGATAGGTTAAGGAACATTTCCCTAAACTGAGCCTCTTGAGTTTGAATATCTTCGTTGTCTTGTTGGAGAGCCATTGCTGAAATAAACAGCGAGGACATGAGAGACCGGCACTAGAGGCTACCTATTATGCAATGATGTGTATGACATGCAAATGTTTTCAATGATCTCGCGGGGTAAATGTTGGTAGTCAATTACAACTTTGATTTGGAGAACTTTGTATTGGTGTATGTCCTTTTACGAGAATTAAGCTCACCATGTCGAGTGGGTCATAGCCCTTGATTCAAGTTGTTGTACTTGATCTTTGACGGTGCTTGGTTTAGAGGAAAATAAATCCTCTTGCCCCTTGATAGACGTCTGGTTCAACGTGACCATGTATCAAAACCCTTGACATCCTTGAAATTCTATGGTTCAATGTTTTTGAAAATGCTATGGTATGATGTCATGATGTTATGCACAAGTATGAAAAGTAAACAAGCTTATACAAATAATCATATACATGCAAAGCAGACAAGTCCTTAGGTTTAGGCTTGCATGGAGTTTGTAGGTAAGTACCCTCTTGAAGTTTAGTTGGCTCAACCTGTCCTAATAATAGTAACCGGGTTCTAAGGAGCTCAATATCACTGGATTGTTTCCTTGGTCATTGTTTCAGCTCAAGCCTCTTTAATGGCGACCGAAATATCCCAAGAAACCAAACCTCAATAAGTGTAGTATCGAGTATCTACCAACTTTGGACTGCACCAAAGTCGGTCATCTCACTACATCCTAAAGGCCAAGTTGGTCAAGTAAAGGTTCTAGAAGTTTATTAGTGCTTCATGACATCACTCAGCGGCCCCGTATTCTCTTTGATTAACTCAAAGGCTACTGGTACCCACAAATATGTTGCACTAACATAGCTATTGCTTAGACCATGTCGGTATACCCCGCACAGTTTCCACAACGTTTTTCTACTTACCTATAATATATCCCAAATCCGGGTAGAGGATTCAAACCCAAATAAAGAACCATAATGTAAAGCATACAAGTCAAACAATGTAAGCAAATTAATGTGATATAATCCCTAAGGTAACCCCACTTTTAGAATTATCCCTAGCAGAGTCGCCAGTTCTGTTATACGGTGGTAGAACTGACTTGAGAGTTTTGCGTTTGTTTGCAAATGTCGCGGTTAGCAAGAGTCGCCACCGACTTTTCTTTTATCCAAAAATAAAGGTGAAAAAGCACAGGAAAGACCTTTGAGATTGTTTCTTGGATTCGGGGGGTAGATTATAAAAAGGGAAGGTATTAGCACCCTTTTTATCCATGGTTTTCCATGGGCTCTTAGTTACTTGCTAGATCACTTGAAAGTATTTAGCACCCTTTTGAAAGTATTTAGTAAAGAGGCCATTGTTTAGGTAATCTTTGTAATGATTCTCGTTCGTAAGAATGTATACAAAGATGTTGATCTTTTGAAAATGTTTTCAATTTTTGTAAGATGTTTGAAGGTGTATGTGATTGTTTTGAAAATAGAAAGGATGTTTGTTTTTAAATGGAGAAAGTAATTAGGACAATCTACCTACTCAAATGTCTTTCTTGTTCATTTCCTTTTCCTTTGACATTGTTGTCTTACCATTGATTTGGTAAGCAACCCTATCTTTGGATGTAAACGGGACAGCCGTGGGTCATCGTATAACCATGATTAGCAATATTGCAAGGTATCTTAGCATTCTTTTTTGAGGGACTAAGATCATTTGTAAGGCACCTTTAGATAGCGTCATCGAGGGACTATGATCTTGTATTTGCTTGTTTTTACTAAGATACCTTACATGCATAATATGGCCATTTTGTAAGGCAACCAAGTGAATTTTACCCTAGGGGTGCTTGTGTGCAAGTGTGTTGTTTTCATGCTTGTTTTTGTCTTGGATTAGGGTTTTCTATTTGATTGATTTTATTCTTTCCATACAAACCCTAATTACTAGCATATTATGTAAAAGCGATAAATTGTGAAATTTAAAGTTACTATGCTATTACAATATTTGGGGAGGGGGTATACAAATTTATAAATGGGGGATGGAAGCAATAAAGTTATAATTATACTTTAAACAACCATATTGAATATTGCAAGATAAAATGTGCAAGAATATAAAAACAATGTGAAAGGAAAAGAAAATTGTTTTTTTTTTGTTTATGAAAAGTCTTGATTTAATTAAACTAATAAAAGGAAAGAATTTAATTAATTAAAATCCATAAATTCTAATTTGATTTAATTAGAAAATAAATTCAAAGCAAAAACTAAGTTAAAAATTAATTTAATCAAGAAAATAAATTTGTTAAGAAAAATGTTTTTTTTTAGTTTTTAATAAAGAAAAAAAAACCTAAAAGATGTTACTTTGAATAAATCACGAATAATGAAAATAAAAATATTTTTGGTAAGACTTTTATATATTAATAAAATAGACCTAATAAACTAGTAGTATGAAAAAAATTAGTTCAAAAGGAGTTAATTTGATGGGTTAAATAAATTGTTGAAGTTTGTTAAAAATGTAAAATGAGTCAAGTGATAAAAATAAGATTTTTGGTCCTGCCATGGCTTAAACTCAAGACATTCAGGTTGCTGGCTCAAAATAATACCACTAGGCCAGGAATGTTTCCTTGTTAACCATGCACTTGCATAATATTATATGAGAACATTGCTTCCTGAAATCAAAAAATCATAAAATAACACAAAATATGCAAAAGGGGGGTTCACTATGGTTCAAACCCGCGCCCTTAAGGTGAAAGTGACATGAAACGCGCGCTGCTTGCCACTGGGGTGGCTGTTACATCCGGTGATAAAACAACAATCACTAAATATAAAATAAACTCGTTTTCAAAATTTTATTTTTCTCTTCTTCTTATTCCCTGCATCTATCGTTAGTGTTATTGTAACAACATATTTCCATTTTTTTTTCAAAAAAATTCTAACTTCCTCATTTCTCAACCAAATTCAAAAATGTAAAAATGAAACTTGCTTAGAATTTCGCAAGAATTTCAAATATGTAATTAGTTTTTATTTATTCCCACTATAACTCACGAATTTCTACTTGTACCAAACTGAAAACCTAAATGTCCAAAAAATTCAATTTCAAAGTTCTCATCCCACAGTCAATTAAAATGAAATTTCAGGATATGGTTAGCTTCATAGACATGATATCTACATTTTATCTTTTGAAAGTAAGTGCAAATGATGCTTGTATCAAGATTTCAAAGTTGGAAAAACATACCTCTTGATACAAAAATTCAATGGGCTTTACACGACTTCCAGAAGAAATATGATGATTGCTTTAGCTTCCTGGAACCTTAATGAGTATGTTGCAACTTTTACTTTGCCTTGAAAGTGTCTGGATTAGTCTACTCAAGTCAAGTTGCAATGGTGGATTTTGAAAATGGTGGATGATGAAAATGATGTTACAGTGAGGAAACAAGGGTATGGACAGTTTCTATATGATATATATGAAGTGTATGGATGATTTGTTTGAACAATAGTTGCAAGAGTGATGAGTTTCGAAGTTAAGATTTCAAAAGCTTAAAAATGGTGATTTTTGGCCAATTCGGGTTTGAGAGTGTATGAGAGGGTTTAAGGGCTTATAAAATCGTCTCCTCATTTGCATAAGAGTGTCTTGATATATATGAAAAGGTTTGGAGACTTGAGATGATCAGATTACCCAGATCACATGTTATGGTATTTTTGCTTGTTTTTGAAGCAAAGTGGAAAACCAAAATCTCATGTGTGGTACAAGCTATGTAGAGTGGTTGAATCACTTTAAACATGCTTCGTCTGAGTTGCTAGTTTGAGTGTGTGCATATGGATTCATTGAGAGGCTCAAGAAAGGGTTGACATTGTGAAAAAGCTTGCTTTATAAGAATGCATATGTTACTTTTTGCAATTTCAACCATAAATGGTATCAAGACTTGGACAAAACATCAAATCCTTGTGTAATACACTTAGGGTCTGTGTAATTACTTAATTATGGAGATATTTAGAAGCAACATGGCATGAAAAGTGAGATTGAATGATAAGGTTATGAGATTTGATTATGAGTTCATCACAAAAATGACTTATAATTCAAGTTTATCATGCCAACTTCAAGTCTTCGAATCTCCTAGCTCAAAAATGACCTCTTCAAGTTCTGTGACATTTTGAAAATCTTGGAACATCCTCTACAACTTTCGTGTTGGACATTTTTGAAGAATCAATTTGGAACTAGGTGAAAAGTTGTCATGAAGTTAAGTCAGAATCCTGACTAAAATATACAAAATTTCACTAAGTATTTTTAGTTTCATGGACATATCTTCATTAATTCATAACTTGAAATCCAAGAATTTCTAGAAAAAGTTATGCCCTACAATGTTTTAGATCTTATTGATATCTTCAAATTTTATGTTGGAAGTTTTTCTTGAATCATCTTGCATCATGGTAGAAATTTGGCACAAAGTTATGAAAAAATGTTAACTTTCTAACACTTAGAAAAATTTCTAAGTTAGAAAACTGTGACTTTTCAAAATGGAATCTTGACTTTTTGATTTATTTATGAATAATTTTCATATTTTGACATGTTTTGATGAATTGTGATCTTTGATATTGGATCTTTACCAAAAAGTTAAAGTTTGACTTTTCAGTGTACAATTGACTTTTGATCAGTTGACTGAAAATTCATTGTCAATCCAATTGATCTTGAGAAATGTTTTAGGTCATGACATTAGGTCAAAATTATGCAATTGAACTCTTGAAATCATGCTTCAAACCAATTGACCATTTGCTAGGTCAAAAATTAGAAATTTCCCCTTCTCAGTCAAAACCCTAATTTTGACCATTTTGCCCTTTTTGAGATTTGATCAAATTTCTTGAAGAGTTGTGGTCCAAACTTGACAAAATGATACATATGAGTTAAAAATGTTGATGTGAATAAAAAATTATGAATTTTGACTGTAAATTGGCCATGGTTCACTTTTTCCCAAAACAACTGATTTTTAGGTCAACTGTTCAATTGACTGATCAAAAGTGTGGTCCAAGGCTTGAATCTTGACATGAGTAATCTTGAGGGTCCACAATGGTCCATGAAAGTCATATTAATCTTTGATAATTCAAAAATCCTTGTGCAAAATCAAACTCTAATTTTGGTCATCAGTGCTTAAGGAGGTGTCTTGAGCTGATCAAACCCTAGTGCAGTCTTGAGCCCAAGGAAATTTTGTGAGCAAATTCTTGATAAGTGAGAGGGAAAATTTTGGGGTGCAACAGGATGGTACTATTTCCTAACCTAGATCAACTCATAGATTTGAATGCGGTCAAAGTTTTTCTATTCCGTAACCCGGTGCCTACCTTACTTGGAGACATTTTGCACTCTCTTCACACTCACACCATGAAGAGAAGGGGAATTATTATATTGGCTAGGTGGTTTATTTCGCACATTCCTCAATATATTTTGAAGAATTAGTAAGGAATGAGATGGTCTAGTAGGTTGATGTCACTCTCACATTCGGATATTCATTGGTGTTCTCGATATATGGAGGATGTCACCAGCATTGATTGTTGTGGGGAATTCCCTAATATCCATCTATTTGGAATTAGGGGAGGTATCACCTATAATTCTTGCTTGGCTCTAAGACAGTTTGGGTATGCTAGGAGGGATGGTCCTCATGACGCGCTTGTCCAAGGAGTTGTATGTGTCTATGAGAGTGATGTCCATGTTTATCATCCAAGATTTGTGCGACCTTGGGGCATGGTGAACAAAGTTGATAGCAAGGCATTAGAGCATAATAACTCTATCCTATTAGAGCCCTATCTCAAGTGGGTGCGAGCTCGGGCTCAAGGCCTCATAATGTCGTATCCTGACATCGTACCTATCATCATGGAGCCTATTATCGAAGGAGATGTTCCCTACACTATTCTTCATCTCGACACGCCTACTACTCTCGAGGAGTTGCAAAGGTCATGGATTCAACTCAAAGGGGAGAGAGACACCTTTGAATCCCAATTTTGTGCAAGCGAGAAGAAGGTTTTGGAGCTCATGAGACAGCTTCATGAAGAGCGAAGTTTAAGCCTACGTTTCACCAAAGAGGATGCGCTCATGGGAAGCTTAAGTCTTTTTTTGCTTTAGGAGTTTATTTTGTATTATTATTCTTGTTTCTTCCATTGTAAGCCCGAGAGGCACTTTTTGTAACCATTTTGAACTTATTAATGCAATTAATGTTTGTTCCTTCTTTGTTTAAAAGAACTTAAATCTTAAAGGTCCTTGAAAAAATTTGCTTTCACATTACATGTATCATAACATAAGAAGGTTTTACGACACAAGTTTCCTCATCTTTCTACTGTTTATTTCAGTAAGATGGATCTCGAGCAAACTGTGTAGGACTTGCAGACACAAAATTCTCAATTTCAAGAAACCTTGCTCACCTTGGCCAAAGGGAAGCAAGAGTTGATGTCACTTCTGGTTGCAAAGAAGAATACCAAGAAGAAGGCTTTGATCAACATGGGGAAAAGGTTCAAGGGCCCCGTCCGTCAAGTGCAAGTTGTAGAAGAGTCATCCGAGGAGGATGAGAACCAAGACGAATATACAAGGAGTACCCGTGTTGGAGGTGGCAACAATCCAAACTCTAAGGATGCAGACTATTTTGATGAACAGTGCCCACCCGCTGAGGACAAGTATAAGCAACTGGAAGATAGGTTGAAGGCTGTGGAAATTCAAGCCGTGCATGGCTTGAATTTTAGTGACCTAGGTTTGGTGCCTGGGGTAGTCATTCCCCATAAATTCAAGATCCCACTCTTTGCTAAGTACGACGGTGTTTCATGCCCAAAGCTTCACTTGAGATCTTACGTCCATAAAATTCAACCGCATACCACCAATAAGAAGTTATGAGTGCACTTCTTTCAAGAAAGTTTGTCTGGGACTCAATTGGAGTGGTTTTATCAGTTGGAGGGTTCAAACATTCATACCTGGGAAGATCTGGCCACCGGTTTCTACCATCAATATCAGTACAACACTGATTTTGCACCGACTAGAGTTTAGTTACAAGGATGATAATGGGTTCCAATGAAGGTTTTAAAGAGTACGCGCAGAAATGGAGATACCTTGTTGGTAGAGTACAACCACCATTGACTGATAGGGAGTAGGTGGATATGTTCATGGGAACATTGACTGGGCTGTTTTTCAATTTACTGATTAGGAGCTCGTCATCTAGTTTCACTAAGTTAATCTTGACTGGTGAAAGAGTTGAGAGAGGTATCAAAAGTGGAAAAATACCCATGGCTTCTGCCTCTACATCAAACACTATGAAGAAACCGTTCATTGGTAAAAAAGAAACTAATGTCGTGTATGGGTCAAGGGGCCATGTCAAGAAGGACCATCGACAATTTATTAATGTAGTTCTGATCTCCAATCCGATCTCTACTCAAAGAAAACCACAACAATCCAATCATCAAAGACCTGATACTCCTAGAAGACAATTTACAAGGATCAACATGTCACTATATCAAGCCTTGCAACACCTGTTAAAGGCTAATTTGGTAACATTGCGTGACCCCCCTTCAAATCCAAATGTTTCATCACCAAAGTATAACCCAAACGCCAAATGCGCTTATCACTCCAATAGCCCAGGGAATGACACTGGCCATTGTTGGGCCTTAAAATGAAAAATTCAAGACCTCACAATAACAAGACCATTGAATTCGATCCACCCACAACTCCGAATGTCATCACTGCACCAATGAAAAATCACGGAAAAGGTGTCAATGCAATTGAAGATACTTCTTTTGTTTCCTCCATTGAAGATTTGACTACTCCACTGACCATTGTTAAAGCAAATCTATTGAAATCCGGGGTTTTCTCTGGTTGTCCAGAAGACTGTCATTGTTGTGATCTACAAAGGAATGATTGTGAATGGCTAAAAAAGGGTGTTCAACACCTGATAGATTTCCATGAGATTTTATTCGAAAGAACGCCGTCCGTAAAAAGTTTGGCTGAAGTTGTACCACAAGAGGTTGGAGACATTTCCATCATCACTATATCCAACAAACCTATTAGGATCACCTTAAAAGGTCCTATTAGGATTTCCAATGAACCGACAATCGCACCATTGATAATCACCACCCCAAGGCCAATACCTTATTCTTCCAATGAGGCAGTACCTTGGAATTATGGAGCTGATGTATACTACCATGGCATTAAACAAGGCTCCTGGATTGACAAAGATAAGACTGGTGACATTACCAACATCACTGGCTCTAGCAAGGTGACAAGGACGGGGAGAATCTTCTCTCCTGACATTTCACCTCCAACCACTACAAATTATTCTTGACAAACCTAGTACTGACACTAGGGGAAAAGAAAAGATGATCGAGCCTGCCATGATGGAGGTTCCTGCCAAAGACATTACTGTTGAGGAACCCTCCACCCAAGAGATGGAGAAGATTTTGAAAATCATAAGGAAAAGTGATTATAAGATAGTAGAGCAGTTGGGGAAAACCCCCTCTAAGATTTCTATGTTATCTTTGTTACTTTGCTCTGATGATCACGCTCAAGCGTTGATCAAATTTTTAAAGAAAACACATGTTCCTCAAGAGACCACAGCCGATCAATTTGAAAATTGTGTGGCGAGTTTGACTGTCGACAATGGATTGGGGTTCTCTGATGCTGACTTGACACCAGTTGGAAGAAATTATAACAAGGCTTTGCATGTCTCTATTGAATGCAAAGGTACTACTCTGTCCCATGTCTTGCTGGATACAGGGTCCTCTCTAAATGTCTTACCCAAAGTGCCCTAGATCGTTTGGATTACGAAGGTTTGGTGTTGAAGCCAAGTGACATAGTTGTAAGGGCTATTGATGGATCAAAAAGGATGGTCCGTGGAGAATTAGACCTCCCCATCAAAGTTGGTTCTCAAACTTTCAACTCGACTTTCTATGTGATGGACATCCTCCCTGCCTATTTGGACGCCCTTGGATACATGGGGCAGGAGCAATGACTTCTACACTTCATCAAAAATTGAAATATCCAGTCAAAGGAAAGATTGTTACCGTCTGTGGTGAAGAGGAGTTTATGGTTAGCCATCTAAATTCGTTCAAATATGTGGAAGTGGATGGTGAATTTATAGAGACTCCTTGCCAAGCCTTCAAAGTGGTTCCTCCCATGGTTGTCGTGGCTACTCCTGATGTTCCAAAATCTGATGGAGTTATGCCAAGGATCGTTTCACTCAAAGACGCTCGCGCTGTGGTCGAAGATGGAAGTTGTACTATTTGGGGAAAACTCCATGACATTCCGTTCAAAACAGACAAGTTTGGGTTGGGTTTCACTGTCGAATCTCAAAAGGAGGTTAGACGTGATCGCATAGGAAAACCACCTATTCACATCAGTAATCATGAAGTGAATGCTCTTGAAGACTCCAACAACAACTGTGATTTGGATGACTAGATCTACCTGGCCGCCGGTGAAGGACTCAACAACTGGCGTGCCAACGATTTTGTTCCCATCTCCTTCAACAAGGAGTCATTAACATTTACTATTTTATCAATTTAAGAACTTTGTCTGTAACTTTATTGAAACAATGACTTTAAGCCATGTGCCATACCCGGGGCACCATGGTCCATTTGTTAAGGGTTTGTTTATTTTCATATGCCATATAATTATTTAATGATAAAACATTGGACTCTTTTGCATTCAAATTTTGTGCTCATTGTCTTTCTTTCACTTTATTGCATTTTCAAAATAGCCATGTATCTTACATGCACACACACACACACACATTTGTAGATCCTCATCCATTCTGGGTGTCATTGACAATTACTCTGCTATTGCCACATATGACTTTGAATATCCAATCTGCCAAGTTGAAGATGAAGGCGAGGAAGATTGTGAAATACCTGGGGAATTAGCCAGACTTCTGATGCAAGAAGAACAGTCCACACAACCGCCTGAAGAGCCAGTTGAAATGGTCAACCTGGGTAGAGAGGCAGATAAGAAGGAAGTCAAGATTGGCACTAACTTGGAATATGGTTTCAATGACAGATTGATCCAGATGTTGCATGACTATGTTGAAGTGTTTTCTTGGTACTATGAAGATATGTCGGGGCTTGATACCGACATTGTAGTTCATCGTCTACCAACAAAAGAAGATTGTCCTCCAGTCAAACAAAAGGTTCGTCGTATACGGCCAGACATGTCTGAAAAGATAAAGGCTGAGTTAATGAAGCAATTCAATGCACATTTTCTGGCTGTAACGTCATAAACTTAATGGGTGTAAAACATGGTCCCAGTACCAAAGAAAGATGGGAAAGTCCGTATGTGTGTAGACTATAGGGATTTGAACAGGGAAAGTCCCAAATATGATTTTCCACTTCTGCATATTGACGTCTTGGTCGACAACACGGTTCAACATAATTTCTTCTCCTTCATGGATGGTTTCTCAGGCTACAATCAAATTAAAATGGATCTCGAGGACATGAAGAAAACCACTTTTGTTACACAGTGGGGCACTTTCTGCTACAAGGTCATGCCTTTCGGTTTGAAGAATGTAGGGGAAACATATCAACGAGCTATGGTAGCTCTATTTCATGACATGATCCATAATGAAATAGAAGTCTATGTGGACGATATGATTGCAAGGTCGCAGACTGAGGAGGAGCACCTTGATCACATACACAAGTTGTTTGAAAGGTTGAAGAAGTACAAATTGAGGCTAAATCCTAACATGTTCACCTTTGGAGTAAGGTCTGGAAAGCTCCTAGGTTTTGTAGTCAGTAACAAAGGTATTGAAGTGGATCCTGTGAAGGTCAAAGCCATTCAAGAAATTCCAGCTCCCTGTTCTGAGAAAGAGGTCTGAGGTTTCTTGGTTCGACTTAACTACATTGCTCGATTCATATCTCACCTAACTGCTACTCGTGAGCCAATCTTCAAACTCTTGAAGAAAGATCAAGTGGTTAAATGGAACAGCGATTTCTAAGCAACCTTTGACAAAATCAAAGAATATTTACAAGAACCTCCCATCATGATGCCTCCAATTGAAGGAAGACCTTTAATTATGTATTTGACTTTATTAGAGAATTCAATGGGGTTTGTGTTGGGCCAACATGACGAGTCTGGCCGAAAAGAGCATGTAGTATACTACCTGAGCAAAACGTTTACCGACTGTGAAACCAAATATTCACTGCTCGAGAAAACTTGCTAGGCTCTGGCATGGGCTGCTCACCAGCAGACAGTATATGTTGAATCACACCACTTTATTGATTTCTAAGAGGGACCCCATCAAATATATCTTCGACAAGCCAACTCTCTTCGGACAAATAGCTAGATGGTAAATGATCTTGACCGAATACAACATCCAGTATACCATACAAAAATCAATCAAAGGAAGTGTATTGGCGGATCATTTGGCCCACCAAGCTATTGATGACTACCAATACATGAACTTTGAATTCCCGGACCAGAGTATCATGTTGATAACTGATTGTGAAAATCCTGGACCGTATGAAGGACCTGAACAAGGATCCTGATGAACTATGGTTTTTGGGGGAGCTTCCAATTCTATAGGTAATGGAATTAGTGCTGTGATTATTTCCCCTTAAGGTGGCCATACGCATTTCACTTCCATACTATGCTTTGACTGTATGAACAACATGGTTGAGTATGAGGCATGTATCTTGGGTCTTAAGGCTGCTGTTGACCTAAGAATCAAATGCTTAAGTATATACGGAGACTTAGCTTTAGTAATCAGTCAACTTAAAGGAGAATGGGATATTAAGCATCCAAATCTGATCCCCTACAAAGAGCTTGTGTTAACCTTGATCCCATGCTTTGAGGAGGTCACCTTTGAACACTTCCCAAGGGAAGAAAATCAGATAGCAGATGCCTTAACAACAATGTCATCCATGTTCAAGGTCAATTGGGACAACAAGGCTCCTAGAATTATAATCGAAAGATTTGACGAACCGGCGTACTATTATGAGATGGAAATTGATGAGGAGAAGCCTTGGTACCATGAAGTTAGGAGATATCTTGAAGCACAAGAGTATCCTAAAGGAGCTTCCATGAACGACAAAAAAATCATGCGCAGATTCTCAGCCAAATTTTTCCTAAGCAATGAGATTCTGTACAAGCGCAACCATGATTCTACTCTGATCCATTGTATGGACAAGAAGGAGGAAGAGAAGATCATGGAAGATATGAATTATAGCCTCTTTGGAACTCATTCTAGTGGGCGTACTTTGGCCAAGAAGATTCTGAGGGTTGGGTAATATTGGTCGACTATGGAAACAGATTGCCACCATCACTCGAGAACTTGTCATAAGTGTCGAATCTATGCCGACAAGGTTCATGTGCCTCCAATTCCTTTGAATGTCATGACTGCTTTGTGGCTATTTTCAATGTGGGGCATTGGCATGATTGGAGAGATCAAGCCCACTGCCTCTAATGGACATCATTTCATCCTTGTTGCCATCGACTACTTTACCAAATGGGTCAAAGCTGCTACTTTTGCCTCAGTTACAAAGAACGTTATAGTCCAGTTATCAAATATAACCTCATCTCCCGTTACGATATCCCTGAATGGATCATCACTAACAACATAACCAATCTCAACAATACTATGAGTATAGAGCTCTGCACTCAGTTCAAAATCAAGCATCACAACTCTTCTCCATATAGACCTAAGATGGATGACGCAGTGGAAGCTGCCAATAAAAACATAAAGAAGATTATGCAAAAGATGATGGTAACCTATAAAGACTGGCACGAGATGCTACTGTTTGCTCTTCATGGCTACCGTACTTCGGCTCAAACTTCAACTGGGGTAACCCATTTTTCTTTAGTCTACGACATGGAAGTTGTCCTGCCTATGGAAGTTCAAATTACTTCCTTAAGGATTATGAAAGAAGCAGATTTAGACGAAGATGAATGGATTCAGACTAGGTTGGATAAGTTGAACTTAATTGCTGAGAAGAGACTGGCTACTTTTCGTCATGGTCAAATGTATCAAAACCGTACGGTCAGGGATTTCAACAAAAAGATCAAACCTCGAGTGTATTGGAATGGTGATTTGGTAATAAAGCACATCATTCTTCCTTAAGGCGATCCCAGGGGAAAATGGACTCCCACTTACGAAGGGCTATTTGTTGTTAAGAAAGTATTCTCTGGCAGTGGCATGATGCTAAATACTATGGACAATGAAGAGTTCCCGCATCCTGTGAACGCGGACATAGATAAAAAATACTACGCATAAAGAATGACCCGCTAGGTTGACATACCTAGGAAAAATAAGGGCATCCCGAGCAACCAAAAGGTTCAAGTAAACGTTAGGGATATATACAAAATATTATACACCCGACAAGTTAAAGATCCGACCAGATAATAGTTAACTTCATCATTCCAAGTAAGTTGCTGCAAATCCGGGAATCCGACCAGATAACAGTTAAACTCCATCCTTCCAAGTAAGTTTCTGCGAAGCCTGGAATCTGACCAGATAACAGTTAAACTTCATCTTCCCCAGTAAGTTGTTGCGAAGCCTGGAATACAACCATATAACAATCAACTTTATTTTCCCCAACAAGTTTTTGTGAAGTCTGGAATCCGACCAGATAGCAGTTAACTTTTATTTTCCCCAATAGAGAATTGCACAACTAAAACTCCTGAACTCTATTCCCCAAGCTGAAATCAACACTCCCCGCAGAGTTTTCTCAAGCAAAGTCAATGTTCCCCAGCGGAATTCTCCTCAAAACAAAAAAGCAGGAATCCCAGTGGAAACACTCTAAACAAGGTTTTAAGATGCACATACTCTTCATCCCCAACAACAATCCAGTATTTAACTTCCCAAAACTCCCTAACATTTGCTCAGGATTTATTTTCCAGACAAAGATACGCCTCAACAATATTTCACATTCATACATAATATTACATACATGACAAATGCATACAACATAATATCATTTATTTTAAGAACATCATTACGCCATGCATACACTTGCATGCAAATAACCCTCTTCCTTGCACGAAAAATCAGTCAACAAAACAAAAGTCCTCTTCTAGATAGATTTACTTCTTCAAATTAATGATAGGAAATCAACAGACTCTTCTGGTCAGATTTATTTCCCCAATGAAGTCACTATCACAAGACCTCTTTTGGTTAGATTTATTTCTTCCAGTTAAAGACAGGAAAAAGACATCTACAGTTTCAGTATAAATCGACCAAGGATTTAGTCTGATACTTCTTCCAGTATCTACCAATAGTCACTCTGGATAGAATCTATAAGCCCATCTCCGACAAATTCTTTATCACTTCTCCAAATGTAATCTTTAAGCCCATTCTCGACACAATCAACTAAGACATCATCAAGTGCAAACTTCTGGACAATCTAGTGTTCAATCATCTTTCACCTTCAAGTCACGAATGGAGGACTCGCCAATCTAACTCTTCAGGTTTAAGAAGATTGAATAGGGGCAATTGTTGTACCCCAAAATTTTCCCTCTCTTTTCTCAAGAAATTTCTAATAAAGATCTTCAAAAGCTGAAGCCTGCACAAGTATTGACTAGGTCAAGCCATCTCCTCAACACCGATACCTCAAATTAGGATTTGAGTTTGCACAAGGACAATTGGACTTCTAATGCTCCAAATGACTTTCATGTATCATTATGGACCTTCAAGATTTCTCATGTCAAGTTTCAAGTCTTGGATCATAAAATTGCTCAGTCAATTGATTAGACAACCTAAAATCAGCTTATTGGGTAAAAAGTCAATTGTGGTCAACATACATCCAAACTTCAAGATTTTTGACCAATATAAACATTTTGAAGTCATATTCATCAATTGATCAAGTTTGGATCACCGTTCCTCAAGAAAAATGTTAAAATCATCAAAAAGGCAAAATGGTCAAAACTAGGGTTTTAACTAAGAAGGCTTGATTCTTGACTTTTGACTTAATACACGACTTATTTTTTTGAAAAATGATGTCAAGGATTCAAGGACATCATTTTGACCTAATTTCATTTCTCAAAACATTTCTCAAGATCATTGGATTGATAGATGAAATTTGGTCAACTGATGAAAAAGTCAACTGATACATCAAAAGTCAAACTTTGACTTTTTGGTCAACATTAGGTTTCAAAGATCAAAATTCATCAAGACATTCAGTAATATCAATCTTGATCATCAAGAAGTCAAGAAAGTCAAAAGTCAATTTGAAAAGTCAAACTTTCCAAGACTTAGAAAATTTTCCAAGTGTTTTATACATGTTTATTTCATAACTTCATACCAATTTTTCACCAAGATGAAAGATGATTCAAAGAAAACTTTAAACATGGAAGTTGTAGATCTGGATGAATTCTACAACTTTGTATTGGAGGGTTGATGTCCAAAAAAACGCTAAAATTTGAAGATATAAGCCCATGAAGTCATGACATTTTCATCTAACAATTAGAAATTTTCAACAGATTTTGGTCAGAATTTTATCCCAACTTTTTGGAATTTTTTCACATAGTTCCAAGATGATTTTGTCAAAATGGCCAACATGAAAGTTATAGAGGATGTTTCAAGCTTTCCAAAACATCCAAGAGCATGAATTTATCATACTTGAGCTAGGATATTCAAGGGCATGAAGTTGGACACCCATCCTTGAATTACAAGTCTTTTTGGTGAAGAACACATGATCCAATCTACATGCTATGCTGCATAATATTATGTTGCAAGCCTTCTTGCTTGCAAATCTCTCCATAATTTAATGTTTACACAAAAATCTTGAACCATTACCCAAGAGATACAAGCATTATCCAAATAACTTGCCATTTAAGGTAAAAAGTTACCATTGCTATTCTTGAAAAGCAAGTTTGTTGGTACAAAATTTGTTTTGAGCCCATACCTTGTTTACTTCTGATTTTACTCCACCATAAATCATGGAAAGTATCTGATCTTACCGGATCAGACTTGGACCGTCACAGCTGGCTTGAACTGGATTTGAATGAGATGGGGGGGGGGGGGTACCTGCAAGACACTCCGATGATGAAATGAGAGACGGAATGAGCAGGCAAAAATTATATAGGTGTGTGATGAATGAATACATAACCCTCTTGGAATAGAGGGTATTTATAGCCCCCAGCGCTGGGCCAAAGCCCCTTTATTGGGCCGACCAGAACTGGCCCTACAAAGGGACTGCCAAGTTCTATGTGTGTATGGGGGACCCGCACGTGGTCCCCTTCCTGGATAGTGCTCTGCGAAGAATGAGGAAGAACGAAGACGCGGTCTTTCCGGAGCTTTAAGGATCCCATAGCATTCGGAGGGGACAGAATCTGCCCTACGGGGAGGATGCTCGAGCAAGACTCGAGCTGGAGTGCCCTTGCTCGGGGGCGCTGCTCGTTGCGGGTAACGGTGGGCATTACCGCTATAGTCTGTGGTCGAGCATGCTCGGGATGGTCTGATTATGAGCACTCCTCGAGGAGCTGCCTGGATCTAGGCCTTTATTTGTACTTTGGGCCAAGGCGGGCCCAGTCCAGAACAGGAGCCCCCTAAAACCAGCATCTTTGGTACTTCATATTGGGACTATGGATAATTGACATAGTTTGTTATTTTCATCCCAACCAAACCATAACATGTTGTCTTGCAAACCTAATCAGCTCTTGCTCCTAAACCTCTTGCCTATAATAGAGGGAGAATTTGCAAGAGAAAGAGGCCATATTCTTGTGTATTGAAAAATCCTCAAACCCCCCTTATACTCTAAAAACCAGAATTGTCCATAAAAACCTCCATCTTTGAGCTTTGAAGTCCAAACCCTTTGAGTCTCCAAAACCTTGCAAGTTTTCCCCAAACAAACAATCCATATACTTCATATACATCATATAGAAGTTTTTCAAACACGAGAGCAACTTCTGTAACATCACTATCACCATTCTCCAAACTCAAAAACAACCACTTGACCTCTCCAAGACAATACAACAACTTTAAATCAAAACACAAATTTCAATTTCAAGGTAAGTTTTCTTAACTTTGAACTCTTCATACAAGAATCATTAGTGGTTCATTTGTGAATATAAAATGTAGATATCATTTCCCTGAAGCTAACCATATGTTTACTTTTCATTTTAATTAACCATGTGTGAAGAACTGACTCATATATGCAGTAGAAAAATGCTAGAAGTAAAAAATAGTAGTATGAGTCGATACATATCTCTATAAGTCGACACATATTAAGCACAAAACATATTATGAGTTGATATAAAACACGAATGAGTCGATACAAAACAAAAATGATTCGATGCAAACCATTATGTGTCGAGTCATACTGAGTTAATTTTGATTTCCAGGAGCAAAGAAATGATATGTATCGATGCAAAACAGGTTATGAGCCGATGCAAAACTTTATGTATCAACTCATACTGAGTTGGTTTTGATTTTCAAGAACAAGAAACAGATATGAGCCAATGCATAAAAAAAATTCTATCAATGCCTAAGTGCATGTGTCAATAAATAAAAGTTTTTTTAAAAACAATTTTTTTTTTTTTTACATTATCTTTATATTTATTTATATTATTACTGTTATTCATTATTCAATATGGTTGTAATAGTAATTAGGTTTTAATTGCTTTCATTACCCATTTGTAAATTTGTATCCCCCATCCCCAAAAAAGATGTAATAACATAGAACTTTAAATTTCCGCAATTCATCGCTTTTAATATAATTACTAGTAATTAGGGTGTGTATGGAAAGAATAAAAATCAAACAATAGAGAACCCTAATCTCAATACAAAAATGCATGAAAACAAACACTTTGCACACTTGCACCTCTAGGGTTAACTTCACTTGTTTCCTTGAGAAAAACCGTCATGTCCCTCGAACTTGGGATACTTTAGCAATGACCCTCGAATACAAGATCGTATTCCCTCGATGACCCTTTAAGTGTTTCCTTCGGTAAAAAATCTTAGACCCTTACGACAAATTGCTAAGGTATCCTACAATGTTGCCTTATATGACTATACGACAACCCACCCCTTCACATCCAATGATAGGTATTCTTATCAATCAATGGTAAGATATCATTATCTAAAGGAGGAGGACATGAACAAAGACTTTTGAGTAGGTAGAACGTTCATAAGTTGCTTGCTCACAACCATCTTCAAAACATCTTTAAAAATACACCAACACTTTCAAACATGAAATATTTTCAAAATTCAACACTTTGTATGCATTCTTATAGAGACGAGAATCATTACAAAGTTCGCCTAAACAAAGGCACTTTTCAAAAATACTTTCAAAAAAACCATCACAAAACAAATTTCAAACAAAGTATTTCAAAGTGAGCTAGCAATTAAGAGCCCGTAGATAACTTCAGATGAAAAGGGTGCTAACACCATCCCTTTTCATGACATACCCCCCAAACTCAAGAAAATTTCTCAAAAGGTCTTTCCTGTTCTTTTCAGCCTTTCCTTTATTGGATAAAAGAAAATTCGGTGGCGACTCTTGCTATCCGCAACAATTGCGATAAAATGAAAAACACCCAAGTCAGTTCTCCCACCGTATTACAAAGACATTCAACAAGAAAATCAAGCATCAGATATACCAGACTGGTGACTTGGTAATAAAGTGCATAATTCTACCGCAAGGTGATCTTAGGGTAAAATGGACTCCCACCCGTTGTACCCCAAGATTTGCCCCTAAGATCCCTTTATCATACCATATTGATTGAATCACAACAAGGTCACATTAGGGCTCTTGGTTCTCCTCCCTATCTTTAGCTTTATTCTTTGAGGAATCACCAAGCACCTTGACTTGTTTTCCTTTTGATATCATTCATGTTTTGTTTTGACTTTCCTTTTAATTAATAAAATTCAATGTTGGTTTGTCTTACTTTTTAATAATGTAGGTAAAGGCAATGTGGCTTGGCAATTGGACCCATGGGTTCATGAGTTTACTTTCATGCCCTAGTTAATAAAGCTTGAGAAGTTCAAACCTCACCATTGAATTTATGTTGGAAGAAATGGCATGGCAAGGTTTATCTTGGTTCACCACATTTAAAAGTTATCAAGATTGATTCAAAGGTACAAGGGGTTGATTAAAGAAGTTGTCATGTTTGGACAATGCTTTGTTCCCATTGGTCACAAGTGAATATTTTTCTCAATTCTCAAGATATGGAAGTGGTTTTGGTGGATATAAGTTCTCATTATCATCCTAAACAACTTCTATTTACAAATCAAAAGTGTTGAAACAAGAAGGTTGTTCAAAATTGTCAAAGTTCTTCAAAGCATTTTCTTGATCTAGGAGCTAGGGTTTTGAACTTAAAAGAAGTATATCTTGCTCATCTTTTGGTATTTTTGAGTGATTACAAAGACATCCTTCTCTTAAAAGGGTTATTAACAAATCACTTTAAAAGTTTCAATGATTTTTCATATAGAAGAAACTTGATGATGAAGAAAGATTACAAGTCCTCCAGACGAACCCCTAATTTCCCATGTGTGACTTAAAATGATCATAACTTAGTCAATTTTTATCACCTTGAGCCTACTCATTTTCCATAATGACCTTGAGTATGTGAACTTTATCCCTTATTTTATGTGCAAAGTGAGAAAATGGATGGAAGATGCCTTAAGAATACAAAATATTATAGGTCATTTCAAGATTTTTGCCAACTTCAACAATTCATAACTCTCTCAATTTTTGGAGATTTTGAATGGTTCAAGACTCAAAATGTCATTCAAGAGGTCTATTTAATTCCATATTTTTGGTCAAGAGCAAATTATAAGTGTAAGGCCATGTTTGGATTCAAAACATTATAGGTCACTTTTGAAGAAAAATTTGAAATATTTCTAAGTATGAAAAGTCAACCTTTTTTCCCCAACTTTGACTCATTGCAACTTTCAGCTCAGGCATCCATTTGATTCCATTCTTTTATTAGTCCAAAGCTTGTAATATCATCTTTCTAAAGCATCAAAAATCATGCCATAAGACCCCTTGAGCTGGGAATTCCATTGAGTTGAACTTGGTAATTTGAGACTGAAGTTTCTTCATAACTCAGAATATGAAATTCATGTTTTGGCTTCAAAACATCAAATTAACACGCGTTTGTGGTCTAAACATATTTAACCAACTTGCCAAAGTGGATTAGAGCCTTAAAATGCAAGAATTGGATGAGTTTTGATGCAAAACAGATCACACCTTTCTCGTGTATCAGGTTCACATGATTTCCCTCCAAACTTCTTCATTTCACACCCTTAAGCATTCCATTTTATTCCCTATAAATAGAGGGTCATCTCTCATTCATTTCCTCAAGCTTGAACAGCCAGAATCACCCTGCCAAACTTGCTCAATAACTCATTTTTCTGCAACTTCAAAATCAGTGTTCAAGCCTTTTAAAATCCAATTTTCCCATCAATTCACCTTCCTTGATCTTCCCTGAAGCTAACCATACAATTACCTTCAAGAATCGTGCCCTATATTGATCCATAGAAGTCCAGTTTCAGAGCTCTGCAACTCAACTTCAATAGGTAGATTTCTCCATCAATTCTTCAAAACTTTGATATCATTGTGAAGCTCTCATTGCCCTGGTTCTAGTTGCAACACTTGTTTTTATCTGGAAACACGTTTTGACCATGAAATTTCAAATCCCTTTTCAAAACATTCTTTCCAAATTGCTAGAGCTACAGTTTATATAAATTTGTCGCGAAGATGTGGTTGTCTTCGTCTTGAAGAGACGAAGCGAATGGCATAGGTCTCATGCTCTAATTTTCCAGATTGAGCAACCTGGTTTTGGGACTGGCTGTAGGTTGGAGATGACTAATGTGTCATCCTTCAACCAATCAAAAAGTGCCATTTGTATTTTTTTGAATTTCGGATTTACATTTGATTCAGTGCTTTATTCACTAATGACCATGATATGCACAGTGCGCCAGATCCCTTGGATTTGATTACTAATGCGTTTTGACTCCCATCCAATGGTCCACATGTTTTTGACTTTATTTTCTATTTCTGATTTTTTATATTTAATTGTTTTAAACTTCAAAAAATCATAGAAATTTCATATTTAGTCCAAAAAATCTGGAAAAATTATGAAAAATATTTTTTATTTTTCTCTTTCTGATTTTTATTTTTTCACAATTTTATTTTATGTTTTCATATTTTTTATAAATTTTCACTTTATTTGAATTGTTTTAAATGTTTAAAAATACTTTTATGCATTTTTTAATTCTGAAATAAATATGGAATGATCCAATGATATGGTGAAAAATATTGGTGACCTCATTTATTTTATATTTCTGAATTTGGTTTTTTTTATCATTTTTGGTTTATTTTACTCATTTCTTTTAATTTTAAAAGTAGTTTCTGACTTTAAAAAATTACCAAAATTTTTATAAAAATATTTGAGTTCATTTCTGATTTTTCTATGGTCTTACTTAATATTTCTTGATTAATTTGAACATAGTTGATATTTTCTTTCTTATTTCTATTTTAAAACATTTTTAAAACATTTTTAAACCCTTTTTAATATATATATATATATATATATATATATATATATATATATATATATATATATATATATATATATATATATATATATATATATATATATATATATATATATATATATATATATATATATATATATATATATATATATATATATATATATATATATATATATATATATATATATATATATATATATATATATATATATATATATATATATATATATATATATATATATATATATATATATATATATATATATATATATATATATATATATATATATATATATATATATATATATATATATATATATATATATATTAAATGCAATATTATTTTGTGATTATTTTCTGGCTGATCTTGGGTTGAATTTTTGATCATGAACTTCATTAACATCATTGGATCCATGGTGTTGAGTCTAACTCCATAAAAATGGATGAATGATTTTAATAATAGTTTGATTAAATTTTAATTCAAATGTGGTTTTATATTCTTTCCCACCCCTCTTCATCTCATCCCTTTCTTATTGCACTAAGTGTTATTGGAGCATGATCTCTATATCATGTCTCAAAACAAATGGTGCATAGATTGCTATTGACCAGCCTCAAAATAGGTGCGACTTCTATATAAGTCCACTTACGATTTCTTAACATAAGACTATATTTTGTCCTGATTCGAATAAATGATCATTCGTGGCCCAAATCTATGTTTGCAAGCCCAAGTATGTTAATTTGATCTCTTTGATCCATTAACCTTGAGATTCATTGTGTGGAGGCTTTGGTTCTACCAATTCTCTAATGGATCTACAACACTTTTGGTCAACGCGGATCACTTAAACATCGTTGATCATTAAATGGTACTTTTGAGGATTCCAAATGGATAATATACTTGACAAAAAGCAAATGCAACTTGTTGTGTGGAGTATTTGGTTTTACCAATCCTCTAATGAGTTCCAAATGAAAGTTTCAAGACGGTAATCCAACTAACCACTAATTATTAAATTTTTTTACTTTATGCTTTTATTTTTACGCTTTATGTACCATTTACTTTAAGCATTACATTTCATGCCATTTTTATTTTTGCTCACTTGAGCATTTATATTCTTGTTATTTTTATTTTGCTCACTTGAGCTTTTCTTTTCTCTTTTAAGACACCTAATAATCAACATGAACCATAAAATACTTTAATGATACTTGGACTATTTGGTTACTATCCTTGGCATTATGGAGTATTGGACATCTTGGACTTAGGATTAGAAACATTGGCCTATGTTGGAGACCTTGTGATCTTAATTGATATTTTGTCTGAAGTTCTTGAGGTTTACCTCAAGACATTAGGTTGTTTGTTTGTTTTGTGTGCAGGTTATTGTGAATACATTCTTTGTTTTTAATCTGGAATTCACTCGTATACACTTGAACCACTTTCATAATAAACTTGGACTTAGGTCCATGCATTTTCAAAACATTTTAATAAATAAACTTCAATCAATTTAATAATACCTTGACATTTTTTGTGAGAAGACTAAAAGTCAATCAATCTCATTTCAAACCATTTTTGCCATTTTGGCTCTTATCTTTAAAACTTTTCTCAAAAGATTGGACTCTTGTCAATCCTTGTAGTGATGCAAACAACTATACTTCTACAATATATAATGAAGAGAGATATTTTCCACTTGGGTGTTGAGTGAGGCATTGTTGATTTTAAAATCCAAGCCATATCCTCCACTTTGAGATGATGTAAATTCTCCTTTCTCATGATTGTGGGTAGTAAGTATGTTTTCCACACGGACAATGACGATGATGTCTTATCCCATAAAATTAACCAACATACTTGTGTTTTAAAATCTTTTTAAAGGTGAACTACGTTGTTGTACCCAAAAATTTTCCCTCCCATTTTTCATAGAAAGCACAACCCTAGAGTTTCTCAAATATTTAAGATTGGCTCGGGAATCGATCAGACAGATTTTCTCCTATGGCAGTAAATCAGGAATTAGGGTTTTTCTCGCATTTCTCAGAAGAAATTGAGTTCTCAGAAATCCAATTGATTTTCATATGTTTTCATGATCTCTCAAATTTACTGAAAAAGCAGTGTTTGTTTGATCCAGGTTAAACAGATAATTTGCGTCTTTTAAAACATTTACTTTGTTTATGGAATAAACAATTGCTTGTTTATGGAATACACAGTGCGTGTTTATTTGGAATGCAGTGGCAAGATTACATGATCATTGGAATTTAAGCTATCTTGGTTGGAATTATTGGAATACAGTTTCAATTATCTTAATCAGGAATCTTAAAGAATTAGTGAAGATGCGAAGAGAGAATTACAAGTTACTAACAATAATGGATTTTACTGGACATCAGATTATCTCATAAAGACTTTCTTCATTTATTTCAAATGATGTTACAAAAAACAATTTATTATTCAAATGCTTTAGGTTTTACAACTTATCGTATTTGAAAAATAATTTAATACAACTGATTGAAAATCTCTCTAAATTACAAAGAAAGTGAATCTATGCCTAAGGTTGACTGGGCTTCCATCGCTTCCATGCTTTCCACAAAGTCTCCTGCTTCCTCTACTTTGTCACCATCCAGTTGTGCTCACATGAAAACAAAAGACAAAAAACAATTAGTACAGTTAATTGGACATGAGTAAAAATTTTCAAAAGACAGAAAAGGTGTTCATCATTAAAGTTTGCAATTTGGAATCAGAGGGCTTATTTTTTAATTCATCACATATTTATTTTCTCTATTTGCAAAACACAAGAAAATTATTTTTCTTGGTTCACAAAAAGAAGAAATAAAAATACAAATGAGCTGTCCAAAAGGGAAGGCAAACAAGCTGGACAAAACAAATGCAAGCAAATTGTCCAAAGGCAAGCAAATGGTCCAAATGCAACAAATATTCCAAACTGAATGCAACAAACAGCAGCATGGCCAAAACATATTCCAAACTGAAGCAAGCAGCACAACAGCTAGAACAAGCAACAGCTAGAACAAGCATAGCAGTACAAACAAAGTACAAACAAACAGCAGGCAAGAAGAAAATATAACATATGGTAAACCAAGCCAACAAGCAAGGGGCTTGTTTCAATAGCCTTTTCATCATTTTCCAAGATTTTTGCAAACTTTTCAGAAAAAAAGGTGAAAAAGCATTTTGCTTTTATCATTGAAAGAGGAGAGAGAGGAAAGAAATCACCTAGGTTATTGGAATTGCACAAAAGGTACAGTTTTGCTATTCTGCCCACAAGCTGTCAAAAAAGCAATCTAAATATAACAGTAGGTAAACTGCAAGTTCAAGGGGAGAACATTTTGTCAAACTGAGAAACAAAAACAGCATAGCAAACAAAAAC
This sequence comes from Vicia faba, assembly GCA_948472305.1. Classification (NCBI taxonomy): domain Eukaryota; kingdom Viridiplantae; phylum Streptophyta; class Magnoliopsida; order Fabales; family Fabaceae; genus Vicia; species Vicia faba. The sequence continues at coordinate 1,175,665,734 of OX451737.1, forward strand.
TCTAAAACCTGCAACTGTAACAACAACATACCAACCAAAAAACCTTTTAACAAAAATCAAAAACAACCAAAGAACTGTCAAAGGCATCAAAGCTGCAAAACCATTTCAACAATAAAGCTCACAGGGCCTGCATTGTCAAACTCCCAAAAACAGTTTCCAAAGCTGCATAACCAATATCCCAAACTCACAAAACTCAGAATCAAAAAATTCAAACCTGTAATACAATACCAACTCAGTTCAAACATCCCAACCTGTCAACTGTCAAACTGTAAAAGCAAACGTTCCAAAACAACAACTTTTGGAAAATATCCCAAAAAACTGTCCAACCATTCTCAAAAACCATTTTCAAACAAACCTGCAAACTGTCAAAATCATCATTCAAAACTGCCATCAACAACCCAAACTGTAAAAACAGTTTTTCAAATCTAAAAAAAAAACATTTTCAAACAAACCTGTAACTCAGTTCAATCACAAAACATTCAAACCTGTAACAATACCAAAAAGTCCAAAACCAGTTCATACCAAACTATAACCAAAACAAAGCCAGAAAATTAAACCCCAAAACCATCCCAACATCCCAACATTCCATCAACATCATCAAAACCAATAGCAACAATATCAAACCAGAAACTGTAAAACCATTTCAACAGTTCATAACCCAAAAATTTCGAACACAACATCCAACAGTCAGAAGTACAATACCATCATCATTCAAAGTTCAAGGGACATAAAGAAACCAAGAAGCATCATCATCATCATTCAACATAGAAGGTAGAAAAGAAAAGGTTACCAGAAGCGCGCGTTCTTCACATCATCATTTCTCCCCCCTTCATTTCCAGCTACCAAGGAGCATCATCATCCCAATCTCAATATCCTTTTCCATTTTGCAAAAGTCCCAAAGGTATGTTTCTTTTCAAACCATTTTCTGCATCTCAATAAGCAATAAAATTGATTAACAAGCAAAACATGAACAAAACATACAAAAAACAACGAAACTGTTAAGCCAAAAACAGAACCATACCTTTTCACAGAAAGCCTTTGAGATTCGTTTAAAGGGTTGAGAGTGGGAGGCGCGTCGGCAACAGAAACGGAGGAGGGAAGATCAGATGGAACCCTTCAAGCATAAATCCAACCCTAGGTTTTTTTTTCATAGAAAGCGCAAACTAGAGTGAGACCAAGAGGCCAAGGGGTCGTTTCACTCATGATTTAGGAAGATGAATAGGACTGTTTAACGAGAAAGATGAACGAGAAGCGAAAGGGACAATCAGAAGCGGCGCCGCTGTGAACAAGTTCAAACAACAAACCCTAATTTCTCTGTTTACCCTAATCCAACAATTAGGAAAATGTATTGGGCCTGTCTTGGAAAACCCCCTAAGACCATATGCATTTTTGGCTCATACCCCCTCTCATCTGACCTTGTTTCTTTCAACAATGACATTACCTTTGGGCCTCACACCCTTAAATCTCCTAAGCCCATTTCTTCCTTCAAACTTGTTTTTATTTGTTTTGAAAATTATTAATTAAAACTTAGTTTGCTTCTATACTTTTTTTTAAAAGAAAAAATCTTTTTTTCACTATTTTCTTCTTTTATAACTTATTTTTATTAATTTGTTACATTTAATAAAATACCAAAAAAAATCAAGAATTAGTTTAGTTAGTCTTCTTTATTTAAACTTTTCTTTTAAAATTAATAAAAATACATAAAGAATATTAATAATAAAAATTTTAATCTTTTTTTTTAGAATAGATTTTATTTCTCTCTCTTCAAGTAAATACATACATTTCATATGTTATTGATTTTATTTTCGTAAATTGTCATAGCTTTGTATTAAATCGCATAATAATTCGATTTGGTTGTATTATTTGATATTTGGGCATTGCTATTTTTTATTTGATTCATCCCCATTTGTAACAATTGTACCCCCATTCCCGAACATTCTGTAATAGTTTAGAATTTCAATTCCCGCAATTTATTGCTTTCTATATATTGTATAATAACTAGGCGTGTATGGTAAGATTCAAAAATCAATCGTTAGATGACCTAATCCAATAATAAATAACTTGAAACCAACACACTCCTCACACGCGCATCTCTAGGGTAACCTCGCTTGTTGCCTCGGATATACAATCATGTCCCTCGAATATGAGACACTCTAACAAATGACCCTTCGATAAACAAAGATCGTAGTCCCTCGATGACCCTCGGTGTTGCCTTCAATAAAACGATCTTGTCCCTTACAAAATTGCTAGAGTGTCTCACAAGTTGCTTTCAATGATTGTAAAATTGACCCGCACCTGTCCCTTTACATCCAATGATGGGGCTTCTTACCAAATCAATGGTAAGATAGCACCATTAAAAGGAAGAAGAAAAGAATAACTTAAGACCTTTCGAGTAGATAGATTCGCTCTTAGTTACTCGCTTGCTCACGACAAAAAACTTTCACAGTTACACCTCCATTTCAAAACACTTTCAAAAGACAAAACATTTTGTATACGTTCTTATAGAGACGAGAACCATTGCAAAACCTCTTTTCAAAACACTTTTCGAAACACGATTCACAAACACTTCTTTGAACTATTTTTCGAAATAAAACATTGTATATGTTCTTATAGAGACGAGAACCATTACAAAGAAACTTTCCAAAATACTTTCAAAACCCACACCACAAGCACACAATCAAACAAAAGCAAGTGATCTAAACGAGTAACTAAGAGCCCATGGAAAACCATGTATGAAAAGGGTGCTAACACCTTCCCTTTTCATAATCTACCCCCCGAACCCGAGAAAATTATCGAAAGGTATTTCCTGTGCTTTTTTTTACCTTTCCTTTTGGATAAAAGAAAAGTCGGTGGCGACTCTTGCTAACTGCACAAGTGCGAATGAAACGCAAAACCTCTAGTCAGTTCTCCCACCGTATCACAGAACTGGAGACTCTGCTGGGGACTAAAACAAAAGTGGGGTTACCTTAGGGTTTTAGATCACCTTTACATGCTTATCTTGTTTGATTTGTATGCTTTACATTTTTGGTTCCTTGTTTGGGTTTGTTTTAAATCCTACACCCGGATTTGGGGACACCTTTTAGGTAAGTAGCAATAAACTGTGAGGGAACTGTGCAGGGTATACCGACATGGTTGAAGCAGTAGCTACATTGGTGTGGAACTTTGGTTGGTACCGGTAACCCTTGATTTGAATCAAGGAGAGTACGGGGCCGTCGCGTGGTGTCATGAAACATCAATTGACCTTAGAACCTTACTTGACCAACTTGGCCTTTTAGGACGTAGTGAGATGACCGGTTTTGGTGTAGAGCTGAAAATTGGTAGATACTCGATACTACACTCATTGAGGGTTGTTTCCTTGGAATATTTTGGTCACCGGTTAGAGGATAAATTGAAATAATGAACAAGGAAACAATCCAGTGATATTGAGCTTGTTAGAACCCGGTTACTATTTCTAGGACAGGTTGAGCCAACTAGACTTCAAGAGGGTACTTACCTACAAACTCCATGAAAGCCTAAAACCTAAGGACTTGTCTGCTTTGTGTGAATATGGTTATTTGTATATAAACTTTCTTACCTCGCATATCTGTACATAACATCATAACATCATACCATAGCATTTTCAATAACCATTTCAAGGATCTCGAGGATCTTTGATGCAGGGTCACGTTGAACCAGAAGTCTACCAAAGGGGCAAGAGGATTCATTTTCCTCTAAACAAACACCGTCAAAAATCAAGTACAACAACTTAAATCAAAGGCTATGACCCACTCAACATGGTGAGCTTGATCCTCGTGGAAAGACATCCACCGATACGAAGCTCTCCAATCAAAGATGTTGATCGAAATTCAACTTCTAACATTTTCTTGTGTTTACCCCGCGAGATCTTTGAAAACATGCATCCGCATATCATGCATCTTATCATGACAGGTTTCTCCCTTTCAAGTCTCTTTATCTTTCTACTGTTTATTTCAGTAGAGATGGCTATAGAGAAGACTATTGTGTTCGGTGGAAATAGAACTGACTGTTTTGAAATGCTGGTTCGCGAAATGTCGCGGTAAGCAAGAGTCGCCACCGTCTTTTATTTTCTCCAACAAGGAAAGGACAAAAGCACAGCAAAATTCCTTTTCGAGATGTTTCTCGGTTCGGGAGGTAGATTATAGAAAGGGAAGGTGCTAGCACCCTTTCTATCCGTGGTCATCCACGGGCTCTTAGGTACTTGCTCACTATGTTTTCAAAATGTTTTGCTTTTCTTGTGTTTGTGGGTTTTGAAAAAGTTTGTTTGAAAACTTCGATTTAACTCTTGTATCTGTCCTCAAGAGTGTATGAAGTGTTGTTTGAAAACTTTTGTTAGAAAAGTGTAGGTGCGAAAAGTATTTTTTGTTTTGAAAGAGCAAGTACCTTAGAACCTCTACCTACTCAAAAGAAATTAAGCTGTGTAAATGCCCTTTAGACAGTACTATCCCACTATTGAGAAGTAGGTAGCACCGTCGTTGGAGTTATTCGGGTCAATTCGATTATAGGGACATGTGGTCACCAAAGCAATAGTAGGACGCCTTAGCGGTAACCCTAGTGTCCTAGATCCTTTTTATCCGAGGCAACCGTTTCGAGGCAACTTGGATCTTTAGACAAGAGGGCGACCTCTAAAACACCCTATACTCAATGACCACGTCGAGGCAACCAAGTGAGGCGTACCCTAGGAGTGGCATGTGCGAGTGTGTCAGGTTTCATGTTAAGTTATCTTTGCACATGTTATGGTGAGCTACAGGTTGATTTTAATTTCAGAGATAAGTCTTATCATGCATAGCCTAATTAACATACATGTAACAGTTAATAGTTGTGCGGAAAGTAAACTAAACTATTACAAGGCGTCGGGTATTTACATCGCCAAAAGCAAACCCTTGAAAAGTAAATTGCGGAAAATAAAAGAAAGCGATAAAAAGTCCTAATTAAAGCTATTACATCCTCGGAGCAATTACATAAATATGATCAAAAATATGAATCAAAAATAAACATGCGCGCGAGAAGAATTGAATCGGAGAAGTCCTTAGGGTTTTGACCCTTTTTGAGAAAAGAAAAAGTTTTTGTCCTTTGGTATTTAATTAAATTAATCCTAAAACTAATTAATCAATAAAAAGAAAGATTTTTGGTTTTTTAATGTCTCAAGGAAAATAAAATAAGTAAAAAAGATTAAAAGTTAGTGAAAACCCTAATTCTAATTTATTTTATTTATTGCAAAAAAATATTGAAATTAACCTAATTAAAAAGACTAAATTAATTTGTTAGTATTTATTTACAAAATAATAAATTAAGGGTGAAATCAATAATAATAAAAATATTTTAGTTTTCTGATTTTATTATGAAAATAATTAATTTGGTTAATTAAATAATAATAATAATAATAATTAGTAAAATAGTTAAATAGAAAATATAAAAGAAAAAAATAAGAAGAATAAACCAGGGGGGGTACTGGCCCAATATGGAGGTATTTTTGCAATTTGTGGCCCATTAACCTCAAGCCCTTTTGACTTTCCTGATGATCTATGGCGCGTGTTGACTGGGAGTATGATGATCCTTCCATCTGGGACCATTAGATTTATTCCTGAAGCCACATGGCGCCTGGATATTTGAGGTACATGGTAGACCACATCCTAAAACCTGCACGTAATTATGTGAAAGAAAATAATAACAAGGATTTTGGGGGACCTGGGATTCGAACCCAGGTCCCAACGTTTCCAAGCCAGCACGCTAACCACTCCACCATCACGCTTTAGTCATTAGTAAGATAAAGCTCAATTATTATATTAACGAACAAATACATGTGCCTGAAAACAAAACAAAACGCGCGTATTTTCAAACCAACCAACCATGAATCAACACCTCATCATCTTCCTCGCTGTACCTGCAAAATAAACATTAGATAGCGGGGGTTTTTAACCCCCACAATATGCCATGAGGAAAAATAGCGATTAGAGCTATGGTTTATATAAATGTTTCGCGATGGTTTGGTTTTGTTCGTCTTGTTCTGACGAATTCAGTCATATGCCTTAGGAGTCTTAATTTTTATGGGTTTAGAAAGCCCCAATTTCAAAGCTTATGAACCCTAAAACTTGTTCATGGCAACTTTTGATTTATGGCATTTCAGTTCAATTAAACCATACCATTAGCTTCGTATGATTCCTAGCAATGCAAAACAACCAATAAAATATGTTAAATGCGCATGAAATAGACAATACGATTCTGGAAAAAAGCTTCAAACCGTGGTTCTGTATGTGATGATTCTGTGAGCTTTAATGCGTGAATTTGCTTGTAACACGTCCTGGGAACCTCCTGCAGTGTATTAGAATCAACAAAAGTCTTTAAATTTCCCTAGAATGCAAAAGTCAGTTTAAACTTTTCTTGAATTTTTCCAATATGTTATGGCCCTTTTTCTGCAGCTTTCTCACGTGTTTTCCATCAGGGTAGCTTGCATATATATAGAGGAATGGAATTAGGTCAAAATCTTGAGCAAAAATCCATTGAATTGATGATCGAATATTTGATTGAAAATCAAATCTTTTTGCATTTTCATGATTGAATAAAGTTGCCAATTTTGGAGATTTTTGCATCTTTGATTTGTACACGAAATTGCCAGCATATCTTGACCATATTTGCTTCACAAAAAGATTGAAAAACCAAATCTTGTATTTTCCTACAATTTAAATTAATTAAATGAATTAATATTAATTAAAAATCCAATTAATCAATAAAAAATAAGAAAATAAATTCAATTAAGCTTGATGGGTCGTGCATAGGCCATGGATGAAGTTTCAAGAAGAGATTTGAGGCCCATTAGCAAAAATAAGGTATTTTGAGCAAAGTTGACTTTTGCAAATTCATGAAAATTTCGCAACTTCTCCAATGCATATCTTGCTCAATTTTGAACATATGAACATGTTCTTGGACATTTTGGAAAGGTCTTGAAGTCCTCTAACCAATGCCTTTGGTCCCATGTCATTTGGATTTACCAATCTCAAGTTATGGCCTTTGACTCAAAGTGCATTTTTGTTGACTTTTGAATTTGACCTATAATGTAGAAATTGATAACTTTTTGTGAGAGCATTTATTGGACTTGGAGTGTGAAGATGGATTGTAGGAAGTTGAATCCCCTTCAAAATGAGCATTGGATGGAATTTTTCTGATGAACCATGAAAAAGTTATGCCCTGGTCAAGATACAGTTGACTTTTCTACTGTCCAAAAATAGTAACTTTTTGCACCTTGATGATTTTTTGAGCCATTCTTGTGGAATCATGATCAAGACTTAATCAAATGATGATTGTGGACTCAAAATAAGATGTTGACCAAAAATTATGACTTTTGACTGCAAAATGACCATTTTGCCCTTTGCAGTTGACTGTGGATCAAATGAGGCTTTTGACTATGCAAATTGGCCATGTGAGTCTTGAAACTTGTCATGTAGGTGCTTGAGAATGTATGTAGGCCTATGAGACTTGATTGAACCATTGAAAACCTCAAATTCCTTGAAAGAACCAAAACCCTAATTTCAGTTGTCTTAGGAGGTGTTTGGATTGTACAACCCTTGAACCACCTTGAGCAATTTGAAAATCAATCTTGATAAACCTTGAAGAATATGGGAGGGCAAATTTTGGGGTACAACAGTTGCCCCTGTTCAATCTTCTTAAACCTGAGGATGTAGATTGGCTTTCGGGCCTTTCGTGATCCGAAGGTGGAAGATGATTGAACACTAAAGTGCCCGGAAATTTGCACTCGCATGGTGTAGTATCAGCAATGTGATGTCGGGAATGGGCTTACAGATGCCATTTGGAAATATGATGGATAGGAGGATGGGCTTATAGATGCCATCTGGAAATGTAATGGATAGTTGTGGAGATGGGCTTAAAGATGCCATCTGGAGATTGTTCGTTGAATTGTAACTTGGTAGATTGAAAGAAGGAACCTGTGTAGGGTTGCCTGATGATGAGTCCGTGTAAAACTGCATCTGAAAAAGAAGGAACCGGTGTAGGGTTGCTTCATGATGGTGGTCAAGTAGATAGTTGTCCTGTCTGGTTTCAGGTATTAATCTACAATCAATCGTCCACAGATATTTCCTGGCTAGTTACAGGTGTTGATCTGGAACTTAAGAAGTCTGGTCGATGAGATAGTTTTCCTGTCTGGTTTCAGGTATTAATCTCTGACTTGAGAAAGAAAGATTGTCTTCCTGGCTTGCTACAGGTATTGATCTTCAATCTCTTCATGTAGATAACTTTCCTGGCTAGTTTCAGGTATAGATCTACAATCAGTTGTCCGCAGATATTTCCTGGCTAGTTACAGGTGTTGATATGGAACTTAAGAAGGCTGGCCGATGAGATAGTTTTCCTGTCTGGTTTCAGGTATTAATCTATGACTTGAGAAAGAAAGATTGTCTTCCTGGCTTGCTACAGGTATTGATCTTCAATCTCTTCATGTAGATAACTTTCCTGGCTAGATACAGGTATAGATCTACAATCAGTCGTCCAGAGATATTTCCTGGCTAGTTACAGGTGTTGATCTGGAACTTAAGAAAGGGTGATGGTAACCATCTTCTGATTGAATTTGGAATAAGTTTTAGAATGTCGCCAAATCTGGGTCACATCTGAACTATCTCTAGAAGGAGTCTGGAATAAACAATAGAATAGCATCCGGGTCTGGAGCATCTCTAAGCTGTCTCTGAAAGGAAATCTGAATAAGCAATAGAATAGCATCCGGGTCTAGAGCATCTCTAAGATGTCTCTAAAAGGAAATCTGGAATAAGCAATAGAATAGCATCTGGGTCTGGAGCATCTCTAAGCTGTTTCTGAAAGGAAATCTGGAATAAGCAATAGAATAGCATCCGGGTCTGGAGCATCTCTAAGCTGTCTCTGAAAGGAAATCTGGAATAAGTATCGGAATGTCGCCAAATCTGGGTCACATCTGAACTATCTCTAGAAGGAAATCTGGAATAAGTATCAGAATGTTGCCATATCTAGGTCACATCTGAACCATCTCTAGAAGGAATTCTGGAATAAGTATCAGAATGTCGCCATATCTGGGTCACATCTGAACCATCTCTAGAAAGAATTCTGGAATAAGTATCAGAATGTCGCCATGCCTGGGTCACATCTGAACCATCTCTAGAAGGAATCTTAGAATATCTTCAACTGGATCGGCATCAGAAAAATCTTTAGGAATCGACTTAACTGGACCAGAGAAGGCCTTTGACTGGCTCGGTATCAGAAAAATCTTTAGGAATCGATTTAAATGGGCTAGACAAGGTCTTGGAATATCTTCAACTGTATCAGCATCAGAAAAGTCTTTAGGAATCGACTTAACTGGACCAGAGAAGGCCTTTTGATATGGCTGAGAATTTAACCGCATCTTTCCTGAAAGGTAAAGGTCAGTCGTATGCAATGCATGATATGGATCAAGCAATGGTGTTCTCAACATAAATGAGATTGTATGATATGATGCGTATATGCATGTATCATGATGTATGAAACTGTGGGGTTTTAGCTGGGGAAAATAAATTCCGGAGCTGCTGGAGAATGATGTTGAATTCTTTGTTTCCGCTGGGGGTGATGAGAGAAGTTGATTGCACGAATAAACCTGTAGGAGAGGATGACTCCATTGGGGAATATACATGGTGTTGTACCCCAAAATTTTCCCTCGCATTTTTCCACAAGAAATCGCAACTTCAGGCGTTTCCTGATTTTTCAAACTGGCTCAAGAATCGGTCAAACAAATTTTTCTCGTCAGTCAGGACACAATTAGGGTTTCATTGATTTTCAGGGCTCTGGAATGTTTCACACAGTTGGCTTAAGGTTTTGGTTGACTTTGGCTCAACTTTGATCAGGCGAACGTTCTTTGGCATTTAATCAGGAATTAGGGTTTTCGTGCGCGGTTCTTCAGAAAGATTTAATTCTACGGTGCTTTGCAAGTTGTTCCGGCATTTGGTTTGAATTCACATTTGTTTGTTTGAACCAGTCAAAGGATACATTCAGTTTGGATTTACAGTGTTTGGTAAGAAATCAGTAAGAAGGGAATGCGTCTGATCAGTTATTGCGTTTGACTGTGCTTTGCTTTGGATGATGGAAGCGTCAAGTTCATTATTTTGATCAACGTGGAATCAATGTTTAGTTGATTATTTATTATTCTAAAGATTAAATATCTGGAATTTAATTTTCAGTTATTTTAATTTAAAGAACTATAAATAATAAGTAAATAATTGAAAAAAGGAGGAAATAGAATTAATTGGATAATAAAAACTTTTATTTATTTTTAAATTATTCGTACAATTATTGTTTACAATTTATTTACAACAATGATTTTACATTAATTTAAATTTAAATAAAAAAATGAAACTATCCTATTTTTTCTAAGTCTCCAATTCTTCATTCTTCATTTAATACCCCTCTCCATTCAATTATTCATCTGCAAAAGAAAAGAAGAAAAGTCAAATAGCAGATAAGTAAATAAAAGAGACAGATATAAAATTCATCATTAAGGGCCACTGATTGGGATCAGTTAACCCTCTCTGCAAATCACGGGATTTCTCCCGGTTCACAAAGAGGGACGAATTTTATTTGCTAAAAATGAATGCACAAAAGTCAAAATTGCACAATTCAAAAATTATCCAAACTACATAAGTTCAAATCTCAAAACTCCAAAGTGCAAATCAAACTACAAAGTCCAAACTGAAAAAAATTCAAACTTGCTGTCAAACTGTCACAAGGCTACCCAAGCTATCAAAGAAGAAGATTTGAAAAGATACAAAGCACAAAATCTTGAAGAAGGGACAAATATGCAGAGGAAAATTGTTATGCAAGCAAACATTTCATTTTTCATCATTTCCCAACAAGGTGGCCCTTTTAGAATAAAAGTACAGCATAAACATATTTTAAATATATAAACTGTACTGAGAGAGAATAAAAAGAGAGCAAAGAAAGCAGATTACAAGGCTTTAGGCAGGAAAATAATATAAAACAAAAACTGAACACAGTGGATAAAAGGAGAGAGATCAGAAAGATATTAAACAAAGGCCAAGCCAACTGTCAAAACCTTCCATCCTGCTGAACAAAGGCCAAACCTGTTGAACAAAGGCCAAGCCTACTGAACAAAGGCCAAGCCTGATGAACCTGTCAAAGGCCTAACTTGAGGCCTGAGCCTCAAGGCCATTAACCTGCTAGAAATCTCCAAACCATAGGCCAGCATTGAACCTGAAACCAGAACCTGTACCATTCAAAAAACACAAAGAAAGAGCATGAACTGAAAAAGCATAAAGAGCCAAAAAACCTATCTTGCCTGAACCATTAACATAGAAACCTTTGTCAAAGACAGTGTTAAGCATAACCTGCCTATCATCACACTCAAAACAACCAAACCCAAAACAAGTTAACCTGTCAAGCCCCAGAACCAACCAACTCAACATATGTCCAAAACCATTCAACAATAGCACATATCAAGCCAACACATAAGCCTCAGAAAAAGCTTCTTCACAGGCATCAAACACCAAATATCCAAGCATACTCAGGCCATTCAACGTCAAACATAAGCTCTTAAGCTTTTCAAAGCCTAAAGGCTCCAAAAAAAGCATCAAACCTTCAGGGCCCTCAGAACCCTAGGCTCATCATGGGGCAAGGAAGAAGTAAATAGGCAACTCAATAAGGCAACAGAATCGAGAGAGAAAGAAGTGAAGAACAAGCCAACACAAGAGCCTCAGAAAAGGTTTCTTCATTGGCAAATAAAAAAAAATCAACATTCAAGGCATCCAACACAAGCGTACAGAAGGCAACATAAGCTGAAAAGGCATTCGAGTAATAGGCAACAGAAGTCAGGGGCGAGAAGAGAAAGAAGGCATCAAGCATCACAATTCAACAAGCACAAAAGGCAAAGATATATCAAGGTAACATAAGCAGAAACATGCAGTAGAAGAGAAGAAGAAAGAAGATATAAGGGTTTTTAGGGTAAACATCACAAAACCTAACCAGGGTCACCAAAAAGCTAGCTCCATAGTGCAACCTCCTTCGCCACTAAGCCTCCGAGCACCTCCGCGCTCGCCTCCTTCCTCAAACAAAGGTAGTAAAATTCTCCTCTCATCCTTTTTTTCTGACCTCGTTAATGAATGAAAATGCACACAACAACAAATCAAATCAAAATGCTTAATCAAAAAAGGCAGTAATTCATAACATGTAAAAGGAACCAAACCCTAAGCGCGTTTAAACAAAGCAAGAGGATTACTTTTTTTTGCGCTCCACTGAACCAAGGAAGAAGGAAGGGCGAAGGAGGCGGAGGCGCTGATGGCTGGGCAAAGGGGAGAGTCAGGTCCCTGGAAAAGATGAACGAAGGCAAACGGAGAGGACAAGGCAAGAGCGCCGTTTCACAAACCCTAAACGTATGTCAAACTGAACACAAAACCTTCAAACCCTAAAACGTGTTGTGTCAACTTGGGCCTTGCCCACCTCTAAAACCTAAAGCCCAAGCTAACTCCTAATTCACCCCCCTGTTCTATTCGTCCCCCCTAATTTGCATTTGGGCCTCAAACCCTTGAGCCCATTTCTGACTTATTTCACACTTTTTTTTAAACCATCATATTCTTTTCTTATACATTTAAATTAACATAACCCTTTTTTATTTTTATTTACATCAAATATTGATTCTTCTTGAAATTACAATTTCAAACGCAATATATTTTATTCCTCTAACTTAAAATATTTTTATTTGTACATAATAAATGAAATATATCTTTTATACACAATGTAATTAAAATTGAAAGCATTTTCCTTTTCTTTTAAGTAACATAAATATTTGTACATAAATATATAATTTTTCTTAAGATTAATACTTAATTTGTACATTAATACTAAAATACATAAAAATAAATTTTTTAATTAATTTAAAACATTTAATTTAAATACTCTTTGTACATATTAAACACAAAGATATAAAGATGCAAATTCATATACACAATTTAAATAATAACTTTCAAACTTAGAATATTTTCTTTTCTTAAATTTTCCTCTTGTACATATTAAAGAATATACAAGATTACAAAAGAATTAATTAAACAAATATTTTAAATTCTTTCTTTAAGTTAAACAATACTTAATAATACTCTCTTAAATTCACATGGTCGCACCTGTAAATAATTACATATACAAATATACATACACGTATACACGTACACTTACACAATACATTTACATTGCTCCTATATACATTTGCTTATCTTATACATTGATATTCGTTACATTTACATTTGATCGCAAATTCGATTTGGTTGTAACTTATTGGACATTACATTCCTAAAGTCTCATCCCCATTTGTAAATTTGTACCCCCACTCCCGGATACTATTTGTAATAGCGTAGACTTTAAATTCTTGCAATTTACCGCTTTCAATTATACCATGGTTAAACCTAGGGTTTGCATGTACATAAAATCAAACGCTAGATAACCTAATACAAGACAAATATATGAAATCAATACACAATCACACTTGCACCCTCTAGGGTAATCCCACATGTTGCCTTCCAAAATGGGCCATGTTTGCACGTCGAGTTTCTTTGGAAAAACAAATTCAAATGATCATAAGTCCCTCGATGACGCTTTCGAAAGTTGCCTAAACGGAATGATCATAGTACCTTCAAAGCAAATTGCCAAAGACACTTGGCACCATTGCATTCATGGTCCATACGATGACCCGTGCCCGTCCCGTTAAACGTCCTAAACGCAAGATTGTCCACCAAATTCAATGGTGGAACAAAATTGTTCAAAAGGGTTGAAAACATAGAGAAAACCTTTGAGTACAATAGGGTAGACAAAACTCTTAGTTACTTGAGATCAAACTTGCAAAAAACACTTGCCTTCTTTTCAAAAACCACACTCCACAAACACTTTCAAAACAAACTCTCAAAAACATTTGAAACATCTTTTCGAAAAGATACACACCTTTGTAAAACATTCGAGTAAAGAATTGTTACAAGGGTAGCCTAAGACAAGGCATCTTCTTCCAAAACATTTTCAAAAACACACACACACGCACACCATTTTCAAGCAATCGAAAATCAAGGCAAGTGATCTAAAAAACCAAGTACCTAAGAGCCCATGGATAACCATGGATAGAAAGGGTGCTAATACCTTCCCTTTCTATAATCTACTCCCCGAACCCAAGAAAATACCTCAAAGGTTTTTGCTGTGCTTTTTAAACCTTTCCTTAGGATAAAATAAAAAGTCGGTGGCGACTCTTGCTCAACCGAAACATTTGCGAAAACAAACGCAAAACCATAGTCAGTTCTCCCACCGTATCACACATGGCGAAGAGATCACTCTGCGGGGAATTACTCTGTGGGGAGCGATGCTTCGCCGAGATTTTAACGATAACTCCGCTGGGGACTCCGTCGATAAGCTCTGTTGGGATTTCGATGAACTCCGCTGGGGGATAGAAAGAACTTCGCTGGGGACGATCTTTCCGTTGAAACTTGCTGAGGGTAACCCAGTTAGACTCTGGTGGGGGATAACCTTTGAATATGGTTAGGGAGAGATATTTGTACTCTGCAGGGGACAAGCTTCCAGAATCTACTGGGTAAGATGATTCACCTCCGGAGGGGAAGCTTTTTCAGACTGCGTTGGGAAATGGCTCCACTGGGGGTATCTTGTATTCCGCCGGGGAACATTCATATACTCTGTTAAGAACGTCGGGGCTGCATGCTGAGGAATATCTGTATACTCTGCTAGGGAATATTAAGATCTTCTGGGGGTACCCAACTTTTTCAGGACTGATGGTAGACCAACTCTGCTTGGGGGAGAGTATTGCTGACTTGCTAGGGATACTGTGCCTTTTTAGGGGCTGATGGTAGACTAACTCTGCTTGGGGAGAGTAGGTATCTTAAACCTACCTTGTACCTGGAGGACATAGCAGTTTGTACAGTTCGGACAATTCTTATTGCCCCAGTTTCTGTGGGAGAAAGTACCTGTGGAGGCCTTGATAACTGCCGATTGACAAATCTTCTTCTGGTAGGCAAGTGACAAGATGACGGGACATAGTCGTACGCTTTGATCCCTAACTTTTTCCTGGACCGCCCTTTCGGGTTTTCAGTCCATCAGGATACCCATTTTTGCCCAAGCCGCCTTTTCAGGTTTTCGACTTGTCGGGTGTACAATTTTTTTCTTCTTTTTCATCCCTTATTTTTGCCCGAACCCTTTTGGTTCGCCGGGAAGCCCTTATTTTTGCCTAGGCCAGTCGACCTAGCGGGTCTTTGATTATGCGTAGTATTTTTTTGACTATGTCTATGTTCTCGGAGCGCAGGGAGTTGTCACTGTCAGTAGTGTTGTGTTGCCATACTACCAGAAGATGTCTGATCATGCAAGATTCGTTGCTGGAATTCATGTCCAATGCCCCAAGTGATTCAGATGAAGCTTTGCCCCTGGCTATTTGGTATTTTGAGAGATTCCTTGAATCTTGACTTGACTGTCCCAAATGATGGAAAATGATCAAGTCTGCCCCTTGGTTGGAAGTGTTTTTTCCACTTGAGGTGACTCTTTTTATTGAGAAGGTTTTTGTTCACTAGATATTCGTCGTGCGAATTTCTCTGCTGTTTGGACAAATAGCCATATGCAAACAATGTTATTTTAAGAATGCAAAGCTTATGTCTGTCTTGAAGTTTTTTGAAAATGCAGTTTTCAATAAAACAAGTGAATTTTTTTTTTAAATGTGATGTCAACTCAGGATTTTACAACAAGCCCTACCGGAGTCAGGATACCTTTTGTAACAGTATGCTTTCGAACTAACCCATGCTTCAGCTAGGACTTTTAAGGGTTATAACGTGGCCTGGTTCACGGTTTAAGAAACAAAGGATAAAGGCTCAAATTTTATTTGTACCCACCCGCTCTTCGTGATGTTCTTCAATCCTAAACTCAGCTAATCGTGCATTAGATCGTATTTGAGTCTTTGCTCTGATATACCAGTGATGGTTCAGATACTGACAATTTATTTTGAACAGGCAGTCATTTTTTTTTGTTGAGGGTTTGTAGGACCTCTTTCTTTTCGATTTTATTATCCATGTCTTTTTGCCTGAATTGTTTCTTTTGTGATTACAGTCAGCGGGATGCCCCAGTTTTTTGTAAGTCTCCTTCATAGGTTTTGACTTATTGGGCTTTTGTTTTGAGAGATAATGACTGCCTGTCTTGACGATTATAGGGAACCATCACTGTTTTTTTTTCTTTTTTTTTCCGTCTCGGAAGGACTTCTTTGATGCCATTCATTGTGCGCCTGGATCAACTGAGAAAACTACCCTGCCCCAGGTTATGATTAAGGGTTTTAATTTTCGAAAAGAAAAACTCCAACTTTTTTGGCTCAAAGGGGTTGACTAGGGATTATCTTCCTTATAACTCCACTGTTTAGTATTTGAAACAATGCCTGTACTTCATCAGCGGGGTCTGTTCAAAAGCATACTGTAAAGATCGTGGTATCATTTTCGTCATCCTCCCTCAAAAGGTTTAGCATTTTTTTTAATCGAGAGTTGAACATCACAAAAAATGAAAGCAATTTGAATATAGTGAATACGAATGGATTGATTCAAAACAGACATATACGATGCATTAATGAAATAAAAAAGTTTGCCATGACAATAATTGTTTGAATAAGCAAAGAAAAATACAACTTGAATATTCAAATGAACAAAAGTCTCTTAGTTTGAACTAGTCATCTCAGATGGAGAATTCTCAGCGGAAGATTTTCATCTCGCCATCCGGCATGAACTCCAGCACCCTTCCGTCGATCAAGTCCTAGATCTTGTTCTTCAGAGTCTAACAGTCGTCGGTGTCATGTCCCGGACTGTCATAGTGGTATGCACACCTTTCATCAGGGTTATACCTTGGGGAGGTTGTGTTGGGATTCTTAGGCGGGTCCTTTAAAGCAGTCAGATTGACCTCCAACAAGCGTTTCAGTATGAGCGATGATGGTATATCAGTCTCAGAGAAATGTCTTCCAGACGTATTTCGCTTATGCCGATTACCCTGTTGATGCTGGCGAAGTTGATGCTGAGCTTGTGACCCTGAAGCAAGCTGAGGAGCTTTTCCTTTGTCTTCTTGCCCCAAAGGTGGTTGGATGATGGCTTAATCTTCAACCCTAGTTGTCTGCCTCACTTGGTTATTTTGAAGCAGCTTGTTGACGAGGACCCTGAGCTCTTCTTGTCTTTGAGCTAAGTCTTGAATGAGAGTCATCTGGCTCGCCAGCTGTCCCATTATCTGGATCTTCATTGTTGCCAACTCAATCTGCAGCCCTTCCAACTGATCATTCCTGACGCCGCCTGGATTCCCTAGGACCAAGCCCCTTGTGAGGAGAGATTTTATTTCTTCTTGCCCCTGGGATAGGTCCAAGAACATTTCTTGAAGTTGGGCGTTTTGAGCCTGGAGATCTTGGTTGTCGGGTTGGAAAGCCATTGCTGAAATAAACAGCGAGAACATGAGAGACCTGTATCAGATGACCTGGTATGCAATGATGAAATGAAATGCGTATGATTTATGGATGCAATGTTTTCAAGGATCTCGCGGGGTAAACAGAGAAACTTGTTAGAATTTGAATCTGGTGGCTTGATTGAAGGAACTTCATGTTGCTGAGATCCTTCTTCAAGAGTCAAAGCTCACCATATTGAGTGGGTCATAGCCCCTGACTCAAGTTACCATGTTTTGATCTCCAAACAAACTTTGGCTAGAGGAAAATAAATCCCCTTTGCCCCTTGCTAGACATTTGGTTCCTCATGACCTGCATCACAAACCCTTGAGATCCTTGAGATGGGTTAGTCCTTATGCAAGATGTATGCAATGTAATGATGTTATGATGTTATGATGTCATGGTAAAGGCATACCACAAGTATTCACAAAAGGCAAACATGGTAAGGCACACAAGTCACACAACAGAGCCCTTAGATTTCAGGCCAGCATGAAGTTTAGGTACTACCCTCTTTCAATTTCAGTTGGTTAAGACCTGTCCTAAAAATAGTAACCGGGTTCTAGAGGATCTCAATATCACTGACTACCCTCAATCGGTCATAACTCCAGCTTAGCAACCTTTTCTTGCAGCCGGAACCATCGCGAGAGTTTAGCCTCAATGAGTGTAGCATACTGCTACTGTTCTATGGCCAAGTTGGTCAATTTAAGGTTCAACGGTCAGTTGGTGCTTAATGACTCCTCATAAGACCCATATTCTCCTCGTTCCAACACAAGGGATATCGGTACAGACCAAGGTGTCACACCAACGTAGCTACTGCTTCACCCGTGTCGGTCTATGCCGGACAGGTCCCTCACAGTTTATTGCTACTTACCTAAAGGGTATTCCCCAGATCCGGGTTAGGATCTATGAAACTCCGATACAAGCCCACAAATATAAATCATACAAAGTATGCAATTGAAAACATAGAATGATCTAATCCTAAGGTACACCTCACTTATAAATTCCCCAGCAAAGTCACCAGTTCTGTGATCGGTGGAAATAGAACTGACTGTTTTGAAATGCTGGTTCGCGAAATGTCGCGGTAAGCAAGAGTCGCCATCGTCTTTTATTTTCTCCAACAAGGAAAGGACAAAAGCACAGCAAAATTCCTTTTCGAGATGTTTCTCGGTTCGGGAGGTAGATTATAGAAAGGGAAGGTGCTAGCACCCTTTCTATCCGTGGTTATCCACGGGCTCTTAGGTACTTGCTCACTATGTTTTCAAAATGTTTTGCTTTTCTTGTGTTTGTGGGTTTTGAAAAAGTTTGTTTGAAAACTTTGATTTAACTCTTGTATCTGTCCTGAAGAGTGTGTGAAGTGTTGTTTGAAAACTTTTGTTAGAAAAGTGTAGGTGCGAAAAGTATTTTTTGTTTTGAAAGAGCAAGTACCTTAGAACCTCTAACTACTCAAAAGAAATTAAGTTGTGTAAATGCCCTTTAGACAGTATTATCCCATTATTGAGAAGTAGGTAGCACCGTCGTTGGAGTTATTCGGGTCAATTCGATTATAGGGACATGTGGTCACCAAAGCAATAGTAGGACGCCTTAGCGGTAACCCTAGTGTCCTAGATCCTTTTTATCCGAGGCAACCGTTTCGAGGCAACTTGGATCTTTAGACAAGAGGGCGACCTCTAAAACACCCTATACTCAATGACCACGTCGAGGCAACCAAGTGAGGCGTACCCTAGGAGTGGCATGTGCGAGTGTGTCAGGTTTCATGTTAAGTTATCTTTGCACATGTTATGGTGAGCTACGGGTTGATTTTAATTTCAGAGATAAGTCTTGTCATGCATAGCCTAATTAACATACATGTAACAGTTAATAGTTATGCGGAAAGTAAACTAAACTATTACAAGGCGTCGGGTATTTACATCGCCAAAAGCAAACCCTTGAAAAGTAAATTGCGGAAAATAAAAGAAAGCGATAAAAAGTCCTAATTAAAGCTATTACATCCTCGGAGCAATTACATAAATATGATCAAAAATATGAATGAAAAATAAACATGCGCGCGAGAAGAATTGAATCGGAGAAGTCCTTAGGGTTTTGACCCTTTTTGAGAAAAGAAAAAGTTTTTGTCCTTTGGTATTTAATTAAATTAATCCTAAAACTAATTAATCAATAAAAAGAAAGATTTTTGGTTTTTTAATGTCTCAAGGAAAATAAAATAAGTAAAAAAGATTAAAAGTTAGTGAAAACCCTAATTCTAATTTATTTTATTTATTGCAAAAAAATATTGAAATTAACCTAATTAAAAAGACTAAATTAATTTGTTAGTATTTATTTACAAAATAATAAATTAAGGGTGAAATCAATAATAATAAAAATATTTTAGTTTTCTGATTTTATTATGAAAATAATTAATTTGGTTAATTAAATAATAATAATAATAATAATTAGTAAAATAGTTAAATAGAAAATATAAAAGAAAAAAAATAAGAAGAATAAACCAGGGGGAGTACTGGCCCAATATGGAGGTATTTTTGCAATTTGTGGCCCATTAACCTCAAGCCCTTTTGACTTTCCTGATCATCTATGGCGCGTGTTGACTGGGAGTATGATGATCCTTCCATCTGGGACCATTAGATTTATGCCTGAAGCCACATGGCGCCTGGATATTTGAGGTACATGGTAGACCACATCCTAAAACCTGCACGTAATTATGTGAAAGAAAATAATAACAAGGATTTTGGGGGACCTGGGATTCGAACCCAAGTCCCAACGTTTCCAAGCCAGCATGCTAACCACTCCACCATCACGCTTTAGTCATTAGTAAGATAAAGCTTAATTATTATATTAACGAACAAATACATGTGCCTGAAAACAAAACAAAACGCGCGTATTTTCAAACCAACCAACCATGAATCAACACCTCATCATCTTCCTCGCTGTACCTGCAAAATAAACATTAAATAGCGGGGGTTTTTAACCCCCACAATATGCCATGAGGAAAAATAGTGATTAGAGCTATGGTTTATATAAATGTTTCGCGATGGTTTGGTTTTGTTCGTCTTGTTCTGACGAATTCAGTCATATGCCTTAGGAGTCTTAATTTTTCTGGGTTTAGAAAGCCCCAATTTCAAAGCTTATGAACCCTAAAACTTGTTCATGGCAACTTTTGATTTATGGCATTTCAGTTCAATTAAACCATACCATTAGCTTCGTATGATTCCTAGCAATGCAAAACAACCACGAAAATATGTTAAATGCGCATGAAGTAGACAATACAATTCTGGAAAAAAGCTTCAAACCGTGGTTCTGTATGTGATGATTATGTGAGCTTTAATGTGTGAATTTGCTTGTAACACGTCCTGGGAACCTCCTGCAGTGTATTAGAATCAACAAAAGTCTTTAAATTGCCCTAGAATGCAAAAGTCAGTTTCAACTTTTCTTGAATTTTTCCAATATGTTATGGCCCCTTTTCCGCAGCTTTCTCACGTGTTTTCCATCAGGGTAGCTTGCATATATATAGAGGAATGGAATTAGGTCAAAATCTTGAGCAAAAATCCATTGAATTGATGATTGAATATTTGATTGAAAATCAAATCTTTTTGCATTTTCATGATTGAATACAGTTTCCAATTTTGGAGATTTTTGCATCTTTGATTTGTACACGAAATTGCCAACATATCTTGACCATATTTGCTTCACAAAAAGATTGAAAAACCAAATCTTGTATTTTCCTACAATTTAAATTAATTAAATGAATTAATATTAATTAAAAATCCAATTAATCAATAAAAAATAAGAAAATAAATTCAATTAAGCTTGATGGGTCGTGCATAGGCCATGGATGAAGTTTCAAGAAGAGATTTGAGGCCCATTAGCAAAAATAAGGTATTTTGAGCAAATTTGACTTTTGCAAATTCATGAAAATTTCCCAACTTCTCCAATGCATATCTTGCTCAATTTTGATCATATGAACATGTTCTTGGACATTTTGGAAAGGTCTTGAAGTCCTATAACCAATTCCTTTTGTCCCATGTCATTTGGATTTACCAATCTCAAGTTATGGCCTTTGACTCAAAGTGCATTTTTGTTGACTTTTGAATTTGACCTATAATGTAGAAATTGATAACTTTTTGTGAGAGCATTTATTGGACTTGGAGTGTGAAGATGTATTGTAGGAAGTTGCATCCCCTTCAAAATGAGAATTGGATGGAATTTTTCTGATGAACCATGAAAAAGTTATGCCCTGGTCAAGATAAAGTTGACTTTTCTACTGTCCAAAAATAGTAACTTTTTGCACCTTGATGATTTTTTGAGCCATTCTTGTGGAATCATGATAAAGACTTGATCAAATGATGATTGTTGACTCAAAATAAGATGTTGACCAAAAATTTCGACTTTTGACTGCAAAATGACCATTTTGCCCTTTGCAGTTGACTGTGGATCAAATGAGGCTTTTGACTGTGCAAATTGGCCCTGTGAGTCTTGAAACTTGTCATGTAGGTGCTTGAGAATTTATGTAGGCCTATGAGACTTGATTGAACCATTGAAAACCTCAAATTCCTTGAAAGAACCAAAACCCTAATTTCAGCTGTCTTATGAGGTGTTTGGACTGTACAACCCTTGAACCACCTTGAGCAATTTGAAAATCAATCTTGACAAACCTTGAAGAATATGGGAGGGCAAATTTTAGGGTACAACAACTATCAAAGACATGCAGGCTCAAAACGCTCAACTTCAAGAGATGTTCTTGAACCTATCCAAGGGGCAGGAAGAAGTAAAATCTCTCCTCACTAGGGGCATGATCATGGGGAATCCTGAGGGAAACAAAGATGATCAGTTGGAGCTTCTGCGAACTGAGATAGCCATAATGAAAATCCAGATGATGGGACAACTGGTGGGCCAGATGGCTCTCATCCAAAACTTTGCACAAGGACAAGAAGAATTAAGGGTCCTCATCAACAAGCTTCATCGGGATGGATGTAACCAAATGGGGCAAACAACTATGGTTGAGGATCAAGTCATCATTCAGCCTCCCTTGAGACAAGAAGCCGAGGGAAAACCTCCCCAGTTTGCTTCAGGGTCACAAGCCCAACAACAACCTCACCAACGTCAATAGGGTAACCGGCGTAAGCGAAACACATCTAAAAAGAGCTTCACTGAGATTAACATGCCATTATCTCAGGTGCTGCAATGCTTGTTGTAAGTCAAGCTGATTATATTAAGGGACCCCCCTCGGCATCCCAACACAGCCGCTCCAGGGTACAATCCAAATGCAAGATGTGTGTATAACTCCAACAGTCCTGGACGTGACACCGATATTTGTTGGGAATTAAGAAACAAAATTTAAGATCTGATTAAAGAAACAACGCTAGAGTTCACACAAGATGGCCAGATGAAAATCTTCCGCTGAGGGCTCTCCACATGAAATGACAAGTTTGAACAAAGAGGCTTATGTTCATTTTGAATTTCCATTTGTAATTTCTTTTGTCATTCAAACAATTATCCGTTATTGTCAAACTTTGTTTCATTAATGCATTGCGTATGTTTGTCTTGAATTATTTCATTTTCATTACATTTTAACTATGCTTTTTACTCGCTTTATGACATTCAACTCTTGCTAAAAGTTACAAGCCTTTAGAGGGAGGATGACGAAAACAATGCCATAATCTCATACAATATGCTTTTGGACAGACCTTGTTGACGATGTACAGACGTTTCTTTCAACTCCTAAACACTAGAGTTATAAGGAAGATAATCCTTAGTCAACCCCTTCGAGCCAAAGAAGTAGAAGTTTTTCTGTTTTAACACAAATTGAAACCTTTAATGAAAACCTGGGGCATGGTAGTCTCTCAGTTAATTCAAATGCATGTTAAAGTCGCAAACTCTCATCTTGTAATACAATGAATGACATCAAAAACATTCCTTTGGAATCAAAAGACGGTGACGGTTCCCTATCACATAGGCAGTCATTATCTCTAAAAAAAAAAACCCACTAAATCAAAACCTACAAAAGAGGCTTAAGAAAACTGGGGCATCCCGCTGACTGTAATCTCAAAAACAGGGGCAGTCAGGCAAAAATTAGGGATAATAAATCGAAAGAAAGCGGTCACTACAAATCCTCAACAAAAATAATGTTCCAAAAATGACTGCCTTCCAACAAATTCAATTTGTGTGAATCATCACCAAAATGTTGTTCCAGACTCATTTGGAGTTCAAACGCATAATTAAGCTGAGTTTAGGACTGAAGAACATCACGAAGAGCAGGTGGGTACAAATATACTTTGATCCTTTATCCTTTGTTTCTTAAAACCGTGAACCAATCCACGTTACAACCTTTCAAAAGTCCTATTTGAAGCATGGGTTAGTTCGAAAGCATGCTGTTACAAAAGGTATCCTGACTCCTGTAAGGCTTTGCTCTAAATCTTGAGTTGAATTTTTCTTACAAAAGTTTTCTACTAAAAAACACATTTTCAAAATTTCAAGACAAGCATAAACTTTGCATTATTTTAATATCGTTGGTTGCATATGGCTATTTGTTTGACAGTGAAGAAATTCATACAGTGAATATCCGATGAACGGAAGCTCTCTCAGTGAATAAAATCACTTCAAGTGGGATGACACTTCCGTTGCAAAAATCTCCTATCAACAAAGGGACATAACATGTCATTGTCCAGCACACCTGGGGCAGTCCGGTCAAGATTTCAAGAAATCTCTCAAAGTGTAGAGTAACTAGGGGCAAGTCTCTGTCCCCGTCACTTGGGGCATTGAACGTCAATCCCAACAAAAGGGTTGCATACAGTCAAACATTTCCTGGCAAAGCCATAAACACTCGCTACTTGGGGCAGCGACAAATCTCTCCAAAATCATTCTCATAAGAGGACTCCCAGCCAGAGTTTCAATATTTGATGACCTCTTCACAACTAATTCGACCTCAAGAATCCCTGAGGATTTTTCCCCATTGAAGTCTCCAAAATTTTCACTATCGCCAGCGGAAACGAAGAATTCAACTCTTTTATCCAGCACCAATTCAGGATTTATTTCCCCCAGCGAGAGATCATCTTGAAAACATTACATATCCGTACATCAGGACATCATACAACGCAATCTCATTTATTTTGAGAACATCATTGTTTGATATATGTCATGCAACTAACCTTTACCTTTCAGGAAAGATGTAATCAAATTCTCACAAAACTCAAGCTATGAAGCTTGGACCACGACCAAATAGTAGTTCATCCAACTTCCCTCTTCAACAGAGATGATTCCTCAACAGAATAACGGACGACCAAAGTTCCCAAAATTCAACAGAGATGATTCCTCAACAGAATAACAGAAGACCGAAGTTCCCAAAATTCAACAGAGATGATTCCTCAATAGAATAACGGGCGACTGGAGATCCTAAAATTCTATTTCTCTCAAGACAAAGATCAACATTTCCCAGCGGAGCCCTCCTGAAACAACGAGACAGGAATCCCCGGTGGAAACATTCTAAGCAAAGTTTAAAGACACACATACTCTCCAATAGCAGTCCAGGATTTATTTCCCTCGGCATCTGTTGAAGATATTCCAAGACTTTTCGTCTGGATCTGTTAAAATCGATTCTAAGATTTTTCTGATTCTTATCCAGTCAAAGTTAATTCAAGACCTTCTCTGGTTCATTCAGATCGACACTAAGATCTCTCTGGTTCTCATCCCAGTGGAAGATATTCCAGACTTTTACTGTTTCAGATAAATCTCTCAACAGTTTATTCTGATTCATTTCCAGATTTTTACTGGTTCAGATAAATCTCTCAACGGTTTATTCTGATTCATTTCCAGATTTCGCTGGTTCAGATAAAATCTCTCAATAGATAAATCTCTCAACAGTTTATTCTGATTCATTCTCTGTTCATATCCAGTTCAAACTTTCCGTCAACAATCACCTTTGGATGGCATCTTTAAGCCCATTTCCATACACAATCTCTACAGCACGTCATTAAGATCCCCATCGGAGATGAGACTACCAACTACCAATCCCCAGTGGAGCTGAAACTTTTAACCCACAGCAGAAACCATTAAGTTTTCCCCAAATTCTCTAGCAAGTTATCTTAAAATCTGAGAATCAACCAGATAACAGTTAACTTTTATTTTATCCCCAACATAGGATAATTCCTCAGTAGATTGGCATACACCTAAACTCCTGATATCCCCAACAAAATGAAGATTCTCATTCTTGACTCCCAATAGATTGGCATACACCCAAACTCCTGATATCCCCGTCAGAATGAAGATTCTCATTCTTGACTCCCAGTAGATTGGCATACACCCAAACTCCTGATATCCCCGTCAGAATGAAGATTCTCATTCTTGACTCCTAGTAGATTGGCATACACCCAAACTCCTGATATCCCCGTCAGAATGAAGATTCTCATTCTTGACTCCTAGTAGATTGGCATACACCCAAACTCCTGATATCCCCGTCATAATGAAGATTCTCATTCTTGACTCCCAGTAGATTGACATACAACCCAAACTCCTGAACTTTTTCCAAATAGGAATAAGCTTTTTCCCCCAGAGTCCTGAACTTACTCTCCAGCAGGATAGCTACTCCCCAACAGTATAGATATTCCCCACAGAGTTTTTACTCCCCAACAGAATGAAGATTCTCATTCTTGATTCCCTAGTGAAGTTGCCAAAGTCTTCATTACTCCCCAGCATTGAATTTGTCAGATTTTTTAAATCCTCTGCAGATCGAAGATTCTCATTCTTGACTCCCTAAGTATGAAGTCCCCAAGGATTCAAACTCCTCGATCGAAAATTCTCATTCTTAGTTCCCCGAGAGTTACCAAGGATTCTCTGTCCCCAACAGTGGTCAGCAAGGATTTCTCATCCTCAGCAATCAAAGATTTTGAATCTCCGACAGTAGTCAAAGATTTATTTTCCCTGGCAGCAGTCAAGGATTTTATTATCTCCAACCATCAAGGATTTATTTTCCTCAACGATGCAGCTAATCAGCTTACATGCGCTTACATTACATTCATATATCATAAACATGGATAAAACACATATATCGCATCATACATTTCATGCAACATAACCTTGTGTTTCATCTAACATTTTACCCTTCTCAGAATAAGATTAACAAGCTACCGATATACAATCATGAAACAGCTTAGAGATGCTCTAGACACGGATGCTATTCTATTGCTTATTCAGATACAACTTAGAGATGCTCCAGACACGTATGCTATTTTATTGCTTATTCAGATTCAAATCTCAGAGATACTCTAGAAACAGATGCTATTCTGTCACTTATTCAAATACAAGATTCAGATACAGTCCAGAGACACTCCAGACACGGTAGCCATGCTGTCACTTATTCTGACTTTTTCCCCAGCTTCGAGATGCTCCAAACACGGATGATATTCCGTCGCCTATCCAGATTTCAGATTCAGATCCAATACAGATACACTCCAGACACAGAAGCCATTCTGTTATTCATTCAGATTCAAATACAGTTACAACTTAGATACGTTCCAGATACGGATACCATTCTGATGTTCATTCTCCTGATTTTCAACAAACAGTCTTGGATGGCATATTTAAGCCCATCTCCAACAAGATTCACACTTCCAAATGGCATCTTTAAGCCCATTCCCTCAACTATACATTGACGAGTGCAAATTTACGGGCACTCTAGTGTGCAATAATCTTTTACCTTCGAGTCACGAACGACAAAATTCACCAATCTAACTCTTCAGGTTCAAGAAGATTGAATAGGGGAAGTTGTTGTACCCCAAACTTTGCCCTCCCATTTTTCATAGAAAGCACAACCCTGGGGTTTCTCAAATATTTAAGATTGGCTCAGGAATCGATCTGACAGATTTTCTCCTATGGCAGTAAATCAGGAATTAGGGTTTTTCTCGCATTTCTCAGAAGAAATTGAGTTCACAGAAATTCAATTGATTTTCACATGTTTTCATGCTCTCTCAAATTTACTGAAAAGGCAGTGTTTGTTTGATCCAGGTTAACCAGATAATTTGCGTCTTTTAAAACATTTGCTTTGTTTATGGAATAAACATTTGCTTGTTTATGGAATACATAGTGCGTGTTTATTTGGAATGCAGTGGCAAGATTACATGATCATTGGAATTTAAGCTATCTTGGTTGGAATTATTGGAATACAGTTTCAATTATCTTAATCAGGAATCTTAAAGAATTAGTGAAGATGCGAAGAGAGAATTACAAGTTACTAACAGTAATGGATTTTATTGGACATCAGATTATCTCATAAAGACTTTCTTCATTTATTTCAAATGATGTTACAAAAAACAATTTATTATTCAAATGCTTTAGGTTTTACAACTTATCGTATTTGAAAAATAAATTAATACAACTGTTTGAAAATCTCTCTAAATTACAAAGAAAGTGAATCTATGCCTAAGGTTGACTGGGCTTCCATCGCTTCCATGCTTGCCACAAAGTCTCCTGCTTCCTCTGCTTTGTCACCATCCAGTTGTGCTCACATGAAAACAAAAGACAGAAAAAACAATTAGTATAGTTAATTGGACATGAGTAAAATTTCTCAAAAGACAGAAAAGGTGTTCATCATTAAAGTTTGCAATTTGGAATCATAGGGCTTATTTTTTAATTCATCAGATTTTTATTTTCACTATTTGCAAAACACAAGAAAATTATTTTTCTTGGTTCACAAAAAGAAGAAATAAAAATACAAATGAGCTGTCCAAAAGGGAAGGCAAACAAGCTGGACAAAACAAATGCAAGAAAATTGTCCAAAGGCAAGCAAATGGTCCAAATGCAACAAATATTCCAAACTGAATGCAACAAACAACAGCATGGCCAAAACATATTCCAAACTGAAGCAAGCAGCACAACAGCTAGAATAAGCAACAACTAGAACGAGCATAGCAGTACAAACAAAGTACAAACAAACAGAAAGCAAGAAGAAAATATAACATATGGTAAACCAAGCCAACAAACAAGGGGCTTGTTTCAATAGCCTTTTCATCATTTCCCAAGATTTTTGCAAACTTTCAGAAAAAAAAGGTGAAAAAGCATTTTGCTTTTATCATTGAGAGAGGAAAGAGAGGAAAGAAAGCACCTAGGTTGTTGTTATTGCACAAAAGGTACAATTTTGCTATTCTTCCCACAAGATGTCAAAAAAGAAATATAAATATAACAGTAGGCAAACTGCAAGTTCAAGGGGAGAACATTTTGTCAAACTGAGAAACAAAACATACATGGAAAACAAAAACTCTAAAACCTGCAACTGTAACAACAACATACCAACCAAAAAACCTGTTAACAAAAATCAAAAATAACCAAAGAACTGTCAAAAGCATCAAAGCTGCAAAACCATTTCAACAATAAAGCTCACAGGGCCTGCATTGTCAAAGTCCCAAAAACAGTTTCCAAAGCTGCATAACCAATATCCCAAACTCACAAAACTCAGAATCAAAACATTCAAACCTGTAATACAATACCAACTCAGTTCAAACATTCCAACCTATCAACTGTCAAACTGTAAAAGCAAACTATCCAAAACAACAACTTTCAGAAAATATCCCAAAAAACTGTCCAACCATTCTCAAAAACCATTTTCAAACAAACCTGTAAACTGTCAAAATCATCATTCAAAACTTCCATCAACATCCCAAATTGTAAAAACAGTTTTTCAAATCCAAAAGAAAACCATTTTCAAACAAACCTGTAACTCAGTTCAATCACAAAACATTCAAACCTGTAACAATACCAAAAAGTCCAAAACCAGTTCATACCAAACTGTAACCTAAACAAAGCTAGAAAATTAAACCCCAAAACGATCCCAACATCCCAACATTCCATCAACATCATCAAAACCAATAGCAACAATATCAAACCAGAAACTGTAAAACCATTTCAACAGTTCATAACCCAAAAATTTCGAACATAACATCCAACAGTCAGAAGTACAATACCATCATCATTCAAAGTTCAAGGGACAGAAAGAAACCCAGAAGCATCATCATCATCATTCAACATAGAAGGTAGAAAAAGAAAAGGTTACCAGAAGCGCGCGTTCTTCTCATCATCATTTCTCCCCCCTTCGTTTCCAGCTACCAAGGAGCATCATCATCCCAATCTCAATATCCTTTTCCATTTTGCAAAAGTCCCAAAGATATGTTTCTTTGCAAACCATTTCCTGCATCTCAATAAGTAATAAAATTGATTAACAAGCAAAACATGAACAAAAGATACAAAAAAACAACGAAACTGTTAAGCCAAAAACAGAACCATACCTTTTCACAGAAAGCCTTTGAGATTCGTTTAAAGGGTTGAGAGTGGGAGGCGCGCCGGCAACGGAAACGGGTGAGGGAAGATCAAATGGAACCCTTCGAGCATAAATCCGACCCTAGGTTTTTTTCATAGAAAGCGCAAACCAGAGTGAGACCAAGAGGCCAAGGGGTCGTTTCACTCATGATTTAGGAAGATGAATAGGACTGTTTAACGAGAAATATGAACGAGAAGCGAAAGGGACGATCAGAAGCGGCGCCGCTGTGAACAAGTTCAAACAAAAAACCCTAATTTCTCTGTTTACCCTAATCCAACAATTAGGCAAATGTATTGGGCCTATCTTGGCGACCCCCCTAAGCCCATATGCATTTTTGGCTCATACCCCATCTCATTTGGCCTTGTTTCTTTCAGCAATGACATTACCTTTGGGCCTCACACCCTTAAATCTCCTAAGCCCATTTCTTCCTTCAAACTTGTTTTTATTTGTTTTGAAAAATTAATAATTAAAACTTAGTTTGCTTCTATACTTTTATTTTAAAAGAAAAAATATTTTTTTCACTATTTTCTTCTTTTATAACTTATTTTTATTAATTTGTTACATTTAATAAAATACCAAAAAAAATCAAGAAGTAGTTTAGTTAGTCTTCTTTCTTTAAACTTTTCTTTTAAAATTAATAAAATACATAAAGAATATTAATAATAAAAATTTTAATCTTTATTTTTTAGAATAGATTTTATTTCTCTCTTTTCAAGTAAATACATACATTTCATACTTTATTGATTTTATTTTCGTAAATTGTCAAAGCTTTGTATTAAATCGCACAATAATTCGATTTGGTTGTATTATTTGATATTTGGACATTGCTATTTTTTATTTGATTCATCCCATTTGTAACAATTGTACCCCCATTCCCGAACATTCTGTAATAGTTTAGAATTTCAATTCCCGCAATTTATTGCTTTCTATATATTGTATAGTAACTAGGCGTGTATGGCAAGATTCAAAAATCAATCTTTAGATGACCTAATCCAAGAATAAATAACTTTGAAACCAACACACTCCTCACACGCGCATATCTAGGGTAACCTCACTTGTTGCCTCGGAAATACAATCATGTCCTTCGAATATGAGACACTCTAACAAATGACCTTTCGATAAACAAAGATCGTAGTCCCTCGATGACCCTCGGTGTTGACTTCAATAAAACGATCTTGTCCCTTACAAAATTGCAAGAGCGTCTCACAAGTTGCTTTCAATGATTGTAAAATTGACCCGCGCTTGTCCCTTTACATCCAATGATGGGGCTTCTTACCAAATCAATGGTAAGATAACACCATTAAAAGGAAGAAGAAAAGAACAACTTAAGACCTTTCGAGTAGATAGATTCGCTCTTAGTTACTCGCTTGCTCACAACAAAAAACTTCCACACTTACACCTCCATTTCAAAACACTTTCAAAAGACAACACATTTTGTATACATTCTTATAGAGACGAGAACCATTGCAAAACCTCTTTTCAAAACACTTTTCGAAACACGATTCACAAACACTTCTTTGAACTATTTTTCGAAACAAAACATTGTATATGTTCTTATAGAGACAAGAACCATTACAAATAAACTTTCCAAAATACTTTCAAAACCCACACCACAAGCACACAATCAAACAAAAGCAAGTGATCTAATCGAGTAACTAAGAGCCCATGGAAAACCATGGATGAAAAGGGTGCTAACACCTTCCCTTTTCATAATCTACCCCCCGAACCCAAGAAAATTCTCGAAAGGTCTTTCCTGTGCTTTTTTTTACCTTTCCTTTTGGATAAAAGAAAAGTCGGTGGCGACTCTTGCTAACTGCACAAGTGAGAACGAAACGCAAAACCTCTAGTCAGTTCTCCCACCGTATCACATACGTGTACTCTGATCCCCTATTGCACGAAAGGTGGTACTTAGGCACTAAAGGTTCACAACTGCGGCGGGTGCAAAAATCATAAAAAATACTTCTTTTCTCACCTCCACCATCTATTTTACACACAACATTTTATAGCCAAAATATATAATTTTATAAAGAGGTTCCTACGGAGTACCATAGATGTTTAGGGTGCTAATACCTTCCCTTTGCATAACACACCCCCTTACCTTGAATCTTTCCCGCTCTTTTTGGGTTACTCGCTCTTTTCCCATTCCTTTGGAAATAATAAAGTGAGGTGGCAATTTTTATTTTGGTCTGTATAAGTCTAGTCAATATAATGGCTTAGTCTTAAACATTTCTACCGCTACAGAAAAACATGCGACTTCACTAGGGACAGATTGACCTCCTGTTGGTCCATCCCTTAGTGGGTTAAACCTATCTTTGTTTATATCTTTATATGTGCTATTGTTGTTTATGTGTTATATGTTGTGTATATGTTTGTCTGGATTTCCCTAGTTTTCAAGGTGCTTTGTGATTACTTATAAGTCATATACCCGGTCTTGGGCAAACTTTAAGATAGGACGGGCGGTATAAACATGTTAAATTTGAGGGAGTAATCCCAAAAAAGGAGGCATAAGATCCCCCACTCAGTGGAGGCCCCTTTGACTATAGTGTCGTTTACCGAGTAATCGGGAAGACGTACTGCTTTCGACCTGGGAGCCTACTGAAGCTGAGGACCGTAGAATACCTAACCCATTTTGTCCTTTCAGGTCTAGTGCGGAAGCTATGACGGAGTAATCCGGAAATAATTGTCACGCGATACTACGCTCGGATGAGTTTTTCTTGAGAATATTACTAATTACCGAGTTAATCGGGAAGTTGGTAATATCCGAAGGAAGGATGTAGACTCTGGGAACCTCTAGAACCTTGTTCGGCAGGTGATAACTTTTAGACCATACCTTATGGTATTACCTTCGACCTCATGCTCGTGACGTTGAATCGATGAACCCTATATTTGGGATCTTGTGTGTAATTGTTGCATCATGCATCAATGCACTCATAAGCATCTTTTGAAGAAATTTCATTTCAAGGGACTTGAAAGTTGACCATTTGTGAATATCTCAGGTACCTTTTTGACCGTGGATTCTGAAAAAACAAAAAGACCAGAAAATACAGTTTCAAAGATCCCAAGATAGATGAGTTGATCAGTCTAATTCCCGAGATTTAATGTTCTGCTGATTTTAGGAAGAAGTATGGATCCATCATTCCTCTCATGAAGCTTAGGATTAAGGAGGGTATTCTCTCGACCTTGGTACGGTTCTATGATCCGATGTATCATTGCTTTACTTTTCCTGATTATCAGTTGATGCTTACACTAGAGGAGTATTCTTATCTGTTGGATTTATCGATTACCGACTGTGTTCCTTTTACTAGTTTGGAGGGTGAGCCAAAACCTCACGAGATTGCTGCTTTGATCCATCTGGGGAAGTCTGAGGGTGAGCCAAAACCACTCAGATATTGATCGGTATCATCAGGCTTACCATGATGTAGAGATTGTCGACAGTTGTGGTAGTTTCCAAAATGTACCTCTTCTTGGTACAAAGGGAGGAATTAACTACAACCATGTTCTTGCACGACGACAACTTGGTTATCCAATGAGGGATAAACCAAATAGTATTCATTTGAGTAGTTTCTTCCTGGAGGAGGGAGAAGACCATAAGGAAGCTAGGGAGAAGATTGCAAAGGCCTGGCGTCACATTCATAGGAAGAGTAGGAAAGACTTGGGACCTAGAGGGGCTGTTTCTTTGGATCCTTATCTTCAGTGGGTCCAAGCGAGATCTATTCAGTTGAAGATGTTGTATTCCCAGGAAGCACCTATGCCTGACTTGTTTGTGAAGACCACTCCTCCCTTATTGGATGATGTGGAAGAGCTACAACTTGCTTTGGTCATGATGTAGCAGGAAAAGGATGCTTGGAAGAATAAGTGTCAAACTTTAGAGATTTCCTATAGAGCAGACTTGAAGGAGAAAGAGTACTTGATTGAGATTCTTGAGAGTCGGGATGTAGAGACCATGGAGAGGCAAGGGGATTTATTTTCTCCTAAGCCTCAGTCAAATGCTAGTTACTCACTTCATGGTTCAGGTGATTGGAAGGAGGTTGCCACCATATATGCGGAAGAAAACCAGAGGTTGAAGGCTCAGATTTCCAGGCTTACAGGGAAGCGCCAACGCATAGAGTGATCTCTATCAACTTTACTTCTTAGGGTTTAGACTTTATTTTCATATTGTACTTGGGATTATTGAAACTTGTAATCCATTTTGAAGTTATTATAATAAATTTTTTCAGTATTTCAAATGTGTTATTACTTTGATATTTGCAATGTGTCTATAAACCTTTAAGTCCCTTGGAATATTAATAAAAATTATATAAATCATGTGCACTGCATATCACGCATCATATTGCACATATTTCTTGCATTTGTTATGCATATCCAGGTATCTTACCAAGCTTCTTTACTTCGTTCAGTAAGCTGTCACACCACTACAACACTCGAGCTAATTTCAGAAGGATGATGGACAACTTAGAATAAGAGAATCGCAAGTTGCGCGAGGAAGCTTCTTCTTTGAAGGCCGGTATGTCCAATCTTACTGCTCTGATGGAATCTCTGGAGGTTGCTCAGAATCAGCCACCGAGTGTTCAACCTCAACAAATAAGGTTCACTACCGAAGCTCTGAATGTTCCTGTGTCTGCTACTCCAGCTGTTGTTCAGAATTGCATGCCTCAAGGTTATCCATGGGGAATGTCAGAGAACTGTGTTCCTGAAGGTTTCAATCTTGGTCCTCAAGATACTCCAGTTGTTCAGACTACTGTTACTTCTGCACCTCTTGTGGTGCATGCTGCTCCTGCTGTGCCTCCTTCGGTAAACGTGGTCCCATTTGCTAAAGGTGATATGTATCATCCTTTTCCTCCACCAAGTGATGACTTGGGTCTCTATGATAGAATGGATCATTTTCAAGAGAAGTTTGACAAGATGCAGAGGAAGATGAAGGCCCTCTGGGGAAAGGAATTGTTCGGGCAGAATGTGAATGATATATGCTTGTTCCCGAATGTCAAGATACCTGTGAAGTTTAAAGTCCCAGAATTTGAGAAGTACAAGGGAAACACTTGTCCTCGTGCTCATCTTGTGATGTATGTAAGTAGAATGTCTACCTATACTGATGATCAAGGTCTGCTGATTCACTTTTTCAGGATAGTTTGACTGGTGTTGCGCTAAAGTGGTATATGAGTTTGGACAACGTCGATATCTATACTTTCAATGACTTGGGAGAAGCATTTATCAGACAATATAAATAAAACATGGACGTGGCCCCTGACCATGATCAACTCAGGGCCATGGTCCATAAGGACAGGGAATCATTCAAAGAATATGCATAGAGATGGCGTGAAGTAGCCGCCCGTGATTCCTCCCATGGAAGAGAAGTAGATGACTAAGATTTTCTTGAAAACTCTGGGTGCTTTCTACTATGAAAGGATGGTAGCGAGTGCGCCAAGTGGCTTTATTGAAATGGTAGGCATGGGTATCCGCTTAGAAGTGGCTGTAAGAGAAGACCGTCTAACAAAAAGTGAAAGTTCTAGAAGTGCGAAGAAGCCATCTTATGGGTTTGCCAAAAAGAAGGAAGGAGATACAAACATTGTCATGCAAGAAATTAGGGTTAATCCTCCTAGAATTATCAGCGTCATCAACAAGTCGCCTCAGTTACTACAGTTGTTGGTGTAGCTCCAACCACCGTTGTCTATCAGAGACCATTGTTGCACCCCAAAATTTACCCTCTTGATTTAGGCTTATGTTTCATCATGAATATCATATTGCATTGCATTCATACATTGTGATGGGATCAAAGTACTTTGGTTATCAAGTCTTCCTCAAGCTTTGAAGGTTGATTGCATTGAAAAGTTTCTCAAGAAGATTTTTACCATCCAAACCTCTGGATCTTTCAAGCTCAAAAGTTATTGCATATCTCAAGATATTTTATCCATCTCTTTGGATCATCAAAGGATTGAAGTTTGTGTTTGATTTTAAGGGGAATCACTCTTTTGATTCACCAGTCAAATTAGAGTTTTGTCTGAGCAAGGTTATTGATCAATGTATAAGTCTTGATTTGGAAGCTACAACATCTGTTTGGTATTTGGAAGGTCTTTGTACAAGAAATTGGTCAAGATATCCAGAGGATTTGAAATTCTAGAGATGATTCATCAGTCTCCTAATGTGTTAACCAAAACTAGGGTTTGGGATTTCATCAAGATTTCTTGAGAATTTTGAAGTTAAACTTTGCACATGGCCTCTATATGTTTGAGAGATCATATGTTTGAAGTTTTGATCATCAATTTTGAAGGGAAGTGGATCAATTGATTCAAAGGGGGAAAATGGTCATTTTGGTCAAAATCAGTCAAAGTCAAGGTTGACCAAATGAAATTTTGTTCAACCATCAATTCAAGGGTGTACTTTTTATATTTCAAGTCCATTTTGATCATTGGATAAAAAAGATTGAGTTTTGGGTTGAAACTTATTCGTGAAGAAACCCTAAAAGTTTCTAATTTTGGAAAATAAGGACTTAATTTCAAAAATTCATATTTTATTCACCTTTGATCCAAAAAAATGCAAATGAAACATGCTTGGAAAGATAAGAGGATGATCTTTCATCTCCTTTTGGTCTCATGTCCAAATTGGTAAGGAATCAAGAATTATGGTCTTTGGAAGTCAAAAAATTATAGGTCTTTTTTCAAAATTAGTGAATTTCAAGCTCAAGTTTGGGAAACTTAGTGGATTCAATTGAAAAAACTCAAAACTAAGTGATTGTAGATCGTTTCAATACCTTTACAAATTGTATTCATTTATGTCTAAATTCAAAAGTATGAGCAAGTTGTGGACCTTGGAATTTGTAGGCATTTCATGGAATTCATGCATACCATGCAATTTGCAAATTCTTGATAACTTGATTTGTGGCCATTTGTTTCACTTCCAACTTGGCCCATGACTAATATGCAATGTACCAAGGCCCATCATGCCAAAGTTTGAGTTGCACATGGGCAAATGCAAGGGAAACTCGTGATTTTGCAAAAAGTGGCATGAAAATACCTAATCACCAACACTTGCTTAATACAAGGATTTAAGCCTTAATTCTTTTGCTAATCTCTTCCTGAGATAAAATGGATTGAAAGGCACGTAAAATGCAAGCCAATGCACAAGGGATTTGAGGGCTGCATGTGCATACTTGATTTTGGCAAAAAGAAAATTTCATTCTTTCTAAGAGCTTTCAGTATGAAAAACCTATCCTACCCTCCTCTTCATTCTCTATATATTGAGAAGTAAGCCTCATTGAGCAGGGTTCGTGCTTCATTTCATCTCTGAATTCAAAAAACTCCATAACTGCTTGTTCTGCAATTTTCTTCGATTCCCTCAATTCCCTTGCGCGTTTTGGTTGATTCTTCTTGCATTCTCTTCTCCAAGTGATAAGGATTGTAGATCGAGGCTTGGTTTGCAACTGGAGTGAAGGAGACAGTAGATTCGTTTTGCCTCAAAGGTTTGAATTCTTAACTTTGGATCTTGATTTCTAGCCGTGCATTGTGTATTTTGAGTACATAATCATGTTGTATGAAGTTTTTGAAGTGTTTTTGTAGCTTCAAAGCTTTTAATTTGATAATATGTGCATGAATGATGCATCTGAAATTTTCTGTTCAGTGAGTTTTTGACATTTTTGCACGATTTGTTCTTGATCCATGATTGATTATTTGATATGATTCGAATTGCATGTTGAAGTATGAAATGCTGACTTTAATTTGCACGAAATTTCATAAAAAATGGTGTAGAATTGAGCATGTTATGTTGACTGGAAAGTGAGATGATTAA
This sequence comes from Vicia faba, assembly GCA_948472305.1. Lineage (NCBI taxonomy): Eukaryota > Viridiplantae > Streptophyta > Magnoliopsida > Fabales > Fabaceae > Vicia > Vicia faba. The sequence goes on from OX451737.1 coordinate 1,175,703,269, forward strand.
CCTGATCACGCGTGCGTTTTTGCCCTAGCCAGAGGTTGAAGATGATTGTGTGGCCTGCTCTGGTTGGCTGGCTTGTTTCTTTAATTCATTTGAATTTTATTTCATAAATTGATTTTCATGATTTTATTTCTTGCTCAAAAATGGTTGAAAAATTCTAAAAAAATCATCACTAATTCAAAATAATATTCCTGGCCCTGTGCATTTTTTTGATAATTTTTGAAAATGTTTTGATTGGTTTAAAAATTAATGAGTTTAATTAATTATTTGATTAGTGTTTATTTTTATTTTAATATTTCTTTGATTTGAAAAATTCCACAAAAATTGTTTTAAACTCATAAAATAATGTAAAAATTGATTCTGATTTTTGCTTAGCATTTTTTCTATTTTTGTTTAGAAATTTATTTTCAAAAGTTTATTTGTATTATTTGTTTGTTTAATTTTTATTTTAAATACTTCCATTGATTCAAAAATTCTAAAAAAATCATGCAAGCTTTCCTTTAATCATAGAATCTGAATATATTTTTATTTTGACCTTTTTGAGACTTTTGGCTAGGGTTTGAATTTTTGCCCTTAAATAATAGTTTAATTGATATTTGTTTGTTTAATTTTTATTTTAAATACTTCCATTGATTCAAAAATTCTAAAAAAAATCAGAGGTGTGTGTTTTTAGTGATAATATTTGAATATGATTTTGGTTGGGCATTTTCCTGACTTTTGTTTAGAATTTTATTTTGAGATGAGATTATTGGATTAATTGATTAATTATTTGGATTTAATTTAATTTTTGACTTTTCCTTAATTCAAAAAAATGTAAAAAATATGTTTTCTGACATTTATGGTTTCCTTGTGATTTGCATGATCTTGGTTTGATTTGTTTCAATTTTGATCTTACTTAATCAATATTTAAGATTAAAAGTCAAAAATTAGGGTTTTGTTGCTTATTGTGCAAGTTTCATTGGAATTTAAGTCTTGATTATGGTTCATGAATGTGTTGAGGATTTGAAAACCATTTTTCTTGAATTATTTCACTTGGTTTGACATTTTTCCACAAATTATTTTGAAAACTTGTCTAGTTTAGTAGTTTTTGCCAACTAGTCTTGAACTTTGGGTCTCATTTGAGTCCTTCCTCAATCATTCATGAACTTAGGGTTTACATTCTGACTTCTACACACTTCTAAGATGCTAAGAAGTTTTTTTGGTTTGATTTATGGATCCTTGTTTCTATTTTTGATGTATTTTTGAAGTGAAGGTACCCAATTCATGTTGCGTGTCTTGTTGCAATTTGTTTGATGGCCAATGAACTTGAGTGAGGCCTATAATTGGGCATCTAATGATCATGTTGATTCTGATTATCCATAATAACTTAAGTCTTTTAACTTAATTCCCCATTGTTTGAAGGTTTGAACCTTTTTGATGCATTATGTAGTTTTCATCTTCTATTGTGTTTGTGAAGTTGTGGTTGGATTAATTGTATATGATTGAAATGTGTTTTCCCCTGACCTCCATGGTCTTTGATTGTATTCTTTTCAAGCTACCATGATCCTTGATTGATATTCAATTGTCAATTCAATATGGTGATAGAAAGGAGCAACATTCCTTTGATTCTTTTGACCAAATTGTGCATATGCCTGTTTCCTCTTGTCTATCATGTCCAATGTTTGATAATTTTTATCATATTGTTCTCACTTCATCATGTTGCATCCATACCTTATGTGAGTCATCATTCACCTTATGTAATACTAACTTGGTTGTTGAATGTGCGAGGTACTTTGAGAAAGTTTTCCACTTTTGGCTTGAGGCTACTGTGTTTCACTTTATTTGTGGAACACAACTTATTATATTGGCACTGCTATTGTATTTGGCATGTTTGATATTCCATGCAGGATATATACATATGATTGTGAATGATATACATTGTCCACGAGATCTGTTCATATCTGATACTTTCATTACTTACATCCTTATGGCAAAATTTCTTACTTGATTTGTCTACTAATGCCAACTTGCTTGAAGTTCTCTGGGTTTCTTTTATTCTTGCTCAGTTGCTACGGATAGTTATCCATTTGGGTATTGCACTATCTCCTTTCTTCCATTTTCATTTTGCATAGTTATGTGATTGCATGATGGGACCTCTGTTGCTGATATATGTTAGGAGGCCCTCTGGTTTTTGTCTGATATAAGTGTTGTGTTTGTTGTTGATCGATGAGTCACTCAATTTAGAAATTGAGATCACGACTTTTCTCTCATTGCATGTTCCCTATAGGAAGTTCATTGCTTTTCTTCTTTAATTGTTGATCGATGAGTCACTCAATTTAGAAATTGAGATCACGACTTCGCTCTCATTGCATGTTACCTATAGGAAGTTTATTGCCTTTCTTCTTTAATTGTTGATCGATGAGTCACTCAATTTAGAAATTGAGATCACGACTTCGCTCTCATTGCATGTTCCCTATAGGATGGTTTTGTTAAGTTTCCTTTACCATGTTAATTAAGGTAGGGTTTCCTTTATCCTCATCCTTAGGGACAACCATTGTATGATAACACTAGGGTTAGTACTAGATTAGTTTCCCTTAGTTGTTTTTTTTTCTTTCTATGCATTCTGCACCTTAAAACAAAACTGTTTTCTTGGCAAATCATAAGACATTTCTAATAAACTCAAACCTTTCTTCAAGGTAAAAGATACAAACCAATCTTACTTTGTCTGTGTGCCTCTTGGCTTTGCTTTTGAACCTTTTAGCCGATGTTTCGCCATCGCACATTTGTTTGAAGACGATGTTTCGCCATCGCACATGTTTGTTATCCTACTTTGATTCTCAATGTCATTGTTAGGTGTCATATTTTGCTATCTGTTTCATTGATGTTTTGCCATCTTTTCCATGATACTTTACTACCTCTTAGCCGATGTTTCGCCATCGCACATTTGTTTGAAGCCGATGTTTCGCCATCGCATCTGTTTGTTATCCTGCCTTGATTCTCAATATCGTTGCTTGGTGTGATGTTTTGTCATCTGTTTTATCATTTGATGTTTCACCATCCTTGATATGTTACCTTGTTATTATTTAGTCAATGTTTGACCATCTCATTTATTTGTTGTTTCATTCGATGTTTTGCCGTCTTGATTGTTTTTTTTTGTTTTCCTTAACTAAAAAACACAAACCAACCAAAATATATAAGCCGAACTATGGCCACTCTGATGCCTTAAAAGGGATACGTAGGCATTGGGGTAGGGCCCGATCGAGCACAACTTTTCATTTTCCCTACATTATTTTCTCTTTTCTTTCGCATGCATTCCCTTTTAAGCTTTAAGCCATAGACATAGGATTTGACCACACCCTTTAGATCAAACAACAAGAGTGGATACCATAGGGTACTACGGCAGTGTGGGGTGCTAACACCTTCCCCTCGCGTAATAGACTCCCTTACCCGATCTCTCGGTCGAAAGGCCGTGCTTTCTCCCTTTTCAGGTTTTCTCGATGTTTACCTTTCCCTTTCGGCGGGATAAAAGACGTTCGGTGGAGACTTCATTGATGTTTCATTACATCCTGATGACAGGTTCCGGCCGCGTTGTTTCAGCTGGAGACTTCAATGGGGACAGATTGACCTTTTGCTGGTCCATCCTGGAGTAGATCCTAGCTCTTGTTTGTTTTCTTTTTGGGTGTTTATTTTACCGCTTTTCATATTTATCTGTTTGCATTGCATCCTATATGCGCTTTACTTTCTGCATACTGGATTTGGTTGGACTGTTTGGATTTTGGATTTCTTGGTGGGTGGGTTGTTCCATGAGGTAAAAGGCCTCATGCCCAGACTATGAGTGAATTCCATAGGAACTAGGAATAGAGTGGCCATGGAAGCTATGAGGCGGATGCTTTGTAGACCTGACCATGAGACCCATGACTTCAGAGGTAGTTTGGATAGGTGTCATCGTATGATGATACCGACATTCAAGCTCTTGTACTCTGATTTGGCTTTTAACCTTACCTTGACCTAGACTATACCCGTGAGAGGGGCGGGAAAACTTTTCTTACAGGTACATGTATTGTTGGAGACTTTGTGATGTGAAGGTGACTCAGGTTCCCATGATAGTTTTGAAGCTTTGGGATTTTCTTTTGATCTTGAGTGGTGTTGTTCTGTAATGGTCCAACCATGATACAGTGTCAAACTTTGATCCTGTCATGTTTCATCATAGCATATTTATTTCTAAAAAAAATTATGTATAAAAAATAACTAGCATGTGCATGTCATCTTCCAGGGACATTCAAGAGTCTCCTTTCCATCAGAAATGGATGGCCTCCCGTCAGTTGAGTTTAATTCAGTTCATATTAAAGAGCCCACCAGGCATACATTCTCTTATCATATTCCTACTATTGATGTGTCCGAATTGAAGAGGTTGTGTTCTTATCTGAAGGGTGATGTTCTGAATGATTTCAACAAAAAATATGGCAACTTGTTACTAATCCTTAACACTCCAGTTGATCCAATGGCTTTGATCACTCTCTTCCAGTTCTATGACAAGGAATTACGGTGTTTTACTTTTCAAGATTATCAACTGGTTCCCACGCTAGAAGAGTACGCGTACCTACTTAATATCAAGTTGTCTGATGAAGTTCCTTTTGTCCAAGTTCCGGAGAAGCCAAAGTTCGAAGTTATTGTTGAAATTCTTCATTTGAGTTGGAAAGAGGTGAAAGACAATTGGAAATCAAGTGAGGATACTACAGGGTTTTATTTGGAATTCTTAGTGAAGAAAGCTGAAGACTAGGCAAAGAAAGGGAATTGGAATGACTTCAGCTCTCTGTTTGCTCTCATGATATACGGGATTATCCTCTTCCCTTTCAGAAATAAGAACCCGGTATCGACACTCTTGGCAGATACTCTCTACACCATTCATTTCAGGCATGGAAAAGTAGGTAATGTAAGTTTATGTCATTCATTGTTATATCAATGGTTTAAGTTGCACCTACCGGTAAATGGCCCTTTCATGGATACCATAAATTCTCTTAGATGGTCATCCAGACTTGTCAACCTCACTTCATTTGATATCCGATGGAATTACTACATGGGGGAGTACGAAGTATTATCACTAGCTGCGGAGATTTGCCTAATGTTCCCCTCATAGGAACTAAGGGGTGTATCAACTATAATCCTGTGCTTGCTTATCGTCAACTGGGATATGCAATGGATGGACCGCCAAAGGTTGATGAGGTGTCTGAGTCAGTGTATTTTGTTAGAGGAAGTGATCCTGTGATGTTGAAAAGAGTGACAAGTGCTTGGAAGGGAATTCACAAGAAGGATAGAACTTCTTTGGGCAAGAAGGTTCCTATTGCCAGGGTTCCTTACTTTGAATGGATTAGAGCCAGGGTTAAGAATTATACGGTTACCATTTGCAAGGTCGACTCCTCTATGTGAGCAACCTCCTACTGTTCTGAGTAACACGGTGCCTACCGAAATGTTCACCCAGGTTCATGTTGAGAACATTCAACTTCATGTAAAAGGCCGTGAGGCAGGGATGAAACTTTATTGGGTAGATCAAGAAAGGGCCGACTTAGCTCGCAAACTCAAAAAAGATCAAGGGGAAACTTCAGATGCAACCAGTTTTAGGAAGAGGTCTCATGCTGAAATGGAGAAGAGTTGAGTAACACCCAACAAGAGTGCCAGAAGCTTCAGGCATAAGAGAATAGCTACAAGAAGAAGATTCAAAACTTGGAGAAATAGCTCAAAGACAAAGATGCTCAGTTTAAGAAGGAAGTAGCCCAGAGGCGTGTCGCAGAGGATCGGTTTCAAGAAAGTAAAGTAGTCGCATCACAACTTTTGAAGGAGAAAGCCAAGCTTGAAGAGTATTGTCAACACCTTGAAGCGTGTCTTGTTCCGGATATTTAGTTTTGTTATTTACCTTTGGTGTATTTCGTCACCCCCAGGATTGTTGGAAGGGACCATTTGTTTGTGTTTATTATTCAAGTTTTTTTTTGTTAAGTTTACTTTGAAACACGTATTTTGTTGTTTATCATTACACTCTTAAAATGATCAAAGTCGCTTGAACATCGTTTCTTTTGTTTGTAAATAATTGTAGTGTTTGTTTTATTGTCCTTTTTCCCATTGATTGTATGCTTATTATTGGTTGCGCGCTGTGATTGATGAATAAAAGGACTCTTGAATACCTGGAAATGACAAAGATATCATGCACATCATGCATTTTATAACATTACAGGTTATCTCAAGATGGTATTCTTATTCTTCTGCTTTTCTTATTCAGAATTCAAGACGACTACTCATCGGTATTCCACCAGAAACAATTTGTCAAGACAGATGGAACAAGTTCAAGCTGAACTCGCTGAAATGAGGGCCCATATGGCTACTTAGATGACCCAGTTCATGGAGTTCATCACCAACGTGAATCGCCGACAGGAGGAACTGGCTGCCATTGTCAACAATCAGCACCGCTATCCAGGAGATGGTGGAAATCAAGGGCTCTATCAGGACATTTCTGTAGGATTGGGGGATGCGCAAGATCAGCCTGCTGGAAATTTTCATGGGATGCTTGGAAATCCTTTTGTGCACAACATAAGGAAGTTTCCCCCGTCTCCGGGACCTCGTCCTGTGGGTAACAGAAGAGATAATCAGGGCCGTGTAAGGGGCTATCAGGAGCATGATTATGACTTTGACTAGGATGAAGATCATTTTTCTGTTCGGCGTTTAGAGCCAGAAGTTCAGGTTGAGGATAGGAAGTATCGGTTGTTGGAAGAACGTTTGAAGGCTGTGGAAGGGCAAGGAGTCCTTGGTATGCATGCTAATGATCTCGGGTTGGTGTCTGGGGTGAAAGTTCCTCCAAAGTTCAAGCCTCATATATTTGAAAAGTACAACGGAACGTCATGTCCTGTGACTCATGCAACTGCTTATTTCTGAAAGATGTTGGTGCATACTGAGGATCAAGGACTCTTGATTCACTTTTTCCAGGATAGCCTATCTAGGGAATTCCTGGAGTGGTGCATGAAGTTGGATAAAACCCATATTCGTTACTGGAATGATCTTGCCCGTGCTTTTGTCAAACATTATCAGTACAATATGGATATGGCGCCTAATCGCACCCAGTTGCAAAATATGTAACAGGGACCAAAAGAATCTTTCAAGGAATACGCTCAGAAGTGGCGTGAGTTGGCTGCAAGGGTTCAACCTCCACTCATGGAGAGATAACTCATCGATATGTTTATGAGTACCCTGCAAGGGCCATTCTATGAGCATATGATAGGAAGTACTTCGGCAGGATTTGCAGACTTGGTTATGGCTGGTGAAAGAATTGAGGTAGGTTTGAAATTGGGGAAAATTCAAGTTGGAGGTCCTAGTGGCTCATCAGGGGGCAGTAAGAAACCATTCAACACTTACCCCAAGAAAAGGGAAGGCGATGCAAGCGCGGTTTACTCTCATAGAGGAACAAGAGAGGATCATCAGCACCAACAAATCAATGTTGTTTCTATTCCTGTTAATACTCCTTCGCAACAGAGACCGAGTGCAATGCCTCAACAACAAAGACAGCAAGATGCTCCCCGTCAATATAATAATCAATAGCAGAGACAACCGAGAAAATTCGATCCCTTACCGGTATCTCTTACTGAAGCACTCCACCATTTGCTCGATTTAAAGTTGACCAGTTTGAGAAATATGCCACCACCACCCGCAAGACTTCCTGTTAACTATGATGCTAACACAAGATGTGAATTCCATTCAGGCGGAGTTGGTCATTATACTGAAAATTGTTTTGTGTTGAAGTGCAAGGTACAAGACTTATTGGACACTAAGGCAATTGAGTTTACTCTAGTGACTGGTCCGAATGTTACTCAGAACCCAATGCCGAGGCATGAAGAGGGTGTTGTTAATATGATTGATGATAATGGTGAAGCATTGAATTTAATCATGAATGTGGAACAAGTAACTACTCTGTTATGGTATGTTAAGAGGTATTTTCTTGACAATTCTATTTTCCTGGGTTGTACTTCTAAGTGTGCCAAGTGTAGAGAGCAACCGAAGGGTTATGATGATTTAAAAGCCGGTATCCAGTTGTTGATAAAGGAGGGTTCCCTGCAGTTAGATAGAAAACCGAGCTACCGTAAGGTTACCGAAGAGGATGTTGTTGTGGTATCTATTCCTTACACCCCTGTGCGCATTCATACCCCATCTAGGGCACCTCCTTTGATGATTACAGTACTTGGTCCCATGCCGTACACCAGTGAGAAGGCCATCCCATGGCATTATGGTGCCGATGTTTATTACAATGGGGTGAAGCAAGAGGTAAGTACCCGTTCGTCTGAGGAAGAACGTATTGAAGATAATGAAGAGGAAGTTCATAACTTTTCTGGTGTGGGTCGAATGACTAGAAGCGGGAGAGTGTTTGGTCCTTCCAATGTGCAAGATACGACAGATGCTTCTTCAAGAGAAAAAGGAAAACAACAGGCGATGATTGGTAATCCTAGGGTTACGCCAGCCAATGTGACTCAACTAATTCTGATACCAGAAACTTCTTCAGTTCCCAATGATGTTGAAGAGCTAATGCGAATTATCAGAAAGAGTGATTATAGCATAATTGATCATCTGAGCCATACTCCTTCTAAGAAGTCTATCTTATCTCTGTTGATTTATTCAGAACCTTACAGAAATGCTTTGATGAAGTTGTTAAAGAATGCGTTTGTGCCACATGAGATAACAGTCAATCAGTTTGAGAATGTTTGTGCTAACATATCTGTCGGGAATGGTCTGGACTTCAAAGATTTTGATCTTCCTCCGAAAGGGCCAGAACATAACAAAGTGTTGCATATTTTAATGGAGTGCAGGGGAACTACTCTATCCCGGGTTTTGGTGGACACAGGATCGTCCTTGAATGTTTTGCCCAAGTCAGCATTGATGAAGATTGATTATTCTGGACTGGAGTTGTGCCCTAGTGATTTGATGGTGAAGGCATTTGATGGGTCTCGAAGATCAATGTTCGGGGAAGTAGAGTTACCAATCAAGGTTGGTCCATGCACCTTCATGGCTACATTTTTTGTGATGGATATACAGCCAGCGTATTGTTGTTTGTTGGGGCGTCTGTGGATTCATAGAGCAGGGGCAGTCACTTCTACTCTTCATCAGAAACTCAAGTATCCTGCAGAGGGAAAGGAAATAACTATGCGCGGCAAGGAAGAGTACATTGTGAGTCATTTGACATCATTCCGTTGTGTTGAAGTTGAAGGCGAGATACATGAGACTCTGTTTCAGGCATTTGAAGCAGTTTATGCTGTCAACTTTCCTCCTCCAGAGAAGAAAAGGAAACTTGAAATTGTTATGTCTTCTCTCAAGGATGCGAGAGCTGTGGTGGAAGGTGGTAACCCTGAAGGTTGGGGTCAGGTGTTGGACGTTATTCCAAAATTTGATAAATTTGGTCTTGGTTTTAGCCCAGGTCAGCAGAGTGCGGCTCCCAGGGCATCTAGTTTATCTACTCCTGTGAAGTTTTCCCGTCCTTGTTCTACTCAAGAAGGAAACGTCAATGCAGTTGGTGACTGTTGTACCCCAAAATTTGCCCTCCCATATTCCTCAAGATTTGTCAAGAATGACCTTCATATTGCTCAAAATGGCTCAAGGGTTGTACAGTCAAATCACCTCCTAAGGCAGTCAATTCAAAATTAGGGTTTTGTGTTGCATCAAGGTCCTTACACCCAAATGGCCTCAAGTTCTTCCCAATGCCTTAATATGTTCTTAAGTCCCTCCATGTCAAATTCCAAGCCTTCCAGAGGAATTTTGGTCAGTCAATTGCTCAAGAGACCCAAAAAGCGATTGTGCTAGGGCAAAAGTCAACTGTGACCTACAAATAGTCAAACCTCCAGATTTTTTGTCAACATTCTCATTTTTAAGGATAATTAATCATTTGATCAAGGGTTGATCATGATTCATCAAGGATTTCTCAAAATTAATCAAGATTCAAAAGTTGCTAAATTAGGGTTTTGTAGGAAAAGTCAACTCAACTTTGACCAAGCATAACTTTCTCATATTTTGTGATAAATGACCCATCCAAAGCTCATTTTGAAGCGAATGCAATTTCCTACAATCCATCTTCACACCCCAAGATCAAGAAATGCTCTCACAAAAAGTTACAAATTTGGACATTATAGGTCATTTTTGAAAGTCAACAAAAACACCTTTTTTGCCAAAGCTTATAACTTGATAATGGAAGATCAAAATGAGATTAGACAAAAAGTGTTGATTATAGGACATCTCAAGGTTTCTAAAAAGTCCAATAACACCTCCAAAAGATCAAAATTGAAGAAGTTATGCATTGTTGAAGTTGGGCATTTTTCCAAAATTGCCAAAAGTCACCTATCCTCAAAACTCCAATTTTTGACAAAAGGGCCCACTTTTTTCCACTTGATTTAGTCTTGTCATGCCACACACGTGTCCCATCTTTAATTTCATAACCAAACACTTATTTTTCTATTTTATTTAATTTTTATTGATTTAATTCATTTTAAATCTATATTAATTCAAATAAAATCCAAAAATTATTGAAATGGTATCTTTGTGATTTGTACAGCTTGCAAATATCATGTGACAACCAACCAACTCGTGCCAAGGCTCATTCAAGCACAAAATCTCAGATTTGGCTTATTTTTGGAAAGGTTAACAATGGTGATCAAATCCAATATTCAATCTTCAATGCACATGGATACGGGTCCAAATTTTGACCTAAACGGATTCCCTTATATGCAAGCAAGCCTCACAAACCTAATTCACGCACAAAACCTTGCACAAACGGACAAACCAAAAACTGAAAAAGCTTGGAAAAAGTGAAGATCGAAATCCACATTAGGGACGTTTTCAAGACCAAAACTCAACGTAGAGTGCTTGACTGCCATCCCCTGAAGCGATTGGAATAAAAACCAGGCCTTTTCATCACCTACATCTCACTGTAAGTCATCGCGAATTGACCTCTGAACATGGAGTCTAAACCTCTAGTTCTTGCACTTTTTCTTCAAAATATTGGCATATTCATGTTTGTTATTTGATTTAGAACATTCTTGCATTATTCAATTTCATTATCGGACTCTGTATCATGATGCTCGAACCTAGGGTTTTGGTTTTTGCTTTTTAGGCGTTTGAGTTACAGGGAAAATTGGAGCAAGCCATGACCATGGATGGACTCCGGAGGACGAAACGAGCATGGGGATGATTTTAGTTTGCGTTTATATTGCCTGGAAGTGATTTTAGGAAGAACCCACAGATCTTACTGCGGATAAAAATCCGCAGGTAAGAAACCAATGGCTCAACGAAGAAGACGCTGACGCGTCTCCCTCCCATTCGTCCTTTTGAAAAATGTGCGCTTTATTTTTTTGTTTACAACATATTAATTGTTTTTACATATAATATTCATTGCTTATTCTAATAACAAAAACACGCGCTAGTTGAGTTGGCAAGCAGGTGGATGAAAAAACCATTGGGACCTGGGTTCGAATCCCAGGTCCCCCAAAACCTTTGTTTAATTTTTCTCTAGATGTTCTCATGCAACGCTCACAAGATGGTCCACCATATGCTTCTAAGATCCAGGCGCCAGATGGCCTCCTGGCCAAATCTGAAGGCTAGGATTGAAGGACTACCATGTGTCCAAGTCAACAAGCGCGTGGATGATTCTGAAAGTCAAACGAGGCTGGGATGTTTTGGGCCTCTGAAATTGCAAATCACACCTCAAGTCAGGCCCAGCACCTCCCTGGGTTTATTTCTTTTTCTCTTTTTTTATATTTTTATTTAATTGTTTTTTTATTAATTATTATTATTATACTAACTAATTTATTTTTCCTAATAAAAACCAGAAAACATAAAAAATATATTATTTTTATTAATTTCATTATTTTTGTAAATAAATAATTTAATTGACTTAGTTTTTTTAATTAGGCATAATTTTAACATTTTTGCAATAATTTAAAATTAATTAGAATATTAGGTTTTTAACAATTTTAATCATTTTATTTTTATTTCCTTAAATATTCTAAAAAACCCAAAAATATATATATTTTATTTAATTAATTAATTAACTTAGGTTTAATTCCATTTAATTCAAAATAACAAAAAAAATCTCGTTCTTTCCTAAAAAGGGGTCAAAACCCTAAAAATGCTCCAATTTAATTTTCTCGCACTCGTATTATTTTTATCCAATAATGTAACTGCTTCGAGGATGTAATAGTTTTGGACTTAGGACTTTATTCATTTATTTACCGCTTTCATTTACCTTTTCGCATTTACTTTTTCAAGGGTTTGTTTTTGGCGATGTAAATACTCGACGCCTTGTAATAGCTTAGTTTTATTTTCCGTAACCATTAACTGCTAGATGTATGAATAATAGGCTATGCATGACAAGATCTATCTTAACTTAAAATCAACCGTAGCTCACCATAACATGTACAAAGATAACATAACTTAAAATTGACACATTTGCACATGCCACTCCTAGGGTACGCCTCACTTGGTTGCCTCGAACGTGGTCATTAAGTATAGGAAGTTTTAGAGGTCGCCCTCTTGTCCAAAGATCATAAGTTGCCTCGAAACGGTTGCCTCGGATAAAATGATCTAAGACATTAGGGTTACCGCTAAGGCATCCTAACATTGCTTTAGTGACCACATGTCCCTTAATTGAATTGACCCGAAAACTCCGACGACGATGCTACCTACTCCTTCATAGTGGGATAGCATTGTCTAAAGGGACATTTACACAGTTTAATTCCTTTTGAGTAGGTAGAGGTTCTTAGGTACTTGCTCTTTCAAAACAAAATAAATTTTTCGCACTTACACTTTTCAAACAAAGTTTTCAACAACATTTCATACACTCTTGAGGACAGAAACAAGAGTTAAATCGAAGTTTTCAAACAAAACTCTTTTCAAAACCCACAAACACAAGAAAAGCAAAACTTTTTGAAAACATAGTGAGCAAGTACCTAAGAGCCCGTGGATAACCACGGATAGAAAGGGTGCTAACACCTTCCCTTTCTATAATCTACCTCCCGAACCCGAGAAACATCTCGAAAAGGAATTTTTCTGTGCTTTTGTCCTTTCCTTGTTGGATAAAATAAAAGACGGTGGCAACTCTTGCTTACCGCGACATTTTGCAAAAACAAACGCAAACGCGAACCAGCATTAAAAAATAGTTAGTTCTATTTCCACCGACCATAGAACTGGCGACTCTGCTGGGGATATCTAATGAGTGAGGTGTACCTTAGGATTAGATCACTTGTGTTTTCAATTGTATGCTTTGTATGCTTTAAACTTTGTGGGCTTGTATCGGAGTTTTATAGATCCTAACTCGGATCTGGGGGTACCCTTTTTTAGGTAAGTAGCAATAAACTGTGAGGGATCTGTCCGGCATAGACCGACACGGATGAAGCAGTAGCTACATTGGTGTGACACCTTGGTCTGTACCGATATCCCTTGTGTTGGAACGAGGAGAATATGGGTCTTCTGAGGAGTCATTAAGCACCAACTGACCTTAGAACCTTAAATTGACCAACTTGGCCATAGAACAGTAGCAGTATGCTACACTCATTGAGACTAAACTCTCGCGATGGTTCCGGCTGCAAGAAAAGGTTGCCAAATTGGAATTATGACCGATTGAGGGTAGTCAGTGATATTGAGATCCTCTAGAACCCTGTTACTATTTTTAGGACAGGTCTTAACCAACTGAAACTGAAAGAGGGTAGTACCTAAACTTCATGCGAGCCTGAAATCTAAGGGCTCTTTTGTGTGCCTTGTGTGCCTTTACTATGTTTGCCTTTTCTGAATACTTGTGGTGTGCCTTTACCATGACATCATAACATCATAACATTGCATACATCCTGCATAAGGACTAACCCATTTCAAAGACAAGAGGGTTTCATCTTTGCTCTGTTTTGTAGGACATCATGATGCCCATGCGTAGGAATACTATCCGGATCAACTTTGTTCAACTACCTACTTTGCTTAAAGAATTGGTTGACAGGATTCCAGACACTACTTCCTTCGTCAGGAGGCATGGTTCTTTTCTCGGTTTAGTCACCTCAAAGTTGGACTAACAAATGATGAGTGTCCTGGTCCAGTTTTATGATCCGCTATACCATTGCTTCACCTTTCAAGACTTCCAGCTGGTCCCTACCCTGGAAGAAATCTTTGAGTTGCTTGGTATCTCTGTTTTGGAGCAGACTCCATTTACTGGTTGGGAAAAGACTCTCAGGCCTGAAGATATTGCTGTAGCCCTTCACTTGACCAAAGAGGAGGTAATGGCTAACTGGGAGACTAGAAGTGGAGTTAAGGGTTTTTTGGCTAAGTTTCTGGTTGGCAAAGCTAACTGCTTTTGGGATGACTTAGACTTCAAAGTGTACGAGGACATTCTGGCTCTCTTAATCTATGGTCTGGTATTGTTTCCAAATCCTGACACCTTTGTTGATGTTAATGCCATAAGGATCTTCATCTCTCGGAACCATGTACCCACTCTCTTGGGTGATATCCTTCATCAGCTCTATGCTCGTACTGCCCGAAAGCGGGGAACTTTAATGTGATGTGCTACTTTATTGTCGAGGTGGTTTATTTCGCACCTCTCTAAGTCCGTACTGAAGAACAAAGAAGGAATGGGCTGGGCTCATAGGGTAATGTCTCTTACTAATAATGACGTTATCTGGACTCTCAAAGGCTTGGATGAGGTGACTGTCATTGATCGTTGTGGAGAGTATCTTAATGTTCCATTGATCGGAACCCATGGAGGAATCTCTTATAACCCATGTTTAGCTCTCTGTCAGTTTGGAAGAGCCAGAAGAGAAGGGCCTCATGAGATGTTGATACCTCATATCATCTTGGATTTTTAGGGAGATAGCAACGAGCTGCGTCGTAGATTCATCAGGGCTTGGGATAGAGTTCACAAATATGACCCACATGAGTTGGGACCAAAGACTTCTCTGCACATGGAGTCATATTTTAGATGGGTCCGCATCCATGCCCAGAAGTTAGGTATGCCATACGAAGCTGTCAGGCCTATTACTCTTGAAGTTGCTGATAAAGACGGAGTTCCTCCAACTATTCTCCATCCTCATACGCCCACTGATGTTGGCACACTAAAGAGGTCTTGGGCGCAACTGCAGGAAGAACGGGATTCTTATCGGGAGAGGTTCAACGAACAAGAACAGAAGATCCAGAAGCTGACAAAGCAATTGGAGAACGAGCGGATCCTGAATGATTATATCCGCATTGAGAAGAAGAGGCCATGGGAACATTGATGGACCTTTGATGATTTCTTTTACAGTTTTATTTACTTTTCCGTATTTGCATTATTGTAACGCCTAAGGGCAATTTGTTGAACAATTTAAATTTTGAAGTTAAATCTAATAAAGTGTGTTTCCTTTCTTGTCTACAAATTTGAATCCCGATTGTCTTTGAAATCATAAATCATATGCATTTCATCTCATGCACTGCATAAACAGGTACTCTTTTACAGGTTTCTTATCTTCTTCGCTGTTTATTTCAGCAGTCATCATGTCTACTGAACCTTCCACTGAGCAAGCTATCAAGGCCCTCCAGGCCCAGAATGCCCAGTTTCAAGAGTTGGTTATGAGCCTAGCTAATGGTCAACAGGACTTGAAGACCCTGATTCTGAAAGAGAGGAAGAAGAAGAAGAAGAGGACCGTCCTGTTCAACACTGGACGCAGGTTTGGAAATGGACTGCAGAATGAAGTTGATCTGACCACCTCATCTGGAGGGAAAGACAGTCCACAAGAGAGGAGGGTTCCTAGCCCTATAGTCTCCGACAATGAGACAGATTATGATGAAGAACAATATCCTCCTGCTGAGGATAGGTACAAACAGTTAGAAGACCGCTTGAGCGCTATGGAGATACAGAACGTGCCCGGGCTGGACTTCGGAGATCTAGGTCTATCCTCTGGGGTGGTGATTCCCCATAAATTCAAGGCACCTGCCTTTGCCAAGTATGACGGAGCTTCCTGTCCAAAGTTGCACCTCCGGTCATATGTAAGGAAGATCCAGCCTTACACTGCTGATAAGAACTTGTGGATCCACTTCTTTCAAGACAGTCTCTCAGGGACTCAGCTTGAGTGGTTCTATCAGCTGGATGGAGCCAGTATTCGTAACTGGGAAGATTTGGCTACTGCGTTCTATAAGCAGTATCAATATAATTCCAACCTCGCTCCTACGCGTACCCAACTCCAGGGTATGTTAATAGGGACGGGTGAAGGATTTAAAGAGTATGTTCAAAAATGGAGAGACCTTGCCGGAAGGGTGCAGCCACCTTTAACTGATCGTGAACTGGTTGATATGTTTTTGGGGACCCTGTCTGGTCCATTATTTAACCATTTGATTGGAAACTCTTTAGCCGGGTTTACAGACCTTATCTTGACTGGTGAGAGGATTGAAGCTGGTATCAAGGCTGGGAAGATACAGAAGGGTGCCTCATCGAGCACTGAGAAGAAACCATTCAAGAAAGAGTCCAGTGCTGTCTACGGTTCAAGAAGACAGAATAAACCGGAACACCGCCAAGCTATCAATGCGGTGGTTATTTCAAAACCTGCTGGTGCTCCTCAGCATCACAACCAACAAAGGGGCGAGAGACCTCGAAGGTAGTTCACTCGTCTCAGCATGACCTTGTCTCAGATATTGCCGTAGTTATTGACGACCAATCTGGTGACTCTAAAAGAAGCTCCGGAGATTTCAAACACAACATCCCCAAAGTACAATCCTAACGCCCGCTGCGCTTACCACTCTGACAGCCCGGGGCATAATACGGATGCTTGTTGGGCTTTGAAGAATAAGGTTCAGGACCTAATCGATGCAAAGGAGATTGAGTTCGAGACGCCCGAGAGGCCTAATGTTGTGACTGCTCCCATGCCCAAACATGGAGTAAATGCTGTAGAGGAAGACTTGTTTGTAGCCTCAGTGGATGATATTGTTACCCCGCTGATGACCGTCAAGAGGAACCTGTTGCTATCTGGTTTATTTCCGAGATGTGGTGAAGGTTGCCATCTGTGTTCTGTTTCACCTACTGGTTGCCCATCTTTGAAGTCAGGCATCCAAAACCTTATGGATAACAAGGAGATCCTGTTTGAGAAGATTGTTGTTCCTTCCACCCCTATTGAAGAAGTTCCCATTATTACCATTTTCAACAATTCTCCCAAGGCTCCCTCGAGGAAGCCTGTCAGAATTACGCCTGTTCAGAAGATTGCACACATAATCATCACTGTTGCGGGGCCTATTCCCTACACCTCTGACAAAGCTGTCCCTTGGCACTATGGGGCAGATGTTTATGTTCTTGGAGTTAAGCAAGAGTTTAATGCTGATACCAGCATCAACCACATTACCGGGCCTACTAAAGTAACCCACAGTGGTAGACTTTTCTCACCCAATATTGCTCCACCGATTATCTGAAGACCTGTTGTCATTTCACCTGAAAGTGTACCTACATCCATTCCTGATCAAGTTCCTATTCCTACCCCTGTCGCCGAGTCATCTGACGCTCGGGGCAAAGGGATCACCGCTGATATGCCTGCCCAGACGGAGGCGCCAAAGACAACCACTATTGAAGCTTCCAAGCAGGAGATGGAAGAGATTCTGAAGATTGTTAAGAAGAGTGATTATAATGTAGTTGAGCAAATGGGGCAAACCCCATCCAAGATTTCTACGTTATCACTGTTGTTATGTTCAGAGGCCCATGCCAAGGCTCTGATTACCTTCCTGAAGACGACCCACGTGCCACAAGAGATATCAGCTGATCAGTTTACCGATTGTGTGGCCAATTTAACTGCTGATAATGGTTTGGGGTTCTCCGACGCTGATCTGACTGCTAAAGGGAAGAACCATAATGATGCCCTGCATGTCTCCATTGAATGCAGGGGCACTACTCTTGCACATGTGTTGGTTGACACTGGTTCCTCATTGAACGTCTTGCCCAAGAAAGCTCTAGACAGGTTGGATTGCAAAGGGTTAGAGCTGAAGCCAAGCAACGTTGTTGTCCGGGCCTTTGATGGGTCTAAAAGGATGGTGTATGGTGAGGTTAATATTCCAATTAGAGTTGGTTCTCAGGTCTTCGATTCTACATTCTACGTGATGGAAATTTGGCCATCCTATTCCTGTTTGTTGGGTCGTCCATGGATCCACAAAGCTGGAGCTGTGACCTCCACACTCCATCAAAAGCTGAAGTACCCGGTCAAAGGAAAGATCGTGACAGTTCAAGGGGAGGAAGAGTACATGGTCAGCCACCTCAACTCGTTCCGGTACATAGAGATGGATAGGGAGTTCATTGAGACCCCATTTCAACACTTTGAAGAGGTTCCTCAGACACTGGCATCAGCTGAGACTGTGATTGAAGGTTCTCCTATGAAGATGGCTTCCTTAAAGGATGCCCGGGCTGTTATCGAGAAGGGTGAGTATGCAAACTGGGGCCGACTTCCTGATTTCACTCAGAAGACTAACAAGTTTGGTTTGGGTTTCACTGCAGAAGCTCAAAGGGATGTTCATAGTGCAAGGATTGGAAGACCTCCTGTGTTCATCAGCAACTCGGGAGTAAATGCCATCGAAGATGACGTGGAGGAATCTGAATTCGACAGCTGGATCTACCCTACGACCAACGGTGGACCAAGCAACTGGACAACAAAAGACTTCATCCCTATTGCTTTTGTTACCCAGTAATGAACTCCTTGTTTTGAATTTGTAACAGACAATATTGTGGAACTTTATGGCCCGGTGTCTTACCCGGGGCACCGTGGCTTCATTTGTGAGGGCTTTTGTGTGCCATTTTCATATATCATTAATAAAAGCATTGGACGTTTTTTGCATTTCAAATCTTGCGCTCCTTGTCTTTCTTTATTATATATTGCAAAACATCTATTTTACACACACTCGCATATACAAGTCTCAATCCACTCTGGATCTCACTGGTAACGACTCTGCTACTGCCAGTTATGACTTCGAAAATCCGATCAACTTAGCCGAAGACGAAGGTGAAGATGATTGCGAAGTGCCCGGTGAACTTGCAAGACTGCTACTTCAGGAAGAGAGGGCCATTCAGCCACATAAAGAGCTGATGGAAACGGTGAATCTGGGTATCGAGACATACAGGAACGAAGTCAAGATCGGTGCAAATCTGGAGCTTAGTGCGAAACAGCGATTGATTCAGATGCTGCATGACTACATGGAGATCTTTGTCTGGTCTTACGAAGATATGCCTGGGTTGGATACCAACATTGTGGTTCATCGCCTGCCTACCAAAGAAGACTGCCCTCCGGTAAAACAAAAGGTTCGCCGTATGCGTCCAGAGATGTCTGAGAAAATCAAGACCGAAGTTATGAAACAGTTTGATGCCGGTTTTCTAGCAGTAACCTCTTACCCTCAGTGGGTTGCCAATGTGGTTCTGGTACTGAAGAAAGATGGTAAGGTCCGAATGTGTGTTGACTACAAGGATTTGAACAGGGCGAGCCCTAAGGATGACTTCCCTTTGCCTCACATTGACGTTCTGGTTGACAACACTGCTCAGCATAAGGTATTCTCCTTCATGGACGGTTTCTCCGGTTGTAATCAGATAAAGATGGCTCTGGAAGACATGGAGAAGACCACTTTTGTTACTCAGTGGGGTACCTTTTGCTACAAGGTCATGCCTTTTGGGTTTAAAAATGCTGGGGCAACGTATCAGCGTGCCATGGTCGCTTTGTTTCATGATATGATCCATCATGAGATTGAAGTATACGTCGACGATATGATTGCGAGGTCCCAAACTAAGGAGGAACACCTTGACCATCTACAGAAGCTGTTTGACCGGTTGAAGTTGTACAAGCTGAGATTAAACCCGAACAAGTGCACCTTCGGAGTGAGATCTGGCAAACTGCTAGGTTTCATCGTGAGCAACAAAGGTATTCAAGTGGACCCTGCCAAAGTGAAAGCCATACAAGAGATGCTAGCTCCCAAGACAGAGAAAGAAGTCAGAGGATTTCTAGGACGCCTGAACTACATTGCCCAATTCATCTCGCACCTAACTGCTACTTGTGATCCAATCTTCAAACTGCTAAAGAAAGATCAAGTGGTACGCTGGAACGATGAATGCCAGGCAGCTTTCGAAAGAATTAAAGAGTATCTCCAGGAGCCACCCATTCTGATACCACCAGTTGAAGGGAGACCTCTAATCTTATACTTGACAGTACTTGACAACTCAATGGGGTGTGTGCTGGGTTAGCATGATGAGTCTGGCCGAAAAGAGCATGCTATTTATTACCTTAGCAAAAAGTTTACCGACTGTGAGACCCGATACTCACTGCTTGAGAAAACTTGCTGCGCTTTGGCATGGGCTGCTCGCCGGCTAAGATAGTATATGTTGACTCACACTACTCTGTTGATTTCAAAGATGGACCCAATCAAGTATATCTTCGAAAAGCCTGCCTTATCCGGAAGAATAGCAAGATGGCAGATGATCTTGACTGAGTATGACATCCAGTACACAACTCAAAAAGCAATCAAGGGAACTGTATTTGCAGACCATTTGGAACATCAAGTAGTGGATGATTACCAGTCTATGAACTTTGAATTTCCAGACGAGAATATCATGGTAGTGACCGATTGCGAGATACCTGGACCGGATGAAGGACCTGAGGAAGGATCCCGATGGTCTATGCATTTTGATGGAGCTTCGAACGCGTTGGGTAACGACATTGGCGCTGTGATCATATCTCCTAAAGGCTCACATACTCCACTTACCGCCCGACTATGTTTCAACTGCACCAATAATATGGCGGAGTATGAAGCATGCATTCTGGGTCTCCGAGCTGCAATTGACCTAAGGATTAAGTTTCTGAGTGTCTTCGGAGATTCCGCTCTCGTGATCAGTAAGATCAAAGGCGAGTGGGATACGAAACACCCAAATCTTATTCCTTACAAGGAGTATGTGTTGACATTGCTTCCCCATTTTGAGGAGATAACCTTTGAACATTTCCCAAGAGAAGAGAATCAGTTGGCGGACGTTCTAGCTACGATGTCTTCTATGTTCAAAGTCAAATGGGACAACGAGGCTCCCCGGATCATTATTTGGAAATTGGATGAACCTGCACATTGTTGTGATCTTGAGACCGAAGAGGTAACAGAAAAACCTTGGTATCATGAAGTGAAGAGGTACCTTGAAGCTCAAGAATACCCTGAGGGTGCATCCGTTAATGACAAGAAGTTTCTGAGAAGGTTCGCGGTAAAGTTCTTCATCAACAATGGCATTCTTTACAAACGTAACCATGATTCAACCTTACTGCGTTGTGTGGATAAGATTGAAGCAGAAAGGATCATGGCAAAGCTGCATGAAGGTACCTTCGGAACTCATTCCAGTGGACATACCATGGCAAAGAAAATCCTTCGGGCAGGATATTACTGGTCCACAATGGAAGCCGACTGTTACCAACATTCTCGGACATGTCACAAGTGCCAGGTCTATGCTGATAAGGTGCACATTCCTCCAGTTCCTTTGAACGTCTTGACAACACCTTGGCCTTTTGCAATGTGGGGCATTGATATGATCGGCGAGATCAGACCTACGACATCCAACGGGCATCGTTTCATCCTGGTAGCGATTGATTACTTTACGAAGTGGGTTGAAGCAGCTTCCTTTGCCACCATAACCAAGAACGTCGTGGCACGGTTCATTCGGCACAACCTGATCTGTCGATATGGTGTACCAGAGAGGATCATTACGGATAATGGTACCAATCTTAACAACAAGATGATCACTGAGCTCTGCGAGCAATTCAAGATACAGCACCACAACTCTTCTCCCTACCGGCCAAAGATGAATGGGGCTGTAGAAGCAGCTAATAAGAACATTAAGAAGATTGTGCAGAAGATGACAGTGACCTACAAAGACTGGCACGATATGTTACCATTTTCTCTTCATGGGTACCGTACCTCAGCACGGACGTCAACAGGGGCAACACCCTATTCCTTGGTATATGGCATAGAGGCAGTCCTGCCCATTGAAGTTCAGATACCCTCTCTCTGGATCATGAAGGATACGGGTTTAAGTGAAGACGACTGGATCCAGACCCGGCTTGATCAACTGAACCTAATCGACGAAAAGAGACTCACTGCTATTTGTCATGGTCAGACGTACCAAAAACGGATGATCAAGGCATTTAACAAGAAAGTCAGACGACAAGAGTATCAAGTCGGGGACCTGGTAATCAAGCGCATCATTCTACCTCAAGGTGATCCCAGGGGCAAATGGACCCTTACATACGAAGGGCCATTTGTGGTTAAGAACATCTTCTCAGGAGGAGCGATGATTCTAACCACCATGGATGGTGACGACCTTCCTCACCCCGTCAATGCAGACATAGTAAAAAGATACTACGCATAATTAAAGACCCGCTAGGTTGACTGGCCTAGGAAAAAATAAGGGCGTCCCGGCGAACCAAAAGGGTTCGGGCAAAAATAAGGGATGAAAATTAAAAAAAAATCTGTACACCTGACAAGTCGAAAACCTGAAAAGGCGGCTTGGGCAAAAATAGGTATCCCGGTGGACTGAAAACCCGAAAGGGCGGTCCAGGCAAAAGTTAGGGATTAAAGCGTAACACTATGTCTCATTGGATCACCTTGCATCCGGACTTCGGTATCGACTATCAGACTCGGACGACACCAGTCAATCAAATTCATCTTCAACTAAGCAGCAAAGTGATGAGATGCTTGAAGATATAAGGGCAATAGCAGAGCTGGAACCCAGTGGGATTATCCACATAGCTTTTTTGTTTTCTCTTCACAAATTGTATAAATTCTATTTGTTCGACGGTGTTCTCTTACTAGGACGTCAGCCTCTTGTACAAAAACGCTTATTTACAGGCAAACTTCAAAATCAATACAAGTTCACTTTTCAGACAAATTGCAAATTGTTTTTTTTCTTTATCTGTTTTGTTTTGCAAAGAACGTCCAATGTTCATTTTTGATATATGCATTTGACATTAATTGCTGCTCATAAATATTTGCATGCGAAACAAAGGACTAATTACGGGTGATGTCAGAAGTAGGGGCAATAAGAATTGTCTGAGAGGTCTAGTTGCTCTATCCACCAAGGTACCAAGGTAGGTTCAGCTGAAGAATATGACCAAGATATCGTCACTACCCGCAGAGTAAGACAGTAATGGTAGCTCTCCCCACTGAGACTTGCAACATCGAAGGAATCAGCAATACTCTCCCCCAAGCAGAGTTAGTCTACCGTCAGTCCCGAAAAGGCTCGGTATTCCCAGAAGGTCTTAATATTCCCCAGCGGAGTATAAAGATATTCCCCAGCAAGCGTAAAGAGCATCCTCGACAGTCTTAATATTCCTCAACGAAATATAAGAATGTTCCCCAACGGAATACAAGATACCCCCAGTGGAGCCATTTCCCCAGCGCAGTCTAAAAAGGTTTCCCCAATAGAGAATTGAATCATCTTACCCAGTAGATTCTGGAAGCTTGTCCCCTGCAGAATACAAATGCATCTCCTCAGCCAAATTCAGAGGTTATCCCCACAAGAGTCTAACTGGGTTATCCTCAGCAAGTTGCAACTGAAAGATCATCCCCAGCGAAGTTCTTTCTATCCCCAGCGGAGTTCATCATCAAAATCCCCAACAGAGCTTATCTAAGGAATCCCAAGCGGAGTTATCGTTAAAATCTCAGCAAAGCATCTCTTCCCACAGAGTAATTCCCCGCAGAGTAATATCTTCACCAGTGTATTCCCCAACAGAGTTCTTTTCTCCTGTAGGTTTATTCTCACAATCATCTTCGTTCATCATCCCCAGCAGAAACGAAGAACTCAACTCTATTCTCCAACAGCTCCAGGATTTTATTTTCCCAGACGAAAATACATTCATAAACATTTCACACTTCATACCTCCTATTTACATACATGATAAAGTGCATACGACACGATCTCATTTATTTTTGAGAACATCATGACATCATGCATTTCATACATTATGACATTGCATACAGCTAACGTTTTTCCGTTTTCAGGAAAAGGTCAATCAAAAGATGGCTACCATCAACCTTTTCAAGTCCCAGATCAATACCTGAAACCAGCCAGGAAAATTCTGTGGACGACTGATTGTAGGTTAATACCTGAAACCAGCCAGGAAATTATCTACATGAAGAGATTGAAAATTAATACCTGTAACAAGCCAGGAAAACTATTTTTATTTCTCAGGTCAGAGATCAATACCTGTAACCAGCCAGGACAACTATCTCATCGGCCAACCTTTTCAAGTCCCAGTTTAATACCTGTAACAAGCCAGGAAAATTCTGTGGACGACTGATTGTAGGTTAATACCTGAAACCAGCCAGGAAATTATCTACATGAAGAAATTGAAAATTAATACTTGTAACAAGCCAGGAAAACTATTTTTCTTTCTCAGTTCAGAGATCAATACCTGTAACCAGCCAGGACAACAATCTCATCAGCCAACCTTTTCAAGTTCCAGATTAATACCTGTAGCAAGCCAGGAAAAACATCTGTGGACGACTGATTGCAGATCAGTACCTGAAACCAGCCAGGAAAACCACCTACACGAAGAGATTGAAAATTAATACCTGTAATAAGCCAGGAAAACTATTTTTCTTTCTCAGGTCAGAGATCAATACCTGAAACCAGCCAGGACAACTATCTACTCGACCAACTCAAACAATTCAACAATCACTTTTGGGTGGCATCTTTAAGCCCATCTCCAACAAATTTCTATCACATCTCCAAATGGCATCTGTAAGCCCATTCCCGACATCACAGCGCTGATACTACACTATGCGAGTGCAAATTACTGGGTACTCTAGTGTTCAATTATCTTCCACCTTCGGATCACGAAAGGCTCGAAAGCCAATCTATATCCTCAGGTTTAAGAAAATTGAACAGGGGAAACTGTTGTACCCCAAAATTTTCCCTCCCATATTCCTCAAGATTTGTCAAGAATGACCTTCATATTGCTCAAAATGGCTCAAGGGTTGTACAGTCAAATCACCTCCTAAGGCAGTCAATTCAAAATTAGGGTTTTGTGTTGCATCAAGGTCCTTACATCCAAATGGCCTCAAGTGATTCAAAATGTCTTAATATGTTCTTAAGTCCCTCCATGTCAAATTTCAAGTCTTCCAGAGGAATTTTGGTCAGTCAATTGCTCAAGAGACCCAAAAAGCGACTGTGCAAGGGCAAAAGTCAACTGTGACCTACAAATAGTCAAACCTCCATATTTTTTGTCAACATTCTCATTTTTAAGGATAATTAATCATTTGATCAAGGGTTGATCATGATTCATCAAGGATTGCTCAAAATTCATCAAGATTCAAAAGTTGCTAAATTAGGGTTTTGCAGGAAAAGTCAACTCAACTTTTACCAAGCATAACTTTCTCATATTTTGTGAGAAATGACCCATCAAAAGCTCATTTTGAAGAGGATTCAATTTCCTACAATCCATATTCACACCCCAAGATCAAGAAATGCTCTCACAAAAAGTTACAAATTTGGACATTATAGGTCATTTTTGAAAGTCAACAAAAACACCTTTTTTTCCAAAGCTTATAACTTGAGAATGGAAGATCAAAATTAGATGAGACAAAAAGGGTTGATTAGAGGACATCTAAAGGTTTCTAAAAAGTCCAAGAACACCTCTAAAAGTTCAAAACTGAAGAAGTTATGCATTGTTGAAGTTGGGCATTTTTCCAAAATTGCCAAAAGTCAACTATCCTCAAAACTCCAATTTTTGACAAAAGGGCCCACTTTTTTACACTTGATTTAGTCTTGTAATTCCACACACATGTCCCATCTTTAACTTCATAACCAAACACTTATTTTTCTATTTTATTTAATTTTTATTGATTTAATACATTTTAAATCTATATTAATTCAAATAAAATCCAAAAATTATTGAAATGGTATCTTTGTGATTTGTACAGCTTGCAAATATCATGTGATAACCAACCAACTCGTGCCAAGGCTCATTCAAGCACAAAATCTCAGATTTGGCTTATTTTTGGAAAGGTTAACAATGGTGATCAAATCCAATATTCAATCTTCAATGCACATGGATATGGGTCCAAATTTTGACCTAAACTGATTCCCTTATATGCAAGCAAGCCTCACAAACCTAATTCACGCACAAAACCTTGCACAAACGGCCAAACCAAAAACTGAAAAAGCTTGGAAAAAGTGAAGATCGAAATCCACATTAGGGACGTTTTTAAGACCAAAACTCAACGTAGAGTGCTTGACTGCCATCCCCTAAAGCGATTGGAATAAAAACCAGGCCTTTTCATCACCTACATCTCACTGTAAGTCATCGCGAATTGACCTCTGAACATGGAGTCTAAACCTCCAGTTCTTGCGCTTTTTCTTCAAAATATTGGCATATTCATGTTTGTTATTTGATTTAGAACATTCTTGCATTATTCAATTTCATTATCGGACCCTGTATCATGATGCTCGAACCTAGGGTTTTGGTTTTTGCTTTTTAGGCGTTTGAGTTACAGGGAAAATTGGAGCAAGCCATGACCATGGATGGACTCCGGAGGACGAAACGAGCATGGGGATGATTTTAGTTTGCGTTTATATTGCCTGGAAGTGATTTTAGGAAGAACCCACAGATCTTGCTGCGGATAAAAATCCGCAGGTAAGAAACCAGTGGCTCAACGAAGAAGACGCTGACGCGTCTCCCTCCCATTCGTCCTTTTGAAAAACGCGTGCTTTATTTTTTTGTTTACAACATATTGATTGTTTTTACATATAATATTCATTGCTTATTCTAATAACAAAAACACGCGCTAGTTGAGTTGGCAAGCAGGTGGATGAAAAAACCATTGGGACCTGGGTTCGAATCCCAGGTCCCCCAAAACCTTTGTTTAATTTTTCTCCAGATGTTCTCATGCAACGCTCACAAGATGGTCCACCATATGCTTCTAAGATCCAGGCGCCAGATGGCCTCCTGGCCAAATCTGAAGGCTAGGATTGAAGGACTACCATGTGTCCAAGTCAACAAGCGCGTGGATGATTCTGAAAGTCAAACGAGGCTGGGATGTTTTGGGCCTCTGAAATTGCAAATCACACCTCAAGTCAGGCCCAGCACCCCCCTGGGTTTATTTCTTTTTCTCTTTTTTATATTTTTATTTAATTGTTTTTTTATTAATTGTTATTATTATACTAACTAATTTATTTTTCCTAATAAAAACCAGAAAACATAAAAAATATATTATTTTTATTAAATTCATTATTTTTGTAAATAAACAATTTAATTGACTTAGTTTTTTTAATTAGGCATAATTTTAACATTTTTGCAATAATTTAAAATTAATTAGAATATTAGGTTTTTAACAATTTTAATCATTTTATTTTTATTTCCTTAAATATTCTAAAAAACCCAAAAAAAATATATTTTTTTATTTAATTAATTAATTAACTTAGGTTAAATTCCATTTAATTCAAAATAACAAAAAAAAATCTATTTCTTTCCTAAAAAGGGGTCAAAACCCTAAAAATGCTCCAATTTAATTTTCTCGCACTCGTATTATTTTTATCCAATAATGTAACTGCTTCGAGGATGTAATAGTTTTGGACTGAGGACTTTATTCATTTATTTACCGCTTTCATTTACCTTTTCGCATTTACTTTTTCAAGGGTTTGTTTTTGGCGATGTAAATACCCGACGCCTTATAATAACTTAGTTTTATTTTCCGCAACCATTAACTGCTAGATGTATGAATAATAGGCTATGCATGACAAGATCTATCTTAACTTAAAATCAACCGTAGCTCACCATAACATGTACAAAGATAACATAACTTAAAATTGACACATTTGCACATGCCACTCCTAGGGTACGCCTCACTTGGTTGCCTCGAACGTGGTCATTAAGTATAGGAAGTTTTAGAGGTCGCCCTCTTGTCCAAAGATCATAAGTTGCCTCGAAACGGTTGCCTCAGATAAAATGATCTAAGACATTAGGGTTACCGCTAAGGTGTCCTAACATTGCTTTAGTGACCACATGTCCCTTAATCGAATTGACCCGAAAACTCCGACGACGATGCTACCTACTCCTTCATAGTGGGATAGCATTGTCTAAAGGGACATTTACACAGTTTAATTCCTTTTGAGTAGGTAGAGGTTCTTAGGTACTTGCTCTTTCAAAACAAAACAATTTTTTCGCACTTACACTTTTCAAACAATGTTTTCAACAACACTTCATACACTCTTGAGGACAGAAACAAGAGTTAAATCGAAGTTTTCAAACAAAACTCTTTTCAAAACCCAAAAACACAAGAAAAGAAAAACTTTTTGAAAACATAGTGAGCAAGTACCTAAGAGCCCGTGGATAACCACAGATAGAAAGGGTGCTAACACCTTCCCTTTCTATAATCTACCTCCTGAACCCGAGAAACATCTCGAAAAGGAATTTTTCTGTGCTTTTGTCCTTTCCTTGTTGGATAAAATAAAAGACGGTGGCGACTCTTGCTTACCGCGACATTTGCGAAAACAAACGCAAACGCGAACCAGCATTAAAAAACAGTCAGTTCTATTTCCACCGACCACAGTGACGATAGGGCTGATGGCTACAATATCGAAGATTGGATTCGTCCGAGTATTCCAGGCCAGACGCTGAACAATTGGACTTCTGTGGATGTTATCCAAGTTTCAAGCGCTGAGGAGTAATTTTCTTGTTTCTTTTATCATATCATAATTCCTACGCTCTGCCCAAGGCATGGTGAATCATTTGTGTAGGGCCACCATGTTTATTTTTCAAGTTTATCATGAAATAAAGGACGTTTTTGCATTCAAAATTTTGCTCCATTTCTTTTTTTATTTTTAAATGGCAATGTTTCTCTTTTCACACACTGTCACTAAAAAACGCCAAAATGACATTCATGCAGATGCACTTCCACCACTGATCCTATTGATAACGACTCTGCTATGGCTCATTATGACTTTGATACTCCTATTTATCAAGCTGAAGAAGAAGCATATGAGGATTGTGATCTTCCTGAGGAATTAGAAAGATTGTTAAAACAAGAGGAGAAGGTTATCCAGCCGAATAAGGATTCTATTGAGGTGGTGAATATTGGCACATAAGAGGTAAAAAGAGAAGTCAAGATAGGGGCAGATCTCGAAGAAAGTATAAAGGTCAGTTTCATCGAGCTACTCCGTGAGTATTCTGATATCTTCGCTTGGTCTTATGAGGATATGCCTGGGTTGGATACAGACATAGTGGTGCATCGACTACCGCTCAAAGAATGTTGTTCCCCTGTCAAGCAAAAGCTCCTAAGAACTCATCCTGAGATGTCCAAGAGGATCAAGGAGGAGGTCCAGAAGCAGTTGGACGCGAATTTCTTAAAGGTCATCAATTATCCGCCATGGATTGCAAATATCCTGCTTGTGCCCAAGAAGGATGGTAAGGTCAGGATGTGCGTGGATTATAGGGATTTGAACAGGGCCAGCCCTAAGGATGACTTCCCTCTTCCGCATATTGATGTGTTGGTTGATAATACTGCTCATTCCAAGGTATTTTCGTTCATGGATGGCTTTTCGGGCTACAATCAAATTAAGATGGCTCCAGAGGATATGGAGAAGACAACATTCATCATGCCTTGGGGAACCTTTTGCTATAAAGTGATGTCATTCGGTTTGAAAATTTCCGGGGCAACATATTAGCGCGCCATGGTCACTCTCTTTCATAATTTGATTCACAAAGAGATTGAGGTTTATGTAGACGATATGATTGCTAAGTCTGACACGGAGGAGGAACATCTTGTTCGTCTGAAGAAATTGTTCGAGTGACTAAGGCAGTTCATGCTAAGATTGAATCTGAATAAGTGCACCTTCGGGGTGAGATATGGCAAGCTGTTGGGTTTTACTGTAAGTGAAAAAGGTATCGAGGTGGACCCGGCCAAAGTAAGAGCGATACAGGAAATGCATGAACCAAGGACAGAGAAGGAAGTACGTGGTTTCTTGGGAAGGTTAAACTACATTTCTAGATTTATTTCTCATCTCACAGCCACCTGTGAACCTATGTTCAAGTTGTTGAAGAAAAGTAAGACGGTGAAATGGAATGAGGATTGTCAGAAGGCCTTTGAAAAAATAAAGGAGTATTTACAGGAACCTCAGATACTCATGCCGCCAGTGGAAGGAAGGCCACTAATCATGTATCTAACTGTGTTGGAGAGCTCAATGGGTTGTGTCCTTGGTCAGCACAATGAAACAGGGAAGAAAGAGCAGGTTATTTACTACTTGAGTAAGAAGTTTACGGAATGCGAGTCGAGGTACGCATTGCTGGAAAAGACTTGTTGTGCGCTTTCCTGGGCCGCCAAACGTTTGAGGCAGTACATGTTAACCCACACCACCTACTTGATATCCAAAATGGATCCAATCAAGTATATTTTTGAGAAGCCAACTCTTACAGGCAGGGTAGCCCGTTGGTAGATGATACTCACCTAATATGATATCCAATACACTACTCAGAAAGCAAATAAGGGTAGTGTACTGGCTGACCATCTTGCTCATCATCCCATGAATGATTATGAACCGATGAAGTTTTATTTTCCAGATGAAGAAATTGTGTATATTCGGGATTGTAATATGCCAGACCTTGACGAAGGACCCGAGCCAGGATCACGTTGGACGCTTATTTTTGATGGTGCCTCTAATGCCATGGGCAACAGAGTCGGAGCTATTATCACTTCCCCAGAGGGATACCACATTCCTTTCACGGCTCGTATTTGTTTCGATTGCACTAACAACATGGACGAATATGAGGCCTGGATTTATGGCATTGAAGCGGCGATCGACCTGCGCATCAAATTTTTGAAAGTTTACGGGGATTCCAATCTTGTTATCATCCAGATTAATGGAGATTGGTAGACTCTCCATCAGAACCTGATTCCCTATCGTGAGCATGTTATAAAGTTGATTCCATATTTCAAAGAGATCATGTTTGAACACATTCCCAGAGAAGTAAACAATCTAGCGGATGCACTGGCAACTCTGTCCTCCATGTTCAAGGTCAAGTGGGCTAATGAGGCACCTTCCATTACTATCAGAAGTTTTAGTGAGCCAGCTTTCTGTTTTGAGGCTAGTTTGGAATCAAATGGTAATCCTTGGTTTTGTGATGTTAAACAATATCTTGAAACACAAGAGTACTCTGAAGAGGCGTCTGTCATAGATAAGAAGTTATTGAGAAGATTTTCAGCCAAGTTCTTTCTCAATGGTGGTGTGTTGTATAGGAGTCATCATGACGGTTTACTGCTTAGATGTGTTGACAAGAAATAAGCGGCTAGAATCATTGAAGAGATACATGAAGGTGATTTCAGGACCCATTCCAACAGGCACACCATGGATAAAAAGATCTTGCGAGCAAGTTATTATTGGTCCACCATGGAGACTCACTGTTACATCTTCAACTCTGAACTCTTTAAAGTTGTCACTTTTCTCACTTATCATGTTGAAGATATTTGAATAGGGGTAGTTGTTGCACCCCAAAATTTACCCTCTTGATTTAGGCTTATGTTTCATCATGAATATCATATTGTATTGCATTCATACATTGTGATGGGATCAAAGTACTTTGGTTATTAAGTCTTCCTCTAGCTTTGAAGGTTGATTGCATTGACAAGTTGCTCAAGAAGATTTTTACCATCCAAACCTCTGGATCTTTCAAGATCAAAAGTTATTGTATATCTCAAGATATCTTATCCATCTCTTTGGATCATCAAAGGATTGAAGTTTGTGTTTGATTTTAAGGGGAATCACTCTTTTGATTCACCAGTCAAATGAGGGTTTTGTCTGAGCAAGGTTATTGATCAATGTGCAAGTCTTGATTTGGAAGCTACAACATCTCTTTGGTATTTGGAAGGTCTTTGTACAAGAAATTGGTCAAGATATCCAGAGGATTTGAAATTTTGGAGATGATTCATCAATCTCCTAATGTGTTAACCAAAACTAGGGTTTGGGATTTCATTAAGATTTCTTGAGAATTTTGAAGTGAAACTTTGCACATGGCCTCTATATGTTTGGGAGATCATATGTTTGAAGTTTTGATCATCAATTTTGATGGGAAGTGGATCAATTGATTCAAAGGGGGCAAAATGGTCATTTTGGTCAAAATCAGTCAAAGTCAAGGTTGACCAAGTGAATTTTTGGCCAACCATAAATTCAAGGGTTTACTTTTCACTATTCAAGTCCATTTTGATCATTGGATAAAAAAGATCGAGGTTTGGGTTGAAACTTGTTCATGAAGAAACCCTAAAAGTTTCTAATTTTGGAAAATAAGGACTTAATTTCAAAAATTCATATTTTATTCACCTTTGATCCAAAAAAATGCAAATGAAACATGCTTGGAAAGATAAGAGGATGATCTTTCATCTCCTTCTGGTCTCATGTCCAAATTGGCAAGGAATCAAGAATTATGGTCTTTGGAAGTCACAAAATTATAGGTCTTTTTTCAAAATTTGTGAATTTCAAGCTCAATTTTGGGAAACTTAGTGGATTCAATTGCAAAAACTCAAAACTAAGGGATTGTAGATATTTTCAATACCTTTCCGAATTGTATTCATTTATGTCACAATTCAAAAGTATGAGCAAGTTGTGGACCTTGGAATTTGGAGGCATTTCGTTGAATTCATGCATACCATGCAATTTGCAAATTCTTGATAACTTGATTTGTGGCCAATTGTTTCACTTCCAACTTGGACCATGACTAATATGCAATGTACCAAGGCCCATCATGCAAAAGTTTGAGCTGCACATGGGCAATTGCAAGGGCAACTCGTGATTTTGCAAAAAGTGGCATGAAAATGCCTAATCACCAACACTTACTTAAAACAAGGATTTAAGCCTTAATTCTTTTGATAATCTCTTCCTTAGATAAAATGGATTGAAAGGCACATAAAATGCAAGCCAACACATGAGGGGTTTGAGGGCTGCATGTGCATACTTGATTTTGGCAAAAAGAAAATTTCATTCTTTCTAAGAGCTTTCAGTATGAAAAACCTATCCTACCCTCCTCTTCATGCTCTATATATTGAGAAGTAAGCCTCATTGAGCAGGGTTCGTGCTTCATTTCATCTTTGAATTCAAAAAACTCCATAATTGCTTGTTCTGCAATTTTCTTCGATTCTCTCAATTCCCTTGCGTGTTTTGGTTGATTCTTCTTGCATTCTCTTCTCCATATGATAAGGATTGTAGATCGAGGCTTGGTTTGCAACTGGAGTGAAGGAGATAGTAGATTCGTTTTGCCTCAAAGGTTTGAATTCTTAACTTTGGATCTTGATTTCTAGTCGTGCATTGTGTGATTTGAGTACATAATCATGTTGTATGAAGTTTTTGAAGTGTTTTTGTAGCTTCAGAGCTTTTAATTCGATGATATGTGCATGAATGATGCATCTGAAATTTTCTATTCATTGAGTTTTTGACATTTTTGCACGATCTGTTCTTGATCCATGATTGATTATTTGATATGATTCGAATTGCATGTTGAAGTATGAAATGATGGCTTTAATTTGCACGAAATTTCATGAAAAATGGTGTAGAATTGAGCATGTTATGTTGACTGGAAAATGAGATGATGAACCTGATCACGCGCGCGTTTTTGCCCTAGCCAGAGGTTGAATATGATTGCGTGGCCTCCTCTGGTTGGCTGGCTTGTTTCTTTAATTCATTTGAATTTTATTTCATAAATTGATTTTCATGATTTTATTTCTTACTCAAACATGGTTGAAAAATTCTGAAAAAATTATCACAAATTCAAAATAATATTCTTGACCCTGTGCATTTTTTTGATAATTTTTGAAAATGTTTTGATTAGTTTAAAAATTAATGAGTTTAATTAATTGTTTGATTAGTGTTTATTTTTATTTTAAATTTTCTTTGATTTGAAAAATTCCACAAAAATTGTCTTGAACTCATAAAATAATGTAAAAATTGATATTTATTTTTTTTTAGCAATTTTTCTTTTTTTTTTAGAAATTTAGTTTCAAAATTTATTTGTATTATTTGTTTGTTTAATTTTTATTTTAAATACTTCCATTGATTAAAAAATTCTTCAAAAATCATGCAAGCTTTACTTTAATCATAGAATCTGAATATATTTTTATTTTGACCTTTTTGAGATTTTTGGCTAGCGTTTGCATTTTTTCCCTTAAATAATAGTTTAATTGATATTTGTTTGTTTAATTTTTATTTTAAATACTTCCATTGATTCAAAAATTCTAAAAAAAATCAGAGGTGTGTGTTTTTAGTGCTAATATTTGAATATGATTTTGGTTGGGAATTTTCCGTACTTTTG
This sequence comes from Vicia faba, assembly GCA_948472305.1. Taxonomy (NCBI): domain Eukaryota; kingdom Viridiplantae; phylum Streptophyta; class Magnoliopsida; order Fabales; family Fabaceae; genus Vicia; species Vicia faba. The sequence goes on from OX451737.1 coordinate 1,175,737,549, forward strand.
TTTAGAATTTTATTTTGAGATGAGATTATTGGGTTAATTGATTAATTGTTTGGATTTAATTTCATTTTTGACTTTTCCTTAATTCAAAAAAATGTTTTCTGACATTTATGGTTTCCTTGTGATTTTCAAGATCTTGGTTTGATTTGTTTGAATTTTGATCTTACTTAATCAATATTTAAGATTAAAAGTCAAAAATTAGGGTTTTGTTGCTTATTGTGCAATTTTCTTTTACAAAGCCATTATGCCCTGGATGTTCATTGGAATTTAAGTATTTATTATGGTTCATGAATGTGTTGAGGATTTGAAAACCATTTTTGTTGAATTATTTGACTTGGTTTGACATTTTTCCACAAATTATTTTGAAAACTTGTCTAGTTTGGTAGTTTTTGCCAACTAGTCTTGAACTCTGGGCCTCATTTGAATCCTTCCTCAATCATTCATGAACTCAGGGTTTACATTCTGACTTCTACACATTTCAAAGATGCTAAGAAGTTTTTTTTTGTTTGATTTATGGATCCTTGTTTCTATTTTTGATGTATTTTTAAAGTGAAGGTACCCAATTCATGTTGCATGTCTTGTTGCAATTTGTTTGATGGCCACTGAACTTGAGTGAGGCCTATAATTGGGCATCTAATGATCATGTTGATTCTGATTATCCATAATAACTCAAGTCTTTTCACTTAATGCCCCATTGTTTGAAGGTTTGAACCTTTTTTATGCATTATGTAGGTTTCATCTTCTATTGTGTTTATGAAGCTATGGTTGAATTAATTGTATATGATTGAAATGTGTTTTCCCCTGACCTCCATGGTCTTTGATTGTATTATTTTCAAGCTCCCATGATCCTTGATTGATATTCAATTGTCAATTCAATATGGTGATAGAAAGGAGCAACATTCCTTTGATTCTTTTGACCAAATTGTGCATATGCCTGTTTACTCTTGTCTATCATGTCCAATGTTTGATAATTTTTATCATATTATTCTCACTTCATCATGTTTCATCCATACCTTATGTGAGTCATCATTCACCTTATGGAATACTAACTTGGTTGTTGAATGTGTGAGGTACTTTGAGAAAGATTTCCACTTTTGGCTTGAGGCTACTGTGTTTCACTTTATTTGTTGAACACAACTTATTATACTAGCACTGATATTATGTTTTGCATGTTTGATATTCCATGCAGGATATATACATATGATTGTGAATGTTATACATTATCCACGGGATCTGTTCATATCTGATACTTTCATTACTTACATCCTTATGGCGAAATTTCTGACTTGATTTGTCTACTGATGCCAGCTTGCTTGAAGTTCTCTGGGTTTCTTTTATTCTTTGTCGGGTTCTACGGATAGTTATCCATTTGGGTATTGCACTATCTCCTTTCTTCCATTTTCATTTTGCATAGTTCTGTGATTGCATGATGGGACCTCTATTGCTGATATATGTCAGGAGGCCCTCTGGTTTTTGTTTGATACATGTGTTATGTTTGCTGTTGATCGATGAGTCACTCAATTTAGAAATTGAGATCACGACTTCACTCTCATTGCATGTTCCGTATAGGAATTTTATTGCTTTTATTCTTTAATTGTTGATCGATGAGTCACTCAATTTAGAAATTGAGATCACGACTTCGCTCTCATTTTATGTTCCCTATAGGAAGTTTATTGCCTTTCTTCTTTAATTGTTGATCGATGAGTCACTCATTTTAGAAATTGAGATCACAACTTCGCTCTCATTGCATGTTACCTATATGATGGTTTTGTTAAGTTTCCTTTAACATGTTAATTAAGGTAGGGTTTCCTTTATCCTCAACCTTAGGGACAACCATTGTATGATAACACTATGGTTAGTACTAGATTAGTTTCCCTTAGTTGTTTTTTTCCTTTCTATGCATTTTGCACCTTAAAATAAAACTGTTTTCTTGGAAAATCATAAGACATTTCTAATAAACTCAAACCTTTCTTCAAGGTAAAAGATACAAACCAATCTTACTTTGTCTGTGTGCCTCTTGGCTTTTCTTTTTAACCTTTTAGTCGATGTTTCGCCACCGCACATTTGTTTGAAGCCGATGTTTCGCCATCGCACATGTTTGTTATCCTACTTTGATTCTCAATGTCATTGTTAGGTGTCATATTTTGTTATCCGTTTCATTGATGTTTCGCCATCTATGCCATGATACTTTACTACCTCTTAGCCGATGTTTCGCCATCACACATTTGTTTGAAGCTGATGTTTCGCCATCGCATCTATTTATTATCCTGCCTTGATTCTCAATATCGGTTCTAGGTGTGATGTTTTGTCATCCGCTTTATCATTTGATGTTTCGCCATCCTTGACATGTTACCTTGTTATTATTTAGTCAATGTTTGACCATCTCATTTGTTTGTTGTTTCATTCGATGTTTTGCCGTCTTGATTGTTTTTTTTGTTTGCCTTAACTAAAAAACCCAAACCAACCAAAATATATAAGCCGAACTACTGCTGATGTGATTCCTTAAAAGGGATACGTAGGCATTGGGGTAGGGCCCGATTGAGCACAACTTTTCATTTTCCTTTCGCATGCATTCCCTTTTCAGCTTTAAGCCATAAACATAGGATTTTACCACACCATTTAGATTAAACAACAAGAGTGGATACCGTAGGGTACTACGGGCGTGTGGGGTGCTAACACCTTCCCCTCGCGTAACAGACTCCCTTACCCGATATCTTGGTCGAAAGACCATGATTTCTCCCTTTTCAGGTTTTCTCGATGTTTACCTTTCCCTTACGGCGGGATAAAAGATGTTCGGTGGCGACTTCATTGATGTTTCATTACATCCTGATGACAGGTTTCGGTCGCATTGTTTCAACCATCCCATTAGGGGAATCAAGGGTATAATCAGAGAAGGGAGAGTTATGATCCTATTCCTATGAGTTATACAAAATTACTCCCGACATTATTCAGAAGAAGTTGGTTTAGACCCGACCACCTCCTGTTGTACCATCACCATTGCCTTGGTATTACAAGGCAGACCAAACATGTCCTCTTCATCAGGGAGCACAAGGGCACAATGTTAAGAACTGCTATCCTTTGAAAACTGAAGTACATAAATTGGTGAAGTCTGGTATCTTATCTTTCAAGGATGTTGGCCCTAATGTGAAAGATAATCCTTTACCCATGCATGGAGGAGCAAATTCTGTGAACATGGTGGCCGGGTGTCCAGGAGACTTCCAGGTTTTTGATATTAATTTGGTTAGAGGAGATTTGGTGAAAATGCATGCATACCTCTATGAATTTAGCTATTATATGCATGACCATGCCGGTTGTACTATTTGCAGTACGGATATACAAAGTTGTGACAAGATAAAGGCTGATTTGCAGGAGATGATGGATGAGGGCCTCATCCACATAATCACGCCTAGGGAAGAGTATGAAGAAGAGGTAAACATGGTTTCTGGATGTCTTGGAGAATTCAGAATCTTTGATGTGGAATATATGAATGAGGATCTTGTACAATTGCATGCCACTTTCTGCCACATGGTTGGCCAGGTAGAACATCAGTATGGATCTTGCCGAATTTTTTGTCGGGACTCCCGAGGATGTTCAATTGTTAGGAAAGGTGTTAAGTTATTGTTGGATAATGGAACTATCAAGGTTACAAGTCAAAGGGATGATTACCATGAAGTTGATATGATTGAGGTTTGTTTGGCTGAAGAAGAGTCAGATGATGAGTATACCTCTACAGATGAGTATTTCTCCTTAGATGAGGATTTGTTTTCCAGAGATGACTCTGTAATGACTGATTATGTTAAAGAGGGAGTAAACATTATTATGCCTTGTTTTGGTGCACCCGCCCATTTTTAAGTTGAATATCATAGTAAGCCGGCTATTACTCCATTGGTGATTAGTTTGTCGGGTTCCATCCCCTACAAGTCAGATAAAGTTGTACCCTATAAATATAATGCTACAATCTTAGAGGATGGTGTGGAAGTCTCCATCTAGCCAATGCCTAATGTTGGAAATATTGCTGAGACTAGCAGAGTGACCCGCAATGGTCATGTATTTGCACCAGTTGTCCGTGGAGATGTTAGTACTGGAAAGAAAATTGTTGAAACTGTTGAACCCAAGAAGGAAGTGGGTGAATCTAGTAGGGCTATGCTAGAAAATGAAGTGGATGATATTTTGAATATAATCAAGATGAGCGACTACAGAATTGTAGATCAGCTACTGTAGACTCCTTCAAAAATATCTTTCTTGGCTTTATTGATGAACTCCTCTTCTCACAGAGAATCTTTGATGAGGGTATTGGACCAAGCTTTGTGGAAAGAGATATGCCTATAGACCAATTCAGTAGTGTAGTAGGGAACATTACTTCATGTAATAACCTGAGTTTCTGCAACAATGAACTGCCCGATGAAGGAAGGAATTACAACCTGGCCCTCCATATATCTATGAACTGCAAGAATGATTCATTATCCAATGTGTTGATTGATAATGGATCCGCATTGAAAATTATACCGAGGAGAATGCTTATGAAGTTGAAATATCAAATAACACCCATGCGCCCAAGTGGCATTATTATGAAAACGTTTGATGGATCAAGGAAATTTGTTATCGGTGAAGTGGACTTGCCTATTCATATAGGACCACATTTGTTTCAGATTACTTTCTAGTTCATGGATATTGTACCCGCTTATAGCGCTTGCTGGGACGGACGTGGATACATGAGGCAGGGGCTGTCACTTCGACTTTACACCAGAAGTTGAAGTTTGTGCGTGAGGGAAAAGTGGTAATTATAAATGGATAACAAGCATTATTGATATCTCATTTGTCTTCTTTCAGCATTGTGGAGGCGGATGAAACTGCTGTTGGAACCCAGTTCCAAGCTTTATCCATTGATAACATAAGAGGAAATGAGAACTCTATGGCTTTGTTTAAGGATGCGCAACAGGTTGTGCGTAATGGCTATAGTGAAGTATGGGGACAGATTGTTGATCCACCTATAAACAAGAATAGAGATGGCTTGAGGTTCTCTATGCAGAATGATAAAGGTAAGAGCATGAAGTTGAAGTCTGCTGCAGGAAAGTATCAAGATATCTTTCGTAGCGGGGGTTATCTTCATCCAACTGTTTTCGGGATTAATTCCATTATGGAAAATGAAGCAGAGCCATAAATTCCAAATTATGTGACGCACGAAGTTAGGGTTCAGAACTGGATCACCATTGATGTTCCCTCTTGCATACATGTTTCAAAGTAATTTGTTGTTGTTAATCTTTTTGAAAAGCTTTCACTCTGCCCAAGGTGAAAGTATTAATATTGTATGGGCTTATATGTTTTCTTTGATTTTTAAAATCAATAATAAAAGTTATCTTTGTTTCCCAAATTGTGTTTTTATTTGTTATTTTTTTCTTGGAAAATGGTAATCAGAAAACCTTTCAAAATAAATAATAATTGAAATTCAATTTGCATGATCACTTGTTATATGTGTCAGTTTCTAAAAGCAATCATAAATGATATGTGCAGATTAATTAAAATACCCGTTGAATACAACGATAATGCACCCTTTCCCAACTTTGAATGTCATGTGTATGGGGCCGAAGAAGAAGCCTATGATGAGATTCTAGAAGAGGTATCATGGTTGCTTGAGCACGAGGAAAATTCCATTCATCCATATAAAGAGCCATTGGAAGTAATCAATTTGGGTTCAGAATAAGATATGAAGGAAGTCAAGATTGGAGCATTACTACATCCTGGTGTAAAGAGCAGGTTGATTAAGATGTTGAAAGAGTATGTGGATATTTTTGCTTGGTCTTACCAAGATATGCCTGGTCTAGATACATATATTGTAGAGCACTATTTGCCGTTGAAGCCAGAGTGCCCGCCAATCAAACAGAAGTTGCGAAGAACTCACCCAAATATGGCAGTGAAGATCAAAGAAGAAGTTCTAAAGTAGATTAATGTCGGTTTTCTTGTGACATCAGTGTACCCTCAGTGGATTGCCAATATTGTCCCAGTACTGAAGAAAGACGGAAAATTTCGCATGTGCATAGATTAGAGAGACCTAAATAAAGCTAGTCTAGAAGATGATTTTCCATTGCCTCACATTGGTATGTTAGTGGGTAGCACATCAAAATTCAAAGTTTTCTCGTTCATGGACGGATTTTCCGGGTATAATCAAATAAGGATGGCTCCTGAGGATATGGAAAAAACAACATTTATCACACCCTGGGGACACATTCTGTTACAGAGTGATTCCGTTCGGGTTGAAGAACGCTGGTGCAACGTACCAGAGGGCTATGTCAACCCTATTCCATGATCTGATGCACAAGGAAATTGAGGTATATGTTGATGATATGTGTTGTACCCCAAAATTTTCCCTCTCATATCACTCAACATATGCTCATTGAAGCCCTCAATCTACTCAAGGATGCCCACGAGTTGACCAGACAAACTCTCTCCTAAAGCAATGAATCTCCAATTAGGGTTTCCATTTTTATCAAGATGGGTGAGCTCCAAAGGCCTCAAATCTTTTCCATGGTCCTAATATGTTCTCAAGACCATCCATGTCAAGTTTCATTCCTTTCACAAGAATTTTGCTCAATCAACTGCTCAGATGCCTGAAAATCAACTATGCTAGGTCAAAAGTCAACTGTGGCCCACATACAGTCAAACTTCAATATTTTTGGTCAACATCAACATTTTGAAGTAAAATCCATCATTTGAGCAAGGGTTGATCATGATTCCTCAAGGAATGCCTCAAATTCATGAAAACTCAAAAGTTGCTAAATTAGGGTTTCTATAGGAAAAATCAACGAAACTTTGACCATGCATAACTTTCTCATACTTTATTAGAAATTTCCCATACGAGGCTCATTTTGAAGAGGATTCAATTCCCTACAACTCATCTTCAGCCCTCAAGTTCAAGAAATGCACTCATGAAAAGATATAAATTCAGACATTATAGGTCCTTTTCAAAAGACAACAAAAACACCTTTTGAGTCAAATCTTCTTACATTAACATGGAAGATTCAATTGAGATGAAACCCAAAGGGTTATTTAGGGGACATCCTAAGCTTTCCAAAAAGTCCAAGAACACCATCTTAGGGTCAAAATTGAAGGAGATATGCATTGTCAAAGTTGGCCATTTTTGGAAATTTGCACAAAGTCAACAATGCCCAAAATTGCATTTTTTTTTCCAAATGGACCCAACTTTTCAAGAGTGAATCTCATTCCTAACATGGTCCACGACCCATAAACCATTCCATGCCTTATTTATTTATTTATTTATTTTGATTTTATTTATTTAAAATTCAAATAAAATCAAAATAAATAAAATTAATGGGATGAGATTTGCTTGTATTAAATTAGAGATCATGCTTGTTGTCACAAAGCCAAACAAAATCGTGCAAAATCAAAAACAAGAGGAAATCTCCTAGTTTGGAAAGTTTGGAAGCAATTTTCAAAAGTCATCAAATCTTGGATTTTTTTCTAAACATAGCACCCTAATTTGATTCACATACTTATACACAAGTATTCTCAACCCTAAGGACAAGAATTCAGACGTGAATCCTGCCTCAAGGAGTCAAACAAAGTTCCAAATTTTCAAAGAAAGGTGCAAATCGGATCTTTCTCTACAGACCAATTCAAGCAATTCCAAAGCCAGCAATTCGTTCCTGGACGTGTTCTGAAGCTATTCCAATCATTCTCGGGTCACAAAACATCCAAAATCGTAAGATACAGGATTCGGTTCTCTAACTATTTTTTATTTTCGATTACGCGCATACATGTACTTTCAATGAAAATTAACCACGTATTCTTATTTATCATAAGGTTGTGATGCTATGTATTATTTGGTTGAGTTTTAGGTATAGGAATCACAATCTTCCATTCTTAGGGTTTCCAAACTCGTTTTAGGGCTTCCTGATACAGGCAAAATTAGGGTTAGACATGGGTACCATGGTGTTCAGGGCTTCAAGCCCAGTTGATTCATGGTCTCCGTTAGAATTTATATTGCTTGTATTTAATTTTTGAATGACACAGGGTTATAGCTACAGACATCATCCGTAGGTAAAAGTTCAGGCCTAAAACGACAGTTCTAAGGAGGAAGATGATCACGTGGCAGCCACACTGGCCGGTTTGAATGTTGGCGTGTTTTTTGGCCATGCCACCTTGTTTACGATTATGTTATTATTGGTTTATTATGGTAAACAATGAGTCATGTAGCACATATGGTAAAGGGCAGTGCTGCTGAGAAAAGGGACCTGGGTTCAATCTTAGGTCCAGGCGTCTTGTTATTTTATTTTCCTAACATACTTTGCAGGATCCCATACGCCTCACCTTCTCAAGACCATCGTGCGTCCTCAAATCCAACCATGGGATCATCTCAGATCTAGATCCAATGCCTAACAATTCACCCCCATGGTGGACCCTCAAAGGCAGGCTACACTAAATCCACACACAATCAAATGGGCCTATATTCTGGGCTTTGCAAATTCAGCCATGCACCCCCAGTTTGCTTCTCATAACAGGCCCATATTCATAATTTTTGCTTTTATTGTTTTATTATTTAATTTTAGTTATTTATTTTATTTGTTTCAAAAATCATTTTTTTAAATCATAAAATCAAGAAAACCACAAAATATTAGAATTAGGTTTTTTTCCATTAAATTTAATTTTGTTAATTAAGTAGATTAATTTAATTTAGGGTAAGTTGGTTTATTTTTCATAATTAAAATTAATTAGACAAATTAGGTTTAATGCATAAATACTTTATTTTCTTAAATAAAAATACAAGAATATTTCCTTTAATTAATTAGATTCATTAGGATATTTAATTCACGTGTTCTTCCTCGCACGCGTTTTATTTATTTATTTTTCCAATTAATGTAACTGCCAAGGGTTGTAATAGTTTTTTTAATTAGGTTTTATTACTATTTTTATTTATTATTTCCCCCTATTTTGGCTATATAACCCCCTCCCCAAAGCCTTGTAATAGCTAGGTTTTTATTCTCGCACTTTACTTTCCGCTATTATTAACTGCTTAGACTAATAGGCTTGTATGGAAAGAATAACGTTTAAAACGGTAGAAAACCCTAATTGTGAAAAGAAAATCAACTGAAATCAAACACATGCACATGCTCACTCCTAGGGTTTTCTCCACTTCGGTTGTCTTTGGTAAACGGTCATGACGTATAGGGAATTTTAGTGGTCGCCCTCTAGTCCCAAAAGATCAAAAGTGACCCATTCTAATGTTGCCTTGGAAAGATCTTTAGGACTCTAGGGTAATTACTAAGGTTTCCTAATCATTGCTTCAGAAACCGTAATTGTCCCTTCGAATGTCCCTTTAACTCCAACAATGAGGCTACCTACTCCCTAATAGAAGGATAGCGTTGTCTAAAGGAAACGAGAAAACGAACAGTCTTTTTCGAGTAGGTAGAAACTCTTAAGTACTTGCTCAAAAAAACAAAAAACTCTTTCACACAAACACTTTCAAAACAGTTTTCAAAAACAACCGCGTCACACTCTTGAGGACATAAATGGGGAAGAAAGAGTATGCCATTTATTATCTTAGTAAAAAGTTTACTGATTGTGAATCGTGATATTCCATGCTGGAAAAGACATGTTATGCTCTGGCTTGGGCGGCAAAATGTTCGCGGCAGTATATGTTGAATCACACTACTTGGTTGATCTCAAAAATGGATCCAATCAAGTACGTTTTTGAAAATCCTGCTCTTACTGGGAGAATTGCCCGCTGGCAGATGTTGTTATCTGAATATGACATTGAATATCACACTCAAAAAGCAATTAAAAGCAGCGTGTTGGCAGATTATGTTTCTCACCAACAAGTTGATGATTATTAGTCTGTGAAGTATGATTTCCCTGACGAGGATGTGATGTTTTTGAAAGTGAAAGATTGTGATGAACCATTTCCTGAGGAAGGTCCTGATCCTGAATCTCGTTGGGGTATGATATTTGATGGAGCTGTGAATGCTTATGGTAAAGGAATTGGTGGTGTCATTGTCACTCCACATGGATCACACACTCATTTTACTGAAAGGTTGACATTTGATTGTACTAATAATGTGGCAGAATATGAGGCTTGAATCATGGGTCTCGAGGAAGCTATTGATCTCATAATTAAAATTCTAGATGTGTATGGAAATTCAGCATTGGTAATAAATTAGATTAAAGGAGAATGGGATACTCGTCACCCCGGCTTGATCCCTAACAAAGTTTATGCTAGAAGATTGTCACCCTTCTTTAATAATGTAGAATTCCATCACATCCCCAGAGACGAAAATCAAATGTCGAATGCTCTGGAAACTCTAGCTTCTATGTATAAGGTGAATACTTGGAATGATGTACCTCGAATTATAGTTCGGTGACTGGATCGGCCCGCTCATGTGTTTACAACCGAAGAGGTAGCAGATGAGAAACTTTGGTATTATGATATCAAGCATTTTCTCTAGACACAGGAATACCCGATTGGTGCATCGAATAAAGATAGGAAGACATTGAGAAGATTGGTTGGCAGCTTCTTCCTCAGTGAAAATGTGTTGTACCAGAGAAATTATGACATGGTCTTGCTCAGATGCGTGTATAGACACGAAGCAGACATGTTGATGCATGAGATTCATGAAGGTTCATTTGGAAATCATGCCAATGGACATTCGATGGCTAAAAAGATGTTAAGGGCAGGTTACTATTGGCTGACAATGGAATCTGACTATTACAGATTTGCAAAGAAGTGCCATAAATTCCATATTTATGCAGACAAAATTCATGTGCCTCCAACACTTCTCAATGTTATTTCTTCCATGTGGCCTTTCTCTATGTGGGGTATTGACATGATTCGGATGACATAACCCAATGCTTCGAATGGACACCGTTTTATCTTAGAAGAAATTGATTACTTCACCAAATGGGTGGAAGCTGCTTCATATGTAAATGTTACTAAGCAGGTGGTTGTACGCTTCATTAAGAATAATATCATATGTCAGTATGGTGTGCCGAGAAGAATCATCACCGACAATGGCTCGAATCTGAACAACAATATGATGACAGAACTTTGTGAAGAATTCAAGATGGTCTATCACAATTCATCTCTGTACATGCCGAAGATGAATGGGGCTGTTGAAGCTGCTAATAAGAATATCAAGAAGAGCATCCAGAAGATGGTTGTTACTTATAAAGATTGACATGAAATCCTCCCTTTTTCTTTACATGGATATCGGACATCTGTCCGCACTTCAACAGGATCAACCCCGTTCTCCCTTGTGTATTGAATGGAAGCGGTACTCCCAATCGAGGTTGAGATTCCCTCTTTGCATGTGATAATGGAAACCAAGTTGTCAAAGGTTTAATGGGTCTAGAACAGGTTTGACCAATTGAATTTGATTTAAGAGAAGAGAATGACGGCTTTGTGTCATGGGCAATTATATCAGAAGAGAATGAAGAAAGCTTTTGATAAGATGGCAAAACCTCGTGAATTCAGAGAAGGCAACCTCGTGCTCAGGAAGATCATGTCTTTTAATGTTGATTCTAGGGGCAAGTGGACTCCCAATTTTGAAGGCCCATATGTTGTCAAGAAAGCCTTCTCTGGCGGTGCATTAATTCTTGAAATTATGGATGGCGAGGAGTTCCCACCTCCCATGAATGCTGATGCAGTCAAGAAATACTTCGCCTAAAGAAATAAAAGAACAACTCTCTAAGTTGAAAACCCGGAAGGGCGTCTTAGGAAAAAAAGAGCGTCTTGGTAGGCCGAAAACCTGAAAGAGCGGTCTAGGCAAAAATTAGAGACATAAATAGAATAAAATTTCCCTCTAAGTTGAAAACCCGCAAGGGCAGCTTAGGCAAAAGTTAGGGACTTTCTTGGCAAGTAACTACATTTGACAAGACTTAATCATTGAAGCAACAATCTTCTTGGATCCTCATCATACTTCAATAGAAGTTGCTGCTCAGAATTTCAAAGTTGTTAGAGGGAATAATGGTCATTGTATCTCAATGTATCTTTTCAATTGTATATTACCATTTTCCAAACCTTGTAATTATCCATGGAGTCTCGCCATTCGCAGACTACCATTCTATCAATAAAATTTGAGCTTTTACCCAATTCTTTGTAGTTCTTATTTTTATTCAGCTTACAAAGACTCCATTTATTTGATGATAATTTTCAAAGCAAAAAGATTAAATAACAAAATTATTTTTCAAAAAGAACTTACAACTTAGACGACCACTAAAGCACCCTAGACTCAATGACCTTTTACCGTAGGCAAACAAGTGAGAGTGCACCCTAGGAGTGCGCATGTACGAGTGATTCGGTTTCAGATTTATTATCTTTGCATATTTTAGGGTTATATAATTGTTTTAAAGTTAATCATACATTCTTGTCATGCATCCTATATCATACATCTAACAGTTCAATATTTTGCGGAATTTAAGGTGCGGAAATTAAACTACGCTATTACAAGGCTTCGGGTATTTACATAGCCAAAAAATAAACCCTTTGAAAATAAAGCGATAAATGAAAAATAAAAAGTCCTAATTAAAACGATTACATCTTGTGAGCAGTTACAATAATGGGATAAAAATAATAATAAAAGTGCGGGCGAAGAAAAATAGATCGGGAAGAAATTAGAGTTTTGACCCTCCTATCCTAATGAAAAGAAAAACTGTTTTTGTTGTTTTTAATATATTTTTTAAAGAAAAGAATTTAGGTTTTAAAATTAAATATAAATAAATTAGTGATTCAATTAATTAGTAAAAATAATTACATGACCTATTTTTTATGTTTTGGTTATTTTTAGGAAAAAGAAAATATAATTAAATTAGAAATAAAAAAAAACCTATTTGTTCTAATTAATTTTAATTATGTACAAAAAGAAATTAAAGTTATCTAAATTAACAAACCTAATTTAATTAATTAATTTTTTAATAAAAATAAAATCTAGACCTAATTAATTAAAATAAAATATAAAAAGAAAAAAAGGGATAAGAAATTGGGCCTACAAAAGCAAATTGGAGGGGTGCAAAAATCAGAATTCTGGGCCCAAAAACAGGGAGGTCCGTTTGACCTTCCAGATCACTTGCTTCTGCGTTGACTAGGCTCCATGGTGCTCCTCCATTGCTGGCCATCAGATCTGGATCTCAAGCCACTTTGCAACCTGGATTATAAGGACGTATGGTGGATCTTGGCTTTGCATACGCATGTGATTGCCTGAAAGAAAATAATATGAGAAAAGTGGGGGACCTGGGATTCGAACCCAGGTCCTGAAGCAATTACCAACGCTACACTCACCACTACACCACTTGTTCTTGTTTGTACATAGAATAAGTAATAATAATAATATACAAAATAAAGGACATTAGTGGAGAACCAAGAAAACACGCGCCAAATTTCAAATATGCCAATGGAAAGGTGACACACAGGCGTCTTCAACCTTGCACCGTTGGTAAAAGTGCAACACTTTTACCTATGGACGTTTGTCCGTAGCTATTGACAGAGCTCGTTCCAAAATCCTCCATGAGCAATATAAATGACATCTAATTCCATGGTTGGATTCGTCTTGTCCTCCTGAACATGAAGGTACCATTCATGAAGGATAATTTTACCTGCAAGCAAAAACCCTAAAACGAAATCCAAAAACCTAACAATGGCAGTTCACGATTCAGTCCATGAAAATGCAATTGGGTATTATAGAAAGCTTGCAAACATGATGGTGATCAAGAATGTACAATTATTTCATGCTATAAGTGCAAGAATAATGCTATTCGATTTCAAAAAAGAAGCCATGCCGTGGGTGACTTACAGTGCAATATAAGGCCCTAAAACGCTTTCTTTGGATTGCTTTGGCTTGCTGATGTCCTCAGGAAACGATTGGAATGGTTCAAAGGTCTTGAAATTGCCTCTAAGTGGGAATTCGTGTTTTCACTTTTTCTTGATTTTTCAAGTTTGTGTTCTTGATGATGTGCCTCTTTCTCACCACTTTATGTCTGCACACACTCCTTATGTATTGAGGAGTCAATTAGGGTTGATAGAATGTACTCAATCTTCTTCCATTATTGAATTTGATTGTGATTTGATTCCCTTGAATATCATTCCAAAATTGGCCTAAAATTAATCTTTTTGTCCACCCCAATGCCTTGCACGATTTCAAATACTTGCCAACTGGATTTGTGACCTGAAACAAGTATAAAATCTTGAGTTTTCAATGCTTTAGATTTTCTCATGATTTATTTTGATTAAAATTGATTTAAATCAAATAAAAATCAAAATAAATAATAAAAACATGATAATGAAAAGTGGCAAGGGCTAGAGCTCGTGTACTATGTTGCCAACTCAAAACAAGTGAAAAATATTGGGCCCATTTGGAAAAATTTGAAGTTTTAGGCATAGTTGACTTTTGGCAATTTTGCAAAAATGGTCAACTTCACCAATGCATAACTTTCTCAATTTTGACTCTTTGAAGGTGTTCTTGGACTTTTTAGAAATATTGAGATGTCCTCTAATCAACCCTTTTGGTCTCAATCAATTTGATATTCCATGCTCATGTATGAAGCTTTGACAAAAAAGGTGTTTTTGTTGACTTTCCAAAATGACCTATAATGTCCAAATTCATAACTTCTTGTGAGTGCATATTTTGAACTTGGGAGCTGAAGAGGGATTGTAGGGAATTGCATCCTCTTAAAAATGAGCTTTGGATGGGTCATTTCTCATAAAGTATGAGAAAGGTATGCTTCGTCAAAGTTGATTTGACTTTTCCTACAAAACCCTAATTTAGCAACTTTTGAGTCTTGATGAATTATGAGCAATCCTTGATGAATCATGATCAAACCTTGATCAAATGATGAAATATACTTCAAAATGAGGATGTTGACCAAAAATATTGAAGTTTGACTATATGTGGGCCACAATTGACTTTTGCCCTAGCACAGTCGATTTTTGGGCCTTTGGGCAATTGACTGAGCAAACTTCCTTTGTAGGGCTGGAAACTTGACATGGATGATCTTGAGAATATATTAGGACAATGTTGAGCATTTGGGATCACTTGGACTCAAGTGTCTTGATGCAACATGAATCCCTAATTTGAGGTAGACTGCCTTAGGAGAGGGCTTGGGTGGTCAACCCTTGGACTACCTTGAGCAACTTGAGTATCATTCTTGAAATGTTTTGAGAAATATGGGAGGGAAAATTTTGGGGTACAACAAATAGTTTCTGACTTTTAAAAATTCCCAAAAAGTTTGTAAAATTACTTGGCCTCTTTTCTGATTTTTCTATGGTCTTATTTTTCATTTTTAGATTAATTTGAATATAATTGGCATGTTCCTCATTATTTTCCATTTTTTAAACATTTTTAAACCTTTTTATGTATATATTAATTATATTATTATTTTGTGAATATTTTCTGGCTGTCTTGGGTTGATTTTTTTTGGTCATGGCTTTATTAACATCATTGGATCCATGGTGTTGAGTTTAACTCCACAAAAAATGGATGAATGATTTTAATAATAGTTTGATTAAATATTAATTCAAATGTGGTTTTTCTTTTTACCCTAATTCCTCTTCATCTCATCCCCTTCTTATTGCACTAAATGTTGTTGGAGCATGATCTCTATATCATGTCTCAAAACAAATGGTGCATATATTGCTATTTACCGGCCTTAAAATAGGTGTGACTTCTATATAAGTCCACTTACGATTGCTTAACATAGCACTAAATTTTGTACAGATTCGAATAAATGATCATTCGTGGCCCAAACTTATGATTGCAAGCCCAAGTATGTTAATTTGATCTCTTTGATCCAATAACCTTGAGATTTATTTTGTGGAGGCTTTGGTTCTACCAATCCTCTAATGGATCTACAACACCTTTGGTCAACGCGGATCACTTAAACATCGTTGATCATTAAATGGTACTTGTGAGAATTCCAAATGGATGATACACTTGACAAAAAGCAAATGCAACTTGTTGTGTGGAGGCTTTGGTTCTACCAATCCTCTAATGAGTTCCAAATGCAACTTTCAAGATGGTCATCCAACTAACCACTAATTATTGACTTGTTTTATTTTATGCTTTTATTCTTTTATGCTTTATGTACTATTTATTTCTTAGCATTTTACATTTCATGCCATTTTCATCTTTGATCATTTGAGCATTTATTTTCTTGTCATTTTTACTTTGCACACTTGAGCTTTTCTTTTTTTCCTTTTCCTAAGATACTTAATAACTAACTTAAACCCTAAAAAACTCTTAATGGTACTTGGACTATTTGGTTACTATCCTTAGCATGATGGAGCATGGGACTTTTTCTTGAACTTAGGATTAAAAACCTTGGCCTATCTTGGAGACCTTGTGATTCTATCTGATTATTTTGTCTGGAGCTCTTGAGGTTTACCTCAAGACATTGGGTTGCTTATTTGTTTTTGTGTGCAGGTTTTTGAGATTGCATCCTTTGTTTTAAATCTGGAATTCACCCGCATATAGTCGTTACTCTGCCCAATTTTTGTGAAGACTTAATACATTTTAAGAGGTCTAGTATCTTTGCTTGCTTGGTTTCACTCCAAAGAATGGGAATTCTATCTTGGCTCATGATGTCAAGTTTTGGCTTCTTGTTCGGTTAGATGGTCCTTTTCCTTAGATTTTACCTTATGCTTTAGGATAGCCTCTTCTACTCCTCCCATCTTCTTTAATTTCAAAAATCTTCTCCCTCCTTTTTAAACTCTTCTTGTTTATAAACTTGAAACACTTTCATAATAAACTTGGACTTAGGTCCATGCATTTTCAAAACATTTTCATCAATAAACTTCAATCAATTTAATAATACTTTGACACTTTTTTGTGAGAAGACTAAAAGTCAATCGATCTCATTTCAAACCATTTTGTAACTTTGGATTTTTACCTTTAAACTCTTTTCTTAAAAGATTAGGATCCTGTCAATCCTTGTAGTGATGCAAACAACTATACTTCTACAACACGTAGTGAAGACAGATATTTTCCACTTGGGTCTTGAGTAAGGCATTGTTGATTTTAAAATCCAAGACATATCCTCCATTTTGAGATGATGCAAATTCTCCTTTCTCATGATTGTGGGTAGTAAGTATATTTTCCACACGGACAATGACGATGATGTCTTATCTCATAAAATTAACCAACACACTTGTGTTTCAAATTTTCAAAAGAGGAACTACGTGTACCCTGATCCCCTATTGCATGAAAGGTGGTATGTAGGCACTAAAGGTTCGCAACCGCGGAGAGTGCAAAAATCATAAAAAATATATTTCTTTTCTTACCTCCACCATCCATTTTTTATATAACACATTTTTATAGCCAAAATATACAAATTTTACAAAGAGGTTCCTGCGGAGTACCGTAGATGTTTAGGGTGCTAATACTTTCCCTTTTCATAACCAACCCCCTTACCTTGAATCTTTCCCCCTTTTTTTTGGGTTATTCGCTCTTTTCCCATTCCTTTGGAAACAATAAAGCGCGGGTGGCGATTTTTATTTTGATTTGTATAAAGTCTAGTCAATCCAATGGCTTAGTCTTGAACATTTCTACCGCTACAGAAAAATGGCGACTTCACTGGGGACAGATTGACCTCTTGCTGGTCTATCCCTAAGTGGGTTGAGCCTATCTTTGTTTGTATCTGTATATGTGTTCTTGTTGTTTATGTGTTATAATTTGTATATGTTTGTCTGGATTTTTCTTGTTTTCAGGGTGCTTGGTGATTACTCATAAGTCCTATACCCGGACTTGGGCAAACTTTAAGATAGGACGGGCTGTATAGTCATGTTAACTTTGAAGGAGTAATCACAAAAAAGGAGGCATGAGATCCCCCACTCAGTAGAGGCCCCTTTGACTGTAGTGTCGTTTACCGAGTAATCTGGAAGACGTACTGCTTTCGACCTGGTAGCCTGCTGAAACTGAGGACCGTAGAATACCAAACCCATCTTGGCCTCTTAGGTGTAGTGCGGAAGCTATGACGGAGTAATTCGGAAATAGTTGTCACGCAATACTACGCTCAGACGAGTCTTTCTTGAGAATATTACTAATTACCGAGTTAATCGGGAAGTTGGTAATATCCGAAGGAAGGATGTTGACTCTGGGAACCTCTAGAACCTTGTTCGGCAGGTGATAACTTTTAGACCAACACCTTATGGTTTGTACCTTCGAACTCATGCTCGTGACGTTGAACCTATGAACCCTATATGTATGATCTTGTGTGTGATTGTTGCATCATGCATCCATGCACTCATAAGCATCTTTTGAAGAAAACAATATTTCAAGGGATTTAAAGGTTGACTATTTGTGAATATCTCAGGTACTGTTAACCATGGATTTTGGAAAGAGAAAGACCGGGAAATATAGTTTCAGGGATCCCAAGATAGATGAGTTGGTCAGTCTAATTCCAGAGGTCGAGTGTCCTGCAGACTTTCGGAAGAAGTATGGATCCATTATTCCTCTCATGAAGCTGAAGATGAAGGAGGGTATTCTCTCGACCTTGGTCCATTTTTATGATCTGGTGTATCACTGCTTTACTTTACCCGATTATCAGTTGATGCCTACACTGGAGGAGTATTCTTATCTATTAGATTTACCTGTTACCGATCATGTTCCTTTTACTGGTTTAGAGGGTGAGCCAAAACCACATGAGATTCTTACTTTGATTCATCTGGGGAAGTCTGAGGTGGAAGCCCATATGACTACTAAAGGAGGGATTAGAGGATTACCAGCTCATTTCTTATTGTAGAAAGCTCGTTACTTTTCCAGAATGAAGAGTACGGTTGCTTTTGAGGCCATCTTTTCTTTACTCGCTTATGGATTGTTATTATTTCCTAATGTGGACAAGTTTGTCGACATTAACGCTATCAGGATTTTCATGATTGGAAACCCAGTTCCTACACTGTTGGGTGATGCTTATTACTCTGTTCATCTTCAGAGTTCTTATCATGGTGGAATGATTATCTGTTGCACGCCTCTGTTTTACCGGTGGTTCATCTCTCATATGCCTCAGTCTGATGCTTTTTGGGATGTCAAGAAGGAACCTCGTTGGGCTCCTAAGATCATGGCACTTACTCACTCGGATATTGATTGGTATCATCAAGCTTATCAGGATGTAGAGATTATTGACAGTTGTGGTAGTTTCCTCAATGTACATCTTCTTGGTACAAAGGGAGGAATTAACTACAACCCTGTTCTTTACGGTGACAGCTTAGTTATCCGATGAGGGATAAACCAAACAATATTCATTTGAGTAGTTTCTTTATGAAGGAAGGAGAAGACCATAGGGAAGCTAGGGATCAGATTGCGAAGGCCTAGCGTCACATTCATAAGAAGAGTAGGAAAGATTTAGGACCTAGGGGTGCTGTTTCTTTGGAGCCATATCTACAGTGGGTGTGATCGAGAGCCATCCAGTTGAAGATGCCGTATACTCGGGAGCCCCCATGCATGATCTGTTTGTAAGGACCACTCCTCCTTTGTTAGATGATCTAAGAGAGCTGCAGCTTGCTTTAGTTAGGATGCAACAGGAAATAGATGCTTGGAAGAACAAGTTCTAGACTTTAGAGAGTTCCTACAGGGCAGACTTGAAGGAGAAAGATGATTTGATCGAGATCCTTGAGAGTCGAGGGGTGGAGTCTATGGAGAGGCAAGGGGATTTATTTTCTCCTAAGCCTCAAACAGGTGCTAATTGCTCATTTCCTGATCCATATGATTGGAAGGAGGTTGCTATCAGACATGTGGAAGAAAACCAGAGGTTGAGAGCTCATATTTCCAGGCTCACAGGGAAGCGCCAGCGTACAGATTGATCTCTATCAGTTTCTTTCTCTTAGGATTTTTAGATTGTATTTTCATCTTGTAATTGGGATCATTGAAACTTGTAACCCATTTTGAAGTTATTATAATAAAAGTTTTCAGTATTTCAAATGCGTTATTATTTTGATGTTTGCAATATGTCTATAAATATTAAATCCCTTGAAATATTAAATGATAAATTAAAAATAATCATATGCATTGCATATCATGCATCATATTACACATATTTCTTGCATTTATTATGCATATCCAGGTGCCTTACCCAGCTTTTTGCTTCAATAGCAAGCTGACTCATCACTACAACACTCGGGCTAACTTCAAAAAGAAGATGGACAACTTGGAACAGGAGAATCGTGAGCTACACGAAGACGTTTCTGCTTTGAAGGCTGGCTTGGACAATTTGACTACTCTGATGGAAGCTCTGGTGGTTGTTCAGAATCAGCCACCGAGTGTTCAACCTAAACCAACAAGGGCAAATGCTGAAGTTCCCACTATTCTTGTATCCGCTACTCTGATTATTGTTTAAAACTGTATGCCTCAGGGTTATCCGTGGGGAATGCCCGAGAATTTTGCACCTGAAGGTTTCAATTTGGGCCCCCAAGATGCTTCAGTGGTTCCAAATGTTATTAATCCAGCACCTCCTGTAGTGCATATTGTTCCTGTTGTACCTCTTTTGGTGATTTTGGTTTCGTTTGTTAATGAAGATGTATGTCGTCCTTTCCCTCCGCCGAGTGAAGACTTGGATCTTTATGACAAAATGGATGATTTCCAAGAGCAGTTTGATAGAATGCAAAGAGACATGAAGGCTCTTAGGGGAAAAGATTTATTTGGGCAGAATGTGAATGAGCTGTGTTTGGTCCCGAATGTTAAAGTGTCTACTAAGTTCAATGTCCCAGAGTTTGAGAAGTACAAGGGAAACACTTTCCCTCGTGCTCACTTGGTGATGTATGTAACGAGAATGTCTACCCACACCAATGATCAGCGTCTGCTGATTCACTTTTTTCAGGATAGTCTGACCGGTGCAGCGTTGAAATGGTACATGAGTTTAGACAGCGCCAACATTCATACTTTTAATGATTTTGGAGAAGCGTTCATTAAACAATACAAGTACAATGTGGACATGGCGCCTGACCGTGACCAGATTTGGGCCATGGTTCAGAAAGACAGAGAATCGTTCAAAGAGTATGCACAGAGATGGCGCGAAGTGGCTGCACAAGTGATTCCTCCCATGGAGGAGAAGGAACTGACTAAAATTTTTCTGAAAATGCTAAGCGCTTTCTACTACGAAAGAATGGTAGCAACTTCCCAAAGTGATTTTACAGAGATGGTAGGGATGGGTGTCCGCCTAGAAGAAGCAGTAAGAGAAGGCTGTTTGAAAAAGGGTGAAGGATTCGGAGGTGTGAAGAAGCCAACTTATGGGTTTACAAAGAAGAAAGAAGGGGATACCAATGCTGTTATGCAAGAGAGGAGAGTAAATGCTCCTAGAAGGAATTATCAGCATCACCAGCAAGTTGCTTCAGTGACTCCTGTTGTGAATGCTGCCCCGACTACCGTTGCTTATCAAAGACAGTCCCAGCAGGGGAACCAAGGGAATAATCAAAGAAGGGAGAACTATGACCCTATTCCCATGAGCTATGCAGAGCTTCTACCAGCATTGATTCAGAAGAAGTTGGTCCAGACACGACCACCTGCAACAGTACCATCACCATTGCCTTGGTATTACAAAGCACACCAGACGTGTTCCTTTCATCAGGGAGCACCAGGGAATAGTGTTGAAAATTGTTATCCTTTGAGGACTGAAGTACAAAGGTTGGTGAAGTCCAGAATTTTATCTTTCAAAGACATGGGACCTAATGTGCAAGACAATCCTCTACCCAAGGACGGGGGAGTGAATGTTGTGAATATGGTGGCCGGTTGTCCAGGTGACTTCCGGATTTTTGACATTAATCTAGTTAGAGGGGATTTTGTGAGGATGCACGCAGACCTCTATGAATTCAGTTATTATACGCATGACCACACCGGTTGTGCTATTTGCAGTATAAACATACAGGGTTGTGAGAAGATAAAGGCTGATTTACAGGAGATGATGGATGAAGGTCTAATTCATATAATCAGGCCTAGGGAAGAATATGAAGAGGAAGTTAATATGGTTTCTGGATGTCCGGGTGAATTCAGAATTTTTGAAGTAGAGCATTTGAATGAAGATCTTGTACAGTTGCATGCTACTTTCTGTCGTACTGTTGGTCAGGTGGAACACCAATATGGGTCTTGCATAGTTTGCTGTTGAGACCCCTGATGATGTTTTATTGTGAGAGAGGGTGTTCAATTGATGTTAGACAATGGAACTATCAAGATCACAGGTCAAAGAGATGATTATCATGAGATTGAAATGGTTGAAATTTGTTTAACGGAAGAAGAGTCAAAGGAAGAGCATGCCTCCGTGGATGAGTATTTCTCTTCAGACGAAGATTTGTTTTACGGAAATGGCCTTTTGAGGGATGATTGTGTCGAGGAAGGTGTAAATGTCATTGTACCTTGTTTTGGTGCACCCGCTCATCTTGAGGTGGAGTACCATAGCAAACCAGTTGTTACCCCATTGGTAATTAGCCTACCAGGACCTGTTCCCTATAAATCAGATAAGGTTGTGCCTTACAAATACAATGCTACAATCTTAGAAGGTGGGGTGGAAGTTCCCATCCAGACCATGCCAGATGTTAGAAATATAGCTGATAATGGCAGGGTGACCTGTAGTGGTCGTGTGTTTGTGCCGGTTATTTGAAAGGATGTTGTTGCTGGAAAGAAAATTGTTGAGAACGATGAGCCTAAGAAGATTGCAGGAGAGACTAGTGGAGCTACATTAGAGAAAGAAGTGGATGATATCTTGAAGATGATTAAGATGAGAGACTACAAAATTGTAGATCAGCTATTGCAGACTCCTTCAAAGATATCCATCCTAGCTTTATTGATGAATTCCTCCGCTCATAGAGAATCACTGATGAGAGTATTAGACCAAACTTTTGTAGAGAATGACATGCCGTTAAATCAATTCAGTAGCGTAATTGTAAATATTACGTCATGTAACAACTTGAGTTTCTGCGATGATGAGTTACCAGATAAAGGGAGGAATCACAACCTGGCCCTCCACATATCTATGAAACGCAAGAATGATTCTCTATCCAATGTGCTGATTGATAATGGATCCGCATTGAATGTTATACCGAGAAGTACCCTCTTGAAGTTAACGTATCAGGGAACACCTATGCGCCCGAGTGGCATCATTGTGAAGGCTTTTGATGGATCGAGGAAATCTATCATCGGTGAGGTAGACTTATCCATCCACATAGGACCACATTTGTTCCGGATAACTTTCCAGGTAATGGACATTATTCCCGCATATAGTTGTTTTCTAGGACGGCCATGGATACACGAAGCAGGGGCTGTCACTTCAAATATGCATAAGAAGTTAAAATTTGTGCGTGAAGGGAAGGTAGTGATCATAAATGGGGAGCAGGCGTTGTTGATATCCCATCTATCCTCTTTCAGTATTGTAGAAGCGGATGAGGCTATTGTTGGAACCCAGTTCCAAGCCCTATCCATTGAAAACATAAGGAAGAATGAGAATTTTGTGGTCTCCCCGAAGGATGCGCAGCAGGTTGTGCGTAATGGTCATAATGCAGTTTGGGGACGACTTGTGGATCCACCTGTGAACAAGAACAGAGCTGGTTTGGGTTTCTCTTCGAGGAATGGCAAAGGCAAAAGTTTGAAGTCAAAGTCTTCTGTGAACAGTTATCATGATGTTTTCCGCAGCGGAGGCTACCTCCATCCAATTGGTTCTGGAATTAATGTTGTTGAAGAGGATGAAGCAGAGCAGGAAGCACCGAATTATGTGACGCATGGAGTCCGAGTTCAGAACTGGGGCACCATTGATGTTCCTTCTTGCATACATGTTTCAAAGTAATTTGTTTTGTTAATCTGTTTCTTTCTTTTGAAAAGCTTTCACTCTGCCCAAGGTGGAAGTATTGGTGTTGTAGGGCTTATCTATTTGCTATAATTGTTAAGATCGTTAATAAAAGTTGTCTTTGCTTCCAAATTATGTCTTTTTATTTTCTGCTTATTCCTGGGAAATGGTAAAATAAAAAATAAAAAACCTTTCAAAATAAATAATAACTAAAAATTAATCTGCATGATCACTTGTTATATGAGTCGGATTCTAAAAACAATCATAAAACACATGTGCAGATTAATTAAAAAACCCATTGAATACAATGACCCTGCACCCTCTCCCAACTTTGAATGTCCTGTGTTTGGGGCTGAAGAAGAATATTATGATGAGATTCCAGAAGAGGTCTCACGGTTGCTTGACCAAGAGGAAAATACCATTCAGCCATATAAAGAGCCTTTGGAAGTGATTAATTTGGGTTCAGAAGAAGATCCGAAGGAAGTAAAGATTGGAGCATCGTTGCATCTTGATGTAAAGAGAGGGTTGATTGAGTTGTTGAAAGAATATGTGGATATTTTTGCTTGGTTATATCAAGATATGCCTGGTCTAGATACAGACATTGTCGAGCATCGTTTGCCATTGAAGCCAAAGTGTCCGCCAGTTAAACAAAAGTTGAGAAGAACCCACCCGGATATGGAAGTAAAGATCAAAGAGGAGGTCCTAAAATAGATTAATGCTGGTTTTCTTGTGACATCAGTGTATCCTCAATGGATTTCCAATATTGTCCCAGTATCGAAAAAAGACAGAAAAGTCCGCATGTGCGTAGATTACAGAGATCTAAATAAAGCTAGTCCAAAAGCTGGTTTTCCATTACCTCACATTGACATGTTAGTGGATAGCACAACAAAATTCAAGGTATTCTCGTTCATAGACAGATTTTCCGGGTATAATCAAATAAGAATGGCTTCAGAGGACATGGAAAAAACAATGTTTATCACACCCTAGGGAACATTCTGTTACAGAGTGATGCCCTTCGGGTTGAAGAACGCTGGTGCAACGTACCTGAGGGCTATGACAACCCTATTCCATTATCTGATGCACAAAGAAATCGAAGTATATGTTGATGATATGATTTCCAAATCCCAAACTGAAGAAGGTCATATAGAAGATTTGTTGAAGTTGTTTCAGCGTTTGAGGAAGTATCGTCTCTGCCTGAATCCAAATAAAAGCACCTTTGGAGTTAGATCGGGGAAATTGTTGGGTTTTATTGTTAGCCAGAAAGGAATTGAAGTTGACCCTGATAAAGTCAAAAAAATTCAAGAAATGCCAGCACCAAGAACTGAAAAGCAAGTCAGGGGTTTCCTCGGGCGTTTGAATTATATCTCCAGATTTATTTCCCACATGACTGCAACATGTGAACCGATCTTTAAGTTGTTAAAGAAAGACCAAGGTTGTGTGTGGACAGATGACTGCCAAAGGGCATTTGAAAGTAATAAAGAATATCTTCTTGAACCTCCTATCTTGCCCCCTCCCGTAGAAGGAAGACCGTTGATTATGTATCTAGCAGTGTTAGATAAATCCATGGGTTGTATTCTGGGACAACATGATGAAATGGGAAAGAAAGAGTTCGCCATTTATTATCTCAGCAAAAATTTCACTGATTGTGAGTCGCGGTATTCTATGCTAGAAAAAACATGTTGTGCTTTGGCCTGGGCGGCAAAGCGTTTGCGGCAGTATATGTTGAATCATACTACTTGGTTTATCTCCAAAATGGATCCAATCAGGTATATTTTCGAAAAGCCTGCTCTTACTGGGAGAATTTCCCGCTGGCAGATGTTGTTATATGAATATGATATTGAGTATTGCACTCAAAAGGCTATCAAAAGTAGTGTGTTGGTAGATTACCTTGCTCACCAGCCGGTGGAAGATCATTAGTCTGCAGAGTATGAATTCCCCGATGAAGATGTGATGTTCTTAAAAGTGAAAGATTGTGATGGACCATTGCCCGAGGAGTGCCCTAACCCTGAATCTCGTTGGAGTATGGTATTTGATGGAGCTGTGAATGCTTATGGTAAAGGAATTGGTGATGTGATTGTTACTCCTCATGGATCGCATATTCCTTTTACTACAAGGTTAACATTTGATCGCACTAATAATATGGCGGAATATGAGGCTTGCATCATGGGTTTTGAAGAAGCTATTGATCTCAGAATCAAGATTCTAGATGTGTATGGTGATTCAGCCTTGGTAATAAATCAGATTAAAGGAGAATGGGACACTCGTCACCCTGGCTTGATCCCTTACAAAGATTATGCTAGAAGATTACTACCCTTCTTCAATAAAGTTGAATTCCATCACATTCCTAGGGATGAAAATAAAATGGCAGATGCTCTGGAAACTTTGGCTTCCATGTACCAAGTGAATACTTGGAATGATATACCTCGAATTACAGTTCGACGGCTGGATAGGCCTGCTCATGTGTTTGTGACAGAGGAGGTAGCAGATGAAAAACCTTGGTATTATGATATCAAGCATTTTATTCAGACTCAGGAATACCCGTTTGGTATGTCAAAGAAAGATAGAAATACACTGATAAGATTGGCAGGAAGTTTCTTCCTCAATGAAAATGTGTTATACAAGAGAAATTTTGACATAGTTTTTCTCAGATGCGTGGATAGACATGAAGCAGACATGTTGATGCATGATATTCATGAAGGTTCATTTGGAACTCATGCTAATGGACATTCAATGGCTAAAAGGATACTAAGGGCAGGTTATTATTGGTTGACAATGGAATCCGATTGTTACAAATTTGCAAAGAAGTGCCATAAATGCCATATTTACGCAGATAAGATCCATGTACCTCCGACACTTCTCAATGTGATTTCCTCCTCGTGGCCTTTCTCTATGTGGGGCATTGACATGATTGGGATGATAGAACCCAAAGCTTCAAATGGACACCGTTTCATCTTGGTAGCAATTGACTACTTTACCAAATGGGTAGAGGCTGCTTCATATGCCAATGTTGCCTAACAAGTGGTTGTGTGTTTCATCAAAAACAATCTTATATGCCAGTATGGTGTGCCGAGAAGAATCATCACTGATAATGGCTCGAATTTGAACAACAAGATGATGACTGAACTGTGCGAATAATTCAGGATTTTCCATCACAATTCATCTCCATACAGGCCAAAGATGAATGGGGCTGTTGAAGCTGCTAATAAGAATATCAAGAGAATTATCCAGAAAATGGTTGTAACTTATAAGGATTGGCATGAAATGCTCCCTTTTGCTCTGCATGGATACCGAACATCTGTTCGCACTTCAACAGGAGCAACCGTGTTTCCCCTAGTGTATGGAATGGAAGTTGTACTCCCTGTCGAGGTAGAGATTCCCTCGTTGCGTGTGATAATGGAAGCCAAATTGACAGAGGCTGAATGGGTTCAGAACAGGTTTGACCAATTGAATTTGATTGAAGAGAAGAGAATGACAGTTTTGTGTCATGGGCAGTTGTATTAGAAAATAATGAAGAAATCATTTGACAAAAAGGTCAAACCTCGTGAATTCAGAGAAGGCGACCTCGTGCTCAGGAAGATCATGTCTTTCAACACCGATTCTAGGGGCAAGTGGACTCCCAATTTTGAAGGCTCGTATGTTGTCAAGAAATACTTCTCAGGTGGTGCATTAATTCTTGAAACTATGGATGGCAAGGAGTTTCCACGTCCCATGAATGATGATGCAGTCAAGAAATACTTCGCCTAAAGAAATAAAAGAACAGCTCGCTAAGTTGAAAACCCGAAAGGGCGGCTTAGGAAAAAAAGAGCGTCTCGGTAGGCCGAAAACCCGAAAGGGCGGTCTAGGAAAAAATTAGAGACATAAACAGAATAAATTTCTCGCTAAGTTGAAAACCCGCAAGGGCAGCTTAGCCAATAGTTAGGGATTTTCTTGGCAAGTAACTACGTCATAAGAAACTTGATCGTTGAAGCAACAATCTTCTCGGATCCTTACAATACTTCATTGGAAGTTGCTGCTCAGGATTTCAAAAAGTTGTTAGGGGGGTGTGATACGGTGGGAGAACTGACTTGAGGTTTTTGCGTTTTATCGCAAATTTCGTGGTTAGCAAGAGTCGCCACCGACTTTTCTTTTATCCAAAAGGAAGGGTGAAAAAGCACAGGAAAGACCTTTGAGATGTTTTCTTGAGTTTGGGGGGTAGATTATGAAAAGGGAAGGTATTAGCACCCTTTTCATCCATGGTTTTCCATGGGCTCTTAGTTACTTGCTTAGATCACTTGCTTTGGTTTATTTGAAATTGTGTTTGGTGTGGTTTTGAAAGTATTTTGTAAAAGAGGCCATTTGTTTAGGTGATCTTTGTAATGATTCTTGTTCGTAAGAATGTATACAAAGATGTTTGTCTTTTGAAAATGTTGTCGATGTTTGTAAGATGTTTGGAAATGTGTGTGTTTGTTTTGAAAATAACAAGGATTGTTTGTTTTGAAAATGAGAAAGTAACTAGAAGTTATCTACCTACTCGAATGTCTTTCTTATGTATTTTCTATTCCTTTGATATTGTTGTCTTAGCATTGATTTGGTAAACAACCCTATCTTTGGATGTTAGTGGAACGGGCGTGAGCCATCGTATAACCATGATTAGCAACGTTTGCAAAGTATCTTAGCATTTTTGAGGGACCAAGATCATTTTGTAAGGCAACTTTTGAATAGCGTCATCGAGGGAAAATGATCTTATATTGTGTTGCCAAGATACTTTGTATGCGTAATATGGATATTATTATTTTAGGCAACCAAGTGGAGAAACCCTAAGGGTGCTTGTGTGCAAGTGTATTACTTTCATGCTTTTGATTTTGTCTTGTATTTAGGATTTTCTATTTTGCTTTGTTTCATTCTTGTCATACAAACCCTAATTACTAATCATGGCATATAAAGCGATAAATTGCATAATGTAAATATTTCTAAGCTATTACAACAATTTATGGGAGGGGGAGTACAAACTTGAATAGGGATTTGCAAGAATATAAACCTAAATAAATTATTACAACCAAATCGAATTTGTGTGAATTAAGATAAATACAATACAATATTTAAAATGTAATGCAATGTACATGTAAGAAAAAGATTTTTGTGTCTTGTTTTTATGTAAAAGAAATTTTAATCTAAACCTAAAAATATAAGGAAAAATAATTAATTTTTTGAAAGGGGTTTAACCCTAATTTTTATTTAAAAGAAAATAAAGTTTTTATATGTATTATTTTGTGCATTTTCTTGTGTAAAAAATAATAAATAATATTGTATATAAATATTAAAATTATATATATGAAAAAATAGGTATTTATAAGTATGAAATGCAAAATAAATTAAATTAAATATATTTAATTATATTTACAAGTTTATTAAGAAAATAAATGATATATATTAAAAATAAAATATATTTTTATGTGAGAAATAAAATAAAAATAAAATAAAAGTGCAATATTATTAATTTATATTTTTTAAGATTTTTTTTATGCATTAAAGAACATATTTAAAATATTAAATATAAAAATAAAACACATAAAAATAAAAATGTAGAAAGTTAGCAAAGGGGGTGATGTAGCTGATTTGGTGGTAGTATACTAGCAAAAATTCCTGGCCCAAACAGACCAAGCCCATCCTGCAAAAAAATGAAATTGAAAATAAAAAGAGTGAAAAAAAATACAAAAGTAGCGCGCCCAGGTTCGAACCCAGGACATGGGTCTCACCAGCGCGCTACTTTTCCACTGGGGTGACTATACTTCCATTATCATCAGTGAAACAAAAATAACATATTACAAAACGTGCCCTAAGCCCTGTTTCGTCTTCTTCCTCAAGCTTTGGCCAGACATCATGTAACTTCCTCATACTTCCATAAAAATGAAAATGCATAACATGAAAATTGTAGTACTTGAACTCACGATTCCAACCATGTAAGCTATGTAATCTAATTATCAAAGATCAAAGAGAATTTTAAAAGCCCTAAATCTTAACCTAATATTTTGAGAAATTTCAACTTACAAATTCTTTCAGCACAAGTAAAATCAATGCAAGATAATGGTATGTATAGCTTCGTTATGATGAGGACTACATTTTTTATTCACAAATCGTGGCCTAAGGTTGCCTGTACAAAGAGATAGAGTTTGAGATTTTACCTCATTCAGTTGGAATCGTGTATGAAAATGGAGTGACTTTAATGGAGGCCTGATGCTTGCTTGAGCTTCCTTGAGCTTCCCTGAATGTATTCCAACCCTTTCCTTGCCCTGAAAGTAGCTGGAACTCCTTGGACAAGTCAAACTGGAAGCTTTGAACTCAACAATGGCAGATGGTGGAAAAGTGACTATAGAACAGGGATGATGGTTTGGATGGTTTTGATATCAAGTATGTATGGTGTTTAAATGATCTAAACTAAAAAATCACGAGCCAAATGGAATATGGATGTGCTTATGCCAAGTCTGCAGTTTTTGACAGTTTTTTGGTGTTTTGCTGGTTGAGAGTGTTTCAGATCCTTGCCAATCGTCTTTTATGTTGTATATTATTTGTATATTAGTATTGAAATGTTTTTGTGTCAACCCTCTATCAGTTGTGCAAGCCCTAGCCTTTTTGCAACTTTTCTTGTACTTGAAGCAAAGTGATAAGACAAAGCTCACATGCTTGTAATGGCTTGCTTAGGGTTGGTATTTCTTCCCTACAAGTTGCCTTTGGTCTGTGGTACTTGTATGTATCAAGGGGACAGGTCCAATGCTCAAGATTGTAAAGTTTGCAAAAGTTTCTCTTTTTCAAAATGGCAATGGAACCTTTTTGCCATAAATGGAATTACAAGTTGGATAAAGGTTCAAAAGCATGGATCAAAGATTTATCAACTGAGAAAGCATTTAATTAAGGAGTGTAGAACAAGCTTAGGACCTGTACAGCATGAATTAGCCAACATAGGATTGATTTGCAACTTTGTTCTTCATGAAATGGCTTGGACAAAAAGTGAGAAATTTCCAACTTCATCTCTTCGATTCTCCCTACTCAAAAATGATCTCGGGGAGTTCTTGGACATTTTGTAAAGCTTGCAATGTGCTCTATAATTTATCTTTGAAATTAATTTTAAGATACCTCTTGGAACTAGGTGAAAAATTTCTATGAAGTTGGGTCCAAAACCTGCCTAAATTAGGGTAAAATTTCACTAAGTTAACAAGTTCATGACCATGTATTCACAAATTTATATCTTGAGATCCAAGCATCTTTAGGGAAAAGTTTGTGTATAAAAGTTTTATATTTCATGGAGGTCTACAACTTTAATTATGGGGACTTTCCTTGAATCATTATGTATCATGGTGTAAAAGTGGCCTAAAGTTTGAGAAAAAAATAAGAAAATTTTCCATACTTAGAAAATTTCTAAGTTAGGAAAATTTTCAAATTCAAACCCTAATTTTCAAAATTGGGTTTCTTGATGAAAAAGTTTCATATTTTGGCATGTTTTGATGAATTATGACCCTTGGTACTTGATTTTGACCAAAAGGTCAAAGTTTGACTTTTCAGTATACAGTTGACTTTTGATTAGTTGACTGCAAATTTCATCTGTCAAATCAATGAATTTTAGATGTTTTGAGCCATGTAATTAAGTCAAGATGATTCCATTGAATCCTTGAAATCATGCTTGAACTCAATTGGTCATTTGCTAGGTTAAAAATCAGAAATTTCCCTTCCTCAATCAAAACCCTAATTTTGAACATTTGGCCCTTTTGATGATTTGATCAAATTTCTTGAGGAATTATGATCCAAACTTGACCAAATGATACATGTGAGTTTAAAAAGTTGATGTTGATAAAAAATTATAAAGTTTGACTTTAAATTGGACATGGTTGACTTTTTCCCCAATACAGCTGATTTTTAAGTCAACTGTCCAATTGACTGATCAAAAATGTGGTTCAAGGCTTGAAACTTGTCATGAGCAATCTTAGGGATCCACAATGATGTTTGAAAGTAACATGAGGCATTGATAATCCAAAAATCCTTGTGCAATATCAAACCCTAATTTGGGGTTATCAGTGCAAGATGAGATGTCTTGAGCTGACCAAACCCTAATCTTGTCTTGAGTCAAAGAGATCTTATGAGAGAAGTCTTGATAAATGAGAGGGCAAATTTTGGGGTACCACAGCTGCCCCTGTTCAATCTTCTTAAACCTAAAGAGTTAGATTGGCGAGTTTTTCCTTTCGTGACTCGAAGGTGAAAGATGATTGGACCTAGAGTGCCCATAAATTTGCACTAGGCGACGTGTAATTGAGGGAATGGGCTTAAAGATGCCATTCGGAGAAGTGACAGAGTCTTGTTGGAGATGGGCTTGTAGATGCCATCCAAGAATGTTTGTTGAATTGTAAGTTGTAAGTCAAAAGAATAAGTATCAGAATGGTGTCCATGTCTGGAACGTATTTGAGCTGTTGTTAGCTGGCTATTTCGAATAAGGAAGAAACCACTATCAAAATAATATTTCGAATAAAGTACCTAAGGAGATTAATATCAATATTGGATATTGGTTGGATATATGGAGTCATTATGCTGAAGGATTATTCAATTTCCAGCGGATTTCGATTTGGACTTGTTTTAGTGTTTGAATTATAAAAGAGCTCTTTTATGTAAGGTTGCCAGAAGTTGGAAACGGTCCAGGTAATTGGGTTATTTCGAAAGCAACGAGAAACAAGATGCTTTGATTGGTACAGATTTCGAATTTCAAATAAAGAGTGCCATTCTAGAAGACGCGTGGAAGTCAGCAAACATAGGAAGCCTGCATGCTTCGAACGTGGCGTGATTTTAGAATAGGGCTGTTAGGGTCAAGACACTATAAATAGGTGTTCTTATGTTAGATTTTAGTATGTTCACTTCTATGTACTAAAAGATCTCAAAATACTCAAACTTCCGTGAATTAAGGAAAACGAGTCAGATGATACAATGTATGTATTGAACATCATTGCTTTTTTACAATTTTAATACAAGTCTTGTTATATTTAGTTCGCCATTACAGTATTTCTGCCCTTAAATCCTTCGATTTCCTTGCATTTCTTTATTTTACTTGCCTTTAAACACAGTCACTTCGTTGCCCTTAAATCCTTCGATTTCCTTGCATTTCTTTGTTTTACTTACCTTTAAACACAGTCACTTCGTTGCCCTTAAATCCTTCGATTTCCTTGCATTTCTTTGTTTTACTTTCCTTTAAACACAGTCACTTCGTTGCCCTTAAATCCTTCGATTTCCTTGCATTTCTTTGTTTTACTTTCTAATTCGAAGCCTTTCCTGCCCACAGTCACTTCGTTAGAAACTTTACTTTTACTTTATCCGTTTAGTCAAACACTTATCTTTACATTCAAGCCCAAGTCTAATTCGAAGTCTTTCCTGCCTACATTCAGTTAGTTTATTCCTATAGACCATTTTAGAAATCTTTCCTAAGAATCTCGTATTCGAACTTAACATACAACATAAGTATCAATATAATAGATATGAACATGGAAATAAGTTATGACACATGTGTTCTAGGATCAATCTAGTTGATCCTGCAAGTAACCAATAATAATTAGTAAATTGGAAGACTAGCGGTTGTTTACTAGAAATCACTGTAAACAGCTGTATCTGAACTCAAAATTTGAATAAGTATCAGAATGGCAACCGTGTTTGGAGCGTATCTGAACCGTATTTGAAAGCTGAAACTGAATGAGTAACAGAATGGCAACCGTGTCTGAAGCGTATCTGAACTGTATCTGAAAGCTGAATCTGAATGAGTAACAGAATGGCTTCCGTATCTGGAGCGTATCTGTACTGTATCTGAAAGCTGAATCTGAATGAGTAACATAATGGCTTCCGCGTCTGGAGCGTATCTGTACTGTATCATGATTGCATATTGTCAATGGTAGCTGTTAATCTCATCCTGAAAAGGGTAAAATGTTAGCTGGAACACAAAATTATGTTGCAT
The DNA here is from genome assembly GCA_948472305.1 of Vicia faba. Lineage (NCBI taxonomy): Eukaryota > Viridiplantae > Streptophyta > Magnoliopsida > Fabales > Fabaceae > Vicia > Vicia faba. Next base: position 1,175,771,264 of record OX451737.1, read on the forward strand.
GAAATGTATGATGCAATACACGTGTTTTATCAATGTTTACGATATATGGATGTAATGTATGCGCATGTGAGCTGATTTGCTGTATTTCTGAGGAAAATAAATCCTTGACTGCTGCTATGGATTCTTCATGTCTTGAAGGTGGAGTATTTGACAAAAATTATGTTGTGAGAGCAATGCCATATACTGCTTGAGGAATCTACTTGGGGAATCCATATAATTTTGATGACTTCTACTGGGGATTAATAATGAGAGTCTTAGTTCCGTTAGGGAGTATCAGGAGTCAATTGTTATCCGAATGGATTTCATGCTTCAAACAACTTGCTGGGGAATTTTGGAGGAACTGGATGGTTTCCACCGGGGATTTAAATGACGTATTGTGGGGATTGCTCATGGAATAGCCTAAAGAAATTTTCATATTTTTTTAACCTATCAGTAATTTTCATTTTGTTTTCTTTTTATAAACAGTAATTATGTTCAAATGCATATTTTCATTAATGAATCATTGGACGTTTGTGCAAATAAAACACAAGTGTAAAGAAAAAGGAAAGTAGTTTTCTGTACTTGAAAGAGATGTCTTTGTATTTACTTTGAATAAGTATTTTGTACAAAGGAGACATACATCCTAGTAAGAGGATGGTGCCGTAAAAGTAAGAAAAAATTTATACAAAGAAAGACAGCTATGTGTGATAATCCCATGGGGTTCCCATTCTTCTATAACCTCCGTATCTCCAAATTTCTTGTCTATTTGTTGCTTCGTCCGAATATGATTGAATTGGTCAGAAACTCCGAGTTTGTCAGTGAAGATATTATCCTCAAGGTGATTCGACGGGACATAGTCATACGCTTTAATTCCCTAAATTTTGCCTGGACTGCCCTTTCGGGTTTTCAGTCCACCGGGAAACCCTTTTTTGCCCAAGTCGCCCTTTCGGGTTTTCAACTTGCCGGGTGTACAGATTTTTTTTATTTTATCCCTAATTTTCGCCTGAACCTTTTTTGGTTCGCCAGGATGCCTTTTTTTTGCCTAGGTGTGTCAACCTAGCGGGTCTCTTATGCGTAGTATCTTTTGACTATGTCTGCGTTCGCAGGGTGTGGCAAGTCATCATCGTCCATGGTGGTTAAGATCATTGCCCCACCATAGAAGATGTTCTTGATTACAAATGGTTCTTCATAGGTAGGAGTCCATTTTCCCCTGGGATCACTTTGTGGTAAGATAATGCGTTTGATCACTAGATCTCCAACTTGATATACTTGGCGTCTGACTTTCTTGTTGAAAGCCTTGATCATCCATTTTTGATACATCTGACCATGGCAAACAGAAGTAAGTCTCTTCTCATCAATTAAGTTTAGTTGATCAAGTCGAGTCTGGATCCAATCTTCCTCATTTAAACCTACATCCTTCATGATTCTCAAAGATGGAATCTGAACCTCAATAGGCAAGACAACTTCCATGCCATAAACCAAAGAATAAGGCGTTGCCCCAGTTGATGTGTGAGCCGTGGTACGTTATCCATGGAGAGAAAATGGTAGCATCTCATGCCAGTCCTTGTAGGTGACTGTCATTTTCTGTATGATCTTTTTAATGTTTTTCTTAGCAGCTTCGACTGCACCATTCATCTTTGGCCGATAGGGGGATGAATTGTGATGCTGAATCTTGAACTGCTCGCACAATGCAGTGAACATAGTATTGTTAAGGTTTGTACCATTATCAGTGATAATCATTTCTGGGATACCGTACCGGAAAATGAGATTCTGCTTGATGAAGCGGGCAACAACATTCTTAGTAACGGATGCAAAGGAAGCTGCTTCGACCCATTTTGTGAAATAATCAATAGCCACTAGAATGAAATGGTGTCCATTGGAGGCTGTAGGATTGATCTCCCCAGTCATATCGATTCCCCACATAGCAAAGGGCCAAGGAGTTTTCAAGACATTCAAAGGAACCGGGGGTACATGCACCTTGCCAGCATAAATTTGACACTTATGACAGGTCCGAGAGTGTTGATAGCAATCTGCTTCCATGGTAGACCAGTAATAGCCTGCCCGTAGGATTTTCTTTGCCTTCGTATGCCTGTTGGAGTGAGTGCCAAAGGTACCTTCATGTAATTCAGCCATGATCTTTTCAGCCTCAATCTTATCCATACAACGGAGCAGAATGGAGTCATGATTGTGCTTGTACAGGATGCCATTACTCAGGAAGAACTTAGCAGAGAATCTCCTTAAGAACTTCTTATCATTGATTGAAGCTCCTTCCAGATATTCCTGAGCCTCGAGATACCTCTTGACTTCATGAAACCAAGGTTGGTCCACTACTTCTTCAGTATTAATCTCGTGACAGTGTGCTGGTTTATCCATTCGTTCAATGGTGATCTGGGGAGCCTCATTATCCCAATTAAGTTTAAACATAGATGCCATTGTGGCTAGAGCATCTGCTAGCTGATTTTCTTCTCGCGGGAAATGCTCGAAGGTAATCTGCTCAAAATGTGGTAACAATGTCAAAACATGTTCTTTGTAAGGGATGAGGTTTGGGTAGGGATGGCAACAGGTCGGGTCGGGTGCGGGTTTCACACTACCCACACCCGCACCCGAAATCATCACCCGAACCCGAACCCGAACCCGAAGGCTATTCGGGTGACAAAATCACACCCGCGCCCGCACCCGTTGGGTTCGGGTTTTTTCACCCAAACCCAAACCCGAAAGCTATTCGGGTGACAAAAGCACACCCGCGCCCGCACCCGTTGGGTTCGGGTTTTTTCACCCAAACCCGAACCCGAAGGCTATTCGGGTGACAAAATCACACCCGCGCCCGCACCCGTTGGGTTCGGGTTTTTTCACCCAAACCCAAACCCGCACCAAAAATTAAAAAAAAATTACAATTAAAATAAGGTCTCTTTACATTGTCTTCAAGAAAATGCAATCACAATTATCTTAACATAGTCTTCAACATCTTAACATTACAATTAAAATTAAATTCTACAATCAAATTACAACTTTTCAACAACAACAAGCTAATATATTACAACTTTCTTGTGTAAGATTAGATGTTCCTTCCGGCTCCGGAGTTGTGTTCACTTGATCTATTTTACCTATTACAAAGAAAATATATTTCACATGTTAAGAAACACTAATAGATATTATCATCATAATTTTAAATTGTAATAACAAACATGTGAAACTTAAAACATATAAAACATGTAACTTAATTCTTGGTAATGCTGAACTTTTAAATTGTAATAAGAAGAATCCTTTAGACCACTTCTTGATACATACAGAGATGTAATAGCTTACAACACAGATAACATATCGCTTTTAAGTTGTAATAATTTTAACATGCCATATTCTTGATAATTTATCATGTTTGCAACTGGAATAAAACTACCTATAATAATGTTTGTCTACTAACTTTCAGCATGCTTGCATGCGCGTTAAATATCATGTTTTTGAACTGTCTAGAAACATAAGCACAACACTAAAAGAACTGTCTAATATCAAAAGCATTAGTGCAAATTAGTCGGGGCAACAATGGTGGAAGATAGAAACAATAATACTCACCATGTTAACATATAGAAACAACAACTTCTAATCTTCAAAATGGTAACCCAAACAACCTTCCATCAACTCAGTTGTATTAACAAATAAATTGATGTTAAATAAAACACTAAAGCTTAAAACTTCTACACCAAATGAAGTACAAAATACCTTCATCGTCTGACTCCATTTCATTCAACATAGTAGCAATTTCTTCTGCAACTCTTAAAATTCCTATATATATTATATAACAAGAAAAGTTAGTAATATATTATTTTCCAATGACATACCAAAGTAGTAATACATTATATAACAAAAAAATTAAGGTAGAAAGTAAAAATAATTTGACAATGACATACCGTTATTCTCAGCAGCCCATAGCCAACTCCTAGCACACGTCAAAGCCTCTACGGTAGTCCAATTAAGTCGGCTACGATGAGGACTCAATATTCTACCACTATTACTGAAGGCCGATTCAGAAGCTACTGTAGAGATAGGAATAGCTAACACATCTCTTGCAATTGCTTGAAGTGTTGGATACACAACTCCATTTACCTTACACCAATTCAAAATGTCAAATTCTGGAGTATTTTTTATAACTGGCTCTTTCAAATAATGATCTAACTCATACTTAACACTTGAACTTGAGTCTTCGGCAACAACAATTGTCTCAACGTATGCATCAAATTCAGCCTCGTCATCAATAATAGCAGTTGTACCAATGGATGGAGCAGTAAGTTGTGCATCTCTAAGTTTAATCTGTTGATAATCATTGAGCAAATCATAACACATGTCTTTGATTCTACTAACTTGTGCACTTGATTCTTCTCCATACAACTTAGGAAACCAGAAATTAAGTACAACCATCTTCTTCCTAGGATCCAAAACTGCAGCAACTCCCATCATATCATGAACACCACTCCAATAATTTTGAAATTTTTCCATCATTCTTGTGGCCATCATCTCAATAATTGAATTGGAGGACTTCTTCCATTCCTCTATTGCCAACTTAATCTTACAAATCTTAGGAAAGTACAAGTTGGCAGTTGGACATTTTGTACCAGAAATCAACTCAGTTACTTCATTAAATAATTTTAAGCACCCACAAACATCTTTGGCAAATTGCCATTGTGAATTAGTTGGAAGACAAGTGTACAAAGACTCACATTGCTTCAACCGAATAAATACATCCTTGTACTCTATGGCAATATCAAGCATCTTATATGTGCTATTCCATCTTGTTGGACAATCTAGAGCTAACTTTCTAGTGCAAATAATTCTCAATTGTCTAGCGGTATCTTCAAATTTTTCATACCTTTTAGGTGTAGCACTCCAAAATCCTACACTATCCCGAATATTTTCTATGCCATCCTTAATCACTTGTAGCCCCTCCTGAACAATTAAATTTAGGATGTGCACACAACAACGCATATGTAACAAAGACCAATCCCTTATTAAACATTCCAACAACAACTTATCCTTAATTTTCCTAATCATTGAGTCATTTGTGCTACAATTATCTAAAGTAATCGTAGAAAGCTTTGAATCAATGTTCCAGTCCATTAAACAATTAACAAGTGCTTCAGCAAGTCTTTCACTAGTGTGAGGGGCTGGAACATAAATGAACCTAACATAATATTTACAAAAAACAAGTCTTTCACTTATTGTCATTAAGAACAAAAAAAAAGATACAATTAAGTTATAAAATATAAACATTGTTACCTCAAGATTTGACTCTGTAAAGTCCACGAGCCATCAATATAGTGAGCCGTAACCGCCATATACCCTTTTTTTTTGTTGCTTGAAGTCCACATATCTGTGGTAATTGCCACTCTCCCTTCATGGTTATCTAACATCTTCATAGCACTATTTTTCTCAAAATCATAAACTTTCAATACCTCCTTCTTGATTGTGTTTCGAGTAGGAACTTTAAACAATGGTTGGAGAGAAACAAAGACTCTTCTAAGACCAACGTGATCCACAATTGATAGTGGATAATCGTGCATAATAATAGCTTCAGCAATCAACTTCTTCACATGTTCTGGATCATAAGTTCCAATTCCCAACTCTTGCTTTCCTTCTGAGATAGTCGGTAGGAGAAATGGTTGTCCTTTGTCATGGTTTCTAGTCTTGATCTTTTTTTGAATACAACTCAAGAGATGTCCTTTCAAGTGATTTGTTCCATTCTTTGAAGTGCCACTAAGTTGTTTTTTACACCAGATGCATTCAGCCTTATCTTTTCCATTCACTTTCATCTTTTTTAATTCTTGCCACACATTAATTCTAAGTTTCTTTGATGCAGGTTCTAAAATTGTATCAATTTCTTCTTGTTGCCCAATATCAGGTTCAGGTGTCGGATTCGGATTAGAAGATACCTCCTGAGTTGGACATGTACTTTCTTGTGTAGGATTAGATGCTCCTTCTGGTTCCGGGGTTGTGTTCACTTGATCCATTTTACCTACTACAAACAACAAGAAATTTCATAAACAATTGTATAAAAGAAAATGAGACTTTAAGAAGGCACGGAAAAACATACCACCACAAGATTCATAATCACAAACACCTTAACATTCATACAAAGTTTAAAAAAGAAATTAAAATGATAAAAAATATTATTGATAAAAGCTATTATTAAAAGTAATGTTTTTACACGAGACAACATGGTTTTGTTTCAAATATGAAGTTATATCTCTCTTTTTCAACTGTCAAAGATTCACAGTCCAGCAGCAATGGGCTATGATTCGAGTGCGACGCGAGGAGATTCCACAAAATTGGACACTTCACACAACGCTTCCATTTGTTACTATATTCATACAGGTGCAGGAAAGTCTAGCTTTCAACCATGGAACAACATGATGCGTCCTCAATTTCCCAATCCCTAAGGTTTTGGCAATCCTAGACCTCCATCGCAGTGACCTAACCTATAAAGCTTTAAAAATCTTTGGTTGTGCTTGTTTCAATTTCCTACAACTTTATCATGTCACTACACCTCCACCTATTCTTCACCCTCAAAATACTCACTTTACGACTACTAGAGCAAAATTTGGCATTGTCATGCCTTGTATTCATCCTACCTTACTCCTAACACATTTAGAACCTACTAGTGTTAAACAAGCTCTCAAATGGTCCCACTAGGTTGCTGCTATGAAAGAAGAGTATAATGCTTCACTTAAAAATAATACATGGACCCTTGTTGCGCCTTCTTCCCATTGTCATTCAATTGAATGTAAGTGGGTTTTTAAGGTAAAAGAGAACCTTGATGGTACCATCAACAAGTATAAAGCACGCTTGGTTGCAAAAGGGTTTCATCAACAAGCAGGTTTTGACTTTACTGAGACATTTTCACCAGTGGTAAAACCTATCACTGTTCGTATTGTTCTTACCATTATAGGCACAAATAACAGGCCCATTCAGCAGATAGATGTTAATAATACTTTTTCACCCACCTTAGTCACTCCTATAAATACTCTTCATTCTAAATTCCTAACCATCCCAACACCATATGAAGAAACCCCCCACACCATGACGACACATTAATTTTCATGACTTGGACGATACCAAATTCCCAATAACAGGCCGAATCGCAATCTGTTAGGATTAAGTGGAACCGACAATCTTACTTGTAAATGGATTTAAATGCAGATATGTAGATAGATGAGTTTCATGAATTTAGTAGGATTATATGATCCGTGTTACTATCCTATGATTTACAATCTTTAACTCTCCTTCTCAATCTTCGGTAAATTTTGGATTAGACTAGGGTGAAAGACAGACTATAAACTCAACCTTGCTTTTAGTTTATCATTTTGCCAAACAGAATTACAGAACTTAGAGTGTTCGTGCACAACAACCAAAAGTATACTCTAGCATTCAGCTAAAATTTAGTTTCAGTGGCTGTCCATTACAAAGTCCTTATCACCCAAAAATAAGAAATCATTAGGCTAGTCACTTCTGGTCATTTGGCAATAGTTTTTTATGGGAAATATTTTTTGCTCTCACACCTCATAGTAGGTATGCCGGGCCATGTTCCCGTCATTTCTTAAATACAGGCTGAGAGACAAAAATATAATGCGACATAAAATGAATGAAAAAGAGGGTTACCTTTTGCTGATATAACACCTCCAGTAGTACATCCAGCAATAGCAGTATTTGTGATGTCGTGTTTTGCTCGTGCCTGAAAGAAAAAAAGGACCCAGATGATAGGAAGAAGAATTAAACTCACATGCTTGATGTAAATATAAATATATATATTTCATTCGCAAATCCATTAGTTCTGATTTGAAAAACAATCAGAAGATCCGCAAGAAGCAACATCCATTTGAACTCCATATGCATACACAGTAAACTTATGAAAGGTTCAAAAAATCTCAAAGTTTAGTATTGTTCTGGTGAATGAAAACTCAAGAAATAGTTCAACCATGAATGGAAACAAACAAATTACCTTAAAATTGATGTTTGAGTTAGAACCAAGGACAAGTTCTGAATATGACGGAGGATGGCGAGAAGAGGATTGTATGAAGAAGATGACGGAGGAGTTTGTAGGCGCCGGTGAAGAGGCGAAGGAGACGGAGAAACGAACTAACGAAGGTGACGGTCTGACGGAGGTGGCGAATGTGACGGAGGTGATGGAGGTGACGGAGGTGACGATGGCGGTGGCCGGTGGGTGAACTGAAGTGAGCATGCGTGATGTACTGAAGTGATTGCGATTCGGCCTAGGTTTTGAGAAGGGAGCACTTCAAGTGAACAATAAACCCTACATTTTATTTTTAATTATTGAAATATATATATATATATATATATATATATATTTAGGGATAGTTTTGTAATTTAACATATAAGCGGGTGTGGTTTTGGGTTTCAGGTGCGGGTTTAAGCTATCCCAAACCCACACCCGAAATATCGGGTGGCACCTGAACCCGAACCCAAACCCAGTCAATTCGGGTTTCACCCGTTGACTCGGGTGCGGGTGCGGGTGGGGCCCGCGGGTTTGGGTCTGCTTGCCATCCCTAGGTTTGGGTGCTTAGTGTCCCATTCTCCTTTGATTTGACTGACGACCAAAGCTGAATCTCCAAACACAACTAAAGATTTGATTCCCAATTCTATGGCAGCCTTGAGACTAAAGATGCATGCTTCGTATTCCGCCATGTTGTTCGTACAGTTGAAGCAAAGTCTGGCAGTAAAGGGAGTATGACACCCTTCTAGAGATATGAGTACAACGCCGATACCATTACCAAGTGCATTGGATGCCCCATCAAAGAACAGGGTCCATCGAGATCCTTGTTCAGGTCTGTCATATGGTCTGATTTCTTCACAATTGTCTAATGTCATGATGTCTTCATCCTGGAATTCGAATTTCATGGACTGATAATCTTCTACAGCTTGATGAGAAAGATGATCAGCTAGCACACTGCCTTTTATAGCTTTCTGGGTAGTGTATTGTATGTCATATTCTGTTAAGATCATCTGCCATCTAGCTATTCTTCCAGATAGAGCAAGCTTTTCGAAGATGTACTTTATCGGATCCATCTTAGATATTAATAAAATGGTATGAGTCAACATATACTGTCTTAGCTTGCGAGCAGCCCATACCAGAGCGCAGCAAGTTTTCTCGAGCAGTGAATATCTGGTTTCACATTCTGTAAAAAAATTTCTCAGGTAGTAAATAACGTGCTATTTTCGGCAAGACTCGTCATGCTGCCCCAATACACACCCCATTGAGTTCTCTAAAACGGTCAGATACATAATCAGTGGTCTTCCCTCGATTGGTGGCATCAGAACAGGAGGCTCTTGTAAGTACTCTTTGATCTTGTCAAAAGCGGTCTGGCATTCATTATTCCATCTGACTACTTGATCTTTCTTCAACAGTTTGAAGATTGGTTCACAAGTAGATGTTAGGTGAGAAATGAATATGGGAATATAGTTCAGGCGTCCCAAGAATCCTCTGACTTCCTTCTCAGTACGAGGAGCATGCATTTCTTGTATCGCTTTAACCTTGGCAGGATCAACCTCGATGCCTTTGTTGCTGACAACGAAACCTAAGAGTTTACCGGACCGGACTCCGAATGTGCACTGTTTGGATTCAGCCTTAGTTTGTACTCCTTCAACCTCTCAAACAACTTTTGAAAATGATCAAGGTGCTCCTCTTCAGTTTGTGATCGGGCTATCATGTCATCTACATAGACCTCTATCTCCTGATGTATCATATCATGAAACAAAGCTACAATGGCGCGTTGATAGGTTTCCCCGACATTCTTCAGTCCGAATGGCATCACTTTGTAGCAGAATATGCCCCACTGTGTGACAAATGTAGTTTTCTCCATGTCCTCAGGTGCCATTTTGATCTGGTTATACTCTGATAATCCGTCCATGAAGGAAAATACTTTGTGCTGGGTTGTATTATCAACCAGGATGTTGATGTGGGGAAGTGGAAAATCATCTTTAGGGCTGGCCCTGTTTAAATCTCTATAATCCATACACATTCGTACTTTACCGTCCTTTTTAGGCACGGGAACAATGTTGGCAACCCATTGAGGATAGGAAGTGACGACCAAGAATCCAGCATTGAATTGTTTCATAACTTCCGCTTTGATCTTCTCTGACATGTCAGGTCTCATGCGGAGGACTTTCTGTTTTACTGGTGGACAGTCTTCTCTTGTGGGTAGATGATGTACCACGATGTCTGTATCAAGTCCAGGCATGTCTTCGTATGACCAGGCAAAGATCTCAACATAATCATGCAATAGCTGAATAAGACGTTCCTTGACACTCGGCTCTAGGTTGGCATCCACTTTGATTTCCTTCTTATCTTCCTCGGTACCCAAGTTGATTGTATCCAACGGCTCCTCATGAGGCTGAATAGCTCTTTCCTCTTGTTGTAGTAGTCTGGCCAATTCCCCTGGCACTTCACAATCTTCCTCACCTTCGTATTCAGCTTGATAGATTGGATCTTCGGAGTCACTAAAGGCTATAGCAGTATCGTTACCCATGGGATCCAGAAAGGAGGGGTACTTGCATTTGTGAGTGTGTGTGTGTAAGGGTATAGCCATCTTTAAACAATAAAATGCAAAAGAAAGACAATGAGCACAAAAGGTTTGTATGTGAAAAAGCATCCATGATTCATTGAATGTCATATGAAGATGAAATAAAAACCCTTACAAATGAACCATTGTGCCTCAGGTAAGACACAAGGTTTTTAAAGTGTGAATTATTCGTGAATATTACAAGTCCAACAGAAATGTAAAAGATAAATTACTGAGAGATGAAAGTTACTGGGACAAAGTCTCTGGCTTCCCAGTTGTGAAATCCTCCATTGACAGTAGGAAGTATCCAATCTTCCAAGTTGCCATCTCCTTCAACATCTTCCACTGCGTTGACCTCCTGGTTACTAATCTTCAAAGGTGGCCCTCCAGCACGGGCACGACGCACAGCCTTCTGAGCAGTTAAAGTAAACCCTAAGCCAAACTTGTCTGATTTATACGGGATGTCCGGGAGCTGCCCCCAGATGGTGCATCCACCCTCTTCTACTACTGCTTTTGCATCCTTTAGAGATGACATCCAAAGCGGAGGTCTTGTGATCTTGGGAATCGAGGATACTGCCTTGGTCACCGCTACTTCTGGAGAGACCTCCTCGAAATGTTGAAAATGAGTTTCAATGAACTCTCCATCCAACTCTACATATCGGAAAGAATTTAGATCATTAATCATGTACTCTTCCTCTTCATGGACAGTTATGATCTTTCCTTGGACCGGGTACTTCAGCATCTGGTGTAGCGTGGAGGTGACAGCACCAGCATTATGGATCCAGGGTCTTCCTAACAGACAGGAGTAAGAGGGACGGATGTCCATCACATAGAAGGTCGAATTGAAGGTCTGAGTTCCCACATTTATCGGGATGTGCACCTCCCCGTGGACCATCTCTTCGAGCCATCAAACTCTCTCATAACTATGTTACTGGGTTTCAATGTCAGTCATTCGCAATCCAATCTATCGAGAGCTTTCTTCGGTAAGACGTTCAAAGATGAACCCGTGTCCACCAAGACATGGGCAGGAGTCGTTCCTCTACACTCCACAGAGACATGTAATGCCTCGTTGTTCTTTCTCCCTCTGGGTGTAAAATCAGCGTCAGAGAAGCCAAGGCTGTTATCAGCTGTCAAACTGGCCACACAGTCTTGGAATTGGTTAGCAGACGTCTCTTGGGGCACATGGGTTGTCTTCAAAAAATTTACCAAAGCTTTCACATGTGCCTCAGAGCACAGCAACAATGCTAGCATGGAGATCTTGGAGGGAGTTTTCCCCAACTGTTCAACCACGTCATAGTCACTCTTCTTTATTATCCTCAAGATCTCTTCCATTTCCTTCTTGGATGTTTCGGGGATAGCTAGTGATTGAGCCTTCGTCCGGACAGGCTCTTCTTGAATGCTTTTTCCTTGATTTTCAATAGTAGAAGTATTGATAGGGATAACAAGAGGGGTCGCGTCGTTTTTGTCGGTAGGTGCACTTGCAGGTATGATCATCGGTAAAGAGGTAATCTTCGGAACGGCCACGGATCCAAAAACTTCCTTTGGAGGGGCAATCTCTGGAGAGAAGATTCTACCACTACGGGTAATCTTACTAGTTCCAGCAATATTTCTAATGTCGAAATTGTCTTCTTCGAAGCTTTCTTCTTCGATGGTCAACCCATCTTGTTTAACACCATGGTAGTAGATTTCTCCACCGTAATTCCATGGTACTGTTTTATCTGATTCATATGGGACCGGTCCGGGCATTGTAATTATGAGGGGAGTAGTCTTCAGAACTGATGTAATCCTAACGGGTCTTTTGGAGACCCTTGAAGGATTGGCGGAGATGGTTATGATTGAAACGTATTTAATAGGAATGGGTGAAACAGGAGCATTTTCGAACATAATTTCTTGATTGTCTATCAGGCATTGAATACCTGTCTTCAATAGAGGGCAATCAATTGATGAGAATAAACAAATATGGCAGTCTTTATTACAACCTGGGAATATGCCAGCTTTCAACAAATTCATCTTAATGATCGATAGCGACGTCAAGAGTTCATCTACTGTAGCAATAAACAAATCTTCCTCAATAGCATTGGCGTTGTGACCATGTCTAGGCATAGTTGCAGAAATGACATTTGGTTTCTCGGACGCCTCAAACTCAATCTATTTTGCATCTATGAGATCTTGAATCTTGTTTTTTAAAGCCCAACAGTTGTTGGTGTCATGGCCAGGACTTTCAGAATGGTATGCGCATCTGGCATTCGGGTGATAATGAGGGGATGCAGTGTTGGGATTCTTTGGTGCTTCTTTTAAAGTTTCTAGATTAGATTTCAGCAGATGTGGTAAAACCTGGGCTAGAGTCATATTAATTCTGGTGAATTTCCGGACTGGCCTTTCCACCCTTGGTTGGTTACTTCTTGGTTGATCAGATGTAGATTTTGGGATCATAACGGCCCCTACCATTGGTCGACATTCAGCTCTCCCTTGGTTCCTTTGTGGATAAACAACATATACCTCATTCTTCCTAGTGAAGGGTTTTTTCACAGCTGTAGAGGCAGATGAATCTCTATGAATCTTTCCACTTTTTATTCCAGCTTCCACCCTCTCTCCGGTTAATATTAACTCAGTAAACTCAGAAGATGAGCTCCCAATCAAATGGTTGAAGAAAGGACCCGATAGAGTGCCTAAGAACATATCCACCAACTCCCTTTCAGACAGAGGGGCTTCACCCTTCCAGCTAGATCTCTCCATTTCTGCGCGTAATCTTTGAAAACCCTCATTTAAATCCATAGCCATACTCTGAAGTTGAGTACGGGTAGGCGCCAAATCTGCGTTATACTAGTATTGCTTATAGAAAGCTGCGGAAAGTTCTTCCCATTTGTGGATGTCAGCCCTTTCCAATTGGTAAAACCAATCAAGTTGTGTTCCGGATAAGATGTCTTGGAAAAAATGGACCCATAAGTCTTTGTCGGCGGAGTGCGGCTGAATCTTTCTGACATATGATCGGAGGTGCATTTTAGGACATGACACCCCATCATATTTTGCAAATAATGATACTTTGAACTTTGGCGAGATCACAATTCCTGACACTAGCCCCAATTCGTCAAAGTCTAGACCTGGTACTTTCTGTATTTCCATAGCATTTAGATGCTCTTCAAGATGTCGATATTTATCATCAGCCGGCGGGTATTGTTCCTCAGAGTAGTCTTCCTCTTCAGACTCTGATGGAACTGCTGTTTCTTTTCCTTTTCTCTCTCTTTCATCAGATGTTGCTGGAAAATCCAAGGTTCTTCTAGCCTGTCCTTGAAACCATCTTCCCATGATTACCACACCGGTTGGTTTCTTCTCTTTCTTTTTCTTCTCTTTTGCTAGCAGAGTCTTCAGCTCCTCTTGTCCTTTGGCCAAAGTTGTGAGTAACTGTTGAAACTGCATGTTTTGAGTCTGAAGATCTTTGACAGTCTGTTCGAGATCCATCTTACTGAAATAAACAGTAGAGAGATGAGGAAACTTGTTGCAAAATACTTTTTATGTTATGATGAATGATATGTATACATGCAATGCTTTCAAGGATTTAAAAATTCAAATTTATTTTAAACAAAAAGAAACACGCGTTATATTAATAAGATAGAATTTGAGTACATCAATTCCCCTTGGGAAAAATAATACAAAATTCTAAGATAAAAAAGTGTTGCGCATCCTATTTGGTGCTATGTAGGTATTTAGAGTCTACTCCTCATGAAGTAGCCTAGTGAGTTCCAAAACCTTCTTCTCCCTTGCGTAGAATTGGGCTTCGAAAGTATCTCGCTCTCCTTTGAGTTGTATCCAATCCCTTTGTATATCTTCGAGTGATATGGGCATGTCAGGATGTAGGATAGTGTATGGAACTTCTCCTTCCTTAACAGGCTCAATAATCACTAGGAGAATGGAAGGATAAGGCATCATAAGACTTTGAGTGCGGGTTCGTACCCACTTGAGGTAAGGCTCAAGAGGGATGGAATTCTTGTGTCCTAAAGTCTTGCTATCCACCTTGTTTAGCATCCTCCAAGCTCGGATGAATCTCTGGCGAAGACCTTGATTGTCGTTGTCGTAGTCGAATACCAAGCCTTAAATCAGCATATCATGTGGGCCATCCCTTCGGGCATAACCAAACTGTCTCAGAGATAAACACGGGTTGTAGGTGATGCCTCCCTTAATGCCAAGTAGAGGGACATTAGGGAATTCCCCATAACGGTTAACAATGATAACATTCTCTTTGGATCGAGAGCACCAATGAATATTTGAATGTTTGAGCGTCATTAGCCTTTGTGACCACCTTAATCCTTGTTCATTCTTTAAGACTGATTGGGGAAGATGAGAAATAAACCATCTTTCCAGGAGAGGAGCACAACACATAAGAACACCTCTTTTCCTCATTGTACGAGTGTGAAAAGAGTGTGGGATATCCCCTAGTAATGTAGGCACCGGATTACGGGACATGAAGATTTTGACAGCGCTCACATCTATGAGTTGGTCAGGATTGGGGAATAAGACCATCCCATAGATAAGAAGAGCCACAATTTCCTCAAAAGCTTGCAAGTCTAGGGAACTCCAACAACTTTGGGCTTTCTCAAACAGAAACTTTGCTAAGAAGCCTTTGACACCACTTCTAGTTTCCCAATGGGTTGTGTGATCGGTGGATCTGGAACTGACTGTTTAAAGCTGGTTCACGAAATGTCGCGGAAGCAAGAGTCGCCACCGTCTTTTATTTTCTCCAAATGGAAAGGACAAAAGCACAGAAAAATTCCTTAAAGAGATTGCTCTCGGTTCGGGAGGTAGGTTATAGAAAGGGAAGGTGTTAGCACCCTTTATATCCATGGTTATCCATGGGCTCTTAGATACTTGCTCACTTGTGTTTTCAAAAATGGTTTGTTTGCTTTTCAACTGTGGGTTTTTAAAAAAGGTTTCTTTGAAAATTTCAGTTCGACTCTTGTATCGGTCCTCAAGAGTGTTTGAAAAATTGCTTTCGAAAGCTTTTTGAAAAGGTGTCGGTGTGAAAAGTATGTTTGGATTTGTTTTTGAAATTAGAGCAAGTATCTAGAGTCGTCTACCTACCCTAAGGAATTCGTCTGTGTAGATGTCCTTTAAAGTAGTGCCATCCCACCATTGAGAGGTAGGTAGCACCACCGTTGGAGGTGTTCGGGTCAATTCGAGGTTCGGGACATGGTGATCACCAGAGCAATGGGAAGACACCTTAGAAGCTACCCTCATGCCAGGTTCTCAGATCATGAGGACTTACTAAGACATCCTCTACTCGACGATCACCTTTCGAGGCAAGGCAACAGTGAGGCGTACCCTAGGGGTGGTGTGTGCGATTTGTGTGTCGTTTTCATTTATTTTTGTCTTTTGTCATGTTATCGGTGAGCTACGCGTTGTTTTTATTTTTTCATACATTCTTTCATGCCATTTGTTAACAGTTAAAATATTTGCGGGAAAGTAAATTCTAAGTTATTACAAAAGGCGCGGGTCCACATCGCCAAAATTAACCAGGACCCAATTTGACGGAAAAAATAAAGAAATTAAAAGATAAAGTGCGAGAAGTAATTACATGGCTTCGGGAGAGGTACATAAATATTTAAATGAAATAAAATAAATATGCGAATAAGAGATTAAGAACGAGGGCGTTGGACCCTTTTTTGCAAAAATTGAATTAACGATAAATTAATTAAAAAGAAAGCAAGAAATTTGTTTTTTGGTGTTTTTTAATATTTTATGATTTAATATAAAAAGAATTAATCAAAATACGACGCAAACCCTAATTCTAATTATTTTTAATTTATTAAGAAAAATATTGAAGTTTTTTAACCTAAATTAAGCCCTAATTAATTTACAATTTTAATTATGAAAATAAGTATTTAATTATTTAATCATTATGAAAGAAAAATAAAAAGATGAAAAATTATTGATTAAACCCTAGTTCTACATTTTTTAGATTTATTATTAAAAGAATTAAAGTTAACACCTAATTTAAAAACTAATTTTATTTACATGCAAATTTATTCATGAAAATATTACAACAAAAATATTTATTATGTTTTTCCTTTTTTCTGATTTTTATTGTATTTTGTGAAAATAATAAATTAATTAAACAAGTAATAATTAAAATAAAAATAGAATTAAAAATAAAGAAAGCAAAAATTATGCAAACCTGGGGGGTGGTAGTCCCCAAAGTGGAGGTATGATTATGGAAATTCTGGCCCAATAAGCCTGGTCTGTTTGACTTTTTTTAGTAGCATGCTGAAGCGTGGACCAGGGTTTATGGTGCTCTCCAACTCTCAGCCTTTGATTTGAATATGTTAGACGCGTGGACGTTGGATAACGAGAGTGTATGGTGAACCACACTGCTGAGCCTGCATATGAACGCAAATTGGGAAAAAACAAATGGAAAGGGTGAAGACCTGGGATCGAACCCAGGTCATTCACTTTACCAACAACTTCATTTGCCACTGAGCCACTACGTATGCGTTTAATATATAATAGTTAATAAACATTATAAAAGAAAAGAAAGTCAGTGGCCCCCAACGCGCGAATTTTTGAATCAACCTATCACCGTTTGCCAACACATCATCTTCTTCATGTTCCTGAAATATAAACAACATAAGCAACGGTTTTTACACCGTTGCAGAAAGTGTCTTTACAGAAAATAACGATTAGCACTAGGGCAATCATAAATTAGGCGCGATAGTTCCGTTATCTTCGTCCAGATGCGTTCGTTTTGATGGCCAAGGTCCCAAGCCTCAATTTTTCCTTATTTGAGAAGCCCTAATTCTAGGTCCTGTAAACCCTAGAAATTGACAATGGCATAATCGCGTGTATAGCTTAAAAACACAATTGAATACATGGGTTAGCTTCAGAATCGAATGACCAACATGAATCAATAATTAAATTTCACAAAGAATGCATGGATTAGGATGTAAGATTATGAAATTTTCACGAGATATTTCAGGTTCTGTATACCAATTCCTTAAGCTTTGATGACTGTTTTTGATTGAGACACGTTCAATGGACCTTCAGCAAGCCAATGGAACAAAAATTATGTCTTGAATCGTCTTGAAAGGGAGTTTTCAGAATTGACTTTTTTGAGAAAAATTTCAAGTTTGGTAATGGCTTTTGGGCGCAGCTCAGTGTCCTCAGCATTAGGGTTGTGTTTTGGCTTTTGTATTGAGTCAATTAGGTTTGAAAAACTGATCAAAATCTCTTGCAATAATGGTTTTAGAGATTTGATTTTCAAGCATTATTTTCCAAATATTTTCCATGTGCTTTTTGTTCAAATCATGATCAATCAATCCAAATCTTTCCCTATTTAGTTGTACACGAAATCTTGAGGATAAAACATGCACAAAAAGATTGAAAAAATTTAGGTTAGCATTTTTCATGTATTATTTTAATTTAAATGAATTATTATTAATAAAAATCCAAATAAATAAATAAAAAATGAATAAAAACTTCCCTTTGGGCCAATTGGTCGTGCACATGTCATGGATGATGAATTATGGAAGAAAAATGGGCCCATTAGCATTTTTAGGTCATTTGAATCAATGTTGACTTTTCAAAATATCCAAAAATTTCCCAACTTCCACAAGGCATAACTTGCTCAATTTTTAAGCTTTTCTCATGTGCTTGGACATTTTGGAAAGGTATTTGAGTCCTCTAACTAATGACTTTGGTCCCATGTCATTTTGATTTACCAATCTCAAGTTATGGCCTTTGACTTAAAGTCCCTTTTTGTTGACTTTTGAAAATGACCTATAATGTTGAAATTGATAACTTTTTGTGAGAGCATTCCTTGGACTTGAAGTATGAAGATGAGTTGTAGGAAATGTCTTTCTCTTCAAAATTAGCTTTGGATGGAATTTTTCTGATAATCCATGTGAAAGTTATGCCTTGGTCAATTTACAGTTGACTTTTTCAGCTGTCCAAATAAGGAAACTTTTGCATTTTGATGATTTTTGAGCCAAGCTTTGAGAATCATGATCAAGCATTGATCAAATGATGTTTGAGGCTTCAAAATGAGATGTTGATCAAAAATTTGAACTTTTGACTGCCAAATGACCACTTTTCCCCTACAGTTGACTGTAGTGCAATTTAGGGTTTTTGACTGTGCAATTTTGTGCTGAAAGCCTTGAAACTTGATATGAGGATGCTTGGCCATGTTTGTAGGCATGTGAGACTTGATTGGCCTTTAGAAACTTTATTTTCTTGATCAGAACACAAACCCTAATTTTGACTGTATAGGAGATCTTTGCACTGTGCAACCCTTGGGGAACTTTTGCAGCTTGACTTTGCAAATTCTTGAAGAATATGGGAGGGAAAATTTTGGGGTACAACAATTGCCCCTGTTCAATCTTCTTAGACCTGAGGATGCAGATTGGCTGACGTGCCTTTCGTAATCCGAGGGTAGAAGATGATTGAACACTAGAGTGCCCAGAAATTTGCGCTCACATAGTAGCAATATGATGATGGAAATGGGCTTACAGATGCCATTTGGAGATTGATGAATAGGGTGATGGGCTTATAGATGCCATCTGGATGTTGATCGCATAAGAGATTCCTTAGCGAGAACCTGCGTACCTGCAAAACAGAAAAATGAGTACCTGATACGTTGCAGGAGTTGGTTTTCAGATGCTTGGTATAGATATGTCCTGACTGGTTACAGGAGCTGAGTCTGGAGCTTCACAGGATGATGAATGAACCAGGGATGGTTACTACCTTAGCATAAATGGTGAGAGAACCTTGGGCGACTTTAACTTCAACAACGCTCGTTGAGAAAATCTTGGTGGGAATTGCCATCTTTGCAGGATCGGGAAGAGAACCATGGGAAATTATAATCTGAAAGGAATTATCACCTCACTCACCGTCGGAGAGGGAACCATAGGAAATTATAATCTGAAAAGGAATTATCACCTCACTCACCGTCGGAGAGGGAACCATCTGAAAAGGAATTATCACCTCACTCACCGTCGGAGAGGGAACCATAGGAAATTATAATCTGAAAGGAAAAACCTAAAAGGGAAATCTCATGCACCGTCGGAGAGAGAACCAATAGGACATTATAATCTCAAAGAAAAACCTAAAATGGAAATCTCATGCACCGTCGGAGAGAGAACCAATAGGAAAATATAATCTCAAAGAAAAAAACCTAAAAGGGAAATCTCATGCACCGTCGGAGAGAGAACCAATAGGAAAATATAATCTCAAAGAAAAACCTAAAATGGAAATCTCATGCACCGTCGGAGAGAGAACCAATAGGAAAATATAATCTCAAAGAAAAAACCTAAAAGGGAAATCTCATGCACCGTCGGAGAGAGAACCAATAGGAAAATATAATCTCAAAGAAAAACCTAAAATGGGAATCTCATGCACCGTCGGAGAGAGAACCAATAGGAAAATATAATCTCAAAGAAAAACCTAAAATGGAAATCTCATGCACCGTCGGAGAGAGAACCAATAGGAAAATATAATCTCAAAGAAAAAACCTAAAATGGAAATCTCATGCACCGTCGGAGAGAGAACCAATAGGAAAATATAATCTCAAAGAAAAACCTAAAATGGAAATCTCATGCACCGTCGGAGAGAGAACCAATAAGAAAATATAATCTCAAAGAAAAACCTAAAATGGAAATCTCATGCACCGTCGGAGAGAGAACCAATAGGAAAATATAATCTCAAAGAAAAACCTAAAATGGAAATCTCATGCACCGTCGGAGAGAGAACCATTATAGTCTGATAACTTCTACTGAGTCTTCATCAGAAAAATCTGTTGGGAGTTGATTTAGCTGGACTAGAGAAGGCCTTGGACTGGATAAGAAATCTTTTGAGTCGATTAACTGAACCGGTCTAGGTCTTGAAATGTGGTTGAGAATTTAACTGCCTCTTTCCTGAAAGGTAAAGGTCAGTCGTATGCGATGCATGATATGGACCCTGCAATGATGTTCTCAACATAAATGAGATTTATATGATATGATGCGTCTATGCATGCTATAATGATGTATGTGATGTTTATGAATGTATGTTTTCGCCTAGGAAAGTAAATCCTTGACGAGTGCCGGGAAGTCGTATCCTGGGCTGATATTGAAGAATAGATTTTGCTTCCGCTGGGGATGATAGCTGCAAGAATACCGGTAGGAGAAGATGACTCCGTTGAAGAATAAACTTGGCAAATGGAAGATTCTGCGGGGAGAAAAATACTCTAGCGACCATGCTGGGGAGTGATACTCTGTGGGGACAGAGATGCTTTTGCTGAATTGTTGAGAATGACTTGCTGAGGATATCTCTGATGTATTGGAAGTGCTGATAGACTTCGCTGGGGTAAGAAGACTTCGTCGAGGACGCTCTTTCCGTGGCTTTTGGCTGAGGATAACCCAGTTATATCCTGTTAAGGAAATAACTCTTTGAATAAAGCCGGGAGACGCGTTCGTGCTCTGCGAGGGATAAGCTTCCAGAATTTACTGGGGATAAGCTTACTGCTTGGGGATATGAATTCCAACCTTCCTGGATTGGACTCTTCTGGGTAAGTTTTGATATGCTGGGGAAGAAGTGATTCCTTTGAATGTTGATCTGCCGCCGGGGAACAATCTTTAGACCAAGACTGCCGGGGATGCTTGTTAAGAATATATGTATACTGCTGGGGAATGTTGGGATCTGCTGGAGGATACCCAATATACTTGAGATTTGATAACTCTGCTTGGAGAAGAATGCACTGTTTTGCTGAATCACTCTCTGGGGATTTAAGGTATCTGGTTATGTTCTTTAGCTGAACCTACCTTGGTACCTTGGAGGATAGAACAATTAGATTGCTTGGACAACTCTTTATTGCCCCTGTTTCTAGTGTCACCTGTAATACAATCCTTTGTTTCGTATGTAAATATTTATGAGTTAGCAAACTATTGTCAATGCATATATCACAAATTGAACCTTGGACGTTCTTCGCAAAACAAAACAGAAAAAGAAAAACAATTGGCACATTTAACTGAAGATGTATTTGTATTGATTTTGAATGGCCTGAAAATAGGCGTTTTGTGTACAAGAGGCTGACGTCCTAGTAAGAGAACGCCGCCGAACAAAAGAGTTTATACAAATTTTGTACAAAAGAAAATAAAACAGCTGTGTGAAATGAATGATCCCACTGGGTTTCAACTCTGCTATTGCCTTTATAACTCCGAGCGTCTCATCACTTGATGACCTTGGTTGAAGGTGAAGCTGACTGATCGATGCCGTCTGAACTTGATGTAGATACCGGATTCTGGATGCAAAGTGATCAATGAGACATAGTATTACGCTTTTATCCCTAATTTTTTCCTGGACCGCCCTTTCGGGTTTTCAGTCTACTGGGATACCCATTTTTGCCCAAGCCGCCTTTTCAGGTTTTCGACTTGCCGGGTGTACAGATTTTTCATTTCATCCCTTCATTTTGCCCGAACCCTTTTGGTTCAACGGGAAGCCCTAATTTTTGCCTAGGCATGTCAGCCTAGCGGGTCCTTTTCATGCGTAGTATTTTTTTACTATGTCTGCATTAGCGGGGTGAGGAAGGTCGTCACCATCCATATTGGTCAATATCATTGCTCCTCCCGAGAACACATGCTTGACCACAAATGGCCCTTTGTACGTAGGGGTCCATTTGCCCCTTGGATCACTCTGAGGAAGGATGATTCGTTTGATTACCAGATCCCCAACTTGATATTCCTGTGGTCTGACCTTTTTGTTAAATGCCCTGATCATTCGTTTCTGATACGTCTGACCATGACAGATAGCAGCGAGTCTCTTTTCATCAATGAGGTTGAGCTGATCAAGTCGTGTCTGGATCCAATTGTCCTCGTTCAGATTTGCATCCTTCATTATCCGGAGAGAGGGTATTTGCACTTCGATCAGCAAGACTGCCTCCATACCATAAACCAGAGAGAAAGGAGTTGCCCCGGTTGACGTCCTGGCTGAGGTACGGTACCCATGTAGAGCGAATGGTAACATCTCGTGCCAATCTTTATAAGTCACTGTCATCTTCTGCACGATTTTCTTGATGTTCTTATTTGCTGCTTCTACAGCCCCATTCATCTTCGGTCTGTAAGGAGAAGAGTTATGGTGCTGTATTTTGAACTGCTCGCAGAGCTCAGCGATCATCTTGTTATTCAGATTGGTACCGTTGTCTGTAATGATCCTCTCTGGGACGCCGTACCGACAGATCAGATTGTGCCGAATGAACCGTGCCACAACAGTCTTAGTTACCGTAGCATAGGATGCTGCCTCGACCCACTTCGTAAAATAATCGATCGCCACTAGGATGAAACGATGCCCATTAGATGCCGTAGGTTTAATCTCGCCGATCATGTCTATGCCCCACATTGCAAACGGCCAAGGCGCAGTCAGAACATTTAGGGGAACTGGAGGAACATGCACCTTGTCTGCATAAATCTGGCACTTATGGCATGTCCTGGAATGTTGGTAGCAGTCAGCTTCCATGGTGGACCAGTAATACCCTGCCCGAAGGATCTTCTTAGCCATAGTGTGTCCACTGGAATGCGTACCAAAGGTCCCTTCGTGTAGCTCTTCCATGATTCTTTCTGCTTCAGTCTTACCCACACAACGCAGTAAGGTTGAATCATGGTTTCGCTTGTACAAGATGTCGTTGCTAAGGAAGAACTTCGCTGCGAACCTCCTCAAGAATTTCTTATCATTGATAGAGGCACCTGCAGGGTACTCCTGAGTTTCCAGATATCTCTTTACCTCATGGTACCAAGGCTTCTCAGTCACCAATTCAGTCTCGAGATCACAACAGTATGCCGGTTCGTCCAGTTTCCAGATGATGATCCGGGGAGCCTCATTATCCCATTTGACCTTGAACATAGAAGACATTGTAGCTAACGCGTCCGCCAGCTGATTCTCTTCTCTTGGAAAGTGCTCAAAGGTTATTTCTGTGAAGTGGGGGATCAGGGTCAATACACATTCTCTGTAAGGAATCAGGTTTGGATGTTTCGTATCCCACTCTCCTTTGATCTGATTGATCACGAGAGCGGAATCTCCGAAGACACTCAGAAACTTGATCCTTAGGTCGATCGCAGCTTGAAGACCCATGATGCACGCCTCATACTCCGCCATGTTGTTGGTACAGTTGAAACATAGCCGGGCAGTGAGTGGAGTATGGGTACCTTGTGGAGATATGATTATAGCGCCGATACCGTTTCCCAAAGCATTGGAGGCTCCGTCAAAGTGCATAGACCATCGGGATCCTGGTTCAGGTCCTTCCTCCGGTCCAGGTACTTCACAATCAGTTACTATCATGATGCTTTCGTCCGGAAACTAGAAGTTCATTGATTGGTAGTCATCTACGGCCTGATATGCCAAGTGGTCTGCCAATACACTTCCCTTGATGGCTTTCTGGGTTGTGTACTGAATGTCGTATTCCGTCAAGATCATCTGCCATCTTGCAATTCTCCCAGAAAGAGCTGGCTTTTCGAATATGTACTTTATAGGATCCATCTTTGAGATCAATAAGGTGGTATGAGTCAGCATATACTGTCTCAGCCGGCGAGCAGCCCATACCAAAGCGCAGCAAGTTTTCTCAAGCAGTGAGTATCGAGTCTCACAGTTGGTAAACTTTTTGCTAAGGTAATAAATGGCATGCTCTTTTCGGCCAGACTCGTCATGCTGCCCCAGCACACACCCCATTGAATTGTCAAGCACTGTTAGATATAGTATCAGAGTTCTCCCTTCAACTGGCGGCATAAGGATGGGTGGTTCTTGGAGATACTCTTTGATTCTGTCAAAAGCAGCCTGACATTCGTCGTTCCAACATACTACCTGATCTTTCTTCAGCAGCTTGAAGATTGGCTCACAGGTAGCAGTCAGATGTGAGATGAAGCGAGCAATGTAATTCAGGCGTCCTAAAAAGCCTCTGACTTCCTTCTCTGTCTTAGGAACTGGCATCTCTTGAATAGCTTTGACCTTAGCAGGGTCCACTTGAATACCCTTGTCACTGACCACGAAGCCTAGCAATTTTCCCGATCTTACCCCGAAGGTGCACTTGTTCGGGTTCAATCTCAGCTTGTACAGTTTCAACCGGTCAAACAACTTTTGCAGATGATTTAGGTGCTCTTCCTCAGTCTGGGACCTAGCGATCATGTCGTCAACATACACTTCTATCTCATGATGGATCATATCATGAAATAAAGCAACCATGGCACGTTGGTAGGTTGCCCCAGCGTTCTTCAACCCAAATGGCATGACCTTGTAACAGAAGGTGCCCCACTGAGTAACAAATGTAGTCTTCTCCATGTCTTCAGGTGCCATCTTGATCTGATTGTAACCTGAGAAGCCATCCATGAAAGAGAATACCTTGTGCTTAGCTGTGTTATCAACAAGGACATCAATGTGAGGTAAGGGGAAGTCGTCCTTGGGGCTGGCCCTGTTCAGATCCCTGTAATCGACACACATTCTGACCTTACCGTCCTTCTTTGGTACCGGCACCACATTAGCAACCCACTGAGGGTAAGAAGTCACTGCGAGGAACCCAACATCAAACTGTTTCATGACCTCGGCTTTAATCTTCTCAGACATCTCTGGACGCATCCGATGGACCTTTTGCTTAACTGGAGGGCAGTCTTCCTTAGTTGGCAAGTGATGGACCACAATATCGGTATCCAACCCGGGCATGTCTTCGTAGGACCAAGCAAAGATCTCCATATAATCATGTAGCATCTTGGTTAACCGTTGCTTCACGCTGAGCTCTAGGTTGGCACCAATCTTTACCTCTTTCCTGTCTGCTTCGGTACCCAGGTTGATTGTTTCCACTGGCTCCTCATGAGGCTGAATAGCTCTCTCCTCCTGAAGCAACAGTCTTGCAAGCTCGCCAGGCACTTCGCAATCATCTTCACCTTCGTCTTCGGCTAAGTTGATCGGATTTTCGAAGTCATAACTGGCAGTAGCAGAGTCGTTATCAGTGAGATCCAGAGTGGATTGAAACCTGTATGAGTGAGTGTGTGTGAATACAGCTGTTTTGAAATATATGTAAAGGAAAGAAAGACAGAAAAGGAGCACGATATTTGCAATGCGGGAATACGTCCAAGATTTTCATTCATGATATATGAAATGACAATTTATATGCCCTCACAAATGAAACCATGGTGCCTCGGGTAAGACACCGGGCCATAGAGTTTATTATTGTTTATTACAAAATAACAAAACATAGGAATTCATTACTCAGTAACAAGAGAAACAGGGAGATTGTCTTTTGCGCTCCAATTGTTAAGTCCACCGTCGGTTGCCGGGTAGATCCAACTATCAAACTCAGCTTCGTCAACTTCCTCTTCGTCCCCAATAGCATTCACTCCATGAGCAGGCAGGGGAGCTGTCACTACATTAGGCTTCTCAGATGCCTCAAACTGTACCTCCTTGGCGTCAATAAGATCTTGCAGCTTGCTCCTTAGCGCCCAACAGTCATTAGTAGAGTGCCCCGGGCTATCTGAATGATAAGCACAACGAGCATTCGGGTTGTACTTAGGAGATGTAGTATTGGGGAATTTCGGAGCCTCCCTGATAGTCACTAAATTGGAGGATAGCAACTGTGGCAGGATCCGTGATAAGGTCATGCTTAAGCGGGTGAACTCTCTCCGGGGTCTTTCGGCCTTTTGAGGATTAGTTGGCCGAGGAGCGGCAGCAGGCTTGGCAATCATTACCGCACTGACAGATTGGCGGCGATCAGGTCTCTCCGATCTTTTGGAACCATACACGGCACTAGCCTCCTTCTTGAAGGGTTTCTTCTCAGAACTAGATGATGCCCCCTTCGGAATCTTTCCAGATTTCAGCCCAGCCTCAATTCTCTCTCCAGTCAGAATCAAATCGGTGAACCCAGCAGAAGAATTCCCAATGAGATGGTTGAAAAATGGCCCGGATAGGGTCCCCAAGAACATGTCTACCAACTCCCGATCAGTCAAAGGGGGCTGCACCCTGCCAGCCAGGTCTCTCCACTTCTAAGCGTACTCCTTAAAACCTTCGCTTGCACCTAACGACATACCTTGGAGTTGGGTACGTGTGGGGGCAAGGTCGGCATTATATTGATACTGCTTGTAGAAAGCAGTAGCCAACTCCTCCCAGTTACGAACTTTGGTCCCATCCAGCTGATAGAACCATTCGAGATGAGTCCCTGAAAGACTCTCCTGGAAGAAGTGGATCCATAAATTCTTATCCGCAGAGTACGGCTGAATTTTCCGAACATAGGACCT
The DNA here is from genome assembly GCA_948472305.1 of Vicia faba. Lineage (NCBI taxonomy): Eukaryota > Viridiplantae > Streptophyta > Magnoliopsida > Fabales > Fabaceae > Vicia > Vicia faba. The sequence goes on from OX451737.1 coordinate 1,175,798,040, forward strand.
TAGATGCAGCTTGGGACAAGACGCCCCGTCATACTTAGAGAAGGATGGTGCTTTGAACTTGTGAGGGATAATCACACTAGTGGACAAACCCAGATCTCCGAAATCCAGCCCAGGTACCTGTTGTACCTCCATAGCCTTCAACTTATCCTCCAGTTGCTTGTATCTGTCCTCTGCAGGAGGGTACTGCTCTTCATCAAAATCAGTCTCGTTGTCGGAGACTACCGGACTAGGAACCCTTGCTTCTGCCTGAGGAGAACTCTTGCCAACAGAAGAACCAGCCTCTTCCTGCTGCAGAGTATTGCCAAACCTTCGGCCCGAGTTGAACAGAACAGTTCTTCTCTTCTTCTTCTTCTCATTCTTCAGGAGCATAGCCTCCAATTCTTCTTGGCCTTGAGCCAAACCCTTGATTAATTCCTGAAACTGCGCATTCTGCGCCTGAAGGGCCTTGATGGAGGTCTCAGTTGATGACGAGTCAGGATTCATAATGCTGAAATAAACAGCGAAGAACTGTAAGCAACCTGAAAAGAGGAAAAACCTGCTATGCACATGATGAATGAGATGTGTTTATGCAATGCATTCAAGGGTTCGAAAGTTCAAATTTGTTGTAGACAAAAGGGAACACACGTTATCATTAAGGAAATCATTGTTTAATACATAAAAGCCTCATGGGCAAAATAATACAAAAATCAAATCAATCCCAAAATATGCAACGCATCCTCTTTGGAGCTATGTAAGTGTTGAGATTCCTCTCCTCATGCAACAGGCGGGTGAGCTCCAAGACCTTCTTTTCACTGGCATGTAGGCTAGTCTCAAGAGAATTCCTTTCCTCCTTAAGCTGGATCCAGCTCTTCTGCATCTCTTCCCAGGATGTGGGCATATCAGGGTGCTGAATAGTGTAGGACACTTCTCCTTCCAAGACTGGCTCTTTGATCACAGGGAGCATATGGGGGTAAGGCATCACTAACTTCTGGGAGCGGGCTCGTACCCACTTGAGATAAGGTTCCAGTGTCTTGCTGTCTATCCTACTTGGCATCCTCCAAGCTCTGATAAATCTCTGGTGAAGTCCTTGAGTATCGTTGTCGAAGTCAAAAACTATGTCAGGAATTAACATGTCATGAGGACCATCTCTCCGAGCATAACCAAACTGTCTCCAAGCCAGGCATGGGCTGTAAGTAATACCTCCTTTGATTCCAAGTAAAGGAACATTAGGGTATTCCCCGCAACGATCGATGATAGTGACCTCTTCTCTGGACCTAGGGCACCAATGTATCTGCATGTGTAAGAGTCATCAACCGTTGTGACCATCTCAAACCCCGCTCATTCTTCAAGACTGATTGTGGAAGGTGCGAAATAAACCACCTTCCCAGGAGAGGAGTGCAACACATAAGGACACCTCTTTTTCTCATGGTTCGAGTGTAACACGAGTGAAGGATGTCCCCCAGCAACGTAGGTATAGGATTCCTGGACATAAAGATCTGGACAGCACTGATATCTATAAGCTGATCTGGGTTAGGGAACAACACCAAACCATAGACAAGGAGGGCCACAACCTCTTCAAAAGCTTGCAAGTCAAGGGAGTTCCAACATTCAAGGGCCTTTTCAAACAGAAACCTGGCTAAGAACCCTTTGATACCACTTCTAACTTCCCAATGTCCCTTGAGGTCATATGACTGTAGGTGCAAGGCTTTAGCAATCTCTTCAAGCTTAGGTTCCTTTTCTGTACCGTTGAAGGGTAACTGATCAAGGATAAGGATCTTCAGGAGCCGGGAGAACTCCTCCAATGTAGGTACCAACTGATAATCCAAGAAGGTGAAACAGTGATGCAGAGGGTCAAAGAATTGGAACAAGACCTTGATCATATCTTCCTCAATGTTGGTATTGACCAAGCTGATGAGACTTCCATGTATTTCACTGAATGAAGAGTTCTCGGGAATCCTGGATATAAGCTCCTTAAGCTGAGGAGGGATCCTTACAAGACTGACTTGAATTGTCTTTCTACGAACAGTTTCCATGTCCTACAAAACAAGAACAAAGATGAAAATTCGAACCCCTGAAATGGTTAGTCAATGCATATGATGCTGGATGATGTCATGATGCTATGATTAAACACACCACCGATATTTACAAAGACAAACATGTAAGGCACACAAGGCACACAAGACAAGCCCTTAAGGTTTAAGGCCAGCATGGGGTCTGGGTAGTACCCTCTTGAAGTTGGTGGGTTCAACCTGTCCTAATCAAAGTAACCGGGTTCTAAGGTTCCCAATATCACGGGATTTCTTTCATTGTTCATCGTTTCGATTTAGCCACTGAACTGGCAACCGAAATATTCCAGGAAAGCAACCCTCAATTGAGTGTAGTATCGAGTATCAACCAACCTCGGACTGCACCAAAGTCAGTTATCTCACTACCCTAAAGAGGCCAAGATAGTTCAATTAAGGTTCCTAAGGTCTGTTGATGCTTCATGACACCACGCGGAGGCCCCGTACACTCCTTGACTGAACTCAAGGGTTACCGGTACACACCAAAGTGCCACATCAACGTAGCAGACTGTTTCAACCATGTCGGTATACCCTGCACAGTTCCCTCACAGCCTTGTTGCTACTTTCTAAAAGGGTATCCCCCAGATCCGGGTTAGGATCTATAGAACTCCCAAGACCCACAATAATAAAGCACACAAGGAAAACAATTGAAAACACAGTTATGAACTAGCCCTAAGGTACACCTCACTTTATAAAAATTCCCCAGCAGAGTCGCCAGTTCTGTGATCGGTGGATCTGGAACTGACTGTTTAAAGCTGGTTCGCAAAATGTCGCGGAAGCAAGAGTCGCCACCGTCTTTTATTTTCTCCAAATGGAAAGGACAAAAGCACAGAAAAATTCCTTAAAGAGATTGCTCTCTGTTCGGGAGGTAGGTTATAAAAAGGGAAGGTGTTAGCACCCTTTCTATCCATGGTTATCCATGGGCTCTTAGATACTTGCTCACTTGTGTTTTCAAAAATGGTTTGTTTGCTTTTCAACTGTGGGTTTTTAAAAAAGGTTTCTTTGAAAATTTCAGTTCGACTCTTGTATCGGTCCTCAAGAGTGTTTGAAAAATTGCTTTCGAAAGCTTTTTGAAAAGGTGTCGGTGTGAAAAGTATGTTTGGATTTGTTTTTGAAATTAGAGCAAGTATCTAGAGTCGTCTACCTACCCTAAGGAATTCGTCTGTGTAGATGTCCTTTAAAGTAGTGCCATCCCACCATTGAGAGGTAGGTAGCACCACCGTTGGAGGTGTTCGGGTCAATTCGAGGTTCGGGACATGGTGATCACCAGAGCAATGGGAAGACACCTTAGAAGCTACCCTCATGCCAGGTTCCCGGATCATGAGGACTTACTAAGACATCCTCTACTCGACGATCACCTTTCGAGGCAAGGCAACAGTGAGGCGTACCCTAGGGGTGGTGTGTGCGATTTGTGTGTCGTTTTCATTTATTTTTGTCTTTTGTCATGTTATCGGTGAGCTACGCGTTGTTTTTATTTTTTCATACATTCTTTCATGCCATTTGTTAACAGTTAAAATATTTGCGGGAAAGTAAATTCTAAGTTATTACAAAAGGCGCGGGTCCACATCGCCAAAATTAACCAGGACCCGATTTGACGGAAAAAATAAAGAAATTAAAAGATAAAGTGCGAGAAGTAATTACATGGCTTCGGGAGAGGTACATAAATATTTAAATGAAATAAAATAAATATGCGAATAAGAGATTAAGAACGAGGGCGTTGGACCCTTTTTTGCAAAAATTGAATTAACGATAAATTAATTAAAAAGAAAGCAAGAAATTTGTTTTTTGGTGTTTTTTAATATTTTATGATTTAATATAAAAAGAATTAATCAAAATACGACGCAAACCCTAATTCTAATTATTTTTAATTTATTAAGAAAAATATTGAAGTTTTTTAACCTAAATTAAGCCCTAATTAATTTACAATTTTAATTATGAAAATAAGTATTTAATTATTTAATCATTATGAAAGAAAAATAAAAAGATGAAAAATTATTGATTAAACCCTAGTTCTACATTTTTTAGATTTATTATTAAAAGAATTAAAGTTAACACCTAATTTAAAAACTAATTTTATTTACATGCAAATTTATTCATGAAAATATTACAACAAAAATATTTATTATGTTTTTCCTTTTTTCTGATTTTTATTGTATTTTGTGAAAATAATAAATTAATTAAACAAGTAATAATTAAAATAAAAATAGAATTAAAAATAAAGAAAGCAAAAATTATGCAAACCTGGGGGGTGGTAGTCCCCAAAGTGGAGGTATGATTATGGAAATTCTGGCCCAATAAGCCTGGTCCGTTTGACTTTTTTTAGTAGCATGCTGAAGCGTGGACCAGGGTTTATGGTGCTCTCCAACTCTCAGCCTTTGATTTGAATCTGTTAGACGCGTGGACGTTGGATAGCGAGAGTGTATGGTGAACCATACTGCTGAGCCTGCATATGAACGCAAATTGGGAAAAAACAAATGGAAAGGGTGAAGACCTGGGATCGAACCCAGGTCATTCACTTTACCAACAACTTCATTTGCCACTGAGCCACTACGTATGCGTTTAATATATAATAGTTAATAAACATTATAAAAGAAAAGAAAGTCAGTGACCCCCAACGCGCGAATTTTTGAATCAACCTATCACCGTTTGCTAACACATCATCTTCTTCATGTTCCTGAAATATAAACAACATAAGCAACGGTTTTTACACCGTTGCAGAAAGTGTCTTTACAGAAAATAACGATTAGCACTAGGGCAATCATAAATTAGGCGCGATAGTTCCGTTATCTTCGTCCAGATGCGTCCGTTTTGATGGCCAAGGTCCCAAGCCTCAATTTTTCCTTATTTGAGAAGCCCTAATTCTAGGTCCTGTAAACCCTAGAAATTGACAATGGCATAATCGCGTGTATAGCTTAAAAACACAATTGAATACATGGGTTAGCTTCAGAATCGAATGACCAACATGAATCAATAATTAAATTTCACAAAGAATGCATGGATTAGGATGTAAGATTATGAAATTTTCACGAGATATTTCAGGTTCTGTATACCAATTCCTTAAGCTTTGATGACTGTTTTTGATTGAGACACGTTCAATGGACCTTCAGCAAGCCAATGGAACAAAAATTATGTCTTGAATCGTCTTGAAAGGGAGTTTTCAGAATTGACTTTTTTGAGAAAAATTTCAAGTTTGGTAATGGCTTTTGGGCGCAGCTCAGTGTCCTCAGCATTAGGGTTGTGTTTTGGCTTTTGTATTGAGTCAATTAGGTTTGAAAAACTGATCAAAATCTCTTGCAATAATGGTTTTAGAGATTTGATTTTCAAGCATTATTTTCCAAATATTTTCCATGTGCTTTTTGTTCAAATCATGATCAATCAATCCAAATCTTTCCCTATTTAGTTGTACACGAAATCTTGAGGATAAAACATGCACAAAAAGATTGAAAAAATTTAGGTTACCATTTTTCATGTATTATTTTAATTTAAATGAATTATTATTAATAAAAATCCAAATAAATAAATAAAAAATGAATAAAAACTTCCCTTTGGGCCAAGTGGTCGTGCACATGTCATGGATGATGAATTATGGAAGAAAAATGGGCCCATTAGCATTTTTAGGTCATTTGAATCAATGTTGACTTTTCAAAATATTCAAAAATTGCCCAACTTCCACAAGGCATAACTTGCTCAATTTTTAAGCTTTTCTCATGTTCTTGGACATTTTGGAAAGGTCTTTGAGTCCTCTAACCAATGCCTTTTGTCCCATGTCATTTTGATTTACCAATCTCAAGTTATGGCCTTTGACTTAAAGTCCCTTTTTGTTGACTTTTGAAAATGACCTATAATGTTGAAATTGATAACTTTTTGTGAGAGCATTCCTTGGACTTGAAGTATGAAGATGAGTTGTAGGAAATGTCTTTCTCTTCAAAATTAGCTTTGGATGGAATTTTTATGATAATCCATGTGAAAGTTATGCCCTGGTCAATTTACAGTTGACTTTTTCAGCTGTCCAAATAAGGAAACTTTTGCATTTTGATGATTTTTGAGCCAAGCTTTGAGAATCATGATCAAGCATTGATCAAATGATGTTTAAGGCTTCAAAATGAGATGTTGATCAAAAATTTGAACTTTTGACTGCCAAATGACCATTTTGCCCCTACAGTTGACTGTAGTGCAATTTAGGGTTTTTGACTGTGCAATTTTGTGCTGAAAGCCTTGAAACTTGATATGAGGATGCTTGGCCATGTTTGTAGGCATGTGAGACTTGATTGGCCTTTAGAAACTTTATTTTCTTGATCAGAACACAAACCCTAATTTTGACTGTATAGGAGATCTTTGCACTGTGCAACCCTTGGGGAACTTTTGCAGCTTGACTTTGCAAATTCTTGAAGAATATGGGAGGGCAAATTTTGGGGTACAACAGGTTGTGACATAAGATGAGTGCAAGTGCAGGGCTTGAGAAATCTCTTCTGGCTTTGGATCTCTTTTTGTACCGTTGAAAGGTAGTTGATTGAGAATGGGAATCCTCAAGAGTTGGGAGAATTCTTCCAAAGTAGGCACATGTTGATAGTCAGGAAATGTGAAGCAATGATGCAAAGGGTCAAAGAACTGGAAGAGAACCTTCATCATATCCTCCTCTGTGTTGGAGGTGACCAAGTTGAGTAGACGACCATGCCTCTCGGTGAATGCAGAGTTCTCGGGGATCCTTGAAGCTAGCTCCTTGAGTTGTGGAGGAATTCTTACAAGGTTGATTTGGATAGTTTTCCTGCGAAGTGAATCCATATCCTACAAAACAAGAACAAAGATGAATCTCCAAAATCCTTGAAATGGTTAGTGAATGCATATGATGTTCATGATGTCCATGATGTTATGTACAAGTATGCATATACAAGCAAACTAAACAATTTCTTAGTTTAGGCTTGCATGGGGTTTTATAGGTAAGTACCCTCTTGAAGTTTAGTTGGCTCAACCTGTCCTAATAATAGTAACCGAGTTCTAAGGAGCTCAATATCACTGGATTGTTTCCTTGGTCATTGTTTCAACTCAAGCCTCTTTAATGGCGACCGAAATATCCCAAGAAACCAAACCTCAATGAGTGTAGTATCGAGTATCTACCAACTTCGGACTGCACCAAAGCCGATCATCTCACTACATCCTAAAGGCCAAGTTGGTCAAGTAAAGGGTTCTAGACGTTCATTAGTGCTTCATGACATCATTCAGTGGCCCCGTATTCTCTTTGATTAACTCAAAGGCTACCGGTAACCACAAATATGTTACACTAACATAGTTATTGCTTAGACCATGTCGGTATACCCCGCACAGTTTCCACAACGTATTCCTATTTACCTATAATGTTTCCCAAATCCGGGTGGAGGATTCAAACCCAAACAAAGAACCATAATGTAAAGCAAACAAGTCAAAAAATGTAAGCAAATAAATGTGATCTAAACCCTAAGGTAACCCCACTTTTATAACACTCCCCAGCAAAGTCGCCAGTTCTGTGATACGGTGGGAGAACTGACTTGAGGTTTTTGCGTTTTATTGCAAATGTCACGGTTAGCAAGAGTCGCCACCGAATTTTCTTTTATCCAAAAGGAAAGGTGAAAAAGCACAGGAAAGACCTTTGAGATGTTTTCTTGAGTTCGGGGGGTAGATTATGAAAAGGGAAGGTATTAGCACCCTTTTCATCCATGGTTTTCCATGGGCTCTTAGTTACTTGCTTAGATCGCTTACTTTGGTTTGTTTGAAATTGTGTTTGGTGTGGTTTTGAAAGTATTTTGTAAAAGAGGCCATTTGTTTAGGTGATCTTTGTAATGATTCTTGTTCGTAAGAATGTATACAAAGATGTTTGTATTTTCAAAATGTTTTCGATGTTTGTAAGATGTTTGGAAATATGTGTGTTTGTTTTGAAAATAGCAAGGATTGTTTGTTTTGAAAATGAACAAGTAACTAGAAACTATCTACCTACTCGAATGTCTTTCTTATGTATTTTCTATTCCTTTGATATTGTTGTCTTACTATTGATTTGGTAAACAACCCTATCTTTGGATGTTAACGGGACGGGCGTGGGTCATCATATAACTATGATTAGCAACATTTGCAAAGTATCTTAGCATTTTTGAGGGACCAAGATCATTTTGTAAGGAAACTTTTGAATAGCATCATTGAGGGACTATGATCTTATATTTGTTTTGTGTTGCCAAGATACTTCGCATGCGTAATATGGCTATTTTTTATTTTAGGCAACCAAGTGGAGAAACCCTAAGGGTGCTTGTGTGCAAGTGTATTACTTTCATGCTTTTGATTTTGTCTAGTATTTAGGGTTTTCTATTTTGCTTTGTTTCATTCTTGTCATACAAACCCTAATTACTAATCATGGCATATAAAGCGATAAATTGCATAATGTAAATATTTCTAAGCTATTACAACAATTTATGGGAGGGGGGAATACAAACTTGAATAGGGATTTGCAAGAATATAAACCTAAATAAATTATTACAACCAAATCGAATTTGTGCGAATTAAGATAAATACAATACAATATTTAAAATGTAATGCAATGTACATGTAAGAAAAAGCTTTTTGTGTCTTTTTCTTATGTAAAAGAAATTTTAATCTAAACCTAAAAATATAAGGAAAAAGAATTAATTTTTTGAAAGGGGTTTAACCCTAATTTTTATTTAAAAGAAAATAAAGTTTTTATATATATTATTTTGTGCATTTTCTTGTGTAAAAAATAATAAATAATATTGTATATAAATATTAAAATTATATATATGCAAAAATAGGTATTTATAAGTATGAAATGCAAAATAAATTAAACTAAATATATTTAATTATATTTACAAGTTTATTAAGAAAATAAATGATATATATTAAAAATAAAATATATTTTTATGTGAGAAATAAAATAAAAATAAAATAAAAGTGAAATATTATTAATTTATATTTTTTAAGATTTTTTTTATGCATTAAAGAAAATATTTAAAATATTAAATATAAAATTAAAACACATAAAAATAAAAATGTAGAAAGTTAGCAAATGGGGTGATGTAGCAGATTTGGTGGTAGTATACTAGCAAAAATTCCTGGCCCAAACAGACCAAGCCCATCCTGCAAAAAAATGAAATGGAAAAGAAAAAGAGTGAAAAAATACAAAAGTAGCGCGCCCAGGTTCGAACCCAGGACATGGGTCTCACCAGCGCGCTACTTTGCCACTGGGGTGGCTATACTTCCATTATCATCAGTGAAACAAAAACAACATATTATAAAACGCGCCATAAGCCCTGTTTCGTCTTCTTCCTCAAGCTTTGGCCAGACATCCTGTAACTTCATCATACTTCCATAAAAATGAAAATGCATAACATGAAAATTTTAGTACTTGAACTCACGATTCCAACCATGTAAGCTATGTAATCTAACTATCAAAGATCAAAGAGAATTTTTAAAGCCCTAAATCTTAACCTAATATTTTCAGAAATTTCAACTTCCAAATTCTTTCAGCACGAGTAAAATCAATGCAAGATAATGGTATGTACAACTTCGTTATGATGAGGACTACATTTTTTATTCACAAATCGTGGCCTAAGGTTGCCTGTACAAAGAGATAGAGTTTGAGATTTTATCTCCTTCAGTTGGAATCGTGTATGAAAATGGAGTGACTTTAATGGAGGTCTCATGCTTGCTTGAGCTTCCCTGAATGTATTCCAACCCTTACTTTTCCCTGAAAGTAGCTGGAACTCCTTGAACAAGTCAAACTGGAAGCTCTGAACTCAACAATGGTAGATAGTGGAAAAGTGATTACAGAACAAGGATGATGGTTTGGATGGGTTTGATATCAAGTATGTAAGGTGTTTGAATGATCTAAACTCAAAACGCACGAGCCAAAATGAAGATGGATGTGGTTATGCCAAGTCTGCTGTTTTTGACAGTTTTTTGGTGTTTTTCTGGTTGAGAGTTTTTCAGGTCCTCTCCAATCGTATTTTGTATTGTATATTGTTTGTATATTAGTATTGAAATGGTTTTGTGTCAACCCTCTATCATATGTGCAAGCCCTAGCCTTTTTGCACCTTTTCTTGTACTTGAAGCAAAGTGATAAGACAAAGCTCACATGCTTGTACTGGCTTGCTTAGGGTTGGTATTTCTTCCCTACAAGTTGCCTTTGGTCTATGGTACTTGTATGTATCAAAGGGATAGGTCCAACGCTCAATATTGTAAAGTTTGCAAAAGTTTCTCTTTTTCAAAATGGCAATGGAACCTTTTTGCCATAAATGGAATTACAAGTTGGATAAAGGTTCAAAAGCATGGATCAAAGCTTTTTCAACTGAGTAAGTATTTAATTAAGAAGTGTGGAACAAGATTAGGACATGTACAACATGAATTATCCTGCATAGGATTGATTTGCAACTTTGTTCTTCATGAAATGGCTTGGACAAAAAGTGAGAAATTTCCAACTTCATCTCTTCGGTTCTCCCTACTCAAAAATGATATTGGGGAGTTCTTGGACATTTTGGAAAGCTTGCAATGCGCTCTATAATTCAACTTTGAAATTAATTTTTATATACCTCTTGGAACTAGGTGAAAAATTGCCATGAAGTTGGGTCCAAAACCTGCCTAAATTAGGGCAAAATTTCACTAAGTTAACAAGTTCATGACCATGTATTCACAAATTTATATATTGAGATCCAAGCATCTTTAGGGAAACGTTTGTGAAGAAAAGTTGTATATTTCATGGAGGTCTACAACTTTCATGTTGGGTACTTTCCTTGAATTATTATATATCATGGTGTAAAAGTGGCCTAAAGTTTGAGAAAAAAATAAGAAAATTTTCCATACTTAGAAAATTTCTAAGTTAGGAAAATTTTCAAATTCAAACACTAATTTTCAAACTTGGATTTCTTGATGAACAAGTTTCATATTTTGGCATGTTTTGATGAATTATGACCCTTGGTACTTGATTTTGACCAAAAAGTCAAAGTTTGACTTTTTAGTGTACACTTGACTTTTGATCAGTTAACTGCAAATTTCATCTGTCAAATCAATGAATTTGAGATGTTTTGAGCCTTGTAATTAAGTCAATATGATGCCATTGAATCCTTGAAATCATGATTGAACTCAATTGGTCATTTGCTAGGTTAAAAATCAGAAATTGCCCTTCCTTAGTCAAAACCCTAATTTTGACCATTTTGCCCTTTTGATGATTTGATCAAATTTCATGAGGAATTGTGATCCAAACTTGACCAGATGATACATGTGAGTTTAAAATGTTGATGTTGATAAAAAATTATGAAGTTTGACTGTAAATTCGCCATGGTTGACTTTTTCTACAATACAGCTGATTTTTAAGTCAACTGTCCAATTGACTGATCAAAAATGTGTTTTAAGGCTTGAAACTTGTCATGAGCAATCTTAGGGATCCAAAATGATGTTTGAAAGTCACATGAGGCATTGATAGTCCAAAAATCCTTGTGCAATATCAAACCCTAATTTGGGGTTATTAGTGCAAGATGAGATGTCTTGAGCTGACCAAACCCTAATCTTGTCTTGAGTCAAAGAGATCTTGTGAGAGAAGTCTAGATAATTGAGAGGGAAAATTTTGGGGTACAATAGAGGGATAGTGGTCATTGTATCTCAATGTATCTTTTCCATTATGTATTACCATTTCCTAAACTTTGTAATCATCCATGGAGTCTCGCCATTCGCAAACTACCATTCCATTAATGAAATTCGAGCTTTTGCCCAACTCTTTGTGTTATTATTTTTATTTAGCTTGCAAAGACTTCATTTATTACTGATAATAACTGTTAAAGAAAAAAGATTAAAAAATCAAAATTGACTTTTAAAAAAAAAAGAGATCTTTACAATTCAATTTACTTCGGGATTTGTGATGAAACAATGACAACAAGAATGGTGGTCCCAAGAATGAACAAATTCTGGTTGTTTTAAGAAGATTTACTCCCTTCATGAAAGTTTTCTCAGGTCATTTTGCTGGTAGGTGCGCAATCTTTGTGTGTTTCTCAGATAGTTAAAGACAATATCAGTGGGTGTAAGGTACAATATTGAGTTTACGATCCCATTATCCCCAGTCAAGTCTTGGTTCGCTGTTAATTTTGGGTTTGCATGGTCAAAATCCTCCGTCCCAGATTCCCCAGCGAAGTCTTCCCTCATATAATGAAAGGTTTTATTCCCTTGGTGTGCTGAGATGTCGCTCTTTTTGCAGTATTGGCACTAATGTTGACTTCTTGATTTCTCGGGAAGGTTATCCTAGGGCATCTCTTGTCGGAATGAGTGTTCGTGATGAAAATTTTCAATCCTCAGTTTTTTCTCCAGGGAGGTAGACTTGAATCCCCCAGTGAGGCTTGGTTGTTTCGACGTCAGTCTGCTTTATTTGAGATTGATCTTGCAATCTCCAGTAGGCATGTTGCTTTTGCAAAACTGTTTCTCCGATGAAACCGGAAGAAGGATGTTATATCCAGGTATCTGTTTGATTTAGCTACATCCGAATTATGTTTCTCCTCAGTGAAGTTAAAACAATAAGTTTGGTTGTTATAGTTACCTTTCTTGGATTGATCTTTTTGGTCGAAGCGTAGCCCAATGTTGTTGGTACCTGATGCGGTTTCGTTTGTCTGCACTGATTATGTATCCTTTTTACCAGCATATGCACAATAACACTCATACATTCATACATACATCATGCATTGCTAAAAATCATAATTCATTTACATTGTATTCTGACCTTTCCTGCATCGCTCTTTGCTTAGTTGAATTTGGTTTTACCTCTTGAGTTTATTTCTCGAAGGATGAATCTGCATTGGCAATTTTGCTCTAGTTTATTTCTGAATTGGATTTATGGTTTTCTGAAAACATTGGGTTTTGGGTTTGTGCATTTATTTTGCACAGGAAGACTTTATCTCCTCAGCAGGAATATTGTGGCATTTCCCCGGGAAGTCATATTTCTATCCCCAGAAAGTCATTTCTCTTTGCAAATCCCCTTGGCAATGAGCGAAACTCTCTTTATTTGAGACATATTACATATTACCCTTTCCAGGCAGATTTCCTTGGTTAAAGAAGAAGTTGAGACCCGTTCTTGGCAAAACACCATAATCTTGGGGAAACTTGATATATTTTCTTCTTTCTACCTTCAGTGAACGTTGGTAGTACATCGGCAGTGAACGTCGGTGTTTGTTATCTTTTTTCTATCTTCAGTGAATGTTGATAGTTCATCGTTAGTGAATGGCGGTGATATGATATATTGTCTCTTTCTACCTTCAGTGAATGTTGGTGGTACATCGGCAGTGAGCGTTGGTATTTGTTATCTTTTTGCCATCTTCATTGAACGTTGATAGTTCATCGTCAGTGAACGGCGGTGATATGATATATTGTCTTTTTGCTACCTTCAGTGAACGTTGGTAGTACATCGGCAGTGAACATCAGTGTTTGTTATATTTTTGCTATCTTCAGTGAACATTGATCGTTCATCGTCAGTGAACGGCAGTGATATGATATATTTTATCTTTCTACCTTCAGTGAACGTTGGTAGTACATCGGCAGTGAACGTCGATGCTTGTTATCCTCCTCTCTGATTCTGTTCTCGTGGTTTACCAGTGATTTATTTTCCTGGTGGGATTGCTCTTTTGTGTCTACATTTCATGTTGCATCCCCAATGCTACTTTGCGTCTCTTTTGTTCCATTCATATACATTCATATGCATAAATGTTTGCATGGCATCTTAGGGCCAAAAACAGGGTTTGTTTTATATTTAAGTGTCTTCGATCACGTCGACACGAAGATTTTTAACCTTCGTATCTCCGGATAGAAGAGCCTTAAATAAGGGAAGTTGTTGTACCCCAATTTTTTCCCCTAAGATCACTTCATCATACCATATTGTTTCAATCACCACAAAATCACATTGGGGCTTTTGGTTCTTCTCCCTATCTTTAGCCTTGCTCTTTGAGGAGTTACCAAGCACCTTGACTTGTTTTCTTTTATGATCATGGATATTTTGCTTTGATTATATCTCTAAATTAACAAAATACAATATTGTTTTGTCTTACTTGTTAATAATGTAGGTAAAGGCAATGAGGTTTAGCAAGTTGCATCATGGGTTCATGAGTTTATTTCCATGCCCTAGTCAAAGTCTTGAGAGATTCAAACCTCACCATTGAAGTTGTTTTGAAGTTGGTATGGAAGTAGTTTTGGTGTCCATGAGTCCTCATCATCATCCTCAACAAATTCAATTCACAAAGGAAGAATATTGGCATAAAATGTTTGTTCAAACTTGGCAAAGTTCCACCAAGCTTTCTCTTGATCTAGAGGCTAGGGGTTTGGACTTCAAAGGGGCATATCTTGCTCATATTTTGGTATTTTTGAGTGATTCCAAAAACATTCTTCTCTTCAAAGAGTTACCAACAAATCACTTCAAAAGTTCCAAGGATTTTTCATGTTGAAGGAACTTGGTGAAGAAGAAAGATTTCAAGTCATCTAGATGAATCCTCAATTTTCCATATATGAATTCTAATGGTCATAACTTGGTCAATTTTTATCACCTTGAGCACATTATTTTTTCATGATGATCCTAAGGATGTGTACTTCATGCCTTCTTTTATGTGAAAAGTAAGAAAATGGATGGAAGTTTCCTTAACAATGCAAGAGATTATAGGTCATTTCATGATTTTTGGCCAACTTCAACAAGGCATAACTTGCTCAATTTTTGGAGATTTTGAGTGGTTCAAATTGCAAAATGTAATTCAAGAGATCTACTTCATTCCATCTTTTTTGGTCTAGAGAAAATTCTAAGCGGAAGGCCTTGTTTGGATGCAAGAGATTATATGTCATTTTTAAAGAAGAATTTAAAATATTTTTAAGTATGGAAAGTCAACTCTTTTTCTTCAACTTTGACTCCATATAATTTTCAGCTCAAGAATCCATTTGATTCCTTTCTTTTTCCATTGCAAAGCTTGTTACCTCATCTTTCCAAAGCATCAAGAATTTTTCCCTAAGACCCGCTGAGGTGGAAATGCCATTGGATTGAACTTGGTAACTTGGAACTGAAGTTTCTCCATAAGTCAGAATTTGAAATTCATGTTTTGGCCTTTAAACATCAAATTAGCACGCGTTTGTGATCTAAACATGTTTAACCAAGTTGCCAAAATGTATTAGAGCCTTGAAACGCAAGGATTAGATGAGTTTTGATGCAAATCAGATCACACTTTGCTCGTGCATCAGGTTCACACGATTTCCCTCCAATTTGCATCATTCCACACGCTTTAACATTCCATTTGATTCCCTATAAATAGAGGGTCATCCCCCATTCAATTTTCTAAGCTTAGATATCCAGAATCACCCTGCCAAACTTGCTTCACAACTCAGAATTCAGCTACTTCGAATCCTATTCTCAAGCCTTTTTCAATCCATTTTTTCATCAATTCACCTTCCTTGGTCTTCCCTGAAGCTAACCATATAATCACATTCAAGAATCATGCCCTATATTGCTCCATAGAAGTCCAGTTTCAGAGCTCTGCAACTCAAATTTAATAGGTAGATTCCTTCATCAATTCTTCAAAACATTGGTATCATTGTGTTTCTCTCATTGCCCTGATTCTAGTCGCAACACTTACTTTTATCTGGAAGCACGTTTTGACCATGAATTTTCAAATCCCTTTTCAAAACTTTCTTTCCAAATTGCTTGAGTTACAGTTTATATAAATTTGGCGCGAGGGTTTGGTTGTCTTCGTCTTGAAGAGACGAAGCGAATGGCATAGGTCTGAGCTTCTGATTTTACAGTTTGAGAGACCTGTAATTCATGAGGGCTGGAGGTTGAAGATGACCAATGTGTGATCTTCTAACCAATGAAAGCGTGACATTTGTTATTTTCAAATTCTTATTTTATTAATGATTTTGTACATTATTCATTAAAGACCATGATATGCACAGTGCGCCAGATTCTTTGGATTTGATTACTAACGCGTTTTGACTCTCATCCAATGGTCCACATCTTTTTCTTTTATTTTCTTTTTCTGATTTTTATATTTTAATTGTTTTAAATTTCAAAAAATCATAGAAAATTCATTTTTAGTCCAAAAAATCTGAAAAAATTATGAAAAATATTTTTGATTATTCTCTTTCTGATTTTTATTTTTTCACAATTTAATTTTGTGTTTTGATTTGTTTAAAATGTTTAAAAATAATTTTCACATTTTTAAATTCTGAAAAAATTATGGAATGATCCAATGATATTGTGACAAATATTGGTGACCTTATTTTATTGTTGTTTCTGACTTTGCTATTTTTTTTACTATTTTTGTTTATTTTACCCATTTATTTTAATTTTTAAAAATAGTTTCTGACTTTTAAAAATTCCCAAAAAATTTGTAAAATTACTTGGCCTCTTTTCTGATTTTTCTATGGTCTTATTTTTCATTTTTAGATTAATTTGAATATAATTGGCATTTTCATCATTATTTTCCATTTTTTAAACATTTTTAAACCTTTTTATGTATATATTAATTATATTATTATTTTGTGAATATTTTCTGACTGTCTTGGGTTGATTTTTTTTTGTCATGGATTTATTAACATCATTGGATCCATGGTGTTGAGTTTAACTCCACAAAAAATGGATGAATGATTTTAATAATAATTTTATTAAATATTAATTCAAATGTGGTTTTTCTTTTTACCGTAATTCCTCTTCATCTCATCCCCTTCTTATTGCACTAAATGTTGTTGGAGCATGATCTCTATATCATGTCTCAAAACAAATGGTGCATAGATTGCTATTGACCGGCCCCAAAATAGGTGCGACTTCTATATAAGTCCACTTACAATTGCTTAACATAGCGCTAAATTTTGTCCCGATTCGAATAAATGATCATTCGTGGCCCAAACTTATGATTGCAAGTCCAAGTATGTTAATTTGATCTCTTTGATCCAATAACCTTGAGATTCATTGTGTGGAAGCTTTGGTTCTACCAATCCTCTAATGTATCTACAACACCTTTGGTCAACGCGGATCACTTAAACATCGTTGATCATTAAATGGTACTTGTGAGAATTCCAAATGGATTATATACTTGACAAAAAGCAAATGCAACTTGTTGTATGGAGGCTTTGGTTCTACCAATCCTCTATTGAGTTCCAAATGCAAGTTTCAAGATGGTCATCTAACTAACCACTAATTATTGACTTGTTTTATTTTATGCTTTATGTACTACTTATTTCTTAGCATTTTACATTTCATGCCATTTTCATCTTTGCTAATTTGAGCATTTATTTTCTTGTCATTTTTACTTTGCTCACTTGAGCTTTTATTTTTTTCCTTTTCCTAAGATACTTAATAACCAACTTAAACCCTAAAAAAATATTAATGGTACTTGGACTATTTGGTTACTATCCTTAGCATGATGGAGCATGGGACTTTTTCTTGGACTTAGGATTAGAAACCTTGTCATATCTTAGAGACCTTGTGATTCTATCTGATTATTTTGTCTGGGGCTCTTGTGGTTTACCTCAAGACATTAGGTTGCTTGTTTGTTTTTGTGTGCAGGTTTTTGTGATTGCATCCTTTGTTTGTAATCTGGAATTCACCCGCATACAGTCATTACTCTGCCCAATTTTTGTGAAGACTTAATACATTTGAAGAGGTCTAGTATCTTTGCTTGCTTGGTTTCACTCCAAAGAATGGGAATTCTATCTTGGCTCATAATGTCAAGTTTTGGCTTCTTGTTCGGTTATATGGTCCTTATCCTTAGCTTTTACCTTATGCTTTAGGATAGCCTCTTCTACTCCTCCCATATTCTTTAATTTAAAAAATCTTCTCCCTCCTTTTCAAACTCTTCTTGTTTCTAAAATTTAAACACTTTCATAATAAACTTGGACTTAGGTCCATGCATTTTCAAAACATTTTCATCAATAAACTTCAATCAATTTAATAATACTTTGACACTTTTTTGTGAGAAGACTAAAAGTCAATCAATCTCATTTCAAACCATTTTGCCACTTTGGCTTTTTACCTTTAAACTCTTTTCTTAAATGATTAGGCTCTTTTCAATCCTTGTAGTGATGCAAACAACTATACTTCTACAACATGTAGTGAAGAGAGATATTTTCTACTTGGGTGTTGAGTGAGGCATTGTTGATTTTAAAATCCAAGCCATATCCTCCACTTTGAGATGATGCAAATTCTCCTTTCTCATGATTGTGGGTAGTAAGTGTGTTTTCCACACGGACAATGACGATGATGTCTTATCTCATAAAATTAACCAACACACTTGTGTTTCAAATTTTCAAAAGAGGAACTACGTTTACCCTGATCCCCTATTGCATGAAAGGTGGTACGTAGGCACTAAAGGTTCGCAGCCGCGGCGGGTGCAAAAATCATAAAAAATATATTTCTTTTCTCACCTCCACCATCCATTTTTTATATAACACATTTTTATAGCCAAAATTTACAGATTTTACAAAGAGGTTCCTGCGGAGTACCGTAGATTTTTAGGGTACTAATACCTTCCCTTTACATAACCAACCCCCTTACCTTGAATCTTTCCCCCTTTTTTTTGGGTTATTCGCTCTTTTCCCATTCCTTTGGAAACAATAAAGCGCGGTGGCGATTTTTATTTTGATTTGTATAAAGTCTAGTCAATCCAATGGCTTAGTCTTGAACATTTCTACCGCTACAATTTCCAGAGGGCATTTGAAAGCATTAAAGAGTATATGCTTGAACCTCTATCTTGCTCCCTCTTGTTGAAGGAAGACCATTGATTATGTATCTAACAGTGTTGGATAATTCTATGGGTTGTATTTTGGGACAACAAGATAAAACAAGAAGAAAAGAATACGTCATTTACTATCTGAGTAAAAAGTTCACTGATTGCGAGTCGCAATACACTCTACTTGAAAAGAAATGTTGTGCTTTGGCTTGGGCAGCAAAGCGTCTGCATCATTATATGTTGAACCACACTACTCGCTTGATATCCAAAATGGATCCAATTAAGTATATCTTTGAAAATCCTGCTCTTACCGGGTCAATTGCTCGATGGCAGATGTTGCTGTCTGAATATGATATTGAATACCGTACTAAGAAGGCTATTAAAGGCAGCGTGTTGGCAGAATATCTTGCTCACCAACCGGTTGATGATTATCAGTCTGTCAAATATGACTTCCCCGATGAAGATGTGATGTTTTTAAAAGTAAAAGATTATGATGAACCTTTGCCTTAGGAAGGTCCTGATCCTGAGTCCCGATGGGGTATGATGTTTGACGGAGCTGTGAATGCTTACGGAAAAGGAATTGGTGTTGTGATTATCACTCCTCATGGGTCTCATATCCCTTTCACTGCAAGGTTGACCTTTGATTGTACCAATAACATGGCAGAGTATGAAGCATGCATCATGGGTCTCGAAGCAGCTCTGGATCTCAGAATCAAAATCCTTGATGTTTATGGTGATTCAACTTTGGTAGTAAACCAGATTAAAGAAGAATGGGATACTCGTCACCCTGGCTTGATCCCTTACAAAGACTATGTTGTAAGATTATTACCCTCCTTTAATAAAGTTGAATTCCATCATATTCCTAGAGAGGAAAATAAAATGGCGGATGCTTTGGCAACTTTGGCGTCTATGTATTAAGTGAATACTTGGAACGATGTTCCTCGTATCATAATACGACGTCTAGATAGACCCGCCCATGTATTTGCAGCAGAGGAAACGTCAGACGAAAAACCTTGGTATTATGACATCAAGCATTTTCCCTAGACTCAAGAATACTCGTTGGGTGAGGCAAATAAAGATAGAAAGACCTTGAGAAGGTTGGCGGGTAGATTTTTCCTTAACGAAAATGTGCTATACAAAAGAAATCATGACATGGTCTTGCTCAGATACGTGGATAGACACGAAGCAGACATTTTGATGCATGAGATCCATGAAGGTTTCGTTGGTACCTGTTGTACCCCAAAATTTTCCCCCTCACTTATCAAGAATTCTCTCACAAGATCTCCTTTGGCTCAAGACTGCATTAGGGTTGATCAAGCTCAAGACACTTATTGAAGCACTGATGACCAAAATTAGGGTTTGAGATTGCACAAGGATTTTTGGACTTTTATGGATCATTATGGACCCTCAAGATTACGCATGCCCCATATTACTTTCATGGATCATTATGGACCCTCAAGATTACTCATGCCAAGTTTCAAGCCTTGGATCACACTATTGCTCAGTCAATTGAGTAGTTGACCTAAAAATCAGCTGTATTGGGGAAAAAGTCAATTGTGGCCAATTTATAGTCAAACTTCACAATTTTTGATCCAAATCAACATTTTAAACTCATATGTATCATTTCATCAAGTTTGGACCATAATTCCTCAAGAAATGGGATCTATTCATCAAAAGGGCAAAATGGTCAAAATTAGGGTTTTGACTGGGAAAGGCAATTTCTGATTTTTGACCTGGAAAATGATCAATTGGTTTAAGGAATGACCTAAATAGTCCAATTGCACCATTTTGACCTAATGACATGGCTGAAAACATTGCTCAAGTCCAATGGATTGACAGATGAATTTTCAGTCAACTGATCAAAAGTCAACTGTATACTGAAAAGTCAAACTTTGACTTTTTGGTCAAAATCAAGTGTCAAAGATCACAATTCATAAAAGCATGTACAAATATGAAACTTATTCATCAAGAAATCAAAAAATTCAAGATTTCATTTTGAAAAGTTAAAATTTCTAAACTTAGAAATTCTTCCAAGTGTTGAAAATTTCTTATTTTTTCACAACTTTGAACAAAATTTTCACCATGATGCAACCTGATTCAAAAGAAACTTCCAGCATGAAAGTTGTAGATATCCATGAAATCTACAAAATTTATTTACACAACTCCTTCCAAAAGTTCTTAGATCTCAGGTTATAATTTTAAGAATACATGGTCATGAAACAAAACACTTAGTGAAATTTTGCCCTAATTTGGTCAGGATTTTGACCCAACTTTATGGCACTTTTTCATATAGTTCCAAGGGGAATTTTCAAAATTGATTCCAATATAGGTTGTATAGATCATTACAAGCTTTCCAAAATGTCCAAGAACTCCTTGAGATCATTTTTGAGTAGGGAAATCGAAGAGATGAAGTTAGGGTTTTCACACTAGAATTACAAGTCATTTTGTGATGAGCAAAATTCAAAATTCAAACTTATGATGCATAACCTCTACTTTGCAGGCCTCAAAATTGTTAGGAACTCTAGAATTAATTGCTTTCACAACTGTTAGAGGTCTCATTTCAAGCATTCAATGCAAGGCCATGCTTTATATCCATTTTGGGAAGAAAGTGCACAATGCCATTTTGATAAAGTAGCTTTTTGCACAAAACTTGTTCTTGAGCCTTGCACTTGTTCTCTTATGATCATACATGTCTTATAACTCAAGAGAAACTTGTTAGACACTTATAATGACCCAGCCCATGCTTGTACTTCCTCTTGAAACTTGTTTTCCCATTTTTCTTCAAAATCAAGTAACCTAGCAATTAGCTTATAACTTGTACTTCTGACTATCCAAAGCACTCAAGACCTATTACTTGTACATACACAAGTTATTTTCCACAAATCCCGCGCATGCTTAAGCCCTGAAAACACCAAGAACACAGAATCACCAAAAATACCTCAAAACTTGTCATTTCTCAGTTTTGAATCCAATCTCCAAATTTGCTCGTGCGTTTCTTGGCCTTTTACTTTTAAAAGCTTCTAAACCACATACACAAACAATCCCAACACCTACAGTACCACTGTAACACCTCCATCATCATCCACCATTTTCAAAAACAACACCTTGCACCTTGACTTCTCCAGAACTTCTCATGCACTTTTAGCTCAAGCTAAGGATCACATTAGCTTTCTGGGAACTCGAGGAAGCTAATCCAATCATTGGAACTCACTAAAAGCTACTCAAACTCCAAACACGATACCCTCTTGCAAGGTAAGTTTTCTGACTTTTGAACTCTTCATACAGGCATCATTAATGGTTTATTTGTGAATGAAAATTGTAGATATCATTGCCCTAAAGCTAACCATGTCCATAGTTTTCATTTATATTGCTTGAGCTTAGAGAATTTTAGGATTGAAGTTTATGAAATTTTTAGGGTTCATATTAGGGCCATTAAAATTCATGCTTGTCTTTGATCTATAATTTTATTTCTTTGCATTTCTGAAATCGTGAGGAAATTTGCTACAAGTTTACTGTTTACACTTTTCATTTTTGTTGAGATTTGAATGAGATACAGAGGTTCTGGCTGGGCGTGAGGTTGAAGATGAAGTTGGCCTCATGAACGTGTTTGCCATATATATTTATGGTTTGATTTATATAAACAGATGTGTAACCACCCCAGTGGTAAAAGCGTGCGTCTTTGACTATAGGGACCTGGGTTCGAGACCTAGTGGTACCCTTTTGGATTTTTTTGCATATTTCTCCCATTCTGACTTTTTTGGACAGGCGCCTGGGGAATTTTTTTTATTAATAACCATGTATTAAAAAAATATTTCGCAAATAACCGGGTTTCGGAAAAAAATTACGCAAATAACCATGTTTGAGATGGCTCCACAAAGGAGGAGCCATCTCATTTGGCGCATGCTCCTCTTTTTTAAAGGGAGGCGCCATCTCACTTGGCGCCTAAGGGCAAAGGACAAGCCCTAAGCCAAGTGAGATGGCGCCTATGTACAAAATTAGGTCAAAAAAAAAATTTTTTTTTTCTTTCCTGCGCGTTGCGTATTAGACAGAGATAAACAAAATGGATTTTTTATTTAAAAAAAAATAATTACATTCAACTGTTTTACATTTAAAGAACAGTAAAAAAATAGTTACAAAAAATACTGGGAAAAAAACAGATACATCAGTGATCCCCAGGAACCCGGTAATGACCCCCAGTTCCGCATCCCCGTCCTCGCCTTTCTCTTGCTGGGTGCCGTCTCGTTTCCTGCTGCGGCAAGGTCGATGGCCCGGCGAAGTCAATGCGATCCGAATCCATAAAATCAGTAAGATCTCCATATCTCGAAGATCCGCTCTGGTACAGTCGGTTACCCAAACCCTCGAAGTTTGGTCGTCTTGGCGGTGGGTGGGGTTCCATGGTAGGTCGGTAGCATTGGTCGTCTGAGTATGGGGGGTAGAAAGGAAATGGATCTTGGGGTGTTTGGTATTGTGGATGTTGGGTTGTTTGGTGATATGGTGGTTGATGGTAGGTTTGGTCGGGTTGGTCATAATCTTCTGACATTCCCATATCAGGGCTAAGGCTAGATGTTGAGGGCGCCATATTGGGATATGTGGGAGACTGAAATTGTGTATGGGGTATGTGGGTTTGCTGGTATTGGGGTTGGTATTGTGGTTGGGTTTGAGGCATATCCGGGTATTGGTAGTTTGGCGGTGATTGTGGTTGGTAGTACGACATTTGGTTGTAGTTGTGTTGTTGTGGGGAATGTGGTTGTGTGTTTGTTGGTCTGTTTCTTCTTGGGGGTTGGTTTGAGGTTGATGGATTTTGGGTTTGTTGGTGGGGAATCGAGGGTTGTGCCCATTGTGTGCGTGGGTCAACCAAGTACCTCGGATGAGACACGTGCATATCTGGGTTACTAACCGACCTGTACCACGACATATATTGATCGGTGTGTCGCATGTTACCTTGAGTAAGGAAAACCGGGGATTGCAAGATGTAGCGGTGACGCCTTTGCCACATTTTACACCATTCTGGAGCAAAGTCTTTCCAGTTGGTAAGATTCCACTGGGCGTCGACCCTTTTTAGATGCCAGGGGGACAAATCTGTTGGATCACTTGGTATCTCTTGGATCATTCCGAACTGCATCTTCACACGGTCGCTGTGGTGCATCTCCACAATGTTGAACCGAATGAGTGCAGTCTTTGCAGTCCAAGTTGCTGCATCCTCTGGATTTGGAGAATGGTCCAAACCCAAATATGGTCTCCAGACGAACTGCGATAAAATTTAAATCAGGTAAGCGCAAAAGTAATGTATAAATAATTAAAATGAACAAAAGTTAAAAGCTACGACGTACGTCATCTGGGCCTAAGTGATCCAACAGATTCCGGTAGAGTGCGACATTGAATCTGGGATTCTTGCCGTAATCCATACCCCTCACGCAGTACCTAAAGGAAATGAGAAACATGTTATTTTTAGCATATATTTTGGAAAGAGAAGAATAGTTATAAATGCTATAACTTAATGACTTACTTTGTTGCGTAAGGGAAACCAAAAGTGTTGTTGTTGATGGGGTTTAAGGACTCCATCCTCCACCAACCCCAGGCTTGTAGTAAAAATGCGCACCCATAAAATGTACATTTTTCCTTGACTGCGTTTTTGCACAAGGAACTGTACAGGTGGGCTAATACTGCAGAACCCCAACTAAATTTTCTAGTTTTATCAAAATTTGTTAGTAAATGTAAGTACATGAAATTTACACTATTTCCCATACTTTCGGGAAATAAAAATGTACCAAAAAGTATCATAATATACGTTCGGGCTTTTACTACTCGGTCATTCTCTGAGGAATTTTCATTTAATTCCATACTTGCATAATGCCGTTTCAGGTCAGTGAGTAGTATTCCCTGCCCTCTTGCTCCACCACCTTCTACCATGTCCCTACCCAACAGTTCTTCACACTGTGAGTTGGGTTGTTGAACCGACCCGTTCACCGCCTTACCGTCTATAGGGAGGCCCAGTAGCATGTACACATCTTCGAGAGTTATGGTACATTCACCTATTGGTAGGTGAAATGTATGGGTCTCCGGTCTCCACCTCTCCAACATTGCAAGAATGAATTTGGAGTCAATGGTGCAGTTGGAGATCTTTATCACGTGTCCAAAACCTGCATATTCCAGATAAGGGACGATAAATGGGTCGGGAACCAGGTATTTGTGCGAACGGATTCTGAATCTTTGTGTATCCTGAGATCATAATTAAACAAGAGTAAGAAAAATGCAGCAATGTTTTAAAGTATGAAAAATGTATAACCAAAGAAGAGACTTACAAATGCAGCAATGTTTTCCCTTGTGCCTCTGTGAGTATCTCCCATTGTTAGAAGGGCCATTGTTCAGAACGCTTGAGAGAATGAAAGACTTAGGAAGAAATAGAGAGTATGATAGACTTAAGAAATATTTCGTAGCAGAGAGTGAGAGTTGTGTGGGTGTGAGAGATGTTTCATAAGGTATGTATTTATAGGCAAATAAGTTTGATGTAGTGGTTGCATGCCTGCGATGTGTCACATTTTCATGCTTAGGGTGTTACACATATGCATGCATGCATTTACAAAAAATGTAAGGTGTCACTCTTGCAGGCTAGGTGGCAGCCCATGCATGTATCACGATTGGACAGTAAGGGAGGCGCCATCTCACTTGGCGAAATAGTACAAAAATGAATGGTGTCGCCACCCCATTTGGCGAATAAGAGGTGTCACGTTTTACAGCATTGGCTCAGGCTACGAGACAGCCTTTGGGATTCCTTTCTTTGTTGCATGCAAGGCCATTGGAGTTGATGGGTGGAGTCTTACACAAAACATTTATGTGTGCAGAATAGGGCCAGGCTAGGTGGCAGCATAAGCCCATGCATGTATCACGATTGGACAGTAAGGGAGGCGCTATCTCACTTGGCGAAATAGTACAAAAATGAATGGTGTCGCCACCCCATTTGGCGAATAAGAGGTGTCACGTTTTACAGCATTGGCTCAGGCTACGTGACAGCCTTTGGGATTCCTTTCTTTGTTGCATGCAAGGCCATTGGAGTTGATGGGTGGCAGGCTAGGTGGCAGTATAAGCCCATGCATGTAATATTATTGGCAGCCTTGGGGGGTTGCATCACTTACTTAATTGAAACTTTTTGCCTTACGTTGAACATAACATTCATTCACATAAACTGTAAAATTTTCCAACCTTCGAATCAGTCATCTAACCTTCAAACATTCCAGCATTCATACCTTCATACAATCAATAAACCCAAAACATTCCCACCTTCATACCTAAAACAATTCTACACAATGGCCTCTTCACCATAATTTGTTGTCAAAGCACATTTCAACGGTGAGACATACATGTGTCCCACAGTTGGGTTTTTGTTTAGAAACACCGACAATGTCCGATTTCTCTTAAACGGGAAAGCAAATTTCTCGTACTTTAAGAAAAGATTGGAGGACAAACTTGAACGAGGCCCGGTATCCCAGATATTTTATCAGAGTCCAGTCTTTTTGGAAACAACCAAGTTATTTTTTATAAGGTTGCAATTCAAGATGACGAGGATTTCCAGAACATGATTTCCAGCCATGTCTATTCTGGAAACGACTCTATTGAGTTGTACGTTCTGTTTCAAGAGCCTCCGGTGACACAGGAGGTAGAGCCTCCGGTGACACAGGAGGTTGATCCTTTGGAGAATGAGCAAGATGAGGTGGATGCAGTTGATGATGAAGAAGAAGATAACGAGTTAGAGTTTGATGAAATGGTGAACGACAATTCTGACGATGATGGCATCCCAAGTATTCCTACCGACAAAATCTACACACCACCTACGCACATGACAAATTTCAACATGGGTGGAGATGAACCTTCTACGGACTTGTTTTTCCAACCGTATATGCAATCGGATGAAAATTTAAAAGAGAAGGACAAGTTTCGTAATAGAGAGGAATGCATACGGGCCATCAAAAAATTTCACATGCTCAACTCGGTTGATTATAAGGTGGATCGTGTAAACCCGGAAAGGTACAAGATCAAGTGTGTCCACCCTGACTGTATGTTCAAGCTGACCGCTTCATACAGACTAAGGGGTGACTGCTGGGTCATAGGTTCCATGACTACCCATACTTGTGTAAGTTCCACTCAATCACAAGACCACCGAAAACTCAACCATGATCTAATCTGTCAAGAAATCCTACCCCTGGTCAGCAACGACCCTTCTTTGAAGGTGAAAACAATCATCTCCCACATCACCACGGTTTTTAACTACACTCCGTCTTACCGTAAGGCGTGGTTAGCAAAGACTAAGGCGATTGAAAGGGTGTACGGAAACTGGGAGGAGTCATACCGAGAACTTCCCCGCTACCTAAACGCACTCAAGACATATTCTCCAGGTAGTGTTTATGTTCTGGAAACATTGCCAGCGTACGCCCAAGATGGTAGTCTACTACATGGCAACAGAATATTCAGTCGCGTCTTTTGGGCATTTCAACCATGCATCACAGGGTTTGCATCATGCAAACCAATTCTACAAATAGACGGGACTTGGTTGTATGAGAAGTACAAAGGCACGCTTTTGATGGCAGTTGCACAAGATGGCAACAATAACATTTTCCCCGTTGCGTTTGCCCTTGTCGAGGGGGAGACCGGTGGTGCTTGGAGCTTTTTCCTGAAAAATCTTCGTACACACGTGGCTCCTCAACCAGATCTCTGTTTGATCTCGGACAGACATGCCTCCATTGAAAGTGCCTATAATAATCCGGCAAATGGTTGGCATGACCCTCCTTCTACGCATGTCTATTGCGTCAGGCATATCGTCCAGAATTTCTCGAGGGAGGTCAAGGACAAAACATTGAGGAAAGCGGTGATGAATGCGGGATACGCACTGACACAGCCCACATTCAAATATTACCGCAACGAGATCCGTTTGTCTAACCCAGAAGCCGGTACGTGGATCGACAATATACCGGTCGAAAAGTGGACTAGGTCATACGACAATGGCCAAAGATGGGGGCATATGACAACAAATCTTATTGAATCAATGAATGGGGTATTCAAGGGCATACGAAACCTCCCCATCACTGCCTTGGTGAAATCCACGTATTTTAGGATGGCTGTGTTATTTGCCAAAAGAGGTGAAATGTGGTATGCGGTCTTGCAATCAGGACAACTATGGAGTGAAAGCTGTATGAAATACATTAAGGCTGAAAGTGCTAAAGTCAACACTCACATGGTTACACGGTTTGACCGCCATAGCCACAACTTCATTGTGAAAGAGACAATTGACCACAATGAAGGCCTGGCAAGACAAGAATACAGGGTCATTTTACCTTCTCAATGGTGCGATTGTGGCAGGTTTCAAGCTTTTCGTATGCCTTGCTCTCATGTCATTGCCGCGTGTGCGCATACCCATCAAGACGCGCTTCAACTGCTCTCAAACGTTTATAAATCTGAAACGTTGCTCACTGTTTACAACAACAACTTTCCTTTGGTGGCAAAACCGGACTATTGGCCTGAATACAACGGTGATATAGTTTGGCACAATGACCAAATGCGAAGGAATAAGAAGGGTCGTCCCAAAAGCAGGCGCATAACAACAGAAATGGACGATCTTGACAGGTTGGAAAGAAAGTGTGGTTTATGCCGTCAGGTCGGACACAATCGCAAAAACTGTCCGAATCGGGCGTCTGGCTCGACCATATAAATTTTGTAATACAATAAATCTTTTCAATATTTGTGTTGTAAACATTATGGGTTTTCCGTTAATAAAACTGTTCACACATTTTAAGAAATTCAATATAGGAAATTACATTAGGGTTTTCGCGTACAACAAGGATTAACGATATTCAATCTAGGAAATTACAACTGTTAACACAATTTCATCTGACCCATGCATCATCAGCATTACATCACTGTCTGTTTTGACTTCCTCCAACCACACATTAGGTCTTACTGTCGCATGCGAGGTTGTTGTTCGTTTTCGCTGGATCCTTCGAATTTTTTCCCCCTCGGCGATGTCTCCATCTAGCCACCGCATCAACTCCCGCTTCAGACGCTCCATGGAGTGAATGTGCCAGAATTTCATTTTCATCGCAGGTTTCGTGGCGGAGAATATAACGTAACCATCTCTGCTAAAAATCATAGGCGACGTCATTACGTAAATAAGGGAGTACAAAATAAAAATACAGTGCGAGAAAGTGTGCGAAATTTCAAAGAAACGGACGAATTATTTATAAAACAGCAAAAAACCCTAGTTTTTCCCTAGGCGCCAAGTGAGATGGCGCCTCCTCTCCTTTTTAAGGAGCATGCGCCATCTCACTTGGCTAAAAGCCAAGGGAGGCGCCAAGTGAGATGGCGCCTAGGGCAAAACCCTAGGTGCATGCGCCAAATGAGATGGCTCCTCCTTTGTGGAGCCATCTCAAACATGGTTATTTGCGTAATTTTTTCCGAAACCCGGTTATTTGCGAAATATTTTTTTAATACATGGTTATTAATATAAAAAATTCGCGCCTGGGCCTAACAGTCTTGGGCCTTTATTTTTTTTCTTATTGCTGACCCCCCTTGCTGGCTATTCACACCCTAGCCTATTTCATTTTTTTTTTATTTATTTGTTTTCTTAAATATTTTTCTTATACTAAAAAATATTATAAAAAATATAAAAACAATAGATTTATATTTTGATATAGTTTATTTATTTTTTACACAAAAAAATTATTTTATTTAATCATACTTTATTTATTTTACTAATTGTTTTGTAAATTTAATTAAAAAAACTAGAGTTAGTTAATTTCTTTTACACCATTTAAATATATTATTTTAAAACCAAAAAAAGACCAAAAAATATTTTATAATACTATAAATTATTTTTAAGACAAAAATACCAAAAATATTCTTCTTATAAACTTAATTTTTTTTTAATCAATTAATAGATTAGGGTTTTGTTTAATTTCTTTTCCTAGTAAATTAGGGTTTTACTTTTTACTAATTTATTTAATTATTTTTCTTTTAGTTAATTAGATTAAATAAAAACCCCTTTTCCCTAAAAATCCAAATAAACATCCATTTTCTTTACATTTACATTCTTGTATATCTATTCGTTTTGTACATTATTTATTCAATTCTTGTACAAATTCAATAGGGTTGTAATAGATAGTTAGGTTTATTTTCTTACAATCCCCATTTGTAATTTGTACACCCCCTCCCACAAGTATTGTAATAGCGTAGTAATTTTAAATTTCGCAATTTATACAAATGCTAGTAATTAGGGTTTGTATGGAAAAACTAAAACAAATCAATTAGAAAACCCTAATCAAAGACAAAACCAAGCATGAAAAACAATACACTTGCACACAAGCACCCTTAGGGTGAAATCCACTTGGTTGCCTTACAAAATGGTCATATTACGCATGTGAGGTATCTTAGCAAAAACAAGCAAAATATAAGATCATAGTCCCTCGATGACGCTATATATGTTGTCTTTCAAATGATCTTAGTCCCTAAAGAAAATGCTAAGATATCTTGCAACATTGCTAATCATGGTTATACGATGACCCACGCCCGTCCTGTTTACATCCAAAGATAGGATTACTTACCAAATAAATTGTAAGATAAAAATGTCAAAGGAAAAAGAAATGAACATGAAAGACTCTTGAGTAGGTAGAATGCTCCTAATTACTTGCTCCATTTCAAAACAAAACAGCCTTGCTATTTTCAAAAACTAACACCTACACTTTCAAAACATCTTACAAACTCGAAAACATTTCCAAAAGATCAAACACTTTGTATACATTCTTACGAACGAGAATCATTACAAAGTTTGCCTAAACAATGGCCTCTTTACAAGATACTATAAAAACCCACACAAAGCACAATTTCAAACAAAAGCAAGTCATCTAGCAAGTAACTAAGAGCCCATGGAAAGCCATGGATGAAAAGGATGATAATACCTTCCCTTTTCATAATCTACCCCCCAAACTCAAGAAATAATCTCAAAGGTCTTTCCTGTGTTTTTTCACCTTTCCTTTTGGATAAAAGAAAAGTAGGTGGTGACTCTTGCTAACCATAACATTTACGATAAAATGCAAAACACCAAAGACAGTTCTCCCACCATATCACAGTACACATGCCAATGGACATTCTATGGCAAAGAAGATGCTTAGGGCAGGTTATTATTGGCTGACAATGGAATCTGACTGTTATAAATTTGCGAAGAAGTTCCACAAGTGTCAGATTTATGTTGACAAGATTCATGTGCCTCCAACACTTCTCAATGTTATTTCTTCTGTGGCCCTTCTCTATATGGTGTATTGACATGATTGGAATGATTGAACCTAAGTCATCGAATGGACATCGTTTTATCTATGTAGTGATTGACTATTTCACCAAGTGGGTGGAAGCAGCTTCATATGCTAATGTTACTAAGCAGGTGGTAGTACACTTCATCAAGAACAATATTATTTGTCGGTATAGTGTGCCAAGCAGGATTATCACTAACAACGGCTCGATTCTAAACAATAAGATGATGACATAACTTTCTGAAGAATTTAAGATTGTCCATCATAATTCATCTCCCTATAGGCCAAAGATGAATGGGGCCGTCGACGCTGCTAATAAGAACATTAAGAAAATTATCCAGAAGATGGTTGTTACTTATAAAGATTGGCATGAGATGCTTCCTTTTGCTTTGCATGGGTATCATACATTAGTCCGTACTTCAACAGGGGCAACCCCGTTCTCTCTTGTGTATGGTATGGAAGCAGTTCTTCCCGTCGAGGTTTAGATTCCCTCTTTATGCGTGATGATGGAAACCAAGTTGTCAGAGGATGAATGGATCTAGAACAGGTTTGACTAGTTGAATTTGATTGAAGAAAAGAGAATGACGGCCTTGTGTCATGGTCAGTTATACCAAAAGAGAATGAAGAAAGCTTTTGATAAGAAGGTCAAGCCTTGGAAATTTAGAGAAGGCGACCTCGTGATCAGGAAGATCATGTCTTTTAACGCTGATTCTAGGGGCAAGTGGGCTCCCAATTATGAAGGCCCATATGTTGTCAAGAAAGCCTTCGCTGGCGGTGCATTGATTCTTGAAACTATGGATGGAGAGGAGTTCCCACGTCCTTTGAATGCTGATGCAGTCAAGAAATACTTCGCCTAAAGAAATAAAAGAATGGCTCGCTAAGTTGAAAACTAGAAAGGGAGACTAAGTAAAAAAGCAGCATCTTGGTAGGTTGAAAACCCAAAAGGGCAGTCTAGGAAAAATTAGAGGCCCAAACAGAATAAGCCTTCCCGGTAGGTTGAAAACCCGTAAGGGAAACCTAGGCAAAAGTTAGGGATTTCTTGGCAAGTAACTACATCATACATGACTTGATCATTGAAGCAACAATCTTCTCATATTCTCATCACACTACAACTGAAGTTTTTGCGCAGGAGTTCGAAGTTGTTAGGGAGAATAGTGGTCATTATATTTCAATGTATCTTTTCCATATATTTACCATTTTTCAAATTTTGTAATCATCCATGGAGTCTCGACGTTCGCAGACTACCATTCTATTAAAAAAGTTTGAGCCTTTATCCAATTCTTTGTAGTTCTTACTTTATTATGTTTGCAAAAATTTCATTTATTATCGGTAGTAATTTTCAAAACAAAAAGACTTAATGGTAAAAAAAAATTTGTAAAGAATTTACAAATTACCTTTTGCTTCTGATG
Source organism: Vicia faba (assembly GCA_948472305.1). Classification (NCBI taxonomy): domain Eukaryota; kingdom Viridiplantae; phylum Streptophyta; class Magnoliopsida; order Fabales; family Fabaceae; genus Vicia; species Vicia faba. The sequence goes on from OX451737.1 coordinate 1,175,830,487, forward strand.
TTGTGATTTGAGTAGAACAAAAGTGGTGATTCCAAGGATGAACGAACTCCTAAGTTTCGAAAATTTCTCCAAGAAAGATTTCACTGGTTGCACTTGCTGATATGGGCGTATTCCATTGACGATACTGCTTCTTAGGATAGATGAACCTCATAAAAGTTGATATATGGTGTGGCATTTGGGTTTATGTTCCCATATTTCCCCATTTAAGTCTTGGTTCAGACTGTCTTCAAGCATCTATTTGTTGTTAGGTTGGTAATCCCATCCTCCCCAATCAAGTCCTGATTCAGATTTCTCCGACTGAGTGTAATTTCTTTCCATAATCGAATGGTGATCAAGCAGAGGTTGAAAATTTACAAAGCATGTGCTTAACTATCGAATTCTCCCTTTGTGTTGAGAAGTAATGCAGAAACTCTAGAAGGATATTACACCCTCTAATTAAGACATTTTGTTGTGGTATGCCTCCAAACAACCAGACAAGGGCAATATACAGTCTAAGAAGTATTGAGATAAGTGTCTACTCCTTGGGTTTTCTCTCGCTGTGCACTGGCTTTGATTTAAAATCCCCATAAGTGGACCTATTACTGCGATGTTAATTTCTTAATTCTCCAGAGGAGTCGAGGATGATGCTTCCCTCTGAAGTTGTTATCCCATGAAATTTCATAATTTCTCTCCAGAGAAGTTTACACAATTATTATGCTTGATATTGAAGACTGTATTTGGGCTCTCTTCGGTGTGTGCGGTTTCTTTTTTCCCAATGAATTTAGCATGACAATCTCTAGTTGAAACATCAACGACATAGTTTTTCATCCTCCCCGATGAGGTTTGTATTGACATCCCCAGTTGAAGTCTCGATGATGTGGTTCTCATCTTCCCTAGTGAAGTTAGTTTTGGAAGCTCCAGGTGATGTCTAGGCAATGAAGCATCGTCTTCCCCATTCGAAGTCTATATGACATTCCCCAGTGAAACCTAGAGGAGTTTATTGTATCTTTGCAACTTTATTTGTTGCCAGTTAGATGGTGCTTTGATTGTTTCCAAGCCATGTTCTTCCTAGTGAAGTTAAGACGTGAAATAGGAATTTGTTTCCTCAGTTGATGCTTACTCTCTTGTGGAATCTAATCTTCAGCCTGGATATGACTTGGCTGAGTGTTATCTTCACCCAAGTCAGCTTTGTCTGGTTATGTCTGGTGCATTATGTTTGTTTTGTCAACATATACATGATAGCATTCATACATTCATATACAAATCATGCATAGATGAATAAAAATTCATTGCTCATTTTCATTCGTTGATGTTTTGTCAGCATATTATCTTCTTTGCAAAGTTATGTTACTCTCTCTCCAATAGAGTTATCAACTTTAAACAGAAAGTGTATATCCTTTCAATTTCCACACTGAGTTATCCCTCGTGGAAGAATTTTGCTTCAGCCTTCCTATTCAGTTCATTATCTGGATGGAGTGTGATCCCCTTTTGAGTTTATTTCTCATCAGGTGTTGTGTTGGTTGATTATTTCATTCCAGTTTATTTCTTTGTTTCCTAAACTGAGAATGTGCATTTATTTTGGCACGCAAAGTTTTTTTTTCTCCTCACCAGGAATATATTAGTATCTCCCCAGGAAATCAAGTTTCATTTCTCGCCAATCTTATTACAATTCCTTCTTAAACAGCAAGCGACAGTTCTCTTTATTTGAGCAACCTGTTATTCCAAGTAAGTTTGTTAATGCCAGAGAAGATGTTTTTTCCAATGAATGGCAGTCTCGTCATTATGGGAGATAGTTCATTGATGAAAATTTGTTACTCCAATGAATGGTAGTCTCGTCATTATAGGAGATAGTTCATTGTTAAGTTTGGTTGTACTTCAATGATAAAGACAGTTCGTTGAAAGATTCTTACAACAATATTTTTACCCTTTCCAGGTAAAATATCTTGGTTAAAGAAGAAATAGAGACTAGTTCGTGGCTTATGGTCAAGATTGTGGGGAAGTTTATCTGATTCTCCATCAAATGGTATCTCTTCGAGAATGTTTCGCAAGAGATGTTTGTTGTGAAATATTTAAAAGTGGTAATCTCTTTATTTGAGATAGCTTGTATTTTTACCCTTTTCAGGTGATATATCTTGGTTAAATAAGAAACTGAGACCAGTTTGTGGCTCATAGTCAGGATCAAGGGGAAGTTTATCTGATTCTCCATAAAATGGTATCTCTTCAAGAAAGTTTCGCAAGAGAAGTTTGTTGTGAAATATTTACAAGTGGTAATCTCTTTATTTGAGATAGCTTGTATTTTTACCCTTTCCAGGTGAGATATCTTGGTTAAAGAAGAAACTGAGACCAGTTTTTGGATTATGGTCAGGATCAAGGGGAAGTTTATCTAATTTTCTATCAAATGGTGTCTCTTTGAAGAAGTTTTGCAAGAGAAGTTTGTTGTGAAATCGTTGCAAGTGGTAGTCTCTTTATTTGAGATAGCTTGTATTTTAACCCGTTCTAGGTAGAACGCCAGAATTTTGGGAAACTCGTTATTGTTAATGCAGATTTCTCCTTCAGTAAACGTTGGTGTATCTTCTTTTCTCTCTACCTTCAGTAAAAGTCGGTAGCTCACCTTCAGTAAAAGTCGGTGCATACTCCATATCTCTACCTTCAGTGAAAGATGGTAGCTCGCCTTCAGTAAATGTTGGTGTATCTTCTATTTCTTTACCTTCAATAAAAGTTGGTATTGATTCTATGTTTTTTCTACCTTCATCTTTGAGTTGGTAGTTCATCGTCATTCGTAGTCGACATTTATCTCTTCCTCCTCATTGGACCTTACTTCAATGGATTTGAGTTGAGTACCAGGCATAAGTATTGACACCAATCATTCACTTACTAGTCTAGATGTTGGTGTTTATCATCATCTCTGAGCCGATATCATCTTTATCATCTTTGTTCGCATCCCTTCTGTTTAGCAATTGCTGATTTCCATGTGAGTTAAGGTTACTCTTTTTTTTTCTATCTCCTCTATGAATGGATAGTTCATAGTTATCGGTTAATAGTTGTCATCCATTATCTTTTCCTTGTTTTATCGAGTGAATGTTATTTTGCCACCTCTCTGGATTTTACCCCAGTAAAGTTGAGTCTTCTTTTCCCAGCAGAATCAATTTGTCTCTAATAGATTCAAATTTCTATCCCCGGAGTCGTGTTGTTCTCCAGAGATTTATTATCCTGGTTGAATTCTTTTTGTTATTTTTTTTATTTTTACTTTTGCTTCTCCAGTGTGTATCTTGCCGATCTACATGAAGTTTAGATGTTACATCCATAATCATAAGCATTGCATGGCATCTTAGGGCAAAAAATAGGGTTTGTTTTGTATTTAAGTATCTTCAATCGCGTCGAAACGAAGATTTTAATATTCGTATCTCCCGATAGAAGACACTTAAATAAGGGAAGCTGTTATACCATAATTTTTGCCCCTAAGATCCCTCATCATACTCTGTACATCTCACACATAGCATTGGTCCCACGGTACAGGATCGAGGAGCTTTGGCATTAGGGTTTCTCTCTATGAACTAAGGTTGCTACCTTACTCAGAGTTGATTCAAGTGGTGCTCTCATCATCCTTGGTACAAAACTAGGGTTTTGGAATCACAGGTACCATACATATCATCCTTGGAAAGGTTCCTTAAGCTACAATATCATTTTATCAAGATTTATCAATATCCAAAGAATCAGGGTTTTCCATACGCTATGTTTGAATATTAGTTCACTATGCTAGTTTTTCTCCTCAAGCCTACAAGGATCATCATTCTCTCTATTGGAAGTTCATCATCATGATTTAGGGTTTATCCTAGTGGCTTTCTCCATAAGACGTTACTGTTAAGAAGTTCAGAAGATTTCATCAAGAACACCTTTCTTGTGGTGTCATTTCCCAAATGGTTAAAGATTGGTTTAGGGTTCCATCAAATCAAGATGTACTTTGTTGTGAAATTATGGGTTAGAGATCAGAATTAAGGTCCCATTGGAGATGATTTAGAGATTCACTCAAGAAATGTCATCAAGTTCAAATGGATTCAAAGTCTATTCTATACCAGTCCATCATTGTCCGTTCACTTCAACGCAAGGCTCATGGATATTTCTCCATTCAAGAGGGCATATATTGGTGGAATATCAAGTCATGTGGATTTACCTCACAAGTTATGTGTGAATGGATACTTAAGGTAAAGATATTCATCTAGGCATATGGTTGACTAGTAACACGAGCTTTCTAGAGGTTTCATGTCACATGTCTCAAGGCTAAAACCTAATGTTGTCTTTTAAAACACCAAGGTTTTGAATTGTTGGTCGTGTAGACAATCAAGCCTATGCAACCTGAAGACACTTTGAAAAATGGGATGATTCAATTCGGATTCATATGATCCCTTCGAGTTGCTAATAGTGAAGAATATTTTGATTATCATCATTAAAACTTCAAAATATCACAAGGTTTCTGAAAATCAGGGCCATTTACAACATGAATTTTTACATAAGTACATGATTAGAAGTCATTTTAAGTTCATTACCAACCCAAGATTTTATATCCAAGAAGATGTACAATACCATTCCAAAACCATACATCATATGCCATTTCAAAATTATAAAGAAAATTTCATTAAAACTTCTCCTAAAACTTAGTTCTAATCTTCCATCCTACTTTTGTTTCTTCTCACTTCAACCTTGCTTGCACTATGCCTAAACTTCTTCACGCTTCCTTCAATAAATTTACCATGGCAGCCCTGCATAATTTATAGTAAATATCAGGCAAATCAGGCCAAACATCCGCTAAACTAGTTCAGTTCACCATAAAATCTGAATATAACCAAAAAAAAAAAGAAAACGAGTTCAGACATATTCAACTCACCTGTACATAAAAATGAAGGAAGAATGCAAGAGGTGGTATACGGTTCAATAAATCCAAAAATGGCTTTGTTCCAATAAACCATATCAGCCTCACATGACCAAAATGAAAAAGCAGAGAAGACATTAAATTGTAAAACCGTGAGAAATTCCAGCTTTCTCAGGAATCGATCCTAGTCATCCAGTCTTATAACAAACTTTGAAATCAACAACTCAACTGCATTCATAACTAACCTCTAACCGTCTCCTAACAGAAATAACAGAAATATTATATCAAACTATACTAACTTTTTTTTAAGCTAACTTTTTATAATTGGTCTAACAATTTTGTTTTAGCATTAAACTTCTGATACCAAGCATCATCTAACAGAATTATAACCAAAGCAGATTTTTTAACTAGTAACTAACTCATAAAGCCAATCCTAACAACTAACAGTTAAGGCTTCACCAACAGAAAACCACTTGATAACTAACTTTTACAACAACCAAAATAGAAAATAAACTTCTAATTGCATTCTTAACTAACTTCCTAACAACCTAGTACAATACCTAACCATCTTCCAACTAACTCCTATAACATCTAACAGAAATCAGAAGGGTAAGCTCCAACCTATAACAGAATCTCCAGAGCTTTATAACAGATTTGAAATAGAATTTAGGAGGGGATTGATTCATAACAGAAAGTTGATAATAAATCAGAAACTGGCCTCTTTGCTGGGGGGCCTGGAACCACTTTTGATTTCACAATTTGCTGAGATTTTTCACTTGATTCTTCACCATCCTCAACTCTACAACTTTCTTCTCTGCCAAAACCTTGATCATAGCTGCATCTTCAAGACGGGGGGCATCTATTTTTATCTTCTTTTTCGCTCTCTCAAACCTCTAAATCAGAACCACCATAACCTGTCTTCTTGAATCCCCTTCAATATCTCTGCATAACTGCAACTTTCATCTTCTAAGTTCAACCTACAACAATCACCACAAAAATTCTTAGAATATCTTCATCACCTTCGATTCTACATCATAATAACCAAATCTTCATCTATCATAATTCATCATCTTCATCTTCCATAACCATTCAGCAAACCACACTCCTCTTCAATCTTTTTCTTCCTTGATCTTCAGACCCCACTTCATCACTCCATAACCTCCATCACCACTTTCACCAATTATTCAACCTCCTTCTCTGCAAAAGAGTGTTGTACCCCAAAATTTTCCCTCTCATTTATCAAATATTTTCTCACAAGATCTCCTTTGGTACAAGACTGCACTAGGGTTGATCAGCTCAAGACACCTCCTCAAGCACTGATGACTGAAAATTAGGGTTCGAGATTGCACAAGGACATTTAGACTTTTAATTCCTCATATGACTTTTATGGATAATTATGGACCCCCAAGATTACTCATGTCAAGTTTCAAGCCTTGGATCACATTTTTGCTTGGTCAATTGAGCAGTTGACCTAAAAATCAGTTGTATTGGGGAAAAAGTCAACTGTGGCCAATTTACAGTCAAACTTCATAGTTTTTGATCCACATCAACATTATAAACTCATGTGTATCATTTGATCAAGTTTGGACCATAATTCCTCAAAAAATTTGATCAAATCATCAAAAGGGTAAAATGGTCAAAATTAGGGTTTTGACTGAGATAGGGCAGTTTTTGATTTTTGACCTAGAAAATGGTTAATTGGTTTGAGGCATGATTTAAAGATTTAAATTGAATCATTTTGACCTAATGCTATGACTCAAAACATTGCTCAAGATCATTTGATTGATAGTTGATTTTCAGTCAACTAATCAGAAGTCAATTGTACACTGAAAAGTCAAACTTTGACTTTTTGGTCAAAATCAAGTGTCAAAGATCACAATTCATCAAAACATGTCAAAATATGAAACTTATTCATCAAGAAATCAAAAAGTCAATATCTCATTTTGAAAAGTCAAAGTTTTCAAACTAAGAAATTTTTCTAAGCGTTGAAAACTACGTATTTTTTCACAACTTTGAGCCATTTTTTCACAATGATGCAAGATGATTCAAAAGAAACTTTCAACATGAAAGTTGTAGATATCCATGAGATATACAAGATTACTTTACACAAATTCTCCTAAAAAGAATTGGATCTCAATTTGTTAATCCATGAAGTCATGGTCATGAAACAAAAACACTTAGTGAAATTTTGGACATTTTAGGTTAGGATTTTGACCTAACTTCTTACCCATGTTTCACATATTCCATTTGGATTTTTAAAAAGTAATTCAAATAGGGGTTGTAGAGAACATTACAAGCTTTACAAAATGTCCAACAACTCCTTGAGATCATTTGTGAGCAAGGAGAATCGAAGGTCTGAAGTTGGGGTTTCAAGTTGTTTTACAAGGCAAATTTTTTTATGAACAAAATTCAAATCTCAAACCTATGCTGCACAATCTTATTTTGCAGGACTCTAAGCCGCAAGATCTCTCCATAATCAGAATATTACACTTTCTTTTGAGCTATTATCCACTTGATTCAAGCTTTATCCAAGTAAATTTTCCATTAATGGCACAAAGGCACCATTGTCATTTACATAAAGAAAGCTTTATGCAAAGTCAACTTGCATTGAACTTTGCACTTGTTTCTTTTACACAAACTTCCTCTATAAAGTCATATAAGCTTGTTTAAAGTTGGAAACCACCCTACATGCTTGTACTTGCTGCCTTGAAACAAGATTTTTACTTTTCTTTAAAATCAAGCAATTGAGCCATAACCCTACAACTCAGAAATCCTTTGTACAAAATCTCTCCAACATTTTCCATACATAAACACAAGTCGTTTGCAAAAAAAGACAGGCATGCTCAAGCCCTGAAACTCCCTAGAACACAGAACCACCAAAAACATCTCAAAACTTTCCATTTCAGAGTTTTGAATCCAATCTCCAAATTTGATTGTGCGCTTCTTGGCCTCTTACTTTCTAAAGCTTCTAAATAACATATACAAATAATTCCAACACATGCAACACGACTGTAACACCTCCATCACCATCCACCATTTTCAAAAACATCACCTTGCACCTTGACTTCTCCAGAACTCCTCAGCCACTTTCAGCTTAAGCCAAGCATCACATTAGCTTCCTGGGAACTTGAGGAAGCTAATCCAATCACTGGAACTCATCAAAAGCTTCACAAACTCAAAACACGATACCCTCTTGCAAGGTGAGTTTTCTGACTTTTGAACTCTTCATACAAGCATCATTAATGGTTTATTTGTGAATAAGACATGTAGATATCATTGTCCTGAAGCTAACCATATCCTCATATTTCATTATTGTTGCTTAGGTAGTTAGAATTTTGAATCTTAAACCTCTGCAAATAATTAGGTCAGGATTTTCTACTTTCAAAAATTCTCATTCATCTTTGATTTATAGTTTATGATATTTATATGGTTGGATTCGTATGAAAAAATGGAACAACTTTCATGTTTGCATTTTCCATTTTTGTTGAGAAATGGTGAAGTTACAGGTGGTATGGCTGGAGGTTAAAGATGAAGTGTGTTCAGGACTTGTTTTACATTATATATTTATCATTTCAGTTATATTAACAGATGTATAGCCACCCCAGTGGTAAGGCAGCACGCTGGTAACCAAGAGGTCATGGGTTCGAACCTCAACGCGTTGCCTTTTGCATTTTTCCACATTTTTTTGACATCTCTTTGTTTTTGCAGCACCTGGGCCTCCAAATGATTGGGTCTTACTTTTTTGCTATGTTCTGACCCCCTGCCTTGCTGTTTACACTCCTGGCCCATTTATTTTTCTTTTGTTATTTTATTTTATTTTTTTTATTTTACATTTTCTTTATCATTAATATTATTATTAATATTATTATTATTATTATTATTTTCATTAATAAAAAAATCCAAAAATATTTATATTTTTATTATTTATTTTTATTTAGTTTATTTTTCATAAAACTAAAAGAACAAAAACATTTTTTTTAATTAATTTCCTTTTTTAATATACTTAGATAATAAATTTTATATAATTTTTCTTGTAAATTAAAAATTAATTTAGAATTTAGGACTTTTATTTAATTATTTTTATTTACTAGTTTAACTAAATTCACAAAAAACCCTAAAAAACTTGTTTTCTTTAAATTAATTTATTTTACTAACTTAATATTAATTTTCTTATTTTTTATTTAATTATTTTATTTTTAATTAATTAGGTCAAAAACCCTTTTCATGAAAATCAAACAAAAATCATGTTTCTTTTCACATTTGCATCCTTACATTTTTACTTATTTAATTTTGTACATTTTATTCAAGTTCAATATGGTTGTAATAGATAACTAAGGTTTTAATTTCTTGTAATTCTCCATTTGTAATTTGTACACCCCTCCCCCAAATGATGTAATAGCATAGAAACTAACTTTCCGCCATTTACCGCGTTCAAATATAAATGCTAGTAAATTAGGGTTTGTATGAAAATATAAAATCAAAGCTAAGCAAACCCTAATCAAGACCAATCAAGCATGTAAATCAACACACTTGCACACAAACACCCTTAGGGTAAACCCACTTTGTTGCCTTACAAAATGGCCATATTATGCATGCGAGATATCTTAGCAAAATAAGAAAATACAAGATCACAGTCCCTCGATGACACTATCCATGTTGCCTTTCAAAATGATCTTAGTCCCTTAAATAAAATGCTAAGATATCTTACAACATTGCTAATCATGATTATACGATGACCCATGCCCGTCCCTTTTACATTCAAAGATAGTGTTACTTACCAAATCAATGGTAAGATAACAATGTCAAAGGAAAGAGGAAATGAACATGAAAGACTTTTGAGTAGGTAGAATGTTCCTAGTTACTTGCTCATTTTTAAACTAAATCATCCTTGATATTTTCAAGACAAACACCAACACTTTCAAAACACCTTTCAAACTTGAAAACATTTTCAAAAGATCAACACCTTTTTATACATTCTTATGAATGACAATCATTACAAAGTTTGCCTAAACGATGGCATCTTTACAAAATACTTTCAAAAACCACACAAAGCATATTTTCAAACAAAAGCAAGTGATCTAGCAAGTAACTAAGAGCCCATGGAAAACCATGGATAAAAAGGGTTTTAATACCTTCCCTTTTCATAATTTACCCGCCGAACTCAAGAAAACATCTCAAACGTCTTTCCTGTTCTTTTCAGCCTTTCCTTTTGGATAAAAGAAAAGTCGGTGGCAACTCTTGCTAACCGCAACATTTGCGATCAAACACAAAACAACCAAGTCAGTTCTCCCACCATATTACAGAACTGACGACTCTGCTGGGGAGATATTTTTAAAGTGGGGTTACCTTAGGGTTAGATCACATTTATTTGCTTTCATTGTTTGACTTATATGCTTTACATTTTTGTTCTTTGTTTGGGTTTGAATCCTCTACCTGGATTTGGGATACCTTATAGGTAAGTAGAAATACGTTGTGGAAACTGTACGGGGTATACCGACATGGTCTAAGCAATAGCTACGTTAGTGTGACATATTTGTGGGTGTCGGTAGCCCTTGAGTAATCAAGGAGAATATGGGGCCACTGAGTGATGTCATGAAACACTAACTAACTTCTAGAACCTTTACTTGACCAACTTGGCCATTAGTACGTAGTGAGATGACCGGCTTTGGTGCAGTCTGATGTTGGTAGATACTCGATACTACACTCATTGAGAATTGGTTTTTTTGAGATATTTTGATCGCCATTAAAGAGGCTTGCGCTGAAACAATACTCGAGAAAACAAACCAGTGATATTGAGCTCCCTTAGAACCCGGTTACTATTGCTAGGACAGGTTTGAGCAAACTAAACTTCAAGAGAGTACTTACCTATGAGACTCCATGCAAGCCTAAAACTAAGGACTTGTTTGCTTTGTTTGTATATATTTGCTTGTACATAACATCATAAACATCATAAACATCATACTCATACTCACTAACCATTTCAAGGATTTTGGGATTTATCTTTGTTCTATTTTGTAGGACATGAATTATATTTGCAGGAAAATCATTCAAGTCAATCTTGTAAGGATCCCTCCTCAACTTAAATAGCTAGCATCAAGAATTCCCGAAAATTCTCCATTTACAGAAAGACATGGTCGCCCCCTAACCTTGGTAACCTCCAACACTGATGAGGACATGGTGAAGGTGCTCTTCCAGTTCTTCGATCCTCTACACCATTGCTTCACATTTCCTGATTATCAACTTGTGCCAGCTTTGGAATAATTCTCCTGACTCTTGAGGATTCTCATTCTCAATCAACTACCTTTCAACGGTATGGAAAGATATCCAAAGCCATAAGAGATTTCTCAATCCCTACACTTGCAATCATCTGATATCACAACTAATTAGGAAACAAGGAGTGGTGTCAAAGGTTTCTTAGCAAAGTTCTTGTTTGAGAAAGACCAAAACTGTTGGAACTCTTTGGATTTGCAAACTTTTGAGGAAATTGTGGCTCTCCTCATCTATGGGATTGTTTTGTTTCCAAATCCTGACCAACTCATAGATGTGAACGCCGTCAAAATCTTCATGTCTGATAACCCGGTGCCTACTTTGCTAGGGGACATCCTACATTCTTTTCACACTCGCACTATGAGGAAAAGATGTATCCTTATATGTTGTACTCCTCTTTTGGCAAGATGGTTTATTTCGCATCTTCCCCAATATGTATTGAAGAACTAGCAAGGTTCAAGGTTGTCACATAGGTTGATGACGCTCAAACATTCAGACATTCATTAGTGTTCCCGATCTATAGAGAATGTTACTATCATCGACCATTGTGGAGAATTCCCTAATGTCCCCTTACTTGGAGATAGAGGAGGTATCACCTACAACCCTTGTTTAGCCTAAAGACAGTTTGGTTACGCCTGAAGGGATGGTCCCCATGAGATGCTTATTCAAGGGTAGTATTTGACTACGAGAATGACGATCAAGGTCACCGCCAGAGGTTTATCCGAGCCTGGAGGATGTTGAACAAGGTAGATAGCAAGACATTGGGGCATAAGAATTCAATCCCTCTTGAGCCTTACCTCAAATGGGTACGAGCTCGTGCTCAAAGTCTTATGATGCCGTACCCCTCCATTCTCTCGGTTATCATAGAGCCTGTTATGGAAGGAGATGTTCCATACACTATCCTGCATCCTGACATGCCCACCTCTCTTGAAGACTTGCAAAGGGATTGAATACAGCTTAAAGGGGAGCGAGACAATTTCGAGGCCCAATTCTATGCCAGCGAGAAGAAGGTTCTGGAACTCACCAAGCAATTTCATGAGGAGCGGAGCCTGAACGCCTACATCACACCAAAGAGGATGCGTACAACTTTTTCATCTTAGAGTTTTTGTATTCCTTTGTAAGCCCAAAGAATGCATGATGTACTCAAACTTTGATTTATTAATATAACGTGTGTTCCTTTTTGGTCTAGAGAAAATTTAAATCTCTAATTTCCTTGAAATCATTGCATATGCATCTCCATTCATCATAACATAAGCAGGTTTTTTACGATAAGTCTCCTCGTCTTTCTACTGTTTATTTTAGTAAGATGGATCTTGAGCAAACAGTGAAAGCCCTCCAGGCGTAGAATGCTCAGTTTCAACAGATGTTCTTGATTCTAGTCAAAGGACAAAAGGATTTGAAAACTTTGTTGATTGAAGAAAAGAAGAAGAAAGCAAAGAAAATAACCGGAGTTCTAAATATAGGAAGAAGGTTCCAAGGACAAGCCAGACAAACCCTGGACTTCGCAACGTCATCAGGTGAAAGGGGTAATCAAGAAGGGAAAGGCAAGGAAGTGACTTCCCAGCTAAAATCTGAAGAGGAAGAAGAAGAGGACTACTCTGAAGGGCAGTATCCCCCGGACGACGAAAAATACAAACATCTGGAAGAGCGTCTAAGTGCAATGGAGATTTAGAAAGTGCCCGGGCTGGACTTTGAAGAGTTGGGTTTGGTGTCTGGGATTGTTATTCCACCAAAGTTCAAGGCTCCAGTGTTTGCTAAGTACGACGGGGTTTCATGTCCCAAGATGCATCTCCGGTCTTATGTGAGTAGGATACATCCTCACACTGCTAACAGAGATTTGTGGGTCCACTTCTTTCAAGACAGTCTATCCGGGACTAAGATAGATTGGTTCTATCAACTAGAGTGGGCCAATATCCATAATTGGGAAGACCTTGCCGCTGCTTTTTATAAACAGTATCAATACAACGCAGACCTTGCTCCCACCCGTACTCAACTCCAGAGTATGGCTATGGTTTCAAGCGAAGGTTTCAAAGACTACGCTCAGAAATGGAGGGACCTAGCAGGAAGAGTCTAGCCTCCCTTGTATGAAAGGGAACTAGTGGATATGTTTCTAGGGACTTTTTCTGGTCCATTTTTCAATCATCTAATTGGAAGTTCCTTAGTAGGCTTCACTAAATTAATCTTGACCGGGGAAAGAGTGGAAGTTGGGATTAAGAGTGGAAAGATCTAAAAAGACGCATCCTCCACTGCTGTAAGAAAACCATTTATTGGGAAGAAAGAAGTTGGTGTTGTGTATCCTCAAAGAAATCAGGATAGAACTGAATGTCGTCCAATGGTGGGGGCTGTTATGATCCCAAAGCCTGCACCTACTCAACAAAGGAGCAACCGGCCGAGAACCGAAAGACCAGTAAGATAATTTACCCGGATAAATATGACACTATCTCAAGTCCTGCCACATTTATTGAGATCCAATCTGGTAAATTTGAAGGAAGCTCCGAAGAATCCCAACACCGCATCTCCTTATTACCATCCTAATGCTCGCTGTGCTTACCATTCAGAAAGTTCAGGCCATGATGCTAATAACTGTTGGGCTTTGAAAAACAAGGTGCAAGACCTTCTCGAAGCAAAAGAAATTGAATTCGATGCTCCGGAAATCCCAAATGTTATGACTGCTCCTATGCCCAAGCATGGTCGTGATGTTAATGTTGTTGAAGATGATATGTTTGTTACTGCTGTTGATGAACTTGTTACTCCTCTCCTGGATGTCAAGAGGGAACCTATTAAAGGTCAGTTTATTTATGGGTTGTGGCGAAGGCTGCCACCTCTATTTATCCCAACCAACTGGTTGTCATTTACTGAAAAGCAGGTGTTCAACGCCTAATGGATGACAAAAAGATTTTGTTTGAGAAGACTCTCGTTCCAAACCATTTCTTACAATGATGTTTCAATAGTAACCATTTCCGCCCAATCCTTTCCAGGGTCTCCACCAAAATACCCGTTAGGATTACATCAGTTCCTAAAGTGGCTCCAATAATAATTACTCTTCCATGGCCGATCCCGTACTCCTCAGATAAAATTTGTCCCCTGAAATTATGGGGGCGATGTCTACTATCACAGTGTCAAACCGGATTGGCTGGCTTATGAAGACTCAATTTTTGAGAAGGCTGACCCCGACATCAGCAATATTGCAGGAACCAGATAGATAACCCGAAGTGGCATATTATTATCTCCCGAGATTGCTCCTCCAAAAACTGTTACCGGTCCTGTGATCATCCCTGCTTCTGTTCCCAGTTGACAATACTACTACAATCCGTATGGTTACTCCTACTGACATCCCTACCACTGAGTCGACCGAGTCTCGGGAAAAGGAATTATGGTTGAGCCTATCCCGATAAAGGCACAATCAGTATCTATCCCTGAAGCCTCCCAAAAGGAGATGGAAGAAATTCTGAAAAAATTATAAAGAGAAGCGACTACAACGTAGATCGAACAGCTAGGGCAGACTCCGTCAAAGATTTCCATGTTGGCTTTATTGTTGTGCTCTGAGGCTCATGCGAAGACCTTGGTGAAATTCCTTAACACTGGCCCATGTGCCACAAGAAACCTCTGCTGATCAGTTCCAAGATTGTGTTGCCCAGTTTGACCGTGGATAATGGTTTAGGCTTTTTCTGATGCTGACCTGACATCTAGGGGGAGGAAACATAACAAGGAATTGCATGTCTCTGTCGAATGTAGGGGCACAACTTTGTCCCATGTCTTGGTTGATACAAGGTTCGTCTTTGAATGTGCTACCTAAGAAAGCTCTTGATAGACTCGACTGTGAAGGTCTTACCCTTAAAACCCAGCAACATTGTGGTAAGGTCCTTCGACGGATCGAAGAGGATGGTGCATGGGGAGGTGGACATCCCTATAAAAGTTGGAACTCAAACCTTTGATTCAACTTTTTACGTGATCGACATTCACCCTTCCTATTCATGTTTATTGGGCCGACCATGGATTTCCAACGCTGGTGCCGTCACCTCTACATTACATCAAATGCTGAAATACCCAACCAAGGGGAAATCATTACTATCCATGGAGAAGAGGAATATATGGCCAGTCACTTGAACTCCTTCAGATACGTGGAATTGGATGGCGAATTCATTGAAACTCCATTTCATCACTTCGAGGAAGTACCACAAACAGTGGCAGCTATAAAGACTGTTTCCCCAAGTCCCGAAGATTACAAGACCTCCGCTAAAGATGTCTTCTATGAAAGATGCCAAGGAAGTGGTCGAAGAAGGTGGGTGTACTATTTGGGGCCAACTCCCGGATATCCCTTACAAATCTGACAAGTTTGGATTGGGTTTCACTTTAGGAGCCCAGAAAGCTGTCTGTCGTGCTCGTGCCCAGGGGACCACCTTTGAAGACCAACAACCACGGAGTTAACACAGTGGAGGATGATGATGATGACAGTTGTGACCTAGAATATTGGATTTTCCCAACCATCAATGGAGGACTCGGCAACTGGGAAGCTAAATACTTTGTCCCCAATTACTTTTATCCAACAGTAATTGTCTTTAAATTTTTGTCGGACTTATAATAATTAAACAATTCAGACTTTTAAAACCTTGTGTCTTACCCGAGGCACAACGCTCCATTTGTAAGGGTTGTTACCCTCATTTTCATATGTCATCAATGAATCATGGATGCTTTTGCATACAAACTTTGTGCTCTTTGTCTTTCTTTTTCTACATTTTTATTTCTTTCAAAGATAGCTATACCTCTTACACACAACTCACATTCAAAATGCAGATCTACATCCATTCGGGATCCCATGGGTAACGATTCTACTATGGCCTTTTGTGACTCTGAAAATCTAATCTACCCAAGCCGAAGACGAAGGTGAGGAAGATTGTGAAGGTGCCAGGAGAAATAGCCAGGTTACTACTGTTGCACCCTAAAATTTACCCTCTTGATTTAGGCTTATGTTTCATCATGGACATCATATTGCATTGCATTCATACTTTGTGATAGGATCAAAGTACTTTGGTTATCAAGTTTTCCTCAAGCTTTGAAGGTTGATTACATGGACAAGTTGCTCAAGATAGAATCTTATTATCTAAACTTCTGGATCTTTTCAAGCTCAAAGATTATGGCATAGCTCAAGACATTTTTATACATCTCTTTGGATCATCAGAGGATTGAAGTTTGTGTTTGATTACAAGGGGAATCACTCTTTGGATTCACCAGTCAAATTAGGGGTTTTGTTTGAGCAAGGCTATTGGCCAATGTAACAAGTCTTGATTTAGTGATCTATAACATCTCTTTGGTACCTAAAAAGTCTTTGCACAAGGAATTGGTCATGATGCCCAAAGGATTTGAAGTTTTGAAGATGATTCATCAGTCTCCTAAGGTGTTAACCAAAACTAGGGTTTGGGATTTCATCAAGATTTCTTGAGAATTTTGATGTGAAACTTTGTAGATGGCCTCGTATATACTTTTAAGATCTTATGTTTGAAGTTTTGATCATCAATTTGGAAGGGAAGTGGATCAATTGATTCAAAGGGGCAAAATGGTCATTTTAGTCAAAATCAGTCAAAGTCAAGGTTGACTCAAGTGAACCTTTGGCCAACCATCAATTCAAGGGTGTAATTTTCATATTTCAAGTCCATTTTGGTCATTGGATCAAAGAGATTGAGGTTTG